>OY720678.1:133638975-134281431 GCA_963170755.1 Amphimallon solstitiale
GACCTGAATTCTCTAATTAAAAGAGCGACGGAAGGTCCTAAAATTTTATTAAAAGAGATAATGCGCAATTGATTCCCAGAGTGTTACAGGCTTTCATTACTTAGGTACCTATATACGAATGAATAAACCAACTAAATTGTCTGCAATTAGAAGGAATTTGAAAAAGATACGATTAAAAGTAATATATTCATATAAGACGTTACTGTAATAAAATTACTATACCACCTATTTCTGTTCTTTATTTATATTCTTACTTTATTGCCCCGAACTAGCTCAATAATATCTAATAACAGTTATAAAATATCATTTTTAATAATCATAAGCATGAGACTATTTATTTTATTATAGTGTATAAATTTCTATTAAAAAAATCTTTCAATTACCTTATTTCAACTAATTTCCTTACCAATTTAACCATTGGTATCTTTCTGATTACTCTATATATTATAAATTCAAAATTTAGTCACTTTCGGTATTTTAAGATTTTCAGGTTGGCATAAGATGTCAAATACATCTATTAAACCCATTAATACTTTAACTATTACTTTTAATATTTCATCTCAAGTAGTGTACAGGTTCGCCTTTATATTTGATATCACTAATAAGAGTTTGTAAACCTTATTTTACGAACGTAAAATTCGGTAAGTAAACAATCAATTATAACTTACTTTTGACAAATTCCTATCATCGTATGCTAGATTATTATACTAAGAAAATAAACAAGAACATTATAGATCATCAAATTTAATAAAGCTGATAAATGAAAGCATAGAGATACAATTAATGTCCAAAAATAATAAATGCTTGAATTACAACTCTTTAAACAAGCTCGAATGACGTTTGATAATGATATGGGATTTATAACCTTTTTAAGATGAATATCTAAGGTAAATATTTTAATATGTCTATAAAATGTAATGATACACATGCATATAGACCGTTAATAAATTATATGTACTCGATATTAATTTATTACTACCATATTACTAGAATATTATTACAATCTATAAGTACTAATATTTCTTCGGTAATTCAAGGTCAAATGAGATTTAGCATAACTGTAAATATAAGATGTAAAATATATATTTATAATATTATAAATTATGGTTTAAATTATAATTTAATTACTTTAATAATTACTATAAGCTTCTATTTTCATGACTATTGAGTGATATCAAAATTATACAATAATTTATACAACCTTATAAAAAATAGTCTTCTATGATCCCGATGTTTTCCAATATTTATAATAATCCTTTTTGTTCTTAGAAATTCCACTTACTGGCTGGTTTTCCTATACACTGTCTAGCGACTCTCTTAAAATTGGAATAAAATTATTACACGCAATAAATAAATAAATTTATATTTAAATTTTTTTATTTTTCTGGATTGTCTTCGTATGACTATATCTTCGTCAAGAAAAAAGGTAGAAACTTCCGGTTTTCATCATACTCTTCAGTTTTCAATGTGGTTCAATATTACGATATTAAAAATATACCGTTCCATTTAAAATATTAAAAAGAAAACAAGTAATATACATAAATTGAGAACAGCGCCCCCTGTTATTTTTTTTTGACAACCACGTAATTTCGTACTAGATATCATTCAATTCTTCGAAAAATTATCTATAGGTCAATTACCCAAACAGGCGATACACGTCATATGAAACGTCACTGTGATGTCATAACAGTGTTGACAAATAACGTTGCTTTGAGCAAGCTGTACTTTGAAAATAATCTGTGGTTAGGACTAGGTTAACATTTTAAAATATTAGCAAATACTATTAATATGTTTTAAATTATTCGACTATGTCTACAAAAAATATAAACAAATTCTAAATACATGTGAGTTTATTTATTTTAGACTACATTCACAAAAATAATATACACAAAATCTATATATTATTATACATATTAGTGATTAAAAAACTCGTAACATTGCGATAAGCATATGATAAAAAGAAAATAATATTAAGTTGAAATGCTAGTTTTCTTCATCCTTTAACATTGTCTTCTGAATCGGAATCATTTACATTAATTATAAAAAGTAATATATCTTGTCTCTCAAAACCTACTTCTCTATCCCACCATTTTTGAATTTCAGTTTCACAGTGGTTAACGCTATTTGCCCAAATGTCTGGGGTTACTTGTGATAATGCCTCTTTCCACAGTTTTATGCATTCGTCCACCATATTTTCCAATGTGATTGTTATAGTATGTTTTTGTTATTCCCCACACTAGTTCTATGGGGTTAAATATACAATGGTAGGGTGGAAGTCGAAGAACTACGTGCCCATACTTCTCTGCTAAATCATCGGTTTCATATATTAGTTGGTGGTTTATGCCTTTACGTAAAGATATAAATAAAATTATTGAATAAAATAATTAAATATATATGTACTAACCGTTTAACTAAATCCAGTAATTGTATTTTTAAAGCAGCTCCGTCATAGTCAATGTTATTATTGGTGAGCCATGTCTGAATTTCATTTTTAGTGGCAGATGACGTTGGACTTTTATTTTTAATAGTACTGTGGTAACTGGCATTATCCAAAACAATTATGGACGGCTCTTTTAAACTTATAAGAAGTTGGTGTTCAAACCAGTATAAAAAGTTGTATCTGTTCTTATCACCGTGATAATCTAAATACTGACTATTTGTCGGAAATATTAGGTCTGCTCCAGTATAAATCCATTAGAACTACCTGCATGTAATACAATATATCTAAAACAAGATAATATAATAAATATACATAAGATAAGAATATGTTATTCTTAGAAATATAATGTACCTTTTTCCACCTACTTTTGAAGCTTTTGTGGTTTCTATAGATTCATTTTGCCAAGATTTACGAATTGTTCCATTTTGGAAAACCCAGGTTCCATCAAGGAACACAAACTGGCGAACATTTTCATGTTTCATACGAACATATTGTTGCAAGAATGTAACACGTTTTAATACAATTTGTGGTAGTTCCACTAAAGCTCGTTTAGGATCATCCTTCTTGTAATTAAAACCAATATTGTGTAATACTGTCCGTAAAGATGACTTGCCACCAGAAAAGAGTTCCTTTTCTTTAAGAGTAATATTCAGTGAATGAAGCGTGATATGTTGTTCTGTAAAAAACTCAAATATTAATTTTATAAACGTAAATCCTTAAGAACTTACTGTTTTTATACATGTCATATACTGTATTTCTTATTGCACACTGAGTAAAGTCATGAACATTTACAACAGGCTTACTTCTAGGCCGTTTTCGCTTTGGGCTAGATTGTCCAACCCCCTGTTTTGATGTAGATGATATTTTATTTACAGTTGCAATGTGAATATTTAAAGCACTTGCTACTCTCTAAATGAAAAATATTATTATTAAAACGTTTATTGTATAAACTATAAATAACAGAAAATATTACCTCTCGAACTGCTGTTAGGGGTAGCAATGGCGCATTATTATCGCGTTATTTTTCAAAATACCCGATTAAAGAGAGAATTATTTCTTTCGCTGCTTACCTAACGGTTTAGGCATGATTTAGTTGTGAAAACAACTGATTGTTAAAAATGAAATCGGCGTATAAATATAGTAAAAATGGAAGAAATACGTATGATAATGAAGTGACTGAAAAATGTAAACAACTATGACAGTATGACATTTGACAGAATAAAATGTTAGCATTTTATATGTTGCAACGGCGTACAGTTCTGGTAACATAAAACGTTACCGGAAGCTAGAATAATATTAGGATTAGTAGGTATTATTGTACTTTAATGTTACTTGGACCGAAATTATTCTTTATGACGTGTATCGTCTGTTTGGGTAATCGACCCATATCTACTAAGCCGTGAAACATTAAAATCCCTTGAGGCAAACTGTAATTATACATCCTTTTGTACGCAGACATAGCCCCCTCCACCCTCCCCTTCGTATGGGACTTAGAACAGAAAGTTTCAAATTAAAATTGTATAAAAACGTCTGAAAATGTTGCTAGTAAAAATTTTAATCCATCTTAATCTAAATTTTGATGAAAAATTATCGAATTTTTAATTGATCTTGAGAATTGCGTCCCCTTACGATCATTTTGAAAACTGAAAATATTTTTGGTCAAATTCCCGTGATCCATTTTATTATTAAGATATGGCCGGTGACCGAGCATAAACAGACACCCGGTATATTAAATTGACTACCAATACTGAAATAAGAAAAGTGAAAGAAAACGAAACTCTCCTAAGCATGACACCTCATTCTACGAAATCGAAGAAGCCAAAACGAGAAAAAGGCATTTTACTTTTTCACCGGCCGCTTCCATTCTCATTCACCTACAAAGAATGTCACAAAATCGTGTTACATTATTTAGGTGGTTCTTCCCCCATCCCATGCTGACAACACCGAGAATATTAAAGTGGAAATTATACATTTACCTGGGAAGAATGAAAGACTTGATACACAAAATATTAGGTTTACGTCGTCGTTTCTTCGTCGGCAATAAAGTTTACGCCCGTGCCGGCGCTCCACTTTCGCGTTTTTATGGAAGTTTATAACTTGTGCGGAATTCTAAGCGCCGAAGATGTAAAAGTAGAAACAGAATGTGATACCGACGCGGTCGTTGTTGTAAATCCTCGCGCGTTGTAATTCGCCGCTATTCCATTTACTTTTATTAATGTTAAGAAGAAACAAGTAAGAAGACTAAGGAGAGATCAAGTAGATGAAGAATAAGAAGGACGCCGTTTCCGGAATTACACGCTCGAATTTTATTATGTAAATGAACTCATAAATGAAGTTTTATTCATTTTCTGTACAGCGCTGGAATAATTAGAATATTATTAGTACGAATTCTTCATTGTCTGGAATAAAGTGGTCGGTTATGTTTGGTAGGTGTTTTCGTTTTGCAATAAGTACGTACTATAATTCTCGTTAACCCATGAAATTATGTGAGAAAAATTCTGGACAAACAGGATGAGACTCCTACGGAAAGAAAATCTTAGTTATCTAAGTGTATGGGAAGTTAATAGTTGGCAAATTAAAAAAGGGCAAAGTTCTTTTGAATAGAGTACGATTATAATAATCTGGATAATTTGTTAGTCCAGAAGGAGAATTTTTTCACGTTTTGAAATTTTCCCATGTTGGACAAGCACAATATAAGGGGTAGATGTGATAAAAATGTGGAAATTACTGAACTGAAACGCCAGTCTTTAAGCATATCAACAGAAAATTGGATCAGGGGAAATACGTTCCTGGATTGTTACTAGATTTTCGCGCGCCTTACGTTAACATGGAATTTGCGAGTAATACACTTTTGCAGTCGAGATTCGTGGAGACATAAATGGACTGTTTAATCTCCTTTATGGGAAGCAGACACAGACACCTGTACGTAAACCTAAACGGTGAGAACTATGTGAGAATGAATTTGAACGTTGGAGTGCCACAGGCGTCATCGTTGGGACCTCTAATATTTCTTTTGTATAAAAATAATCTACATCACTTTATAAAGACTGGTATTACGGTTAATTCTGCAGATGGCACTTCGATGTTAGTGTTTTTTGAGACGAAGGATAAGATGCAATTGACAGTAGCTGCAGCTGTAAATGAAATAAAGCTATTGTGTGGTCACAGCAACGCGTTAATTGATATACACTTCGTAGTTCCAAAGAAACAGATGATCACTACTATTTTTTTTTGACCTGTCACGGAGAAACTTTAAGAGCAGTTAGAGATTTTTTTGCCATGGTGTATCCGCATCTGAGTTACAGTGTGATATTGGCAATTAGTCGCCAGCTAATGTATATCGCATTTTTGTTGTTCAGAATATAGTATTCGTGCGGTCTATATTTGACGGATTTGTATCGTCCACAATTTATAATACACCAAATATTACCATTTTTAGCTGGGGTGGTGTATAAGTGTGCTGTTTTTTGCTTTTATACATAAAGACAAAATAAAAAATAGTGACTTTCATAATTATAACAAAAAACAAAAGATAAATTTACTGAACCAGTACATAAATCGATGGCCTTTCAAATACCTCCCTGTACTGTTGTCTGACTATGCACAATAGTCTTCCCCAAACAATAAGGGATAAAGTAATATTAAAACATTCAAAAAAAGGATGAAAGATTTATTGATTGACAAGTGTTGAAATAACTCTTTCTACGCCCATCTTCAAAATGCCATGCATGCTTGTAAATACACCTTAGCAAGCCGTATCTTCGTTTAGTCCCGGAGTGAACTCGTTCCACTACGCTTCGCTCGTGATTTATAAATTTTGTTGATACATATATGTATTTTTGATGTTTAAAAAACAGATTGTAAAATTGAAAACTACCTGTCATGCATGATTGTAAATACACCTTAGCAAGCCGTGACATCATTTAGTCCAGGAGTGCACTCGTTCCACTACCCTTCGCTCGTAATTTATAAAATTTGTTGATACATATATGTATTTTTGATGTTTAAAAAAAAGATAGTAAAATTGAAACTACCTGTATAGGATGATATATTACTCAGGCTATTGTCATCAGAATAAATTAACCGTAACTATATAATTATGTTGATTTTTGTAATTTCTAAAAATAAACAATAAATTGTGAAATTATTTTGTTTCGAAATTCTCCTCAAACAATAAGGGGTAAAGGAATGTAAGAACATTTTTAAAAAAAGATGATTATTTACTGGATTGACAAGTGGTTAAATAACCTTTTCCACACCCACCTTTAAAATGCCATGTATCGTATATGTTTCGATGACCCTAAGTGAACTTGAAAATACACCTTTGCAAGCCGTGACTTCGTTTAGTCCCGGAGTGAACTCGTTCCACTTCGCTTCGCTCGTAATTTATAAAATTCGTGACTGAAATGAAGCTTCTAAAACTTGATACATATATGTACTTCTCATGTTTAAAAAACGATTGTAAGGCTATTGTCATCAGAATTAATTAACGCCAAAAATAAAGAATAAATTGCAAAATTATGATTACGGTATTTTATTTCGAAATCCTTCTCAAACAATAAGGGATAAAGGAATGTAAAAATATGTAAAAAAAAGGTGACAGATTTATTGGACTGATAAGTGTTTAAAATAACTTTTTCTACGCTCATCTTTAAGTGAACTTTTAAATACACTTTAGTAAACCGTGACTTTTTTTAGTCACGGGTTGAACTCGCTCCGCTCCGCTTTGCTCGTGATTAAAATGAAGTCTTGATACATATATATTGTAATGATTATTGGACGTGGATATATTTTTAATACAATTTATTATCAATTATATAAATATCCACACATTCTGGACAAGCAAAATGTAATATTGAGCTATAATATTTGTATATGATTAATTACACTCTGTATACCAATATTTAATGATTTTATATTCTGCTCAATACAAATTTCATACTACTATTATTATTTATTATAAATCCTCTGGCTAATACTCAAATTAAATAAATATTAATTTTTATTTCTCCCTGTTTATTTTATTGAACTGGTAGGACTATATTGTTTGAGACCTATACCTATATATTATAAAAATGGGAGGGATATTTCACATTATGTCAAGAATTTATAACCTAACTTATAAATCGTTTATCATCGATTAATTTTTAAAATGTTCTTTATATAATACTTTTATTTATCGTCAGGGGTGTTTTTGAAGTTCGCTGTGACTGATTATTTGTTTGTAAATTGTAGAATTACGACTATACATGTAAGTATTCCTTATTTTATTCGGTCTTTTTCAAAGTATATTAATTTGACATTGGTTATGTTACAGTGTTACACAACTCTTGTGAACCAGTTGTTCTATTTAAGAAAGTACATAGATAATGCTACAAATGAAAGAAAACAACAATCTCAGGATAATAATGGTATAATAATGTGTTTATCAGAATCACAAATATAAATAAAGGTTATTGAAAATTGTGTAATAACGATATACTTTCGTATGTTAGAAAATATAAAAATGAACCATTATGGACAATGATACGATTATAGCGAGTAGGTTTGTTGAACGACAACTGGTATATTTTCTACAACTAACAAATAATGCTTTTCAACTCTAGATGTGAATATTCGATTTTTGATGAGATTTCTAATGGATAAAATTCGTAATATTTCTACAAATAAGGTATTTCCCTTCATACATTATTATATAATTTGTTTTTAAATTCAAATAGCTATAACTTATTCTGCTGATGGATTCCAATATAAATTTTATGTAAACAAACTGAATTTGCAAATAAATCGGTTATTATATTAATAAATAAGTGTCTTATACAACCTTGAACTAGTTCTAAACAAATGTTTCACACGATCTTCCCATCTGACAATCCTTTTATGTTTTGTAGTTTATACGTGCCTCAATAGAACCAATATCTACGATTTAATGTCCCGTCCTGGAGTAATACACTTTTCTTCGTGCGTACAAATAATGGGTATCACCAAAATGGCCTGCTACTAATACTTGTGGATCTTGAATATTGAAATTCAGCTGTACCTTAAAATAAAAAAAACACTTCCTCGAGACTGGAAAAACACTTCTGAAAGCTTCCTGGACTGGATAACAGTTAATATTGCATCGATTGGAGAAACTTGAAAATATCTTCGACTCTTGGAACTGGACAATAGCTTACAGCTCATCTAATTGTTAAACTTGAATTATCCTCGGACTCGCTGGACTGGAGTATAATTGACAGCTCATCTAATGGTTAAACTTGAATTATCTTCGGACTCTCTGAACTGGAGTAATTTTTTGAAACTTCTTCTTATTCAATTGTAAATCACTATGATGTATTCACCCTGGTTCGGATCCGGTTTATATAAATTTGAGGTAAGTTATTTTTTTATACTATCAAATCTTCTTATTATTTATAGTATTTCCACATAAACCACTTACAGCTCTCTCAGTAATATATTATTGGCTTGGAATTCCACTCGACGTTGGAAATTGTTAATAATCTTCTTTATTACTTTGATTATGCTCTATTAACATATTTAATAACTTTAATAGCCCACAAATATTCGAATATGTATAAATTTTGATGCTATTTACTCCACATCAAAATAATACATCCGCACTAAACTTAATAGAAAAATTCTCTCTTATTTATTATTTGTTTTTTAACCAATTTCCTTGACAACCTTTTAAGCTTCTTCAAATTCTCCAATCAGAAATCTACACCTACCTTTATAATTCAATATATCTCTTTACTATTTACTTTAGAATATTTATATCCCTTTAATTTAATATTACGTATATTAATTATTCTTCTTACATTTTAAAAAACCTAATCGCAAAGCATTTTCCACAATTGTCATTCAATTTAAAAATTTCTACTACAGGAACTGTCAAAATTATTCTTTCATTTACACCTGTTCAAATAATGGCGGGATATTTAATTCAAATTAGTTTATACTCTAAATCAATTATTTACGTCTACAATACTTGTCATATCATCGTTAATTAAACAATTTTGTACATAAAACATAATACATCATATTTGACAACAATAATAATATTTTTTAATTTCTCCTCAACAGATTCTAAAAATACAAACATAGAAGAAAGAAAACCTTATGTTTCCTCTACGACAACCAGAACATCAAGAAAATCTCATTAAATAATGAATATTTAAGTATCATTTAAATAATTAATTCTTTATCCATTTTCTTAAAATATAATTTTAAGAATTGAAAAATCATATGTTTTAACACAATTACAAACAAATATACAGCATGGTTATTTAAACCATGTCAATATATGCACTTTTCATGTTTAAAAAAAGATTGTAAAAGTAAAAACTGCCTATATAGTATGATATATTAGTGAGGCTATTGTCATGACAATTAATTAACATTAAGTATATAATTATGTTGGTTTTTATAGTTCCAAAAAATAAAGAATAAATTGCGAAATTATGGTTATGGTATTTTATTTTGAAATCAATGTGTGTATAAGTACACATAATTAGTCGTAGCAAAAAAAAACAATATAACCATTCATTATTATTATCCAAGTTAAATTGTTTGTATATTTCATTTCAAAAGCACGCTATATAATTATAGCTTCACATTACGGTCCTATCATCTTGAATGCTCAACAAAAACAATAACTAATCGTCGCAAGCCCATATAAATATCCTTTTGATTGACGCACACGGATGTCAAAACACAACTACAATATACATCATAAACATGCACACGTAGAAAGAGGCCCCGATAGTGCCAAGCGTAATGATCGCGATATAATAGTGACGGTGATGACTGAGCAAAATTAACTTAATGCAACTTCGCTTTGGGGCGTTCACCCGTTCAACTCATTCTTCTCCGCCCACATTATGTGTGTACTTAGGTCTATGTATACGTATATCGATCTGACTGGGAGATATGCATGGGGAACATAATTAATGTGGTTTTTTGTTTGGCAAAAAAGGGCATATACAAATATTTTCAGTAAAATTATGGATTTTAGCTGAATTTAATTAAATCGGTTTTATTGAATTTTGTTAATGTTCGTAAATAATATTTATTACCAAGTAATAAATTGGAGGAAGATATTAATTGAGATATATTAAAAGTATTAATCTAGGTACGTTCCTATACTATTTTTTATACCTTATCTTGTATTATTTTTAACTGAAAATATATTCTGCTTGTTGGCCATTGTCACATTTATCGGCAGCTAGGAGTACATTGCAGGACTGGACTAATTATTAATGTAATTTGAAATTGGGCAAAGAATAGTGATGGTATCACTACACTGTAGGACTGAACTTGAATGAATAATGTTATTCGTATATAGTGATTTCATCACTCTTTGTGTGCCCCAAGTCCAGTCCTGTAATGCAATGCACCCCTGACTGCTATATATCACTATTACTGTGCCCAATTTCGAATTACGTTATTCATTTAAGTCCAGTCGTGCAATGTACCATTGACTGCCGATCCCAATAATAGGGCTTGCCCGTGACTTGAACACGCAAGCGTATTTGCTAGGTACATGCTCTGCCAACTGAGATAACCAGTGATGTGTTTTTAAATATAATAGACAAATGAAAGCAATCACGAAAAGATGAACAATGCCTGTAAAAAAAAATTTGAAGGTAGGGAGAGCTTAGGTACAAGAGGATTAGGACGGACGAAATATACACCCTGTCCAGTTTAAAATGCAGTACATGGGGATATTGGAAACCGTTGGAGATAAAACGTCGGTTAAATGGGAGAAAAGTTGCGTATTCATTTGTCCATGAATAATCCGACATCAGATTTTGAAATTTTTGTTTCATTGGGCAGATACAGGGTGAAAAAGAAAAAAATGCATTTTTGAACATCTTCCATATTTTGTTTCCTAGAAGAGATAAATTTACAAAAGTTGTAAGCTAGGGATAACAAGTCATGAGGATTTTAAAAATGATTAAAAAAAAATGCGTGACAATAATCAACTTTTGTTTTTCTTATAGCAGCCATATTGAATTTTGACATTTTTAATATCTTCAAAAAAATGCTATTCAATGATGTATAACATGTTTATGTTCAGGATAGTAAAAACATTAAAAATAGAGAAAGTAAGATTTTAACATAGCAGGCCGTGATAATAAATGTGACATTTGTATTAAACAACTCTAAAAGCTGTGAAGTTTATTCTGAACTGTCAGTAATCTTATTGTTAATCTCATTGTATTGTTATAAGTATCTGTACTGTGCAAACCTAAGATGGATCGTTTTACAAATATTGACAAATATCAAATGCTGGAGTGTTTTATTTTGTGTGGACGAAATGATGAATTGGCTGCACAAATGTATTTCGATAGATACCCTGAAAGGCGACAGCCAGAAAAAAGCATTTTTCACCGATTGCGTGATAATTTGATAATGCATGGAAGTTTTGTCAAGCCCAAAAAAAGGCAAAACAATGAAAATAATGAAAATATTGTTCTTCAAGCAGTAGTTGAAAATCCCCGTACGTCTTTACGGGTAATTGAAAATACACTTGGCGTCGCTAGTTCAACAGCTGGTACCATTTTAAAGCGTGCCAAATTCAAACCTTATCGTGAAAGAGCCAGTCAAGGGCTTCAAAATGGTGACGAAATACGGAGAGCACAATTCTGTCATTGGTTCATCGAAAAACATAATGAAAATCCAAACTTTTTTGCGAAAATTTTATGGTCTGATGAGAGTCGATTTATTAACTCTGGAATGTTTAATCGTAAAAATACTATCTTTTGGTCCGATGAAAATCCACACCTAGTTCGTGGCATTAGACAGCAAGTCAGATGGGGATTTAATGTCTGGATCGGCGTTATTGATACCCATGTTATCGGTCCATTCTTTTTCAATGAGAATTTAAATTCTGAAAGGTATTTAGAACTTTTGCGCACACATGTTGCTGAACGAATTGAAGAAATTCCACTTGCCACGTTGCAAAATATGCATTTTCAGCAAGACGGAGCGCCTCCACACAATTCCTTGTTGGTTACAAATTATTTAAATAATCAATATTACAATAACTGGATTGGTAACTGAGGACCAATAGGGTGGCCTGCTAGGTCCCCGGACCTCACACCTCTTGATTTTTTTGTATGGGGCTATCTGAAAAACAAGGTGTATTCGAGATATTATGAAAATGTGAAAGAATTACGTCAAGCACTTGAAGAAGCAGTGAATGGAATGACACCGAACATGGTTAGACAATCTTGTGAGGCAGTACTGACACGATGTAGATTGTGCATACGAATGAACGGTGGCTTATTTGAACAGTTGTTACATTAATGATTCAGCTACCTAACCACCTTTATTTAATGAATACTAATAAATAAAATGTTAAAGATATTTTAACAGTACTTGGAGACTTGTTATTTTTTGTTTTTTTATCAGTATACACTTAAGATATCCACAGTTCCATGGCCTACTATGTTAAAATCTTACTTTCTCTATTTTTCATGTTTTTACTATCTTGAACATAAACATGTTATACATCATTGAATAGAATTTTTTTTGAAGATATTAAAAATGTCAATATCCAATATGGCTGCCATAAGAAAAACAAAAGTTGATTATTGTCACGCAAAATCTAGTAGACTTAGATTTTTTTTTAATCATTTTTAAAATCCTCATGACTTGCTTTCTCTAGCTTACAACTTTTGCACATTTATCTCTTCTAGGAAACAAAATATGGAAGATTTTCAAAAATGCATTTTTTTCTTTTTCACCCTGTATCTGCCCAATGAAACAAAAATTTCAAAATCTGATGTCGGATTATTCATAGACAAATGAATACGCAACTTTTCTCCCATTTAACCGACGTTGTATCTCCAACGGTTTCCAATATACCCATGTACTGCATTTTAAACTGGACACCCGGTATAGGTACAATAAATTAGAAGATGTATTTAGGCCCAGAATGAATGGCGAAAGAATGTTATATTTTCAGACCCTTTAGTTGCCTCTGGAACGCTTCTGAACGATTTGTGGTGTGGGTGTGTATAACTGGTTGCCGAATTTACGTCAATGTTGTAAGACTTCCTTATTGTTAAATATTAAATGTTTTGAACCCCTTATTAATAGTAAAATAATATTAAATATTTTGTTAGTATTTTGTATTACTTTAATAGTACGTAAAGTACAGTAATATCTCTAGTTTTTGAATTATTTGTAATTAAATTACTTTTAGTTTGCCTGGCGTCATATGTGTGCAGGCGGTGTAGTCATTCTATTTCAATTGTTAGAAAGAGTATTTAAAACTTCGATTTTTTGGTATACTTAATTGCATTCTCGTTTCTAAAAATTCTAGTCTGAAGTTTTAGATAATTCAAAAACGCATTTCGTCATTTTTCAGTTTGGTTTTAAATTTCAGTAGATGTATTTTTAATGAGCAAATGTCAATTGGGTTCCACTGAATGACGTCCTTACAGCCCTGAAAAGGAAAAACAATCCTGCAGAACTTAAGGCTAATAAAATACCTGAACACCGGAAATATAACACATCTGCAGGTCAACCGATATATTAACAAAAGAAATTGCAATCACAGCTGAAATAAGACAAGGGGACAGTCTCAGTCCACTATGATTTAACACGATAATGGACGAAATCATAGAAGAAGTGAACAGGGTTGGATCAGGATATCGGTTGGGGTAAGTATGCTACGCGGATGATGCGACACTTATACAGAAAGCGAGGACGACTTGCAACGAAGGCTGCACGCCTTTAATATTCATGCTGGAAAATACAATATGAAGATCTCTACAACCAAAACAAAATCAGTGACGACAGCGAAACAACCCACTACGATCCAAACTTGCACCAGACAATACTAACATCGAACAAGTCATCGACTTCAACTATCTTGGGTACAAAATCACAAGTTACGGGAACCGCGCAGAAGAAGTAAGACAACAAACCAAAAAGGCACTGGTGATCTCAGGTCAACTGAACCAAAGTATGTATATGGACATACAAGCACATTAGCGTAGATTGCAAGACAAAATATACAAAGCATGTAAAAGTCAAGGGCGGAAACATCCTCGTCAAAAAGAATAATAAGAATTAACAAAATGAAGATATTGCAAAAAATCACTGGACACAGCTTCCAAGACCTGACAAGAAACACCCTGATCAGAGATGAGTAGGTGGGGTGATATAGTTCAATGGATAGGATGCAGCAGGAGAGAATGGAACCAGCATGTAACAGGATTGACGGAGGATCGGTTGGCCAAGATCGTCAGAAATAACAAATCCACATGGCAGACGACCCATTGGAAGAACCCCAAAAAATGGAAGGATAGCTGGTTATCTACTTCACAGGAGAATCAATGAAAACGACTCCAGTGATAAGCAGGCATTTTGCCTAATGAAAGAAGAAGAAGGAGAAGAAGAAGAAGAAGAAGAAAAAGAAGAAGAAGAAGAAGAAGAAGTGCTAATGGGTGTGTTGCTATCTTCTCTCGTAAATTTGGTAGTGGTCGTCTACTTGACTTTCATGTTTTGTTTCTGCAGAAAGGCATAAATTCTGATGCTTAGAATTTCACTGACTATAAAGTAATATTATATGAACAATAATAATGAATACAATATGAAGATCTCTACAACCAAAACAAAATCAATGACGACAGCGAAACACCCACTACGATCCAAACTCGCAACAGACAATACTAACATCGAACAAGTCATGGACTTCAACTATCTTGGGTACAAAATCACAAGTTACGGGAACCGCACAGAAGAAGTAAGACAACAAAACAAAAAGGCACTGGTGATCTCAGGTCAACTGAAACAAAGTATGTATATGGACATACAAGCACATTAGCGTAGATTGCAAGACAAAAATATACAAAGCATGTAAAAGTCAAGGGCGGAAACATCCTCGTCAAAAAGAATAATAAGAATTAACAAAATGAAGATATTGCAAAAAATCACTGGACACAGCTTCCAGGACCTGACAAGAAACACCCTGATCAGAGACGAGTAGGTGGGGTGATATAGTGCAATGGATAGGATGCAGCAGGAGAGAATGTAACCAGCATGTAACAGGATTGACGGAGGATCGGTTGGCCAAGATCGTCAGAAATAACAAATCCACATGGCAGGCGACCCATTGGAAGAACCCCAAAAGATGGAAGGATAGCTGGTTATCTACTTCACAGGAGAATCAATGAAAACGACTCCAGTAATAAACAGGCATTTTGCCTAATGAAAGAGGAAGAAGTGCTAATGGGTGTGTTGCTATCTTCTCTCGTAAATTTAGTGGTCGTCCACTTGACTTTCATCTTTTGTTTCTGCAGAAAGGCATAAATTCTGATGTTTGGAATTTCACTGACTAGAACGTAATATTATATGAACAATTTTATTATTATGTACGATTATTAACAATAGTTAAGATCGGATTAAGCTGTTATAATTTAGTTGTGGAGCATTTTTGGAGATTTTTAATCGAAGATCTGTTAGATTGTTGGTCGTGCATCTTCTCCTATTACGACTTTGATTGGCGCCTTCAAAATATTACCTCATTAAGGTAGGCTGTTTGTTAAATAAATAATTAAGTAATCAATGTTGGTGCACATGCGAAGCTTTTGAGAACTTCAAATTCTGACTATTGTCATACTTAAATTCAAACTATAGACGCCTTATTATTATTTACATGGGATAACCGAACTATTAAAATTATGCGTTTGTGTCTGATTAAGTGCACTGTCACCTACATTATAAAAAGACATGGCCGTCTCTAGCTGGGATAGTATTTGAGGGTACGGTATCTTACTTATTGTCTTGTTCATTACAATTACTGTTGTACCCAATTGTTGACGCTATTTGGGTGGTGAATTTAAGGGTTTACTTGAAACTGGTTGATCACTAATATTCGTGTTATACATTAAAAGCACATATTGTATTTAATAGCAAAGCAAAATGTAATTAGCCAAAGTAAATAATGAGGTGTGGCTACCACACGACTTTCTTATACGTATGAGCGTTTCAAATTATACAAAATTGTTTTTAATTTTATCTTCTTGGAAAAATAAGCCAACTTTAAAAAAAAATATATACTACATAGTTTTGCACTCTTCATAAATATATATAGAATGCATAATTTACGACATATCTGCAAAAAGTCGCTATTCGATAAGAGTAAAAGTATTACTTCCGGTCCGAATTTTGGAATTTTTTTTCAACAAAAGGTATTGAAAATTTAAAGGTCTAAGTGCTTTTATACTCGTAAGGTACCTGTCTAAAAAACATGACTTGCGAAATATTAGCAAAAAACTGATTTTCGATAAGAGTAAAAGACCTACTTCCGGTAGGATTTTCAAAAAACTTTCATAATAAAATTCTTTTTAAATTTAATTTTGAGCACATATAAATTCTTTACAAATTTGCTTAAACTTAGTAGTTGACAAAATATTGGCAAAATTCGATTTTTTCACTGAAGTAAACTACTACTTCCGGTCTGCCGATTTTACTGAAAATCTAATCAGATCTCAAGAGGGAGATTATACTCGTAAATACAAAATTAAAACGTGGACATCTACAAAAGTCTCGAGGTCGAAAATTTTCATCACAATACTTCCTTATACTACGTATAAGAAAGTAAAATGTAAGCAAATGTTCACACATTAAGGCTTGGTTATGTTTATAAAATATGACGGATATCGAGTTCTTATTTCTCCATATTAAATATGCCTGCACAAGAACCAATGAAAACTCTTAAAAATATTTACTATTTGGGCGCGATTTATGAATCGCTTCTTCTTATTCTGAGACAAGGTAAAAGTAATGATGAAAGAGCGTTTGTTTTGTCAAAACATCTTCATTATCTTTCTGCATAATTATTCATTAATGACAATCGGTCATTCACCTCCATAGTCCTCGTTTGGGCGGCCATCTTTAAACGATTTAACTCTGCCTTTTTTCATTGCAGGGGTTATAATCTGCTGATAAATGTTGGCGTTTTCATATTTCTTGTATTTAAGAAACGGATGTCAATCCTAGCGAGAGCTTTCGAAATAACGACAACAGATGCGTATCCGCAGAAGAGGAACCGCAGCGCCGAAGCGGAAATATTTCAAAACATAAGTAAACTCATAAAACAGGCCTTGTATGATACGTACATATTGAATATGGACTTGCAATTTATCCGCATGCCGTATACAATTGACGTAACTTACCAGGAACTTATGTTTTTTCGAGTTTAGTAGGATAATATACTTACAACTAGTCATTATTTTTAATGATGATAGAAAATTCAAGGTTATTTTGTTTCGTTCTGCACAAATTTGCCGTATTTTGAAACACCTTATTTTATTAATAGTATCACAACAGCGTTTATATTTGTTAAAGTGTGCTGCAAAACAATTTTTGTATATTACTGTTAATTACTTATGCTAATTAACATCGTTTACATAACCTTTAAAAACTTGCAGCTGTCATCTGTTTGCATGTTTTGCGTGCAACAGCCAAACTACTGCCAAACGATCGGCCTTAATTATTGAACGTGAAACGCTGAAAGTTTCACTCGTTTGTTTTATTTGGTAAATAACGTTTTTCTGTCTAGCAAGCGATGCTAATTGACGGGCACGTTAGCGTTTTAAATTTTCGTGCAGGAAAAAAAGCGAAGGGATCAGTTTTGTCGGTATTTTGTGACGAATGTAATTGTCGGTGTCGAAATGAAATTGAAGCTTGCAGTGTAACGATAATAAATCACCGAGGGCGGTGTACGAATGACAGCAATTATTAAACCGTTTATTGTTTTTGTACCTTTCTTTTTGTTTTGAATTCGTCATTAGTAAAACATTACAATTATTCTTCTTGTTTCGTTGTTCGAGGAAATGGATTTATCAAGTTTGTAAAATGGAAAAGATGGATCTCACTGAAATGTTTAACACAATTTCTTCAAGCATCGAAATTGTATAAAGAATAATTAATTATTTGTTGCAAGTAAAAATTGAAATAAATTCAAATTGAGTTCAAAACAGTTTTATTCAATTCACAACAATTGTTTCATCCTACTAGGGCTTCATCAGGTGATGAATATTATAATACAAAATATTTGTAGACGTTCTTATTTATGTCTTTTCCTAAATGAAGAAGGGGGAGTTTGTGACATTAGGTTAAGAGCGGGAGTAACTTATATATTTAATGTAATATTTAATATATATATACATAACAATATGATTAAGAATATTAAAAATTTTTGAAAACTGATTGTTTACTGTTATTATAAAATTAAACAATTTATAAATATATATATAACTATAAGAATTATTAAGTTGATTTTAAATATTTAAATTTAACAACGGTGAATTATTCACTTCTAGTTGGTCATTTAAAATAAGGTTTAATTTGTTTAATTTATTTATTTCTAGGTTTTCTAATAAATTTAATTTTTTACTCTTGTCTTGTATATGTAGTATGTCAAACTTATTATTGAATTTATGTTTTTGTTCAATACAGTGGTTTGCATATGTGGAATCTGTTTTTTGTAATTTATAACTTCTTTCATGTTCTTTTATGCGTGTGGAAAAGGATCTACCAGTTTGTCCGATATAAGCTTTTCCACACTCGCAATTTAACTTATAGACCCCAGATATTAAATTTTTGTCAGTTTTATCTTTATTATTTTTAATGTGATTCTGTAGTTTGTTGTTTGTACGAAATGAAATTAATGTGTTTGTTGTTTTTTGTAAATATGTTTTTATTTTTATGGAAGGTGTACCTATATAAGTCACAGAGGCAAATTTTGTAAGTAAGTTTGGGGAACTATAGGATAAATTTTGGATATGATTTTTGTTTTTTGTTTTTTATGAAGGAGATTATTTATTAATTCTTTTGAATAACCATTATTCTGAGCTATGGTGTAAATTCTATCTAATTCTTTATCAAAATTAATCTTATTCATAGGAACATGGATTAATTTATATATTAACATTGAGTGAAAAGCAGCAAGTTTATGACTAATCGGGAGGAAAGAGTTAGAATGTATCGTAATATCTGTGTGGGTGGGTTTATGGTAAATAGCGAATTCGTGTGTATCAGTAATATGTGATATTTGAAGGTCTGGAAAATTAATGGTTTTATTTTCTTCTAATTCTATGGTGAATTTAATATTATTATGAAGTGAAATTAACTGTCTATACGTTCCTTTAAAACACACCAAAATATCATCTACATATCTCACCCAGTATATACAATTTTTAAATAACGAATGTTTACTAATAATGTCTTCAATGTATTTGTTGTATAAATATTTAAAATTATTATTATGAAAAATCATAATTTCGCTGGTTAATTATATGTTACTGAAAGTTCTTCAGATAAATTTTAGAGAGGAATTTGTCTTGGAATGGTTTGTATGCATACATATGGGTATGAAAACTGTGCCACTGCATAATACATTTAGGTCAAGAATAATGCATGTATTCTATGCCTTAAAACTGGTGCAGTGGCGCAATATTTTCTTTGGCAAAGTGGTGTGTACAGGAAATTCTTCTAAAGTTCGTGTCAGATAAATCTCAGCAAAATGGAATCCAAGGGGACACACATTTTACTGTAATAAAAATCAATACCTATTCAGATATATTTACTGCATTATACTGGAAGTATGTCCAAGGTATCGATTTAAAGCAAGAAGTAAATTCTTCTGTACTACAAAATTAAGGGAATAATATCTTGAAAATAGATTATTAGATAATGCTTTCTTCTGTTGCTTTGAAGGATTGATGTTTTATACATGTTGTTTATGAACACTGGCACTATTTGGACATTGTTGACATATTATGCCAAACGCCCAATGTTCTGGACGCGCTACCTGGGTTGCAAGGCCGTATAGGCTTTATTGGTTATTTAATATATAGTTAGTTGGAATAAAAAGTACACAAACTTGGTATATTTATGCAAGACTGCAGAGAATTCAAAGTGGTACCGGTAAATGTAAAAGTTTTAAAAAAGAATTTAATTATTAATGTAAACTGAAGTCGCACTAAAGAAATTAAACAGAAAATTTACGAATATGAAACTGTATTGTTAACTTGTTTTTACAGAATATGCGGAGCACATGTTAACTGTTGAATGACTATTCAGGAACTGATTTTAAATATTAAACCCTTTGAAAAGGGAGCACGCGTAATATTTATTTTGAAGTTTCTAAATAAAATAATACAAACTGAACAATACAATTTCTTACTAACCCATTCATATACAGGCTATAATTAAGAAATAACAATTTATCACCATAAAACGGGTAAACTAAAAAAAAGCAGAACATTCAGTACTTACACGTAGATTAATGTACAGCGTTCGCTGCGGGACACTTCCTCTTCAAAAAATATATAATGGTTAAAGGAAATTATGGCATGAAATATACACTTCAAGAAATAACAGAGTGGCAGTTGTAGTTCATCGAACAAGGATCTAGAGTTTCAATATTCGGATATAACGGATATATACAGAGTGTATAAAAAAAGAGTTTAAAGTAAACACGTAATTAGGTTAAAGGAAAAATATTTGGTCATACCTATAAAGTGGAAAAACAAAACGTAAATAGGAATAGAATAAAATCAAACCGCAGTCAATCTAAAACGAATATTAATGTTATGGTAAATAGGCAACTTTGAAATCTAATATTTTAATTCTACTCTCGTGCTTATAAATTTATGGTTAAAGCATATTTTTATTTCATTCTATTTTCCCATTCACTTACAAAAACAGATAAACACAGAATATAAACAATTACACAGATACGCCGTCATTTCGTACATGAACCATAAAAGTTAGGTACACATAATCACAAGCACTACAGAAACCATGATTAGCCAAGAATCCTCTTAATACTATTTTAAAGCCGAATGTTATGTATGGAAATTCTTTTAATTTTTTCTGGCAATTTATTATAAAATATAATTGCCCGATATTTCGGATTATATTCAGACAAAGTTGTACTATCAGCAGCGATACTAAAGTTATTGGACAATCGTGTAGTGATGTTACTATATATGTCAATAATCCTAACAGTCTGCTTAGTTCTGTTTACAGAATAGCAGTAATTTGTACTGGTACAAAGCCCAAAGCGGCAGAATATTCAAACTCTTAAAAATTGATTTATCCCAACATGCATCTTATAATCTTCTTATGCAACAGAAACAGCATATAGGGACATGGCATCCCTAAAACACTACCCCATACTACAACTGAGATTCTACATACCTACATCCTGAGTGATGCTGGCCAACATTTCTCCGAAGATTTCTCATGCCACAAAAAGCCGAACATAATCTCCCCTAGTACAAGGATCTACATACGCAAAGTGCAGTCAACAGTTAAACTCAAACATTTGTATGAAGAGTCTTTGGCGAAAGAAATATTTTTAAAATGAACATATATACTACTAGCTCACATAGTGCTGTTGGAAAATCAGCAGTAAGATGAGATTTTGTGGTGGCTCAAGGCGTTAATTGAAGGAATACATAAAGATGCGCAACAACATAGCACTGAGCCAAAACTGGGTCCGAGATCTATAGCGATGCATCAGTCGTTTGGGTCCGAGATTCGAAACAGCCCGAGACAGCGATGATGTTTCTGGGCAAGGGGTTTGCGGGACGACTTAACGGAAAGACACGCAATTTTACTATAGTGTTGCGCATCTTTATATATTCCTTCAATCAACGCTCAAGGTTCTGAATAATATCTCACGTCTTTAGAAAAAAAGAAAACATTTTTGTCTTGATAGGTAATGGGGGAAAAATTAGATCAGAATCGAAAGACAAGAAAGATAGATGTCGCAGAACACCATATTAGGCCGTTATTGTTCTTATTTTACATTAACAATTTCCGCGTATTATTGGTAGATTTGGGTGTGAATGTTAAAGAACTAAAGAACATTAATTTCGTGGTAGTTACATAATAATACAAGTTATATCGGCAACGATACTCAAGAGTGTTGCTTTATTTTAAGAAATATACAATGCATAAATAGCATAAAGCTTTTTGCGTGGCATTATATTTAATGAATTTCAATCCAACTACATCTTGATCGCTATAGTCCGTCTCAACCCTATTATGCAGTACAGGTTTAATAGGGATATTGCATCTCTTATTATCTTTAGTAGTCTCTTAATAACGACATCTTTATATCCGGTTGCCTTGTTGCAAGTTCTATTATGCAAAGTATATTATGGGTATGAGTAATCGTTGCTGTCAGTTGTCAGTTTTTGCCGTAATGTGTAAACTTTTATATTGTCTTTAATTAATCTATATATAATTTCTGTTAAATCGTTCTTTTTAGCAAGCATATTATCTTTTTCAAGCATTTAAAAGTAAGTATGCATACCTATATCTATAATTCTGATTAACGTGATAACCTATATACATATACATATACTTTTTACAGATTGCTACATGATATGAGTTTTGAATTTTAAAAAGTGGGACGAAAGAATATTCTTATTGAAGGAGATGACATCATTAGGTGGAGACATAAATACTTACGAGACATCAGAAAATTCAGAGACGAAGGTATAGTTTATCATTTAATTTGTTATACTTTTATGTTCATTACACAATTTATTATTTGCTTGTGTTTGATTGTGATTGTTTTATTTTTAGGTAGAACTATAATATATACTGATGAATCATGAGTGAATGCAGGACACTCGGTAAATAAAAAGTGGACTGACGTTACTGTTCAAAGCAGTCGACAAGCTTTTACGTAAGGACTCAGCACTGGTTTAAAATCACCAAGTGGTCTTGGGCCTCGATTTCCATTAATTCATGCTGGAGGCGAGCAAGGTTTTGTTATTGGTGCTGAATGTACATTTCTTTGTAAGAAAAATACTGCTGATGTTCATAGCCAAATGGATGCAGATACATATGGAAATTGGTTCAAGAATAAATTGCTTCCAAATATACTAGAGAACTCGGTTGTTGGTCTCGATAATGCCTCATATCACACGAGAAAATTAGAAAAGTTTCCAGCAGTAGCACGGAGAAGACCAAATTATTGAATGGCTCACTGAGAAGAATATTCCACTTGATAATGACATGTTAAAAAGAGATTTACTGACTTGTGTGTCAGAGGTTAGGTCTCAGTATGAGAGAAACAAAATTGATGAATTTGCAAAGAATAAAGGGCATTATGTTCTTCGGCTTTCACCTTATCATTGTTAATTAAACCCAATTGAAATGGTGTGGGCACAAGTTAAGCACTACGTTGAAATGCACAATATGACATTCAAACAAAGAGATATTGAACAATTAATTGTGAAGGGTTATCAGAATGTAACAGTGAACAACTGGCGGAATTACATTGGCCACCTTGCCAACTTGCAAGACGATGTTGAAAAGTTTATAATTAACGTCACACATTCATCATCAGATCAAGATTCTATAAGTAATGAAGAAAAATAAAACAATATGTGTACCTACTCCTTTGTATGGTCATGGTTAGTTTTTTCATAAATGTTATCATGTATTATTAACTTGTTCTTATAAATGGGAAAATATGTTTTTGCAAAATGAATTTGTGAGGAATTTCTGTCTTTAAATGTGTATAACGCAATGTAGGTTAACATATTAATATTCAATAAGACTATATAAGTCATGTAACATATTAAAAAATAAAAGTACATGTTGTGTGTGGTTATTGTTATTCTTTTCATAGATGTCAATATTCAGTAACGAAGAAAATTGTATACCTTAAGTGTTTCTTTGAAATATTAATTCATTTACTCTGGCTTACTATATTCAGTTTTTACAGAACAATCCCAAAGGATTATATTATTACAAATATTTTAACTAATCCATCTTCCCATATATTCTCCCCTTTTAGTGTTTCAAATTACTAATAATTTTTTGTATGCAGTATGCATCAATTGAATGACAAACAGTCGTTTAGCCTATACGGTATAGGTTATGTTTTGATTACAAAAAATGTCAGATATTGAACCGGAACTGTAACGACATTATACAATGAGACGATTTGGCAACCATGAAATCAATTCCCATAAGACCTGTACTGCATAATAAGGTTGAGACGGACTATAGTAATTTTAATTCACATATTGAAAAATATTTATTCAGTACTGTTCCGCATGCAAATTTGCAAAGAAATATTTTGTTGAAAGGCAATAACCTGAAAAGGGTCCTTGGACTATGAGGCGTGGGCATTATATTTCGTAAAATCGCTTGCTAGTTAATCGTTTTTGGAGAGACTGGCTTCAAAAAACTAGACAAAATCGTAGAGAATGACGGAGAAGAATCACCACACGTAAAGCATAGTACATCAAGGTATGTGGTAAATGTTTTTTATGGTAGAGCTAGGTACCATATCTCACTGCATTCGTTCGTTTGTGTTGTTTTACTATGTCTAAGAGTAATACGGCCACTCAGTAATCGTCCGAAAAGGATGAAAAGTGGAAGAATATTGAATCTCCTATTTTTTGTAGGGCCATGATGATTGTAGACAAGTACGACAACGCCGAATAAAAGAGAATGGCATCTTTCAATTCTTTCATACAACATCAAACTTCAAGAAGATTGATGATTTAGCGTGGATTTAGCCCTGGAAGTAGGACTTCCAAGCCATTTAAAAGGTCAAAGGTACAATTTAACTATTTCTGGTATCACTTTCTTCACTACCACCTATTCAGGGGATAAAAACGACACATTTCCTTAAGACAATGACCAGCAACTACATTATAAATTGACTCTCGCAGTAGCGAGAAAACTGCGTGGGATATCATACGTTAAAGGGTTGATATGTTTTCTAATCTTGCAACACAAGCTTTGTGCTGCTTCAAATGAGCTTCTACATGATAAGCATGTTCACTGCTGCAGCTGAATTGCTGAATTAATACGTTTACCTGCGTTTATTAAATTATTATAATTCTTCTATAAATGATATTAATTGTTCAACGAAAATTTAAGCACTACAGTTAGCTGCCATAATCAAGATTTCAGAATAAAATTATGAGTAATTTTGTTAAAAGATATCTACTTTTTTAGTACTACATTTTAAATTGCTTTAAAATTAGTTTTCCTCGGTGTTGAAAATTCTAATTATAATTTTCTGCTTTTAGCACTGATAATTATTTAATTAGGCAAATTTTTAATTTTTCAATTTTTTTTTCTAATTTTAAATTAAAAAAAAAATAAAAATGTACCTAATTAAATAATTATCAGCGTTAGAAACACCGAGAAAAAATAATTTTAAAGCAATTTAAAATTCAGTACTAACATCGGACTGCCGACATTAATTCCATCTGCTACTTGATATAATTCAGTACGATTTAAAGACTCTAACCCAGACACCCGCGGTAGCGTAATGGTAGCGCAACCGATTAGCAATCTGGTGGTCCTGGGTTCAAAATTCAGCTGTTGTTAAATTTAAAAAAAATTAAATATGTACTTAATTAAATAATTATGAGTGGTAAAAGCAGAAAATTATAATTAGGACTTGCCTTAATGTGTTCTTGTGTCAGATAGTGTTTTGCTTTATATTAGGCCTTATATAAAATTAATTTTTTAAATTAAAAATATGTTTTAGTTAGTTACGTAGAAAGCAAACACATAATAATAATAATAATATACATGCAAAATTAACGATATTTAATATCAGTTATAATCCAACTGACATTCAATTTGATTTATAACGCATCACATCCGCACAATAGATTGCGAGCACTTATTAATTATATTGATTATAAACTCTCCCCCAACGTTTTGCTTAAATACACATACACCTAAATTAATATTTGCGCACGCCAAATATCATTAAAATCATGTTGATTACATTAATGAAATATAGATTTGTAATAAAATTAATATATGTATAGTTCGATCGCTTTGTGAAAAGAACAGTAGGAATTTGAAAAATGCAGCAGCGATTGGAGAGGAAGAAAATTAGGGATTTTTAAAAGGCAGACTCTCATTGTATTTCCGTTAGCGGCCAAGTCGTAATTTTAACGGCGCGGCGGTGGAATAGAATCGATTACATCCCATATTTTTAAGACGCTGATACCGGAGCCGCACACCACAATCCAGGGAATTAATTGATCTTGAAACCATACGCCCTTTTTCTCAAATTAATAAGTATCCCGTTTTTGTTGGTGATTTATGAATCCCGAAGTATCAGCTATCCAAATTCTTAATTACGAAAATAATTTTTAATTATGTTGTTAAAAAATATTACTATAATTTACGAATTTTTGTGTTGTGCATGTGAAAATTAATAACAATCTACATTCTGCGGATATAATTTATGCAAGATGTCTTAGTTGTCTGAATCTAATATTGTTTAGCCAGCTTAAGGATTGTGTTTCAGTACTTGTAGAAGCTTTGTTAGTAATATTTAATTTAAAAGTATGAAAGCTGGCTACGATATTTCCAGTGATTAAAAATGTCGACATATCCGAGATAGCCAATTATTGCTCCATATCAATTTTGTCTAATACTGCAATGGTTTTTGAAATTAATTATCCCACCATCAAGTTCAGGACAACATGTATTCGTTGGAAGAGGATCTGATCTACTGCCGCTAATGTGTGTATATTTATTTCATACGCCAGTCATGTTGTTGATAGACAAGGTCAAGTCGACGTCATTTATACCGATCTGCCTAAGACATTTGATCGTAGTGATCATGGAATTATGTTGGGTAAGATAGAGAGATAAGGTGCTTTCGTTCGACCAATCCAGCGAAAATGATTTGATCGTGGATTCAAAATCCGCGATCAAGTCAATACATAGTCGAAAGAACTTTCATACGCAATCGCGAATAAATTCTGTTTATTTGTAATTTGTAGGTTGGATTTGTTCCTGCATTTGAAAAATATGGATAAAAGATGAAAACTAGAGACTGGAAAATATGCACTAAAACGTTTGCCAAATATGCATGCAAAATCCCTAAACATGCACTTACAATATGCAATATGCACTTATGATGTGCATTTATTTAATTTGTTTTAGGAAATTAAAATTCATTTGTCGTATTTACAAATTGTATATTTATTTATTACAATAAATAACCATATATTTCTTTAAATTTTCCATAGTTAAATTATGTCTACGATCTGTAAGTATATGTTTATATTGGGAAAATGTTCTTTCAACATCGCAAGATGTGATCGGTGCATTCTTAAAACTAGGTATTTATGAGGGGCTTATATTAATGTCTTCATTAAAATTGCCATTAATTACATTATTTATAGATTGAAATTTTTTAGTTTTTCAACTCCTTTCTAATACCATCGGTAACATCTTCATAAATTTCGTTGATGTATTTCTTGCGTAGAGCTGAGGAACTGGGTACATAAATGGGTTTATCATCGACTTTGCAATAAGTTTTCAGGAATTCTTGAAATATCGGATTGTCCAATTTATGTAAAGGAATATTACAACCCACAAAAAGATTACACAAATCTTTGGAAAATGCTTCTTGTGGATTCTTCGAATTATTGAGAAAACTTTCCTCCAAATGTTGCTGCCGCGGTTTATTCAAATTTTCAGAAACCCTGTTCTGATGAAATGTTGTGTTCAAACGTTGCACTACCTGAAATTTCTTCTGGCAGGTAATCTGTGTAACAAATATATATTTTTAACATTCAGTTATAATAATTATTAGTAATTACTATATTACTACAAAAACTAGAAAAATAAATTGTCTGGTTTTGTAAAGTTCTCCAGTTGTTTAAATTTGATTGATTTTGGTTATTTTGGTGTTTATGACAAAGAAATATTACAAAGATATATTAGCTTTAAAAACATAAAATTAAACATATCTAATAATAATTTATTATGAAATTGTTTCATTATATTTATGAACAAAAAAAAAAAGAATTCTCATAATTGTAGAACTTGTTATTGACAAAATATTTCAAAACTCAAGTTACCCTTTTGTCGCAGAGTGTGCACAAAACACTTTCTTCGTCAATAATTTTTAGTGCACTGCAATCACTTATCCAATTTTTTTATTAGAGATGACTTCGCTTTAGCTATCTTCGGCAGTTTCAAAACTTTTTAATTCACTTTTGTTTCACCAAATAGCACAGACCTTAACACGTTTACGAATGAACAAACTATGAAGGAAATTATTTCTTTTTCTTATATTGATATTAGTTGTACGGTATAATATACCTGCATTAATACCTACATTTCTGAAAAGGATCTTACGTAAGTTGTAATTGCCCTGTAAACCGATTAGCAGTATAGTTAAATCCTATTTTTTTTTTTTTTTGACTTTTAATGAGTCATTAATGCAAAGTTGAAGGAATGCAATCCCTTCACGTTTACACAAACAAATTAAATATCTTTAAATATCAGATTTTATTATGGTTCTTATGAAAATGGCGAATATATGCATAAATATGCAAAATAATTATGAAATATGTACGTGCATATGCAATTATGGTAAAGTGTCCAAATATGCATTATATGCACTAAAAAGAAAATGCTAAAAAACGAATTCTGAGGGTGGAAAATGGATAAGTACACACTATAGAAGGGATATACCAAAAAACAACAAATATGCATTTTGCATAAAATCCAGTCTCTAGTTATGACTGTAGGTTCATCTTATCTCATATTTTGTCAAGTTCACATCAAACTGTATTGCAGTGGAATATGTCATACACACTTTCTGTAAATCTTCGTTATTGCTTCTAAATTTTCTATTTTCTCAGTCATGCTTTCTCCAATCAATCAATATTTAAGGTTAGAATTTCCAGTTTCACGGATTCGAAATCTGCTAATCGTAAAATAACACGAATTCTAAGGGATAAGGGGCTTGCGCTAAGATTCACTATTCAAATAAACGCAACCGTTCGTTCGGTTTGACTGAAATCCGGATTAATGGATTAGTAATCCAATCCTTTGGTCGAAAGAAAGCACCCATGAGGTTTTAATGCGTCACTTGTCAGTTTCTTCGAGTCTTAAAACAACGGCATTTTTGTGTCTTTTAATGGTTTTCTTTCTGACACTTGTCTTACTTCTGGTGTGCCTTAGGGATTCAATTTTAGGCCTCTTCTATTCCACATATTAATATATTGCATGTAAAATGCAATATATTTATATCTGCTGACGACGTTAGGTTATGTTCATCTATACATTAATTAACAATGAAAGATTGTGCCGAGCTTCTGTATAATTTGCTTGCAGTTCATACATTATAGGTAACAAAGATATGGTAACTTCATATATGCGCAAACTGATAATAACTCTAAATAAAACTTATGAAATTCTTGCCAATGAAGATAAAGCAATATTCAAGGGAGCATACGATATTTTTCATTTGATTGTATTATATCGTTTTGAAACGATTACCTGATATAGTTAAGGTAAGTAAAAGGTGGTCAGTATATTGTAAATTCTATTAGTATTTCTAGATGTTATGAGAACTCTGACTTCATGTTTATTTAGATTCTTCCGCAATACCAGATCTTTTACTAGTCTGTCAACAATCAGGAGTTTATATTTTGCTATAGTACTCTCTAGATTGGAAAATGCTGTACTTGTATGGTACCCTTATGACTAGGGCGCGGACACGAACGGTTGACGACTCATCGCCCATGGGCGCACTATTGAAATGTTGTATTTTTAAAGAGATTTTAATTTTATTTATTTTATTGGATAACAAGTGGCTGGTGATCTATAAAATACAAAATACCTTATTATTTGTTCATTTTATCTTCTGTAAGATTTGTTCTCTTTGAATTAAGTACATCCTTGTAGATAGAAAACGTCCTTTCTACATCGCAACTGGTTATAGGTGCGTACTGGAAATATTCTTTTATTTCAGCGTATTTAGCATACACAATTGCCGCAATGTTATTGAATCTGGATTTCCATTAAAAACTGCGTCTAACTTTTGCCGAAGGCCACATCCGAAGTCACTTGGAATACTTTTGAAATTATTAATAGCTATATCTAATGTGATTAATCCATCTTTTAATTTGAGATTTCGATTTTCAAAATATGTGATTAGTTTAGGCAAATTTCCAAAGTGTTCCTGAAGGAATAACAACTGATTTTTTAAATTTGGGATTTGTGTTAGTTCCTTGCACTCAGAAATACTTCGAGCATCGTCATTTAAACATGTAACAAAATTTTGTAAAATATCGAAATTCTCTGTATAAAAACTATTTCCGTGTATGTTTTAGCAAAGCTAAGTGACGAACGTGGGATATTTTAGCAGTCTCTAACGATATTTTACAGACCTTGTAATAAATTTCGGAATCACTGACAATTCATTTTCATATCAGAAAAAGTAACATAAACAACGTTCTAGATCTAAATAAATGATAACTAAAAATGTACGCGTATGTTATTGAAACTAAACGAAATCCAGTGCACACTTACGTCTAGATAATTGGGAGAACTCGATTCAATAAACCGGTATTAAACAGACTATTACAAAAATTACGAAGTACGTAATTAACAATCAAAACAATGAAAAAACGGAACTAACGTAAGTATGAATGAAAATTTTATTTCTCTTGCGAAATATAAGGTAAATATAATAAATTTTAAAAACCCCTCACGCTCCTATCTACGCCGATGAAAAAAGGATTTTACTCATAAATTCCTTATTTTATGGACATTTTTTGCTCTCATTCTCGGGCACTTCTCGGGCGTAAACAGATGTTGCACTTCACCATATAAATTAGTGCTATTCAGTAAGCGTGTGTTGTTTACATTATTTCTTTGCTCCGTTGTACCTTCGTTGTAGTTTAAACCGGTCATGTCCGCGCCCTACTTATGACCAAACTCCTATGTTTTCACTGTGAGTGTACTTTAGACGTTAATGATCTAATTATGGACGATTAGAATTAGTTTAGTATTTATTCATGACATGTAATTATTAATGATGTATGTTGTTTGTGCAATGGAAATAGCACAAACAACATATCAAATTAGTATTTATTTTTGAGCTGTATACTAGAAAAGTTTCATATTACCTATACTTTTATTATTTTATGTGTTCTTCTTTGCTTATGACAGAGAGCGGCATATTTCATATGTCATGTAAATGTATAAGAATATGTTAATATTTTGAGTATATTTTCGTTACAACTTAGAGAATTGTAGTTTCAAGTCAAAGATGTTATAATTATATAATTTATATAATTGTTAGTTCTAATTAAATTTGTAAGATAAATACATAAACAGAATATGTATAATATATGACATAATAAATTGGCTAGATATACTGATTTTAGAAAGGTGTACTGATTTAAATTTTGTATTCAATGTTATACCAATTATAAAAAAAAAAATACCAAATATAGAAATAAATATCTACCTACTATTACTAGCCTGTAACATTTGTAACTTTCTTTTTGTTGTATTTGAGTATGTGCTAAGTATGGTTTAAGAAGATATTTTAAATAATGAAGAACTATTGAAAGAGCTTGCTTCCTAAAATATACACATTATATATCCACTGCCTTCAGTATAAAAAAATAATTACACAGAATAAAAGTACGAAGAATTTTACTTTTTATTTTTACAATTCATTATATGAAATGGTGTCTTCAAGATGTAGATTTATTTCATTATACTCATAGAATACTTTATTTTTAACAAAAAGTACTTAATTTACATTCAGAAAATTTAGTAAATTTTGATGTCAATACAATCTCAAAGTAAACTTCAGAAATCGTAAATTTTATTCGTCGATCACAATATTAACATTGATGTACTACAACTACTACATTATGGATTTTGATGACGAAGGTGGATTGACTGGTGCTTTCTAGCATACATATACCGGGTGTTTCGGAATTGCACGGCACTATTGTAGGCACTTGTTCTCCAGCATAAAATAAACAATAAAGTCCATATAAACATATGTCTCAAATTAATTTATTACTAAGATATTGGAGCATAAAGACATTTATTTAACAGTACAACATCCAAAAGAACTGTTTAAAGTGGCCACCGTTTTGTTGAATGCAGCATTCAGAACGACAAATTCATGATTCTTCAGCACATAGTATAGCATCAGGATGATTCTTGATAGTTGCTGCGGCTTCCACGATGCAATTACTAAACTCTGATGAATCCCGATCTCCCGATCTAAGGTCGTTAGATCGGTAGTTTAGCAATCGCATCTTGGAAGCCTTAGCAACTATCAAGGTTTATCTTGATGCTATACGAAGTGCCAAGGAAGAATGAATTTGTCGTGCTGGATGAATAAATATCTTTATGCTCCAATATCATAGTAATAAATTAATTTGAGACATATATTTATATAGACTTTTTTGTTTATTTTATGTTGGAGAACAAGTACCTACAATAGTGCCGTGCAATTTCAAAACACCCTATACATTGCTAGTCTTAGAACGCTACAGAATTTTTTGCCACAGCTATACATATTCTTATATTATATTTATTCAAAAACTCACACAGAGAAATCAAATCGTCATTGCACGTCGTCTCTCTTTTTAACTTAATGTAATTGCATCTATTATGAGTGAAATTTATATTCTTGAAGAATCAGAAAACCATTTCTCCGACTTTTTTCCTCTTTATACCCATCTTACGGGGATTTTATATTACAGATCGAATAATTAAAAATACTTTTTCTTCATTTTCTGTAATAGGGTTTTCCCGGTTCACATCTTCTACTAATAAGCTACGTTTTCGGTAAATTTTTGAAAAAATCTTATTCCAAAAAGGTTGGTATAGCCGATTAGGTATATATGGAAAATATTTTTTCCGTGTACGTCATTAAATAAGCTTCATTCGTAGGGAAATCACGAAATAATCATAGCCAATCAAATGTTGTGAAAGCAGTCAGAGACTAGTTTCGAATTTTTCTCTACCAATAAAATCGCCGCTGACTAGTTTGCGCTTCCTATACGAAGGAAGCTATATATAGCTTCATTTTAGTGATAAATTATTATACATTAAATTGCATATTCGCAGTATAAATCGACGGTTGAAGGGATCGGTCTAGTGAAATTCCCTTTAAATAAAACCTAATAAATATTTCAAGTTGTCTTAGATGAGCCATGGATGGATCAAACAAAATGACTTACAAATTTAATACACTACTGGCACGAGATCAAGAAGGAGCTTGTTCTTTATATACTCGGCGGTCGGCGTTGTATCGCAAAACATGCTTTTCCGTTCTTTTATGGTCTTCATTTTCTTACTTCGTCATTTTAGCCGATTGGGTGACTGGAGCGACCCCAGTACGAGTCGATGACGCGAAGAAAAGAGATAATCCGGAATATTGCAGTAATATCTCCGGGAAAACGAGCGCAAGCAAGGCGTAAGGGGGCAGACGTAGTTCGTGGACTGCAAAGGGGCGCGTGAAGGGAGACGAAATGGGAAGTTAGATGACGAGGTTGTAGGTAGAACGAATGAGGGGGGAGAGGTGGTGGTTGTGATGGCGGTGTGGCGAAGTTCGTTTGGAGGGTGGTAGACCTTCTGGCAGCCGGCGTGACTCATCGAGACCAAGCAGGCCATCCAACTATTGATTTCTGACTGGTTATTAGTGCTGCCACTGACAGATATCGGGGAGATTATTATACTTTTCCCTTTAATACGATTTATATGGCGAAAGGTGAAATTTACTATTAATTTTCATCATTTGATTTCGGGTAATGAAAGGGTCCAAATTACAAACAGGGACAGTTCACCGTCATTTCATGTAGGGCAGGCAAGGGATGAAATTACTTTCGTTTTTATGCGTATATTATTAAAACTATTTATACTTCATGGAGATTGAGGAAATTAATAGTACAATTCCTGTCAGTACCAAACTTTACATTTATGAGTATATAATTGTCCTCTTAAGATCTGATCAGATTTTCAATAAAATCGGCAGACCAGAAGTAGTAGTACTTTAAAGATTATCTACACAATTGCTTTAAAACTTTATATTCATACTAATAATGAGTCAATGAACACGTTACGACAAGAAGTAGGTCTCCCATTACCATTCAAACACTCCCTTCCGCGAACTTAAAAACGCTCCCTAGTATATGTATGACTCATATCTTATATTTAGCATTTTAGGAGCATGCACTGTTCTCAACTTGATATATACATGCAGATATACGGATATTTGGGGATTTATTCGAGCAGCCTTAGTAATTATTCTGATTATTGTAACCTTAATCATATAATTTTCATATTTATCGAAACAAAGGACCTAACACAAAAAGTAGAGAAAAACCTGGATTTTGCTAATAATAGTATTTATGTTATGAGCGGTAAAAATAATATGTTATTACTCGAGGGAAAAAGGAAAGAAGTTGTGAAACCTCATCCAGGAACAACCGATCCAAAGTTTAGCATTTTTCGTTTGCCCTCAAAGAAAAACGTAGCAAATCATTCCTATAAAATTTATTGTCAAGTTCAAAAGTGATTGGGAGCTAATAAAAGCTCTATAAATTGCGAGTGGACGATCAATGATCAGAAGGTACGTTGGATGTCTGTACATGCACAAAAGTATCGTTTGAAACGCGTGTGGCCACCACACGACTTTCTTTTATACGTATGAACGTCTCAAACTATATAATTTTAAAATTTTTTTTACACAAAAATTATTTTAAATCCTATTCTAAGTACTTCCATTCTCATAATAAATCTTTGCAGAATGCATATTTTGCAAGATATTGGAAAAAATTTGCTACTCACTAAGAGTAAAAGTGTTACTTCCGGTCCGAATTTTGAAATTTCACGTATACAAAAAATATTGCAAATCCACCTCTAAATACTTAAATATACAGGGTGAGTCAACTACGCGGGTAAGGCCGATTGTGCCTTTACAAGTAAAGATATTTCGAAGCGGTTTTTTTCTTATGGTAGCTGTTCATTAGGGGCACGTTTTAAAAATATTTTGTATTATACAGAGTGTTCCATAACTTGGTGGCTAACCATAGTTATAGTTTTTTAAATGGAACACAGAACACAGAATATCTAAAGTTTTTGACTTATTCCCATTTTTCTGAAAAATTCAATGTTTGTATAAAATTATATTTCTCGAAAACGACGTTTTAGATGGACACAATTTTTTGCAGTAGTGTTTACAATAACAGCCCCTAAGAGAAGCATGTTTTATTTTTTTACAGTTACTAATTGGATGTGCAGGAAATTGGATTAAAATTACATGACACGTTTTTGTATAAAAGTCAATTTTTTTAAATGGAACAGCCTGTATATCAGTTAATTTTTGAATTGTTTATTAAATTTCATGGCAGAAACATGTAAAACGTTAATACGTTAAAAGTGACTATTACAGAGTTATTGTCGTTTTTTGATATGCTTTTGTTAGGTTTTTGCAAAAAAGTCAATTTTTTCGAATAGAACACCCTGTATATTATTTCATTTTTGAATTTCTTATTAAATTTCACATCAAAAACATGTAAGACGTTAATACTTTAAAAGTGACTATTACTGAGCTATTGTCTCTTTTTGATATAATTTTGTCAGTTTTGAGGTTTTAATTAATATAGTACATATAGTACTTACAAAATTATATCAAAAAGAGACAATAGCTCAGTAATAGCCACCTTTAAAGTATTAACGTCTTACATGTTTTTGATGTGAAATTTAATAAGAAATTCAAAAATGAAATAATATACAGCGTGTTCCATTTGAAAAAATTGACTTTTTTTTGCAAAAACGTGTCATCTAATTTTAATCCAGTTTCCTGCACATGCAGTTAGTAACTGTAAAAAAGTAAAACATGCTTCTATTAGGATCTCTTATTGTAAACAATATTGCAAAAAAATTTGTCCATCTAATACGTCGTTTTCGAGAAATATAATTTTATACAAACATTGAATTTTTCAGAAAAATGGGAATAAGTCAAAAACTTTACACTTTAGGTCTATACTATCTTATAACTTTTTGACTAAAAATTATACGTGGAATTCAAAAATGCAATAATATATAGGTTGTTCCGTTTAAAAAACTTGGTTAGCCACCAAGTTATGGAACATTCTGTATAATACAAAATATTTTTAAAATGTGCCCCTAATGAACAGCTACCACAAGAAAAAAAACCGCTTCGCAAAATCTTTACTCGTAAAGGCACAATCGGCCTTACCCGCGTAGTTGACTCACCCTGTATATAGAATGCATAATTTCCAACATATTTGCAAAAAATCGCTATTCGGTTGAGTAAAAGTGGTACTTCCGGCCCGAATTTTGATATTTTTTTATAGAAAAAGTACTGAAAATTATGTTATAAATACTTTTAGACTAATGTAATGTACTTGCCTAGAAAGTATGACTTGCGAGATATTCGCAAAAAACTGATTTTCGGTAAGAATAAAAGACCTACTTCCGGTAGGAATTTCGAAAAACTTCGCTAATAATATTCTTCTCAAATTTAATTTTCAGTACATTTGAATTCTTTGTAAATTTGTTTACACTTATTAGTTGATGAAATATTGGCAAAATTTAATTTTTTCACCGAAGTAAACTACTACTTCCGGTCTGCCGATTTTTGTGAAAATCTAATCAGATCTCAAACATTTTCATCATCACAATACTTCCTTATACTACGTATAGGAAAGTAAAATAACTAGTTACTATGTGAACTGTTTAAATTGATCTTTCCCATTTTTCCGAAAATTCGATTTATGCAATTTTCGAGTAACCTGCTAGGCCTATGGGCGTGCTTCTGAGCTTAAATTAATGCTGAATAAATATACTACAAATTCATTACTTGCTTGTATTCATTTTCCTTATATGAGAATTATTTTCCCCTATATGTACGAGATAAATTACTAAAACGCACATTATTAAATGAAGAGCTGTTTTTCTGAAAGTTTTAGACGTACAAAAATTCATAACATCCCTATTGTTTGGACATTATGCTGCTTGCTAGGTTCTTCGAAGCTTCAAACGTTACTACTGACATGGATTCTAAAAATATATTATAAAATTAGAACTAGATGAAAGTTTTGAAGTAAACTGACTGGGCTATGTAACATATATTAAAAGCAATTTCAATAAAACATATATTTGAAGAGCTGTTCTTTGGAAAGTTCTAGAACGTACAGAAATTGACCTGTTGCAAATTTCATTTAAAAAGGATAGTATCAACTTTTTCTGTAGTATGCAAACTTTAGGATTTAGGAGATAATAAACAAAAACTAAACTTATGCAAAAATGTCGCTGTTAATTTGTTCGAATGGTGCTCACACAAATCTTTGGAAGCTGCAAACATTGCTACTAGCATGTCACAAAAACAAATTAAAAAATTAGAACTAGACGACCTTGTACATGGTCGCTTGTATAAAATATATAGTGAAAGCAATCCTAATAAAATAGAACCAAAAGTCAATAATCAAAGATAATATAACGAGAGCTTGACAAATAGTCGACTATTTCATTGTGATCAATTTTTCGAGTGTGCGCTACGGTCAATTTGACGAGACCAAAATTGGCATTAATAATTTGACTAGAGCACGAGAGCTTTAGCTCGAGGGCTTTAGTCTTTAATTATTAATGCCAATTTTGGTTAAGTCAAATTAGGAGGCACACGAGAAAAATTGAAACAATGTAATAGTCGACTACTTATCAAGCTCGAGCTATATTTGTTAAGATTATTTCCTAAACCAAGTTTCATAATAAAAAATGAGTTGTCAAATCGATGTGATTATCAATAATTTCATCCGAAACATCGCTAAATCTCTTTTTGTCGGATATTTTCATCTATTTGACACGTATGCCACTTAATGAAAAAATACATACTTGATTTGTTACCTACATTTGAATAGTCGATTTGTAATAGTCGCTGATATCAAGAACCGGTACCTTTCATTGGTTAATTTCAACTTCAGTTTTGATTGTGATTGGACAAAATTTAAATTTGACAGGTGAAGGAAATAATCAAATATATTTCTGGAACATAGTGGAGTAGAGCATTATATTGAAAGCTTAGAATTATCAAGTAACAACAAAAGAGATTATTAAGGTTAGTAGTCTTACAAACCCATTATAAGATTAACTACTTCCTTTGCAGTAAATTTAAAATTTCGAAAGTCGAGTTTCTTTTTTAACATTCAAAGGTATTTTTAAAACACCTTTCCGCTTATAGTAGGTAGAAGCCATTCCGTCTTGTCACTGCGAACGCGATTTTAGATTATACTTTAAATTGAATTTAAGTCTAACGGACCGGCATAGAGGTGAATAGATGCGGGTAAGTTACCATTACTATGCACTTGTACGAGAAGGAATTATGGGCCTCATTATTTCGGACGATGCATTTATTTAATGAATAACGAACGGAGATAGAGAATTTTCCAATTAAGCCTAAACGGGGCGCGCAGGACAAACTGACGGAATTAATGCGACGCGAAGAAATCGTGAATTATAATCAAGGCTGCAAACCTTAATAAAGTTTAAGGTATGCATTATTTAGGCGTGAATACGTAGGCACTGTGAGAATTTCAGTGAATTGTTCGTAAGGTCAGATCTCATATCTTTCTTAATATTTCCAGGCACGAAATATGGTAGCGTAAGTGTTGTGGAACAAAATTAGGAAACATAACAGTAAAAGCTCAAGGATATGACTAGATGTACAATAATAAAATCATTTTTCGGTAGGAACGCTTAATGTAGAATAAAGGATTTCGTTTTATTTTTGTTATTATGTAGTAATCTCGCACAGCAAAGTCGAGCCACAGAAAATGATACAGATATCTCATGGGTTTATGGGACAATTGGTCTGGCAGGAAATGAAATTGGAATTTTGTTAATATGAAATCCATCCCCTAAATAGCTGAAGATTTTGGCGCTGCAATCTAAGTAAGCAGTAGTTGGATTAAAAAATATAAGAGAGGTCTGTTTAATTTTTTTTTAAATTCCAACATTTTCTAAGTTCTTTTGCTTTACTTTATTTTGTGTAATTAAATATGGGCTCTTTTGATATTCATCGTAATTATTAAACACAAAAAACATATTATGAGATTACTACATATCTATCCAAATATGATATGCACACACATTTATAATTACTATATGGTATTGCATTTTTCATACAAAATGAAAAATTAAAATGTAAATTGAAGAAAACATGTGGTGTCCACTTTTTTTGTTGAATAAAATTAAATTCAAGCAACACTATCTTATTCTTCAAAGAAGTTTATTAGTTGAATAAAATAATAAATTAGTTGATTCAAATAACAATGATTCTGCTCAACATATTCTATTTTTAATATATTTGATATATGTATAAGTATTTCAGGCGACTAAATAATCTGTAAATTTAAATTTCTCCATACGTTTGAATCAACATGTTTTTATTTTAACCTTAGAAATTCTAGAACTCCCTTGACTGAACTCTCTTAGAATATTGTACTAAGGCGGCGGCGTGCACAAAATATCCAGATTGAACCAGATGTTTGAGCATTGAGGAAAAGAACACATTTCAGTCTCCAGTTGTTTCCTTCCTTTTTGCTGGATTAATAAATAAATGTATTTTCAATATATTTGGTATATAAGCATTTCAGGTGAATAAATAATCTGCAAATTTAAATGTTTCCATACGTTTGAATCAACATGTTTTTATTTTAACCTAAGAAATCCTAAAATTGCCTTGACTGAACTATCTTAGAATATTGTACTAAGGCGGCGGCGGCGTGCACAAAATATCCAGGTTGAACCAGATGCTTGAGCATTGAGGAAAAGAACACATTTCAGTGTCCAGTTGTTTCCTTCCTTTTTGCTGGATTAATAAATCATAATGCGAAAAAGAGATACCTACAATGTACGGTATCTTACGAAGTTGTAAAAAGTAATTGTGTCTTTTAATATGTACGGGACATACCTGTGGATGTAGGGATAAGGTAGACAAAGATAACAATAACATAACGTTTCCGAAATTGACAAAACGGTTTCACTGGGTTCTTTGTAGCCCGGGGGGGGGGGGGGGGTTGTGGAAGTAAGTTATACGCAGTTCGGCAACTATTTGCTATGATTAGGTATTTGCATCTTGTACGCACAGGTATAAAATGAAATGAACGACGTAGTAGAAAAGTTGGTCAGATGGGGATTTTTCGAATATGCAATGTATAGTTCTAGCATTGGATTTTTCACGAGTATAAATGCATTAGGAATTTAAATTTATCTTGAATTAGTATGCATTAGGAATTTAAATTTATCTTGAATTAGTATTCTCACGTTAAAACTCAGAACTGTTATTATACACCTAAAACAACATGTTACTATACTATACAACATTTCATTTGTATGTCTTCGGAAATTCTATACAGATGTTTCCGAATGTAATGTCGGTAGTTAGTATCATAGTTCATGAGTTTATGTAAAAACAAATTAAATATAGTTACTTGCTGCATAAACAGTCCTAATTTTAACTTACAAGTGACGGTTCAACATAAATTTAAATTATCCATAGATTTTAAACTCATAATGACCAAATGCTGGAATTTGTAGATTGAAAATTAACACCTCTTAAATGAAACGTCATATTTCTTGGATTAATAGACTAGAATATTTTATTCAACTGAAAAATATTTCAAAGAATGACAAAATTTTATTCGTTTAATAAATACGAGTTTTTGACACGAAATTATTCTAACTCATACAATGAGTTGCCATTGTTAGGCTAACAAATACGTGTAGTTGTTGAAAATATATGTTTCATTTTTCTATTCAATTAATAATATTTGTTCATACAATACACGAAACTGCTGCGGCAATATGCAAGTGTCAACAACTTTACTTGCATTGCATCAAAACAGATATGTATTGATTATAGGCGAATAAACACGAATGTTGACTGAAAGTGTTTTGTGTTGACTGAACATTTTATATTTCTCGGTGTAGTATTTTGCTAGACACTTTGAGATACTATGGTGTTGCAAAAAAACTCTTTTCATTTCTTGGAAGCTTTTTTGGGAAATATATACTTATATGATGATTAAGATTATCAATCATCATCGCTGAAGCCTGTCATGTGCGGAGTCCCTCAGGGCTGGGTACTGGGACCCATACTTTTTAAAATTCCTGTCGGAACTTTTTGAAAACAAATCAAAAAAAATGTGGTCTGATTCTTGACGGTAAATTGACGTGAGGTTCACACATTGACGTCCTCTTTAACCGACTATCGATAGTCATATACATCTTAAGGGTGTTGTATAGGTACATTTTTAAATATTTACAGATTACAGGCTATCTTTAAACTTTATGCAAAAATGATTAAGATGAAATATTCTTATAATGTTTATCTACACGTCCCTAGGCATTTTGTTTTTTCAATTTTTTATTAATTGTTATAAAAAATTAAATATAAATAGATAATCGAAAAATAAAATGCGTACCGACGTATAACATATTATTGTGAACATTAATTTCTAGCAAAATTTTTTCGTATTTATTAAGATAAATGTGTAATTTGATAAGAACGAAATGCATTTTTGGCACTGCTTTAATACGCCACCTGCAGTCAAATATTTGATATATCCTTGCAATCCAAGACAGGGCGGAGTTACTTTGTTTAGGTGGGGATTCACTTTATGAGCGATATTCGGAATACAGAAATCGTTGTTACGGTTTTGAGTAGGTATTTGATTAAACATTTTTTTATATTATTTTACATTTCATAAAATTGAAAACATTATCTAGTAACCTTGGTTTAACTTTATAAAATTAAGGTATATTTTCTTTTTGTAAAATTTACATAGATTATTTTGTATTACATTTCATAAAATTGTACACATTCTCTGGCAGGCTTTTATAACTTTTACATAAATACAAACTTAAACAAAAACATTTCATATGATTCATAAATAATACTAGCTTTTTTAGTTCTTCCACTATTTTACATTTATCAAGATAAAATACTACTGACATTTATAAGTGAGTTAAAAATAATGTAAAACTAATGTAGAAAATGAGATGGATATAGATGGTGCCTACTTTCTCTGTACAGATCCTCAGATATTGTACCAGACTGGTAGACGTTCAAAAGAGTAATTTACGACCTAGCAAAAAATTACTCTCAAACGATTCAGTGTTCGGACAGTTATAAAAAGATTTGAAGTAAACCAGAAATTGCTCCGAAAGGATATCTTTTATTTTAAAAATTTAACTACATTACTTTTCGTGTTATGGTAAATAAAGAACAGACATAAATAGGACTTATTATTTTACAGATGTAGTTACATAATAATAATGAATAAACATTAAACTTTAAATAATTTATATATAATAATAAAACAATGAAATTTCATTCAATACATGATATTATAAGTACAGTCATTCTGCATCTTTTTTGGAAAAAATATGCGAGACTATTTTATTTGATAAATCGTTAGTTCGACGAACAAGTCTGTCGAACAAAACCGCAGTGTGTGGGCCCCTTTAGTCATTGAATTCATGTACGAGGTTTCTCGGATACCTTGCCGGCCACCTTGTATTATAATAGTACCTATAGATATAAATAATTATCCTGTGATTTTCAATACGGCCAATGGAAAAGATAATCAAGACGATGACATTAGTGCCTTTCAACAAAATATTATTATTATTATATAGTATTCATAGGCACTAAGTAATATTTCTTTTAATCAGAATTCCATCTTACATACATATTAACTTATTGAACACATGTCAGACTAAAAAAACTTACAATCTACATTCCTGTGGCGCCTAGACACCAGACTAAATAAATCATACAAAATATTACTAGCACCTACGTTACGTAGAGTATGTGTAGCCTGAAAAGAGACAATTAGCACTTAACGCATCAGACGTATGTCATTTCGAATGCATCGCTCCATAGGGGCGGTACTTATAAACTGGGAACTATACAATTTAGATTTTTACTATAGCATTTAGCAAAACAGTACGTGGTAGTGGGGTATTTATTGGCAAGCTCCACCCCTGAGTAGAACCCCCCTATACCCGCAGCGAAGACGTCGAAATTTTTAGTTTGCTATACAACACCCTTAAGGCACTTAACATATGAGATTGAGATTGAAGAGTTGTTAATAAAATATTACGCTACGAGTAATGTAATTTTGCTGTGGGGAAGATTTCTTACAGCGACACGAGGTCTTAGTTTTGCGAAAGAAAGCATTAAGAATAATTTCCAGCAACACATATTTACATTTATTTAAGACTACCGATCAGAGTCATTGGCAGCCTAGTACATATTAAAAGGAGGAAAACTTTTATTCAATGATTACAGAATAAGTTTAGAACAGTTAGAATTAATTAAGGAATATGAAAAGGAAATTTGTATTTTGCTGAATATAAACTGAAGAAGATGTTATATGTACATGCTGAAAGGGGAAATATGATCTTACTTTGATCAGAAATGTAAATTCTAACCAATTTATTGTATAAAGATTTGTCTTTGTGTAGCATTCGATATAGCGACATCTCGTTTACCGGACCAGTGCGCAAATTAGTAATGTGAATTCACGAGACATCCTAAAAGCCAACTAATAATTTAAGGGTCACACACCTTACCTTTCGTTGGTATTAATATGTTTCATATTAGCAAACTGAGATGTACATACCTGAAACAAAGAAAAATGTTAAATATGAATACCACTTGTTGTAAATCAAATATTATATAATTTTTCAAATTTTTAATTTGTAGAATTACTAGGAGTAATAGAGATAATAAAACTTTGTAGATAAATAAATTGTAATTTTACAAAATGGCAAAACTTAGAACTTCATTAGCGTATATTCATTGATGGATTGCAGAATTAAATCGACCTATTTTCTTTAATATAAAGTAAGGTAAACTTGACCTGTATCGACGCTCTTTTAAAAATTGATCAATTTCGAGGATAATTAGCGTGCCCTGTTTACGGTTGTAATTAGAAATCTAATATTTTTCTTAGAAACCATCAAAGATTTACTTTATTTAGGTACATCTCATACCAGTTTCTTTGAGAAACGTGAAAGCCTTATAAAATAGTGGAAAGTTACAATAATATGCAAATATTTAGCACTTTTGTTTGGACTAGAAAGTGGTTATGCAGTAATTATATGCTCTAGCATTAGTTCTGCTTTATATACACTGCATCTGACTGTGATATCTTGCCACACAACAGACACTTATAATTCCGTAGAAAATCAATAACGCAAGTTATTATTTCATTATACGGGGTACGACAGAGAAATATGTAATATTTATCAAAAAATATATGCCAAATATATTTTACAGTTTCACTTATAAGTTTGTTAATGTTTTAGATTTTAAATTAATAATATATTAAAAATTTTAATTGATTGATATTATTGACTTGTATCCCTAAGGCCGGATTCTTTTATAAAACAAAATGACGAATTGTCTGTCGTAAGAACTTATTATACTTATAACTCTGAAATAATTCTAGAGATCAAATTAAAATGTGAACGCCTAAGGAATATTTTCTTAATAATTTTGGTAATGAATCAGCATTTTCTTTATAATGTGTTGAACTTTTATTTGATTTTAAAATAATGTTGAAAGACTTAACAAAATATATATATAATTAAACTTTTCTATATATATGATGGAGTGAAACAACAGTAAATCTCTTATACACAAAATTAAATATCATTATAATTCATTTAATATAAAATACAGCATGTGTAAAATCATATTGGGGATAGGATATATGTATACTAGGAACACCGGCAATAACGCCCAATCGTGGCCGTACTCATGGTACAAGGAAAGAAGGTATGCTTTTGCGCATCTCTGGATGACGCGCATTCGACCTCTAGTACTACCAGTTCAATAAAGTTGTGAATTCACAGGACACTATTTCAATAAAGTCCTTTCTAACAGAAATACAATACAACACAGTAAGAAAATAAAAGCACAATTCAAATTAAACATTAATTCCTAGTAAATTATTATATAAATTTATTAAGAACGGAATTCTAATGAAAATAAAAAATATACTCTAAACAATACTAAAAAATAAAATGTTATTGCATTGGTTCAAAAATGTCTCCTTCAGCAGCAAGGCATTGTCCGAGCCTATCATAAAAATTTTCTCGCACATTACGAATCATGTCGACTGTTACGGATTCAAAAGACTCTAAGTTTTCTAGCCTGCCAGCTTGTGCACTGTATATTTTATTTTAGATGTATCCCCACAAAAAGAAATCATTTGGCGATAGATCAGGAGATCGCGGAGGCCAACGAATGTTTCCTGTTCCACTAATGAGACGATCAGGAAAAGTATTCATTAAAAAATGCTTTACTCTGACCGCATTATGTGCAGGATAACCGTCCTATTGGAACCAAATAATATCCCGATCTATTCCGGTATTATCAATAGCGGGAAGTATCTGATTCTGTAGCATATCGAAGTATTTGTCCGCATTTAACGTACCATCAATAAAAAAATGGACCAAGCAAATGGTCACACAAAATACCTGCCCAGACATTCACTTTCTGGGGATATTGGGTGTGTTTAACAAAATATCTGTGCTGATTTTCCCGAGCCCAATATCGAACAACAGAAGGATTGTGCTTTCCATTTAATGGAAATGACGATTCATCTGTGAATACAATATTTGCGATGAAATTCTCATTTTCATTTGTCTTTTCCATTACGGTTTCACAAAACTCCAGTCTTCTAAAATTGTTGTCGAGAAATATTTCTTGCGTTTTCGAGTATTTTAAACATTTTAATTTATTACGCTTCCATATGTTCGCGACGGTTTTATTACTCACATCCAATTCCTCAGCAACACTTCTGGTAGATAGTGTATCCTCTACATCGAGAGGGCTACAAATCATTATATCCCGCTCTACTCGTTCCACAGCTTTTAGTGGATTTACCTCTCTAGGATTACACTTTGTGCAATTATTTAAACAAAGACATTTTTCGAAGCTATTCACAATATGTAATATGCTTTGCTCACAGGGTACGGGTCTGTCTGCAAACATTTGCGGAAATAAATTTATGCAATCCTTTGCAGAATGACCACTATAGTACCATTTAATAATTTGCAGTTTTTCTTCTGGTGTGTAGCGAGGCATTGTTACCATTGACCCCTCCACTCACAAACACAGAACGACGCTGTTCGACACGATCTCCAGTTGTTAAAGGGAGTCTTGGAAAATGCTTTCTGTCAGTGAGTTCAGTCAGTGACTTCTGTCAGAGTTGTCAAGTGACATTTTTTTCGATAGATGCGCGTCATCCAGAGATGCGCAAAAGTATACCTTGTTTCCTTGTACCATGACTACGGCCACGATTGGGCGTTGTTGCCGGTGTGCCTAGTGTGCATTGTGTACATATATCCTATTCCCAATATGATTTTACACATGCTGTATATGATAATTACTACTAAGTAAATACCTTCTTATATCTAAATTGGTTATGAATTTAAAGAAATATGTTCATTCAAAAGTAAACTTAATCAAAAATATGTTTAATAAAAATAGATTAGAATTAATTTGGTAAATAAAGTTTTTGTTAAATCAACAATCTTCCAATGATTCTATTAATTGACTTGCTTTCCTAATTTTCATTTTTGTTATTAATTTACTGTTCAACCTATACAGCCACTATGTCATGATGAGAGATTAATTTAATTACATTTCTTGAATATTTGGTTAAGCATTTTAATATATTATCTTTCACAATAATCACATTACTACGCAGAGGAAAATATGTTTTTACTTTGAAAACCAACATTGAACTTACGAGATCTGGAAACTATGTCTGTTTTAGAATCGATAATCAAATAAAAAAACTCGATAAAGTTTACCTTAATCGCCGGATATGACATTCGTTTCAGAGCACAGTCGTAAAGAAAAGAAAACTAGTTAAACTAAGGAACTATTGCCTGAACTTTAAGCGAGATAAGACTAGAATACGAGTAGAACTAAAAAGGAAATCACCACCGAGACGAAAAGTGTAGATATCTGGCGTGAATTATGTACACTGACAGAAAAATATTGGAGATGAAGCAAGAGAAACTGAAAAAGTAAATGGTTGGTGTGATAATCTTTCAACACCAAACTATTAAAAAGTTAACAAAGTTGTATTGAAAATATAGTTAGAATGTACATCTCACAATCATAAGCAACATTAGGATGATATTATCAAAAAGAAATACCTTTGCGAGAAATATAGTGACACTATAAAACGGAAAAGTTTATGAAGATAAATGGGAATTCACTAATACCTTAACGAAAATAATATAAATGGTATTTTTTCATTATTTCGTAAACATCCTTCATTGAATAACAGTAAACACATACGTATATATAGTGTATATTATTGACTGTTAAGAGGGATCTCTACTGGACAGGCCAGTCCATTTGACAAAGTACAAAAATCATGAACATTATCACTGCAGGGGTTACGATTTCCCCTTAAAATTAAGATCAAATTTTAACCAATGCCATAAATAATTACACCAATTGGTAGAGAAAACTCAAATTTTCGTACGCATAGTAGTAAAATTTTGAATTTCTTTTTATTTATTTCAAAATAAATTCGACAAAATGTCTAATATTGACCTACTTCTGTTGCTAATTATGACAATTTCTAAAATATTTTTAGAAAAAATATTACTAGGCGTACATAGATATTCTAATTCTCTTTCATTTGGTATAAAAAAATTAGAAATTGATTAATATTTACGGTTAATTTTATGGGGAAATCAAACTGTCTACAGTGGCTTCAGCGGCTGGGAGTAGAGATCCCTCTTAAGGTAACTTATGTTCTACAGTGTGTGTCCAAACTTATGGATAATTGTCAAAATTGCATCAATACAATTATATCAGAAAAATATCTTTGAATAAAATTGTGAGGAGGAACAATGCTAATTCTTTCATCTAATTCTTCATATTTTTTGAAGAATATTCTTAGAGTCGCGAGACTTGCAGGATGATGAACATGGCCTGATGATTTTTGCGGATGTCCGTGTTTTAAGTACCCTGAAAAAATAGGTTTTTGCAATCATATCAATGTTTCTCTCCTTTTGTGCTTGTGACCACGATAGAGGTCAAACGGTTCAAGCTATCAAAATTAAACTTTATATTTTAACATGTAACATTCCTCTCAAGATTTGATTTAAGTACTCTAATAACAAAAAATGGTTTTTGCAATCGTATCAGCGTCTCTCTCTCTCTCTCTCTCTCTCTCTCTCTCTCTCCCTCTGCTTGTGACCACGATAGAGGTCAAACGGTTGAAGCTATCAACATCAAATTTTATATTTTAAAATATAACATTCCTCTCGAGATCTGGCAAGATTTTTAATCAACTGGGTATACCGGAAGTAGTAGTTTACTTATGCAAAAAATAAAATTTTACTAATATCTCGCTACTACTAATTTTAGACAAAAAGCGAATTTAGTGAATATAAGACCATTTTATTAAAAAATATTTTCGGAATTCCTACCGGAAGTAGGTCTTTTAGTTTTATCGAACCTTTTCTTCTACATTTGTCAAGTGACAAAAATATAGATAATTAATCTATTTTATTTTTATATTGTGTCTATTAACAAGACAAGTACTATTCTCCGCTTCATATTTTCAACTATATTTTTCTTTTGTGGTTTTGTAATTTCTGTTGTCTTATGGAAATCGGATTTTTAATTCATCCAATCTCTCTAATCTAATAGCCAACTCTGAAATGGTCAATTCTGCAAGAGTAAATATTAAGTTTCTAATAAGACTGTGTTCAATTTCACATAATTCTACAAAGTATTTCCCTTCTCCTTCTCCAATGCCCTTTGGGAACATCTGGTCACTTTCGAAAAAAGAAACGTAATTGTTATACTTAATTTAAATATTATTCAACAATATTAAGTTGATTTTGAATATTATTTGAATGTAAATGTGTGTTTGCAGTTTGATAAATGCGTAATTACTTATAACAACACTACCAATAATGACATTTATTTGAAAAATAATAAATACAGTAGCGTAAGTCAGCGATTAATTTGAACTGGAAATGACAACAAATGATATAAAGTCGGATGGATTTTCATTAACAGGCCATTTAGCGACAGCTGATGATGCGGGAAAAAATGCAGATTTATTATGACAGCATTTTTGCGGACTTCTTTTTAAATTAACAGGTCAATTAGCGACAGCTAATTAGACGGGAATAGTCAGCTGTAAAGTACGCCAAAAGGTAGCATTTAAAGCTCTAGGTGAACCATGAAGCAAGCTAGGAGCCAGCATTCAAAGTTATTCGGTGTTATATACCCACGGCATATCTTGGGCATACGAACAAATTGTATTATCGGACCCTGGGCACATATTTATTACATGAACAAGTCATCATGACTTGGTCATGTGATCAACACGATTCCCCTCTTTTGAAAAATTAATCTTACGAAAAAAATATGTACACAAAACATTTTTGAAACATTACATAATTACGGAAGTCTGGAATTCATTAAAGCAAATTGATAATTGTATTTGTCAATTTTTATAACCAAATCTACGGCATTTATATATACGGACAAACAAAAGTTTGTTACAAATCAATTTCGATCGCGATCGTACTATTGGTACTGATAATCAAATGTAACCAACATTTAGAATTAAAGTGCCTATTCTTTAAAAAAAAGGGAAGTAAATAAAACGACAGAAAGAATGAGCTATACCACGGCAACGATCCTAATATTATACATATTACGTGTATATTATAGTTAACAATAAATTAAAATATATAAACTTGGTTCCTATAAATATTCATATATTCAAATTAGCCAAATACAATAAAACAAAAATAGTAACACTAGCAAATTACGTAATTAAAAATATCATTTATATTCAGTTGACACATTTTTATGTGACTCGGTGAGCATATTTAAAACCATTGACACGACGTGTTAAAACAAATAGCGCCAATGTAATTTCACATTTTTCAAGTCAAGGTTTTTCTTAAATTGATTATGTACGCGCGCCGAAAACGTCCTCTACTCACGCTTAGTTTCGTTACTTTCGATCATCGCACATGTAATACACTTTTAACAAATATACACGGCATACAAAGCAAACGGTCACGTCATGCACGTATTCGTAATTAAATTCTACGCATTCATAAATGAATCGTAAAATTTTTAATATCTGCATTAGGTAGTTGGTTTCCGCAAGTCTCTTGTGTGCGTGTGTGTGTACTGTGTGTGTGTTCAGATCAATAACCACGTCTCCAATGGGTCTGCTGGCAAGAGCCACACGCAAATACAATGTTTTACGAATCCTTTTTTCTCCAGCTGTCTATATATACCCCCATATATATATTTCTAAAGAGGACTGCTTCGTTATATATAGCCCCGGTTTTATTCTTTATAAATATATAGCATAAATTTTGCAAGAGCGCCTCCCTCTTATATATATGTGTATCATTTTTTATTTGTGTCGGTTTATAAATAATGGAGCAAATTGGTAATAGGACAATTTTATGATATAACGCAATATGACGAATGATATTCCCCCTTTGGGTTGACATTTTAGTATGTATAAATGTATGGAGGTTTGCGAGCTTCCAACTGGTTTGGCGTAGGTGTACCGAATCCTACATCCAATATAATAAATTTGTTTATATGCAGGTTACAAGTTCATTATTATTTATGTGAATGGAAAATTTGACAGATCCAAGTCTCCCCCCCCCCATGAATGTTTTCTCTAGGCTAAATATGAAGTTTCTTAAATTTTACTAGTTATGTACGAGATAACGAAACGAATTAAATCACAAAGCAACAACTTACCCACAATATTGGGGTATAGCAACATTAATCCAATAAGAATCAGCAGTCTAATTTTGATAGCAAATGCCAAAACTATGTTCCAAGGAAATAGAGAAAATGAAAATCGAAGTGAATATAAATTAAAGTAAGGTAATTACTATAAATGAAAAACAACATTAGTAAAACAACAAAACTTAAATTAAGGATATAGGAAAGAATAAATACATGGAAATATTTGTGCAATTTTTCTTACAGGATGTAGAAATAGGCTGCATTAAACTCGCTTGAGCCAGGTAAGTAACTATAATCCACAAAAATTCTAAAAATGGACTTAAAGCTACACATAAACTAACATGTAACTCAGAATTAAAATATTTCACTTGGAGTTGGAAATTCCAAGTATGTATTACATTTTGCAAGGTATTATAAATACATTTAAATCTAGCTGGCAACCTTTTAGAACACGAAATATTGCAAAAGTAGTATAGAAGTTCATCACACAGGGTCTCGTTATATAGACAAGGCCTATATACATAAACACAAACTACTTGTTGTATGCATAAACAATCCTTCACTGAAATAGGTTAAGATAATATAGTTAATATAAAAGAGTAGTCTTATGAACATTAGGTATTCGGTATTCAGTAGTCACTATTAAGTATTTAGTAGTAAGCATAAAGCATTAATAATAGAATTAAGAATAGTAGTGTACATAGTGCAAAGTAATGTAATTAATATAATATGTAGTCGTTCACTACGAATTAAAGCACATCACAACATCCATATGCGTTTTACTAAACGTCCATCCTCTAAGAAGGGTCGAATGTCACAATATGTTCATACCAGTCTGTACAATCATAGGAGAACATCTTTACCACCTCTACCGGGAAGACAAGTGATGTAAAGAAGATTCAAATGAAGACTATCAAGGAGCAAGATTTTCTGTTTGCCACTGAAGAAGAAATCAGCAAAATTATTATATTTTCTTGTATCACAAATATAAAAGTTTTATGTGAAAATACTAGCATTTACATAGATGTTACATATTGTAACTTATGACGTATCATTCTTAACGATGGAGTATAATTTGATATGTTATATTCTCAAGCGAAACCCAACGGAAGGAGTTTCAATGGCAAGAGCGAAAGGATTTAACGAGGGAAGTGTCTCCAAGGTTTTCGATATATTTGATGTGGAGCAAAAATTCCGAAAAATCTTTTTACACTAAGTAATTGTTAGAAGACGGGCATCATTTTGTTCAATACAACTATATACACAAAAATTTTGACAATGAAAGGAAAAAGCAAATTACTACCCTTATGTCAACAGAACATGGAGCCTTTATTACAATTGTAACATGTTCTGCTCTGCTGGCAACTTCTCCTAACCCTCCTATTCTGATTTGTCATGTAAATAAAAAAAATTATAATTGATTAATGAAACTTCACCGGGTTCAATCTATGGCTGTCGCTCATCAGGGTGGATCAACCTAACTAATGCATTTCATTGAGCATATGAAACCAAGTAAAAATCACGTTGTGCTGGATACTTTTGACGGGCATTATTAATTATGAAAGAAATTTAGAATAGAAGCTCGTGCTTTAAACGTTTTATATGCTTAATATCTAAAATATTATATGGGAGTGTTATTTTTGTGTTAACCAAAGAAATACGTATATAGAAGAAAAAAATAATTCCTAGAAACGAGTGGGAATAACAACTTAATTGAAAGACTTCTATATGTTTATATTAAACTTCGTATCCATAAAAACGAACAATTCGACCTTGTAAACAATATCTGCACTCACATTCCAGACGCAAAAAAAAATGATTCAGATATAATTTGGTTGTGGCACAGTATAGTACCAATACAGTAAAACGTCTCCCTTAAAAATCCTGTTTCGATCCCCTCCATAAAATAGATGCGCATAGTTCACCACTCTGTAGCACAGTATACTTCTTCGGTAACGAGTGTTTGTTTACATTTATATAACCCTAAATTTGAAATATATTTAAAAAGAAGTGATTTTATTACATTCTGTTTGTTTTACTTTTTGATTTGTGTACATGTTATATAAATAGCATTTTTTAATAACTAATTGATTCTATTACTGTTTTTTAAGTGTTTAGGTACTTTATTTAGAATTTATCTAGGTTTACATTTTGTAATCATTTACAATATGGTTCAGAAATGTGTTGCTAATGGTTGTGGAAGTATTATAGGTGATCCAGGAATATCCTTTTTTCGATTTCCACTTGATGAATCTCGGTAATAATACTAAATAGGTATATTTTATAATTTATTTTAGTTATGTAATGTATTTTTTAGATGTTTTGAATGGATGAATAGGGTTCGTTTTAATGAAAACCACAAATATGGAAATTTCTCATCGAAAAAATGTCATGATTATTTGAGATTATGTAATAAGCATTTTGATGATGATTGTTTCTACACTACATGAAAGAATAAACTAAGGAAGGGTGTCATACCAACATTATTCAACCATCGTATGTTAATATATTTTAATTGATATTAAGTGTTGAAAATATTGAAATACTATTTCAGAATATAAAATTCAAGAAATAAGAAGTACTGCAAGACATCAGGAGAGTCTGTCTTTTTGCGAGTCTTCTCTAGACAATCGAGGAGATATGTCCAGTGTCGTTTGTATTGGTAAAGTACCTTCCACAAGTTTTGATGTGTCTCAAGATGAGATTTTTACAGGTATCATTTTCTATTAAATTTAACACTTCATCATATTTAATTAGTACAAAGATGTAGTAGATATGAATTTACACAATATAGTGTGAATGTGTCATTGGGATATGCAGTTCCACAGTAAATATTGTGAAAAGGTTAGAATTAAACATTAAATATTGTCGCAAGCCTGAAATGTAATTAACAGATCACTGAGATATATAACCCAATTACACATACTAAGTTATTATATTAGCATTACTGTGATTTAGTGGCATTTATTGAATTTTGTTAAAAACACTTACTGATACATTTCAATAAGTGATTTTCTTCAAGTTCAGTAAAAAATCAAGATATATCTATCAAATATAATTCGACTACCATCAGTATCAACTCTAAGGTCTATTACGCATAATTGGGAAATAAGCAGCGGATTTAATGAATTCTTATTTTCAGCTATAAAATTGAAAGTGAATACGTTAGATGAAAAGAATCGAGAATGTATCCTTTGCATAGATGAACTGTCTTTGAAATCACATTTGTTTTATAATATCAGCATTGATGAAATTGTTGGGTTCCATGATGTTTTTAATAGTCGTTCAACAGATATTGCCAATCATGCTGTTGTTATTATGTTTATGTTTTTAATTATTAAATTATATTATTATCAATAAGTAATTATTTCTACTAATATCGTGTTTTATTACCTGTAACCTTGTATATGTGTACATTAACCCATGAACTAATAAAATAATCATTTATTATGATAGATTTTTTCCTTTGCTTATGTTTCTTGATTAAAAAAAAGACCTTGAAAGTGAGATAGAGCATTTGTTTATTTGCCACCTTCAAAGTGGTAATAAGTAAAGCAAACTTTAAAAAATACAATAAATAACTACATTTTCAGTAAACACATTATACACACACACACACATTATTCTCTTGAATTTTGTTGATAAACGGCAAGTTCATTTCCACTTGGAATGATGGTTGATTTGAAAATTCTAGACAATACAACAGAAAACACCGTTGATGTCTTTCACATTATATTTGTATGGAACAGATTTTTTTAAATCATTGTTTATGACCCCGCTTACAGTTAACCAATTATATATAATAAAAGCCGAGTAGTCAAGGGCAACCAAACCCGGTCAAAATCGACGAAAATTGGGTACGCGGGGCGCAGAACTCGTCTCTGGATACGCGACATTGAAAGCTGCCCTTTGGCGTGAAGTTACCGACGTCCTTAAATTGTTCCTCGACGGAGAGATTTTCCTTCTAAGTGGAGCGTGTGCAGAGATATGGGCTTTTAAAGAGGAGCGTGCATTCGGTGTTTTAACAGAAAAATGGCCTACGTCATGACGATTCACGTGACAACTGATCAAAATCGTAAAAATGTCAGGTATGACAGGCACGCGCGAAAGAATTGTAAAAGTTTCACATTGACGAAGAAATTTCAGGCCGTCGAGGTTTAGAGTGCGGAAAGAAGGTTGGAAACCAAAAGAGTGGACTTTTCCGCGACGATTGAGTGCACTGTCCAAGTGCCAAGTCTGTCGCTGTCGAAGGTGCGATTCATTTAAAGCTTTTATGCAGAGGAATGCGGTAAAAAAAATTCACGATGACGAATTTGCGTGTCATTAATGACTATATATTCACGTTCATCGATCGGTTGTCAAGTTTAAGTGTCAGAAAGCCGACAAATAAAGATATTACGAAGAAGAGGTGTATTTTTAATTGAAACGTGGTACCTTTCAGATACGTATTAGTGTTATTATTATCAATCGTTATTATTTCTTTTCTATATGAATATATGAACAAAATGCTGACGGATATGATAAAATAAACTTAAAGTGTATTGTCGCACGTACATAAGTACAGTAATAAATATAACGATTTTGCTATTTTTTATTAAGATATATTAATAAATACAATGACACTCTATTCATTATATATGTCATCGAAATGTAAATTTCATACAACGAAGAACTTGAAGCAAGCGTAAATAAAGAAGAACCATCTGAGTTTTGCCATTTGGGCCTGTCAAATTACGTTAGATGCACATGAATGATACAAAACCTAAATGTCAACAGAATGTTGGAAATATATCAGTGTTCAAGATGTAGTCTTTATTTGTCAGATCAGATGTGTCCGAAGCACTTCGAAATAAAATAAATACATCAAATAAAATTCGCATAAGCATTTACGTAATTTCGTTTACCAATTTTCAGTTATAAAACCAAGCATTTAAAGTATGCGCCTGCGGGTAGGCACCAACTAATCAGAAGTACATTTTCGGTTAAATGGTATTAGGAGCCAGCAAGATTTTCGATTGGGTTTTACAAAGTATACTATTAAAGCGTAATATGAAAATTAATTAATTCTCTCAATGACCTGTAAGTTTAAAACATGTTTATTAAAGTTTATCATGTTATGTTGTTAATTTCATTTGACAATTGGAAAGACAATTTGGTTAAGCACTGCCAGTCTGACATTTCGTTCTCACAAGTTTATGTGTGAATGAATACACTCAACGAACTATTGTCACGATGACAGGTGGAACGACAATTTGGTTAAACATCTTGACGTCAAGAGTCTGACTTTTCATTGCCGTATAAGTGTCACGATTACAGTCTGTCAAAAAATTTGAGGTATACACTATTTTTATCGTAAATTTGATACAAAGCGAAGCATAGTACTACCAATTTTATAGAACGAATAACATGAAACAACATTTAATTGCCGAACCGTCTTGGTTTTTTTTTTGGTCTGTCTACGTTCACCTTGGGCTAGATGCACACAATTGATACAAAACCTGAATGTCAACAAAATTTTTCTAAATATTAGCGTTCAGTAAATTATATAGAAATGTTGTTCGGTTTGTGGGCAAAGTCTTAATAAATAAATTCATTTGCCACTAATTATAAATGTCACAATAATATTTAATTTATTTCTAAGAGACATTTTGTTTAATATGCGTCTTCATTCATAAACAAGAACAAACTGAACTGCGGTTGTAATTACTCTACATTGTCGGTCATTCAGGTACAGTTTCCAATATCGTAGTTATAAAAATTAAAGCAAAGGCGTGATTCATAACATTTGACGTCCACTGAAAGAAATATTATAACCGTTAATATTTACATTTTATTGCATTATCAATTATTATTATTATTACTATTGTATCGGTCATTTATCGTATCTTTAATGGCTTGGACACATCTCTGTCATCTTTCTACATACAAATACATATACTGCGTCTTTCATTTACATTTAGAGTAGCTTATGATATCAATATTAATTTGGGAACACTGTGCTACAGTAATGTTTTTCATTTTCACTACTGTCATAGTTAAGTCAATTTATTGAAAAGTTCCACAGTGTTCTCAAATTAATATTGAAATTGTAGGTTATTCTAAAAAAAATTAATTGAAGGCACGCTATGTCTACAATGACATTCAATTTGAGAATTCATTCTCAAACTGTTGACAGTTTGCAAGAAAATTTAACGTAGGGGCAACTTTTATCATGAAACTTGAGACAAATAGAGTTAGAGTACTACCAAATTTAAAAAACAAAGAAATTTATATATGATTCAATAAATCTTGATCATACAACCATCTTAGGTTTACCTTTTCGGCCTACTTACATTCAACTTAGACTAGGTGCTCACGCATTATATCAAACCTAAATGTCAACGAAATGTTCCAAGTAATCAGCTTTCAGTAACTTCTATAGAAATGTTAAACATTTTATGGGAAATTTTTTAATTAATAAATCCATTTGTCTATAATTATAGATGCCACAATAATGTATAATTAATTTCTAGAGATATTTTATTTCATTTGCATCTTCATTCATAAACTAATTAAAAGAAAATTTATAACCGTTAAAATTCAAGTGCTTCTGCGACTGGCAGTGGTCACGTTTCAAACAGGCACATTTATAGAGAAACTTACAGCGAAAAAGTGGACGCGAAGAGGCAATTCAAACTCGAAGAGTTTCATAGACCACTGTAATAACAAAAAGAGCAAGTATTCTATTAAATTAATGTGTCCTAAATAAAAAAAAGGGGGAAAGAGTAAATTGATTACTCAGCATCTGATGACTTATATCGACATTTTATGACAAACATTATGGAGCACTGATGCTCTTGATTATTTGCAAAAAAGTCATATAAATTTATTTCTATTGACTATTGTCCCGGAAGCCCTACGTTAATTGTAATTCAAAGAAACAAATACATCATGCATACATATCACCTTTAATTTAACGATTTAAAGGGTAATGTAACTGCTATTTTAAAAATGGAACCACTACAACATATAAAGACAATGCGATTTAAAAATTGAACATACATGGTAATTCACTAATTATCAGTTACTTTAAGATCGCGATCTACTTTATTACACAAAAGCATCCCTTCCTTAGAAAAAATAATTTAAGCATTACGACCCAGATGCTGATCATAATTGGTGAACATAGTATAAATAAAATTAAGTAACAGTTAAAGGGTGCAGCGAAAATAAAAAAAATAGTGCACATCTATGTCGCCATCTTTACCCATCTATTATCATTTTAACACCGATATATTTAACTATAGCATACGCGAAATGTTGGTCAACTCAACATTCACGTTAGGTGGCTTAAATCTTACAGGAAACGTCAGAATTGTCAGAAAAAATCCATCTGACTTTTGATTAATGTTGGCAATTTCACAAAAATTTAATTGCAGGTTATAAAACGTCAAAACGATCAATCGATTTCAGTTCGTGATGAAATCTGAACTGCTTTCATCATGACAATTATTTAAGAAAAAAAGGTTAAACACCCTGACATCTGTCTGATATTTCATTGGTCATGGTTTTAAGGTCCATCAATATTTACTGTAGACCTTGACACAAAAAGATATGAAATGACTATAGTCTATTTTTAAAATAGCGAGACGAATTTCTAAACATACCCCTGTCCCAAATTACATGCACGAAAATCTTGAAAACAAACTTACGAGTATATCTGATAACTATACTGTCGAGCTCTGAATAGAACTGGTTAAGTATATAATGAAATAACGGGGAAATAATAGAAACAGCAAGGCTTAACAATAAACAATGTCAGTTGACAGAATGTGAGCAAGATTGATACGGTGTCATTTGGCCTTGCTTTCAACCAATGAGATTTCACTGTCAAAGTGGTGTGTTCAGAAATTCGTCTCGCTATTTTAAAAATGAGGTGTGGCCACCACACGACTTTCTTATACGTATGAGCGTTTCAACCTACACAATTTTAAGAATTTTTTTATACAAAACTTATTCAAATCCTATTCTAAGTACTTTCATTCTCTTAATAAATCGCTATAGAATGCATACTTTGGAAGATATTCGAAGAAAAGTGCTACTCGCTAAGAATAAAAGTGCTACTTCCGGTACGAATTTTGAAATTTCATGTATACAAAAAATATTGCAAATCCAATTCTAAATACTTTTGTACTCTTAATAAATATATATAGAATGCATAATTTACGACATATTTGTAAAAAATCGTTATTCGGTAAGAGTAAAAGTGATACTTCCGGTCCGAATTTTGAATTTTTTTTTATACAAAAGATATTGGAAATTAAGTTCTAAATACTTTTATATTCGTAGCGTACCTGTCTAAAAGGCATGACTTGCAAAATATTGGCAAAAAACTGATTTTTGATAAGAGTAAAAGACCTACTTAAGGTAGTAATTTCGAAAAACTTTTTAAATACAATGCTTCTCAATTTTAATTTTAAGTACATATGAATTCTTTATAAATTTGTTGAAATTTAGTAGTTGACGAAATATTTGCAAAATTCGATTTTTTCACTGAAGTAAAGTACTACTTCCGGTCAACCGATTTTATTGAAAAACTAATCAGATCTCAAGAGGCAGATTATACACGTAAATATAAAATTTGGAATTGATATCTACAGCGGTTTGACCGCTACCGTGGTGACACAAACAGACAGACAGACAGACAGACAGACAGAGAGAGAGAGAGAGAGAGAGAGAGAGAGAGGGAGAGAGGGAGGGAGGGAGGGAGGGAGAGAGAGAGACACATTTTTTAAAAACCACTTCTTTGGTATCAGGAGACTTCAAAACGTAGACATCTGCAAGAGAGAAGAAAGTAAAATAAACTTTAAAATATTAATGAGAAAAGTGTTATCAGATCCATTTTAGTATTGCCTATATATTAGACAATTACCTTAAAATATGATTTATATTATTATTACTAGGGGACAGACGAATCAAATTCCAATGTAATGACAATTGTTTTCTAACTATTCAATTTATTAAAATAAATATTCCAGCCTAATTCAACAATTACTACTACTAAATAATTTGATTGTCAGTAGAAAGTTTGAAGTATGGACAGCGTTCAATCATTTAATGGGATATGTTTGAAAATACACCATTAAATCAAATTGTTAATCAAACATTCTGATGATGGTTCATGATGATCGTGTCCCAGGCTGGTGGCTCTTATTTCGATGGATTGGTTGTAATCATGAACTACCTTTTTGTGTTATTTTTCCTTAAATACTTAATAAGAATCACAAAATGATCCAACAATTACGAATTATATTCTTTTTATATTGTGTGTAAGTAAAATATTTACACAGATATTCCCACGTCGGTCTGTGTTATTTTTGGTTATTGTTTTTAGTTCAACTACCAGCGTCACTACTAAATATTTAAATTGTAATAGGATCGTCTCAGCAACCAACATAGCCAGAGCACGATTTACAGGCGAAGACTCAATGCCACTGCAACTGCAAACTCACTTTGACAGGAACAATTTCAGAGCAGACACATGAAACTAATTTATTAATACGGAAGCCAGTTATAAATTCACTATTATAAATAAAATTAATAAGTCATACATATTTTATTTAAAACTTGATTCTTCTGTGTAATGGGCATGCATTGTTCACAAATTTGCATTATACAAAGCTCAAAAGGTATGTCAAAAGATGTATGATTATTATTAAATAGTACAGCCCAGAAATGACGTTTGTGGGCCATGATAATTGACAGGTTAAATTATGCAAAGCTAAAATAAGTCTGATATTACTTTTTTAATAATGACTTAGTCCTTTCATTGTGTAAAACTAATAACACTATGAATCTTTTAGTGTCAAGTCTTAGTATTACGCTAAATAGCATCTAAATTTCAAACTTCAACAACGAAAAGTCAGACTCACGTTAAGATGCTTTAAATTGTCGTTCCACCTGTCACCGTGACAGTAGTTCGTGGACAAAAATATACGTCTATACAAGGTGTGCCAAAAGTTTAGAAAATTTATTTTTTGGCGTTTTACAGGGAACTGTAATAAAATTGTAAGCGGACGCGAAAGGCGATTCAAGCTCGAAGAGATTGATGGACAGCTAGTTTTATCAATAGAATCACTAAAAGTAGTATAATTGTATTATTTTATATTTTTATAGGAGTGTTATGTAATTTTTAGAATGTGAAATATTAAAAACTAGCTACCATATATTTTTTGTTATCTAATATAGTGTTCAGAATATCTAATACTTATTAGTCATATAACTAATCAAATTATTTATTATTTCATTATGATTGTATATTTATAACTTTTTCGCCGACCCCTGTATATTCACTTCCCCTATGCGCGTAGTTCACTGCGCAGTCGTCCTAAAAAAATAAAACTCGAACACGAACATCAAAGGGACCGCGGTAGAGTCACGGTACTGTATAGTTACTATACTGTGGTTGTGGTAAGCAAATTTTTGTTTATATGAACGAGAAACTTCTTTCATTGGACAAATATGCAATTGAGGTAACAATTTTTTTCCGGATGTGAACTTTGTTTCTATTGTGCGTTTTCCACCACCACATAGAACCCATTGGATATTTCATTCATGGAACCAGGTAAGACATCGTAAGCAATAGAAACAGAAAACTGGCTCCACAATACTTGTGCTAGAGCCATCAATGAACAGCTACAGCCAAAATTGCTGCTAAGGGCTTCAAAAAATTATTAAAAACAAAATTTGATTTATTTAAAAGATATTAATTGAGATGTGTTATTGTAAGAAGGCAAGTGAATATAATTCATGAAAAGAAATAATTTACTTGAACATAAGAAGTGTTTGTAAGAAATTTAATATTTTAAAATGTCAGTTCTCAATCACGAACTGATAATGATACTTGAATGAATTAACGACAGCTGTAACACTGCTTACGCTGTACTTGACTATAAAAATCTAAATATTTAAATACCGAAGGAACTTTTATGGCAAAAGAACAAATTCTGAAATTAAAAAAAAATCACTAAAATATAGTTGCAGTTTTATTAATAGTTTGTTAGTATTTTAATGATTTGATTATTTAAGGTTTTAATTAACTGACAAAGGTAATATCTATACTATTAAGATGTTTTAATTTCTCTGTTGTTTAAATTCATTGACAGCTGACACCAAGAAAACAAGAAAAATAATATCGGACCTAAAATAAAAGCCCTGTGGGTTACCGAATTCCGTTAGTAAAGTAAAAGTTGTGTAACGTATGTCAAGAACGCTAAACTCATCAAATACCACGTCATGAATTCCATACATCTTCAACTAGATGAAACTGTATTCATTTTTAAATCAGACGTTGTATATAAGATATTAGTTGTAATTGTAATTAGCCAAATAGGTAATAATATTTTCAAAATAAAATTCCAATTAACCCACTTATTCGTTTTTGAATGATAAATATTTACTGGCAATCAAATAATTGCACTCGCATATTAATAAAACATTTAGAATGTAGGCGTTCATTATCGCCTATACTAAATAGAAAAATAAATCAACATTACCTTTTTGCGTAATTAGTAAAACAAACATCGATTTTCACGTAACGCCAAAATATATTTTTACGTAATTCAATAATTATTGAGTTTTTTTTCGAACAAACGTTAACGTGCTGTTAAAATTGAAAATAACGACTTTTCCAGACCGAAACTGCACCGCGTTACATAATGTGGGAATAGGCAATGAGGTCACATACACAGGGAACTGATTCAGTTTCATGATAGGTGAACACCAAACGATGGGATGAGTTCTATTTCCCATTCGATGCTGACCTATAAAATCAAATTTATATAATGGATTGTGCAGTCTGTACATAAATGCATGCAAAATAATTCCGTTGCAGGAAGAATATCTGATAATTATCCTACTATGACTTTTCTATTTGACCGTTTAAAAATGAGTATAATTTTCTTTGTTTGTATATTTTGAGTCTCCCTATCTGTAATTATTAACGTGTTGTTCTCGAGTGGTGTATGTCATGGTGTAGTCGTTTCAAAACTTATGTATAAGAGGTGTAGCTTACATGAGTAATTATATGTCATCTATGAAAGGTTTCCCGAGAAACGATCAACACTCAAACCCCTAAACCTTTGTATAATTTTCAAATTATTTATAGCTAATGTTAATACCAGTATAAATTGCTATACCGTAGATCATTGGTATTGCAACTGGCCAACCGATATTTCTGATTTAGCTATTCTAAATGTAATAGTCTATGTTTCTAAATGTTCCATTTATGTAGAAGTGATTTCATGTGCTGTTACTCCTAGAAATTTCAGATTATTCTTAAATATCAGTGATTCAACAAAATAAAATATAAGACATGAAAATGTTAATATATTTAATTTTAAAAAAGAATTTCTGCAATCTTTGTATATTGTAAATTATTAATAATTCCAATATTTTCTATTATAACCCTATCTGTAAAACTAATGCAAAAGAGGTTAAGTACTGGCAAACGCAATAAGAATGAATACAAATTTTCCATGAAACTTCATTACTTAATCATCTGTAGCAATTTTGGTAGAAGCTGGCTTGTCGAGCTACAGGATCTGACCGGCTTCAATTCCCAACCATACCATATGAAAATTTGTATTTACAAAAATTTCTCAGAGCTACTACCGTGCTTCGCTGAACACATCAAGCCGCTAGTCTAAGGAAATATGTTTGCTTTCAATTTTAATGATTTAACAAGAAACTAAATATTCAATGGCTTTCGGAAGGCACATAAAATGCTGCAGATATTATTTTGGCCTAATTTAAAGAAAGTTCGTTGCTTACAAACAAGTATTTTTACATATTTTCAGGGCCACAGGACTCGCATTATCGACTCATATAAGATGGTGTCGAATCAACTGGTAAAATCCCAAAAAAGTTGGTAATAAAAAGAACAAACAAAAGAGGGCAGAGCCCTGTGGGACATCGACACCACCTACATATACAGGGTTAGTTAAAAGTATGGAGACGGCGATTTATTGTCGTTAATATTCATTTTAGAGAATTATGTTCAATATAAAAGTTTGTTAGGATATTTCGATCTACATTTGAGAATATTTGATTTTTCTTTCTTCAATTGTTTTTTAGTTACGCCTGTCCGCGCAGTTTTTTTTAAATGGGAACTAGTGAATTTTACTCTACCATTCGATAGAGAATTTTTTCTCTTTACAATAATATTTTTGTTTTTTTTAAATTCATTTTAATAACTTTTTTATAAGAAAAGGCCGGTTCAAGTGTTTCACAGATGTTCGGTACATCGCAGATAGACAGAAGCGATGCGATAAACAAACTTGAGCGACATAATTTTATCAGTGGTTATTGTGTACGTCAAATCTTTGACAGAAATAATTCATTTGTGCAATTTGTTGCTGTTAATATTAACAATGGCGAGTTTAAGTGAACATGAACGAATTGAAATACTTATGATGTTGGGTTATGGAGATAGACGCAGAAGTTTACAAGACGTTTGTGATTTATTTAATGATACTCATCCAAATAGAAATCCAATTTCTAAATCCGTTGTTAGTAAAACTTTAAGACGCTTTGAACAAACTGGTAGCGTTAAAGATTTGCCAAGGAGTGGTAGACCTAGAACAGCAAAAAGCGATGATAACAAACTGGATATTTTATTGGCTGTATCTGAAGATCCTCATTTATCAACCAATCAATTAGCGGCCAATTTCAATATTTCGCAGTCATCGATCGTGTCATTTTACTTTCTTATACGTAGTATAAGGAAGTATTGTGATGATGCAAATTTTCGACCTCGAGATTTTTGCAGATGTACACGTTTTTAAGTCCCCTGATACCGAAAAAGTGGTTTTTAAAAAATGTCTGTGTGTCTGTGTGTCTGTCTGTCTGTGTGTGTGTGTGTGACCACGATAGCGGTCAAACCGCTGGACATATCAATTCCAAATTTTGTATTTACGAATATAATCTCCCTCTTGAGAACTGATTAGATTTTGAGCAAAATCGGCAGACCGGAAGTAGTAGTTTACTTCAGTGAAAAAATCGAAATTTGCAAATATTTCGTCAATTACTAAGTTTAGACTAATTTATAAAGAATTCATAAGTATTTAGAACTTAATTTCCAATATCTTTTATATAAAAAAAATTTCAAAATTCGGACCGGAAGTATTACTTTTAGTCTTAACGAATAACAATTTTTTGCAAATATGTCGTAAATTATGCATTCTATATACATTTATGAAGAGTACAAAAGTATTTAGAGTTGGATTTGGAATATTTTTTGTATAAATGAAATTTCAAAATTCGGACCGGAAGTAACACTTTCATACGTATAAGAAAGTCGTGTGGTGGCCACACCTCATTTTTTAAAAAGTGAAAAGTATAAACCTTATAAGGTACACCTTGTACACGAGTTAACGGAAGATGATTTTGATAGGAGATTACAATTTTCTGAAGAAATGTTAAATATTTGCAATAATAATGAAAATTTTGTCAACAATATTCTTTTCTCTGACGAAGCTACTTTTTGCCTTACCGGTGAAGTAAACAGACATAACTGCAGATACTGGTCATCGGAAAATCCCTTTTGGTTTTTGGAGCACCATAAGCAGTACCCCCAAAAGGTTAATGTTTGGGTTGGCATTCTTGGCGGTCATATTATCGGTCCCTTTTTCATCAATGGCAATTTAACTTCGGGTCTGTATTTGCAGTTATTGCAAAATGAAATAATACCTGCTTGTGCTACGCTCTATCCACATGAAAACAATGAACACCTGCCCAATGACAGTATCTGGTTCCAGCAAGATGGCGCCCCACCACATTATGGTGTAAATGTTCGTCAATATCTGGACAACGTTTTTCCCCACAGATGGATTGGAAGACGAGGAACCATTGAATGGCCAGCCCGTTCGCCAGATTTAAGTCCTTTAGATTTTTTTCTTTGGGGATACGTAAAAAACAAAGTTTACGAAGATAAGCCCGATAACGTCGAAGATTTACAAATCCGAATTACCAGAACGATACAAGAAATTCCCCGAGATTTTTTACAGAACTCTGTTCGGGGTTTTGTAAATCGATTGGGTCATTGTCAAATTACTAATGGACGACAATTTGAACACATAATTTAATTTACTTTGTTATTAATTTGTTTAATTTTTCTTGTAAAAGTTATTAAAATGAATTTAAAAAAAAAACAAAAATATTACTGTAAAGAGAGAAAAAATCTCTATAGAATGGTAGAGTAAAATTCACTAGTTCCCATTTAAAAAAACTGCGCGGACAGGCGTAACTAAAAAACAATTGAAGAAAAAAAAAATCAAATATTCTCAAATGTAGATCAAAATATCCTAACAAACTTTTATATTGAACATAATTCTCTAAAATGAATATTAACGACAATAAATCGCCGTCTCCATACTTTTAACTAACCCTGTATAAGAACATGCATTCTATTATTGAAGTGTAAAGTTCTTTAGGCGTGTTGCGCTGATTGTAGGCAGTGAACAAGACTGACCTGCAACGCTCGGATATGTAACGCTCTTCGGGTAAAGTCGGCTAAGGGAACAAGATAAATAAATATATCATATAGAGGTATTTAATTTCAATTAAATTGAAATTTAAATGAATAAATAAATTCATGTCCCAGAGCAGATGTGAATCGGAGCCGCCTGGGTGAGAGGCCAGCACTTAACCATTAGACCAAGGGCGGGAGTCGAAAGCCAGTATTCATATCGTATATATACATGCGTCCGAAAATCTCCTTAATAATGCTTGCGGCCGAGGCAAGACAATCTCGAGTACGTTAAATTTTTTCGCGGACAAGATATACACACAATTTTTTGGGCAACCGTTAAATTTTTCAATCGATTTAATTTAAATTGAGACACAATTTAATTTAATTTAGTTCTAAAGGTGCTAAATTAAAGTGGTTCACTGGCTTTACATGCGTTACCATGGAAATGAGACGAATATAATAAACTACAAATACTTGATAGTTGTCAAAATAAGTCGTAGAATGTGTGATTAAACATGTGTCAAAATGTGTATTTACTTGCGCTGCCATAGCAACGGCCACGAAATTGTATTTCGCGAACTGTGTTGCGTTCGCGAATTGGTAACTTCGCGGATGATTATTTAAATGTAATATAGAACGAAAAAAAAGTTGTATTTCGTATTATTAACCTCGCCTTGATGTAAACTTCATCAAGGCTGTGTGGTTTTAAGCACACCCATTTTCTTGTTTAAATGATACTTACTTGATAAAATACTAATGCTGTTAAAGTTATGTAATTATTGTTTCCAGAGGAATAATTTATTTAAAATATAGTTCAATTTAAATCACAAACTGTGGCGTTTAAATAATCTCAAGAGAAGGTTGCGTGCCTACATTTTTAAGTTGGCAACAATGACTAGTTGGTTATATCGCGAAACACTTGTGCATAGATCCCACGGTATAACAGTAACAATGTGCACATATGGTTTTGACAGGTTTGTTATGTATATTTAGATCAGTAAAGAGAATGAAAGGAAATAAAAAGCAAATAATATGTGATAATGAAACAACAACAAATTGAAACAAAATGACAAGAGCTGTATATATTCAGAATAGGTGCTTGAAAACGTCTGTTTAACAATAAAACATCCTAAACTAGAGATTTTTAAGATACCACCACACTTCACTTGAGATTAATTTCACTGAACTATACTTCGTGCCTTGCATAATCCTTTTCAATGGCAAGCTTCTTGGGTTTGTTGATGAGCAAATGACTAGAAGAAAAAGAAAGGAATGGTACCAAAATTATACGGAACACCAGAAGTAGCAATGTGATGTATTGAACATACGCAATAAAATTTGAACTAAGAGTGCGTTAACTAGTTTATAGAAATGTTAGATGAACTAACCTCAAAGATTGCAAAATTATGATCAAATAAATGAAAGACCTACATATCTAGTGTTTATAAACTAAAACTTGATACCGACTCGTATGCAAATACGTGAATAATTAGTATAGTTTAACGGGGCAGTGTAAGCTAAGGAATGAATTGATTATACAGGTTCAAACGTGTTCAAACACCGTCACGTCATGCATGCACATACGCGAGGTGTACACTATAAATATGACGGTTCGAAGTCTGGTAGTTTTTAGTAACCAGCCAACCAACGTAACTAGCTCAGGAAAATGTCTGAAGTAACGAAAATTGAGTACCCCGCGGTCATTAAATTTTTAACAAAAGAAGGGAATACACCTTATCACATTAAACAACGTATAGACGGCGTTTACGGTGATTCATCTCCTTCGTATTCAACTGTAAAAAAGTGGGCAAAATGTTTCCGTTTGGGACAAGAAATGTAAAAAAAATGCACAGCATTCCATTAAAAAAAACATAAGTTTGTGTTGGTTCATCGTTGTCGTACACTCTGTATAAATGAACTATTTTAAGATGATTATCTACACGTTTCGTATTAATTTTTTTTGGATACGTACATTATTAAATAACAATAATGAATCTCACCGCTTCTTTGGCACACCCTGTACAAAACGATGCTTCAAATGATTAATAAACGTGCCTATGTCTAATTTCCGTAATATTCGCAAAAAAAAATGTTTTTCGATAAGAGTAAAAGTGTTACTTTATGCACGAATTTTGAAAAAAAATATATAAAAAAGTTGTTTCAAATTGAATTCTGAATACTTTTGTTTTACAAGTTTAGATCGATTACAGCCACGATAGCTTTAACCATTTGGGGGCAACCAGTGACAACCAATGACAACGCGAAAAGACGTTTTCGAATCAGAGCACCTGGCAGCGTGGAAATCTGCAAAACTATTCATAATCACAATCCCTATAATATTAATTATATATAAAAAATAAAGAAACAGATTTATAAATTACTTATTATTTATTCTAATGCAGAAATCATCAAGTACGTAAATTAGATAATGTATATCAAAATAATAATATCTGTACAGAAAAATAATGTATGCAGAGAAATAGTTAACGTAGCATTTAGAAAGTGAATTAAATATTCACAGGAAACAACATGAGTTTGAGATAACACAGCAAATGTAAACACAGTAAACTCCAGCTACAAAATAACTTAAATACGTTCCATCCGACAGGCAGGCATGGCCACTTTGATATCAGAATTTATTAGCTTGTATCCCGAACACGGAACAGCTAAAAACATTGGAAGGGTCAGAAAAGTGGTCCGGGGAAAGGTCCATTATGCGCCCGCCCCTGTCCGGCAATCAGTTCCCCCCGGCAAATTTACGGACGAACTTTGCGATCAATCCAACCCATAGACCCACATTACAATCCATTTAAAATTCAGATTGGCCGAGCTGCTCCAATGCAATAATGTCGTTAATGGATGCACCGCCAGGGAAGCGTTAATGAAAACACGGACCGGTCTAAATTTTAAATGTTCGTATAAAATATGCGTCTGCATGTTAATTTTGTATAATATATTTAGTGGTTAAAGTTCATTAAGTGTCACTGGAAATATTACATAATATGTCTAGACTTCTTGAACTGTAATTATAGTTTTTAACAGGACTTAAAAAAACAGAAACGCTATAGTTATACTGCTGGACAAATAAAACCCGTCCAATATATTATATAGTTATGTATTAGAAATCAAATGATATAATTCTTAGAACTGCTTATTTTGAATGTATAATTTAAGCACTAGTTGGATAAGCTAATGTTTGTATTGATTATATTATAAGACTTGTGTCACTAAAGTGTTGGTCATTGCCAAAATTCTGTTATCGCTGACTTTGTGTACTGTCGCCAGTGCATGCTGGAATGTATGTGAAAGAAGATATAATCATGGGCGTTCTAGAAAAAAGGGGAACCCCGAAACTTGAACGAAAAAAGTCAACAACTAAGCTTCGAGAAAGAAGAAAGTCGTCTGAAGGCCTTGGAAGAGATCGGTCACCGGCATATTAGACCGGTTAAGTAGACAATTTTAAAGTCCTACAATTAATAAGTAAGTCGACTCACACATAGCGGTCGATAATGTATTAAATTGTTGTTAGAACCTTGAAAGTTAATAAATAGGTTCTTGTTTACATAAAGATCGACTGCCAACTAAGTGTAAAGTGTAAAGTTTCATATGTTCCTATAAAAAGTTATTGTTTTGCAAATAGCCATTCAAGAAGCTACAGGTGTCTCTTCTACCATCAAAGGAAGACACCCACAAAGCACACGGACAACAGGAAGATCTTCTTCAAATGAAGAAGACAGAAAATATAGGAAAGGTATTTAGAAACTGTTATTATGCGAGTGTTGAATTATTATTAGAACGTTAAAATTCGTCTTAATATGAAGAATCAATATAATAATCTAAGATTGAAAACATATTTAATAAATTGTCTTAGATATAATAATATCTCAGTATTTCTTAATTGTTTGTCAATGTTGTTTTAAAAAATATCATTTGCAATATCAGTCTCGGCGTAGGTTGTTCGTTTATTAAGGCCTACGTAGTTAGTATTAATATAAATACAGTACGGCGGTGAAAAGCAAACAATATATACTATATATTATTTCGTAGAAGTGATATTAGTAATAAATCACAATGAATATCTCAGTATTTAAAGCGTTTTGAAATTATTTTATTAATGTATTTGTTCTAATTATAACTGACATTATTTTGGATATGTTTTTCCTTTTTGTGTTTGTATTAATATATAAAAAAAAAATCTTGGTTTATAATACAAATATTATTTAAATTGTGCCAAATAATGTCCAAAAATTATTTACTGTTAATATCTCTTAACGTAGATCGTCCTGGGAAAATGAGCTAGCCTGGCAAAACAGTTCAATTATTTTTTTATTTAAAAAATATTAAAATATACAGGGCATTATTAAGAGGACCATAACATTACGTTTTTAATTTGGAGGTGTTCCTCTTCCATATGTATATGTAAAGTGCCATTAATAGACTTTATAGATTTCGCATATATGATATGGCAAATTTAAAAGATTTTAAAATAAAACATATACAAGTGTGCACAAAATAGTATCATATTTCTTTAAATTTGGAAAGCGATAAACTTTTGTGTCATTATTATTAATGTCCTAACAGCGTTTTTTTATTCAGGCACTAAAGCCTGTCCAAGAAATCTTCGTTTCTATATGAGATTGAATCTTTTTGCTATATCTCTTGTTCTTATCAGTGGTTCATCAAGTTTTTCAGCTCCATTCTGAGTGTTCTGATGTGATTTTATCAAATACTGTTTCTTGGGATAACCATCGTCACCAACTATAACACTATCATTAAAGATTTCACTTTAAAACTATTTGTACATGGTTCTTAAGTATAAATCTAGGCCATTCGCAATATATTACATCTTGCATTTTGTACGTTTTTGGACATTCAAAGAAAAAATACTTTCCTATTTCTCAGTTGATCAGTATCCTCTTCACCACTTAATTTCAAAATTTTTCACTTTTATTCAAATACATTACATTTTAATTAATTCGTTCGAAAAGAAAACAGGTGTGAGTACAACACGTCTTTCTTATATGTGTCTGCGTTCCATACAAAAGTTGTTCCAAATTAAATTTAAGCATATGTGAGTAAAATTATACGAAAATTATTCAAAATGAAAAATCTAAATAGTTTTATATTCTTAATGTATCTGTTCAGAAATCTTTCGAGGTATTCGCAGAAAACCCTTGTCACATGAACCATTTCTTATATTTTTTTCTCAAATTCACTTTTAGTTATTTTTGCTTTCTTATACTAATTAGAAAAACAGAACGCCAATGTCATATTCCTAATATTAATCGGCAATCAAACTGAGTGATATAACGTAGAAGTGTTTACAAAATCAGTATAGAGGCAATGACAGTCAAATTTCGATTGTACGTTATTACTTGATAAGACATTTGCACCTAGAAAAGTAGTATGAACATACCTAATAATTTCTCTATTAATCATCTATTAAAACCGATGAGATTTATACATGTTTCCACCTTCTTACTGCATTTATTTTTTTTATCATCCAACTACTTCCGCTTCTTCAACGGCGAACACGTCTACTAACATTGTTTCGTCATTTTCACGTAACGTTTTCCATTTAAAGTTTTTCCATTTCTATTAAAAACGTAAATTGAAATGCGAATAATCGTAATAAAGTTTTTCGGAGTTTTTCGGGCAAACTGGAGGCGGCCGCCGCCAATCTAAAACTTGTTATCTCCCTCTCTTTATCCACTTCAATCCTTTCGGACTGACAAGTTCCCATCAAAACTGTCGGAAAACTGACTTCCGCCAATTAAGACCGATGTTTTCCGAGAGGCAACTCGTAGAGTACCTTCCGTACTTTTTTCTTCATCTTCTTGTCTCAGACTTTTTTCACAATTTCATGGGGTAATTTTATTTTACACAATTCGAATGTAAAGTTTGTAGTGAATATTTTTTTCCGAAAAGAATATTTCATCTGCAAAAACGAACAAAACGCCAAACCCCAGTTTTAACGATAAGAATTTATATAGATATCTTTTTTTTTTAAATAAAAGCATTAAATAATTACTACATTACCCAACCCAAGCATAGCAGAAGCGAATCTGCATGTCTCATATACCGTATATGAATTATAAAGTTTAATTGAATATCAAAGAAAACTCCGATACTGTGTTTGCACACCATCGCCTGTCCTTTTACTATAAGCGTACAACTGCCTACATACAATTGGATCCTACAGGAGAGTCTAGGGCGCGGACATGACCGAGTTAAACTACGACGGAGTTACAATGGAACAAAGAAATAATGTAAACAACACACATTTACTGAATAGCACTAATTCATATGGTGAACTGCAACATCTGTTTACGCTCGAGAAGAGCCCGAAAGTGAGAGCAAAAAATGACCGTAAAATAAGGAATTTATGAGTAAAATTCTTTCTACATCGGCGTAAATAGCCTGAGGGGTTTTTAAAATTTATAATATTTACCTTATATTTCGCAAGAGACATAATGTAAATATGTATATACTTACTGTTATTTAGTATCAATAACACGCGTACATTTTTAGTTATCATTTATTTAGATCTAGAACGTTGTTTATGTTACTTTTTCTAATATGAAAATGAATTCTCAGTGATTCCGAAATTTATTACAAAGTCTGTAAAATATACAGAATGCCAAAATATCGCACGTTCGTCACTTAGCTTTGCTAAAACATACACATAAATAATTTTTATGCAGAGAATTTCGATAGACTACAAAATTTCGTTTCATGTTTAAATGACGATGCTCGAAGTATTTCTGTGTACAAGGAACTAACACAAATCCCAAATTTAAAAAATCAGTTGTTATTCCTACAGGAACACTTTGGAAATTTGCCTAAACTAATCACGTATTTTGAAAATCGAATCTCAAATTAAAAAATGGATTAACAACATTAGATGTGGCTATTAATAATTTCAAAAGTATTCCAAGTGACTTCGGATGTGGCCTTCGGCAAAAGTTAGACGTAGTTTTTAATAGAAATACAGACTTAATAACATTGCGGCAATTGTGTATGCTAAATACGCTGAAATAAAAGAATATTTCCAGTACGCACATATAACCAGTTGCGATGTAGAAAGGACGTTTTCTATCCACAAGGATGTACTTATTTCAAGGAGAACAAGTCTTATAGAAGAGAAAATGATCAAATCATACGGTATTTTGTATTTTATAGATCACCAGCCACTTGTTATCCAATTACATAAATAAAATTAAATCCTCTTTAAAAATACAACATCTCAATAGTGCGCCCATGGGCGATGAGTCATAACTCGCTCGTGTCCGCGCCCTAGTAATTACTACGCAAAGTTTGTGGCGCTTCTTTTCGAGATTTACATCCTTTGTTTAAATACTAAGCTCAAATTATAAAAAGTTAATCACGGTAATTAAACCATCGACAGTCCGAGAAGCTACAGAGACGTTCCGATAACTTTAAAATTGGGCTTAAGGCAGACAAGAATGAATGGTAGGAATGAAACTGTCTCTTTGCTTTATAAGCTGTCTCTCTGTGTGTCTGTCTGTGTCCATGATTGCGTCCAAACGGCAAAACCTATCAATGGTTGAGATCAAAATTCGGACCGGTAGTAACACTTTTACTCTTATCGAGTAGCAATTTTTTACAAATATCTCGCGAAGTATGCATTCTACAGAGATTTATTAAGAAAAAAGAAGCACTTAGAATTAGAATTTTGTATAATTTTTGTATAAAAAAAATCAAAATTTGTACCGGAAGTAACAGGTTTACTTTTTTTAAGAAAATAAAAGTTAATTTAGAACAACTTTTGTATAATTTGAAACGCACATATGAATAAGAAGGTCGTGTGGTGTCCACACCTCATTTTTGTGTATTCAGATTAATTATTCTAATTTTAATATTTTGCTGAACTGAATAAGAGTGATATATATGAACGTTGTAAACATAAATTATATTTTGTCATAATTTGTAACATATAATTACATCTATTCATCAAACAGCTTCAACAATAACAGTAAATAATTACGCCAAAACTTGGGTAATAATTATAACAAATGTTCGACGCGTCATTTTCTAAAACCACCCTAGCGCATCCACCTCCATCTATCTATCTGCCGTATGCCTGCCTGGTATGCGATTTGTTCGAAATATAAATGTGCGAAACGGGCGGAAGTTTATTACAGAATTCTTGACTGTGCAATATGAAACAAAGTTCTGGGAAAGGAGTTAATATCTCCCATATAAATGATGAATTTGGCAACGTACACACTCGGCCCGGGTGAGACGTTTATGGCAATTTCCTCTCATTTCCCGTATCGGCGGGGGCCATCCCCGGGACCTGCACGTAACACTCTCAGTGGAAAGATAGAACGAGAAGGTGACTACATGATAAAATCGTATTGCTATTTCCGGTTGGTGAGAATCGCTCCGGTTAATTTGTTACAACATCCAATATCTCGCTCGCTAATATTAGATGTTCGGGTTCTCTCTATATTGGTAGTAATTAAGTCCTCTGGAGTGCCTGTCGGCTCTAAGAGACGGAGGTTTTGTTCGCTTTTTTATTGACAATATTGAGGAAATGATAACTTTCATGAAATGTGTTAGGAGAAAGCAATTTCAACATAGAAGGCGCGTGCTGGATGTAATAAGGATTACACCACTTGCACGTGAGGATAACTGGAGAAATCAAATAATCTTAATTGATATAGTAAGATGGATTTACTTCATAATAATAATAATCTTTATTGCTGTAGATCCAACTGGTCACAAGCATTGCCCTTCAGTAAATACAAATACATAAATAACAACAATCAATAAAATTACGATTTCATTTATTCATTTATATTTCATAAGACACACAGGAGTAATACGTCCAGTCTAGGACTTCCCCAACACTACAGAGGGCTGTGTTACGTTTAAAAAAACGCGTTCAACGTTTAATTCATTCATTTTTAAATCAGTATTAATTCAAATTATGTTCAAATTCCAAATAAAATACGTTTTAAAATTTTCAACATTAAACTCTGCGTCGCATATATATTCCGTTTTAAAATATTCGATTTAAAATATTTGGTTTATGAAGGATCGGACTCTTTGTTCAAATTTAAGATTGGTGACGTATGCATTTTTTGTCCGTCTAAAGTTATCTAAATAGTTCTCACAGTTCCTTGTTGCATTCTTCTCCCACCTCCGAGTCTTCAAAAGGGTGAAGCTCGTCTGAAATCATTCACTATTACAGCACCATAGCATCACTATTACAACATCAGTATTACATTCATTATTAGATTCATTTGTTACATCTCAGTTAGTATAGTACAATTAAACAGTAAGTGGTAGTTGAATAAATCTTAACTCCGGTCCCGGCGTCGGCAGAGTCCGCTAATCCTGCGGTGAAGATGTCCATGGAAACGAGGTGTTAATGTCCACAGTATGGATACACCGATGAGGGTGATCTAAATCTCGATTTCCAAATAATAAATTGTTGGAATATCTATCGTCCTTCAATTTACGGCGTTGGTCCGGATTTAGAGAATATCTCATCGACAATATCAACTCAGGGCCCGTTAACAACATTGAAAGGTAGCGCGGCAGAAATTGGCGTCCGGGACAATCTTCGTTGGCGTACAAGAACACTAAATTTCCAGGTATTTGAGTTTTTATTAATGTACTTCATGTGGCTAGAGAACTGTACAACTACCAAGCTGTCAGAAATTTTAAAAGTTAGATATTTGTTTAATAAAGTTAAATATTATTGTGCGTAAGGCACGATCATCAAGAATCTTTGTATTTGTCTAAATGTTCATTGTCTTTGTGTTTGTCTAAATTTGTATAGGTATGTTCTTTTAAATTTGTGTGTTGTAATAGTCACTATTAAATGAAATTTAGTGTGAATTGAGTCATTTTTAACAACTAAAGTTAAAGTTATATTTGTTTATTCAAAAATCATTTATATTTTAGCTAATGACCGACGTGTACGTAAATCTCCTAGTAGTGCACTGCGTCACGACACGTAATGGCAAAAATATATTTAACAACGAAACGCGATTAAATTCTGTGAACAAAAGCCTAATCCACCAAATGGTTCAGGAAGCGTACGGGAACTTTGCTCTCTCTGTTCGTCTAGGTTTTCGGATGATAGCAGAGACAGTTGTATGCCTAACTGACCAAAAGTCTGGCAAATACCAACCAAATCTTTGAGAAAGAGCAAGCGAACCGTACTCCGTCCTATTCTGATTCCAAATTTCGAATGTCACACCACAGAGCCATCTCACCCCAAAAGGCAATAATGAACAAATCGAAAATGAAAAGTACTGCTCGGTCTCTTCTTCGTGTGGTCCACAAAAAATTTGCACCCCAAAGACAGATAGTCAACTCTACGAACCAAGTACTCGACAGAAAAAAGAGTCCACTCTTCACTCTCGAAAGCAGATGGCTGTTACCTGGCGCAGTTGCACGATGACACATCTCCAGTCACATCTCTCTGCGCGTCTGCGTCAAGCACAGCTTGACAAAGTTGCCCCATCCTCCCTGCAGTTCTGCCCTAGCTCCGACAGACTTCTTTTTGTTCCAAAAGATCAAGAAAGCCTTGAAAAAACCTGTTTTACAACAAAAGAAGCGATCAAAATCGGCATAACAAGGCCCTAAACAAGGTTTCCTACTAGGATGGATATCATGCATGGAGAAGTCGCTGGGGAAAGAGTGTGCATGTCTAAGAGGAGTAATCTAAAGAATGTCAAACGTTTGTAACAATATCCTTGATAATTTTCTTTACAAACTTAGTTGGATTACTTTTAGGACATACCGTTTGACTGAAATAAAAGTAGATATAGGGAAACGCAGACACGCACACATATGCATGCAAACATGAAATGGAGGGGTACGATAGTAGGGGAGTACAGATGAGTTCATATCGGGACACCGGGGTACCGAGGCTTTAGTGCAAAACGTTGAAAGCTAGTATGCAGACGTTTGCTTTAAGGAATTGCTACGCTATGTACGGCTTTTGTATAATATTTTGGTAAATGATGTACGAATTATCCTTCGCATACCATAACACAATCTGTATTTTTTCCTCGACAGTTAAGGGCATTTTATTTTAATATTTGCGAGTTTGTTCAGATACAATGTATGTACGTTCACGCTCTAAAGTTACGGAACGAATGCCATGCCCGCGCTCTCGATCTCCCCACTATCTCCCCACACCATCCGTCTTATGGTGAACTGTTGTATACATACATTCATAGGTACATGTTTATGTGTGTGTATTTGAAGATGCATATTAACTTTTAAATACGACAATCTGTATACCCTATATCATTAATTATTATTCATGAAATAAGCATTAAAGAAGACGCAAAAAATCAAAAATATTGTACACAAGTCTTCTAGAAGTTCTACTTCATGTTAATTAATTCTATTGAAAGCATACGTGATTCTTCATGTTGAATGAATATTTTGAATACTAAGGGATATATTATACTAACCTCTGTCTTGATAAAGTGTTAGCTAGTTAATTAACACTCAAATTTACAATGAGTTTTAAACTAAATTTTTAAACTAATTCTGAGTTGTATAATTTTTATTTTTACTCACTATAAATAATAATTTGAAGTTGTACTATAATTATTTCTCCTCACTGTATCGAAATATTAAGAATATGACTATAGTAGTGTACCTACCTACATTCATAGTATTTGAAAACATTAAGAGGGAAAAATGCCTATACTCATAGAAAATTGGTTATGTTTATTATTGTTCATTCCGGCTTAAATTTATTTAGATATAATACTAACTCAGTTAACTTTATTTATGAGACTCCATAAAGCATTGTCAGGGTGTTAGGATTCTTATAGTGTAGAAAATTACATTCGTATAAAATAAAAGCAGTGTTAAATAACAAATAAAAAGTATATTGGAAATAAATACATGAACTTGAACATTAAAATTATAATCAATCCATTTACAAAACAAAACTGTTATTGTGAAACTACATAAACTATTTTCATTCAGAATAATTGAAATCAAATAAATACAAAGGTATGTATACAATTTGTTTGAATTATCTAAGATATACGTTTAGTAAAACTCAAAATGAATATGGAAATTCTTTTGTATTTATCTGAGAATAAACTTTAGACCCAATTCAAGGAATTAACTTATGATGAAATCTTATTATAGAATAACTCTTACAAAATCAAGTATATTCTTAGACTAAATTACTTATATAATTTTTTCTACTCCCATACTTTAATTGTATTATTAGATATGCCGAACCTGTACTTTAACAATGTCCATTACGATACAGATTTTCATTATGTTACAAGTTTATATCCAATAGGAATACAGATTTTTCATTACGATACAAGTTTATATCCAATAAATATGCGACATTCGAATATTCAAACAATATTCAATATGGCGACTGCATATCTGTCAGATATACAAATTAAATAGATGTGACAGTTCTCTGCAATTTACAAGTAAGTACTTAAAATTTGTGCTTTTTTGAAAATACAAACGGTAAAAATGAGGGATAATGACAGTGAAATGTAAAATTTGAATCCACCAGAAATTATGGAACAAGCCTTAGTAACCACCAACAATTTATTACCAGCTAAACTCGCAAAGGTGCATGTAAAATTTTAACCTCAATTTGTGATATAGAATGTTCAAAAAATAATGTTTTATTATGGGGTCGTAGAAAAAATAGTGTATGCAACTCGCATTTAATGGCTATTAAGACACTCGTATTCATTACAATACTCGGCTTCGCCTCGTATTGTTATTTTCTTACTCGTGTCTTAATAGCTATCATTAAATGCTCATTGCATAATATACTAGTATGGCAATTATAGTTTAATTTCTGAGTATTTTAAAAACAGCTTTAATAAATTTTTAAGTAGTTATCTGATTTTTTTTTTAATATTTTGTGGGATTGTTTTAGATCATTTTATCTTCGATAAATCTTGTCTGGATTCTTCTATTTCTGGGTGATACTCTTCGTACTGGATACTATTCTTGGACCGCAATTAATCCAATGGGCTGCTTATCCGAAGAATTACACGTTGATCTTCTTTTAAAATACAGGTATTATTTAATTTAACACTTTAATTCACTATTAATTGGTTTGTATTGTTACTTGTAGATAATAGTATATTATTCAACAAGCGTGTAATGATGGCTATTACCCACGAAGATGAAATTGCAACACGAGCCGTCAGGCGAGTGTTGTAACATCTGAGTGGGTAATAGCCATTATACGCGAGTTAAATACTATACTTTATCCACAACTTAAATGTTGTTCAAAAAATACGAAAGATAAAGAACAATATTTCTTTCTACACACACTGTCAGAAGTTGACATTTTGACACGGCAAACAAAAAATGCGATTTATGTATACCGCATATTCACAACTATATAATATGTTTGTTCAAAAATACAAAAGATAAAGAGATAAAGGAACAACATTATTTATTAATAGTGACGTCTCTAATACACAAAAAATTAATTTTTATAATAATTATTAATCGTTACATTACAGTTGCTTAAATTCATATATATATAAGTATATTTATGAAATGTCAAATTTGACACAACGGTGGAGTAATAAATATTATTCCATCGAAGTGTCATTATTATTCAACAGTATTTAGTAATGCATGGCATTACTTGATAGAAATCGCGTATTTAATACATATATTACTTAATAGTTGTGGATAAAAATACATATTAATCTACGAAAACTTTATACTGGCACATTTCTTCACTATTTTTGTATTATGTTATGGTAGAAATCGTAATACAAAATCAACATTCACCAGGGTTGGCTGGTTTTTACCATGTGATGGTTTTTACCGTCTGGGGAAAAACCTGTTTTTCCCATGGTTTTTACCATCTGGGGGAAAAAACCTGTTTTTCCCATGGTTTTACACCTTCAAAAGAAAAAATTCTATGGTTTTTATTATTTTTTGCAAACATTCATTTTAAAAGATGAATTTAGGTAGTATTATAAGCATGTACATAATATATTTTTAAAGCATACTATCCATATATAGATAAGAATAGCATTTTTATTATAAATTGATATATTATATATAAATAGTACTATGATGGTCTTCCGTTTAGCTTACATCTCCAAGGTTATCCCACCTTATTCCTTGGCTACACCGTACTGATGACGACCAATTAGTCAGAAACACGTGTTTACGGTTGCTCTACAGCGGATTATACCCAATATTTTTCTTTTTCTGATAAATAGTACTATATATTTGCATATATTAAACATTTTAATAAATATATTATACTCTTATAAATATACCAAAGTACATATACATATATGTATATATGTATATGTTCATTTTAAAGACTAGTACTCTAAAAATATTAGGTATAGGTGTAATTTTCTAATCTTTACCACACATTTGATAAATAAAAGGAAAAATATTTGTTTTGGTTGTAACAAAAATGTTAATTTATTAATGTTTTGAAATTTTGGTCTTATAACTTATAACAAAAAATTAAATATTTTTTATTATTCTTACAGTGAAAATTCCCACATTTAAATAAATTTCTAATAACACAAAAGAAAAAAAATCACTGAACGAATAATTGATTTTAAGGAAATGTTTTTGAAAGTATATCAACAAAATAAGATAAACACAGTATATATATTTTTAATTTAGTTTTATTAAATAACAAAAAACATCTACCAATCTAAATCATTGCAACCTCTTAACATTCTATAGCAATATACAAGCTTTGCAGCTTTTTGCACATCAAGTCTATTTCTTAATTTATTATGGATATAAGAAAAGTTTGAAAAAATCCGCTCAATCGAGGCTGATCTGCATGGTACCGAATGTAACTTAATCATAAGATGTATCAATTCTGAATCTATTTCTGTTTTATCTAAAGCCTTCCACCAAGTTTTGGCTTTTACATCTTTTGTTTTAAAAAAACTTTTTGGAAATGGCTCTGCTTCTGCGTCATATGCTAAAAGTAATGAAAGTGAGTTTGGCATAACAGATATAAGCCACTCTCTTGCCATTTCTTTTTGTTTAGCACTCAATTTTTTATCACTTTTATGACTTGGATCTGTCATAAATGCCAAAAAGTGGAAAGGCTTCAATGCAAGATTTATGCGTTTTAATATGGCATCTTTATGAGGCATTAATGCAGTACAGTTTTCTAATTCTAGCCATTCCTAACAAGCATCAGCTAATGTAGCTTCATCACATTGTACTTTGTTCAGAGCTTCAGTTATTGGTTGAAGCTGTCGAAAAAGGTCTTTAACTTGTTTAAATAAGTTATAGTCATTAACAAGTCTTTAGATTTGTATATCAATTTCATTTTCATGTTCCTCACAAATGGTGAGGTATGCAGATCTGTTTGTGATAAATGTGGAAATGCAGGAGGTATGACTGTTCCACCTTGTCTCATTCGGTAGCTGAGGTTTTACAGTATCGGAAAACTCTTTAAGCCATGCTGCAGGTTGGTGAAAATATTTTTGAATTTCTACTATGTGTTTGATAATTGATGTTGGACAAATGTCTTGTGCTAATAAATTAAATAGATTTTTACCAGTTTTTACCATGGTTTTTACCGGTAAAAACCACCTTTTTACCATGTTCTGGTAAAAACTACTTTTTACCGGTAAAAACCCAACCCTGACATTCACAGGTATTTACATTATTTGTTTTAGTAATAAGCTTTTTAACTAAAATTCGGAGAGCGTCCTCTTAAGCATCTATTACCTGTGTAAAATTATTTTATTCTCCCATTTGTTTTTTCTTTTCTTATCCACAATAGATAAGTTGCTTTGATTTTATAAATATGTAACGTGTATAATGAGTTGTCTAACTTTTAGTACTTAAAATAATATTGTTTCTAGTATCATATAAATGTTAATTATTCAATTTTCCCTTAATTCTTGGGATTTTATTAACTTCTGAAATTTATTAATAATTTATTAGACATTTAAATATCATATTTAAAACTGAGTCATTCTATATTAATTTGTATCTTAAGTTGCCTAGTTTCGAATTCTATAAATTAGGTATATAAATATTTGATTATCTGTTTCCTTATATACATGCTTTTAGTATATCAATATTATTATAATATGGATAGATAATGGCGTTTGTTCAATACCATTTTGTATGGGGTGTAGAACTTTAGCTTACTAGGTATACTTGTTACAAACTAATATACAAAGAAATCCTCCATTTTAAGTATATTTATTTTATTAATTTAACCAGTAATTAATTTATTTTATGTTTCTAGTTTCTGTTCGCTCATATTTTATTGCTCTCTTTTAATGTTTCTGTTTGGTATTTGCCTTAGTTAGGATTTTGGTCATGAAGCATATAAACCTTATTTACTGACCATATTTACTCTATTTTTGCTATAAGAAATATGTTTAATTCTAACTTATTGAATTTTCTGACATATGATAGCCCTTGAGATGCATTATTAATCTTTTTCCCTTGTGGAAAATAGATTGACAAAAACCAGCGGTTTTAACATCAAAACGTTAAATTTACTAAAACGCTGCGATGTGAGGAATAAGAATATTTGTCAATTCACTATCAGAATTTCATTTGATAATGAGATTGCCTCGAATCTGTCACTCTAACAATCATTACGTCCAATTATACGCGTCTGACACAAACGAGTAGAACTGTTACAAGTATCGAACATAAAGGGCGGATATCTCAGCAAAAATTCCGGTCTCGAACATCTCCAGGCGCGTATCAAACAAACGACACGAACCGTTTTTAGGCGTCGGCGTCGCTAATTAGATGAAATCGTCTAATTGAATGTATGTCATGTTTCTCTCTGACTTCTCAGTTGGGAGGAGTTAGCGAGTTAGTCAGAAATCTCCCGTTGGGGTAACTTTGTTGCCGGGGTAAATAGGGTCTAAGTGCTTAGGGATGTAGTAGTAGTTCTTCGCGATGACTTCACTGTCAGCCGGGGAAATGGGCTTTGATTCTGATTGATGTATTGTTTGGCCTCCCTGAAATTATTAAATCAAGTGATTTATGTATAATTATAAAGCGGTATAGGTCCCTTGTTTCTTCCTGCGCAGGGAGTGTCTTTGATGGTTATGTAATATAGGGAGTTATTATTTACCCTATTCTCGATAAGATATTGTAATCTTTTGTGATGTTACCTACTTTAATCGGATATATAGGCAATTGCTTTTAATACTGATAGAAAGTATTTCTTTCTGTTGTTTTTTAGACTTAAACAACATACAATAACGTAGAATTAAGGCATATTTTAATTGTACATTAAATTTACTTCTTCATCACGACTATCACATTCCCCATAGGGCGCGGCATATTAAAATTGTATCAGTTATAATTCAAAATTTAGTAAATAAAAACTAGTGTAGAAATTTTGTGTATGAAAATGTTCATTTTATCGACGACACTTTCTTCATATTCTTTAATTATATGTTCTACATCGTCTTCTTTAAATTAATATTATTTTTAATGTTCATTTATGTTTTCATATTTATAACATAATGTAATTAGCTTTTACTTAATAAAATAATATTTTTAGTTCACACATTCTCTAGAAACAACCGTATTCTTCTCTTCTAGTTAAGATAATCGCCAAATTCTCATGCCTACTTTCTAGAATTTTTGTTTCCCAGAGTTAGATTGTAAAATTTAATCTTTATTCATAATATAATGTATGTGTTTGTATTGTATATAATAGATTAAATTTGACTTTAAATTAATATACGTCTATCAAAAACGCACGTACACGTGTTTCGGCCTACATAGGCATCATCAACGTGCGACGTGTTGTCGTGAAGAATGTAAAACACTGACAGTAGTTATGTGGATTTATATATCAAATGTCTATGAGAAAACTGCTACTCAAGCGCAATGTAGCCAGATGACGTTGATTCGTGGTACCATAATGCAACTACGGCGTATGTGCATAAGTAAAGATAAATTTAACATCTTTATTGTCATAAGAGCAACATAATAGTGCTGGAATAGCTCAGCTCATGTAAAGGAACTAACAGACCAAGGCAAATAAACTAATGAGTATAAGAAAAACTACCAAAGTATCGCTAAAACCCATAAAGAAAACCCGGATACATCTCAACTGATAGTCGAATGCAAAGTGAGTTAACAACGACAAATACGTTCAGTCCACCATTGATCAGTACATTTTCGTACTTCCTTTATCAACTATACGTATGAAATTAGATACACTTAATACAAAATCAAACAAACAGATATATACATATTTGGATATTGCAATTCAAGTCAAACTGTACTGAACTATTTAATTAAATTCAAACGCTGGGATGTCGTATGTTATTGCATGAATATTAAAATGAAACATTTCGTTTTGTGAACTCATCTATTTGATTACTATATTAATCGTACCTAAAACTGCACGAAACGTGTTTAATTAATATATTTGAGTTCATCTTTACTGGTACATATTTATTAAAAGTTGATAGTATACATATAAATGAACATATATTATTAAAACCATTGCTGGCAGTAATCTAGGCAATCAAAATATAAAGCATATACGAGGTAGGCGCCATAAATTCTCTGCCTGATATGCAAAAGAGAAACTTGGAACAATATAAGAATTTTTATTTTTCAATGTAATCTCCCCTAACTTCTATACACTTATTACAACGCTTAATTAATAATTCTATACCCTTGTAAAAATAATCTGAAGTTTTTCCGTCAAAATGTTCTATAATATCTGCTTGCAACTCACTGTTGACCTTAAAACTACGACCCCTAAGGTCTTTTTTTAAATTAGGAAACACAAAAAAATAATAAGGAGCCATATCCGAAGTATACGGCGGATGTTCCAATTCTTGAAAGCCGCATTCGTGGATGGCAGCTTGTGAAATGGCGGCAGTATGGACGAGAGCATTGTCGTGCGATAATCGCACACCTTTTGTCAATTTTCCACGTTTTGCACGAATACTATCCCTTAATTTATGCAATAAAGACGCATAATATGTGCCGTTCACACTTGTATTGCGCTCTCTAAAGTCAATTAGCAAAATTTCCTCACAATCCCAGAATATTGTGGCCATCACCTTTTTCGTTGATTGAACGACTTTCGCCTTTCTGGGACGAGGTTCATCAGGTCGCCAAAATCGGTTTTGGGTCGTCTCCACACATGTTTAAAATCGACTGCGCACATTCGACTCGACGTTCACGTTGGAGAGCAGAAAGAAGTCACGGTACCCATCTAGCACTAATTTTATTCATACCCAAATTGTCATGGTGAATTCAGCGAACACTTGTTTCGGATGTTTGTTATCATTGCTAATTCCTTCTCTTTCAAACGGCGATCTTCTAGCACTAAATGTTCAATAAATGAAATTTGTTGAGGCGTTATCACATCAATTGGTCGATCCGATCGTTCAGCATCTTCCGAGGATTCTTGTCCCAAAACGGAAACATTTTGCCCACTCTTTTTACAGTTGAATACGAAGGAGATGAATCACCGCAAACGCCGTCTAAACGTTGTTTAATGTGATAAGGTGTATTCCCTTCTTTTCTTAAAAATTGAATACTTCAGACATTTTCGTGCGCTAGTCACGTTGGTTGGCTGGTTACTAAAACTACTAGGCTTCGACCTGTCATATTTATAATGTACACCTCGCGTATGTACATGCATGACGTGCGGAATTTTAACACGTTTGTAGTTGTATAAGCCTGTCAGGCCGAGAATTTATGGCGCCTACCTCGTATATATAGAGTGTTACCTATAGGTATAAACTTAATATTTAGGTAACACGATATGTAATATATTTTTTTAATTCGGTTTCGCTTAAATATCAGATATGTATGTGTGCTAAAGTACGTACAATATACCGGGTGTCATCTAGATCATGTTTCAACCCACCATTAATTTAATACCTAAAATAAAACTTTGAAACTTGGACCACATGTATGAGTGATTAGTGGGCTTATTCAACTGCACTCGGTTTTCTTTTTAGAGCACTTCCTGCCTAATCGGAAGTGACGTTAATTTTGAATTTTTAATACATTCTGTATTTCTGTTCATATTCAGTTTCTACTGAAAATTTACCATCCAGTACAGGTTAACTTTTGCCATTTCTGTCGAAGACAGCGGTATCTATTAAGTTTATCCATTAAAGTGAAAATGCTACGTAACAATTGGCAAACCACAAAAGCCACTGAAGTTGGTTGGAAACAATTACTGAACTTATTGCACTGGCAAAGGAAACATTTATTTCACGTTAACATAACTAAAGAAAATAACAACTATTCTTTTAATATTCATATGCCAGGTACTCGTTTTTTTATAATACGTACTAACACCTATTTTTTATTAGATAAATTTAACAGATACCGCCATCTTTGAAATAAATAAGATATTACAATTTTGGAATTAGTGATTTTTACATTCCTTTAGACAGTCTTGACAGAATTCATATCTTGTCGTTCACAAAAGAAAAAAATGAGGTGTGGCCACCACACGATTTTCTTATAAGTATGAGCGTTTCAAACTATACTATTTTAAGAACTTTTTTACACAAAAATTATTCAAAACACTATTCTCAGTACTTCTATTCTCTTAATAAATACCTATAGAATGCATACTTGCAAGATATTCCAGAAAAAATGCTGCTCCCTAAGAGTAAAAGTGTTACTTCCGGTCCGAATTTTGAAATTTTATTTACACAAAAAATATTGCAAATCTAGCACTAAATACTTCTGTACTCTTGCTAAATATATATAGAATGCATAATTTACGACATATTTGCAAAAAATCGCTATTCGATAGGAGTAAAAGTTGTACTTCCGGCCTGAATTTTGAAATTCTTTTTATACAAAACATATTGGAAATTATGTTTTAGATAGTTTTATACCCGTAATTTATCTGTCTAAAAAGCATGACTTGCGAAATATTCGCAAAAAAACTGATTTTCGATAAGAGTAAAAATCTACTTCCGGTAGGAATTTCGAAAAACTTAGTTGTTCTCAATTTTAATTCTAAGTACATATGAATTCTTTATACATTTGTTTAAACGTAGTAGTTGACGAAATAACGGCAAAATTCAAATCTTTCACTGAAGTAAACTACTGCTTCCAGTCTGCCGATTTTACTGAAAATCTAATCAGATCTCAAGAGGGAGATTATACTCGTAAATACAATATTTTGAATTGATAGCTATAGCCGTTTGATCGCTATCATGGTCATACACACACTGACCAGACACACACAAAGAAAGAGAGAGGTTTTTAAAAAAAAAACCGCTGTAGATGGTTTGACCGCTATCGTGGTCACACACAGACACACAGACATTTTTTAAAAACCACTTTTTCGGTATCAGGGGACTTCAAAATGTGGACATCTGCAAAAATCCCGAAGTCGAAAATTTTCATCATCACAATACTTCCTTATATTACGTATAAGAAAGTAAAAGTAGTAAAATATCCACTAAGTATAATGCTCAAATTCAACTACAAATATTTCTTCTAAACATGAGAAGAAGTTTATTTTGCCTTGCAGATCCGCAGTTTCATAAAAATAACATTGGAAATATTTATATCCTGAAAAAATGTAATACTTAAACGACTATTAGATTCTGTGATTTGGTTTTTATTCGTGTACTTGTGTGTGTGTATGTTTTGTTATAATAAAGAAATAATTTCTCTTTTTTATTAAGTATAAAATACATTCTATTAACTAAATACATGTTATAAACATGCCAGATAGAACGCATTATTATTTTATAATATCAGATTATAAATTGGTTAATGCACAAACAATAATTACAACTTGATCTAAATATTTAATGTCGTTGATACATAAGTGTTCTTTCAGTTTTAAATTATCGTATTCCCTTTCAATGCATATACGAAGGCAAGCCATTTTCGAGTATAAAAGTATTTACAACTTAATTTCCAATACCTTTTGTATATAAAAAAAAATCAAAATTCGGACCGGACCTAATACTTTTACTCTTATCGAATAGCGATTGTTTGCTAAATGTCGTAATTTGAGCATTCTATATATATGTATCAACAGTACAAAAGTATTTAGAGTTGGATTTGGAATATTTTTTGTATAAATGAAATTTCAAAATTCGGACCGGAAGTAACACTTTTACTCTTAGCATTCTATACGGATTTATTAAGAGAATAGAATTATTTATAGTAGGATTTTGAATAATTCTTATATCAAAATATTCTTAAAATTTTATAATTTGAAAGTCTCATACGTATAAGAAAGTCGTGTGGTGGCCACACCTAATTATTTACACCTGCTTTTATACTAGGAGGTCTAATAAATATACTAAAGTTAACTAAATGGTAACAATATTAATAAATTTAAATTCCCACATCTTTTATTTACTTCTTTGTTACTAAATGCGCGTTTTAAGAAAAATTAATATTGATAAATGTAATTTCAAGCACTCGAAAATATAATTACACTAAAAATAACAATTGTGCGTAATCTCTATTTACCAAACCCATGGGTAAAATATTGAGATCACGGACAATCCCATGCCAAACAAAATTTACCATAGCCTCATGTAAATTATGATATATCTGTTCTATTCAATTGTACAAGTTAAACATAAACTTCCCGAATTTATCATTATTAGTATACCGGAATTGTCAGCAAGGACCTGGCTTCCAACAAAAACATCATCTTTTTCAAAGCGAGTCTTATACATATGTGTTTTGCTATCTCCTTCACTTATGCAAAACGCTTACCAAAAATGATATATTATCCACTTTCTTTATTCACACAACTACACAGATGGCACTATATCGTAAAAGTTATATAACGTACAGAATGAATAACTGGGCTGTAGAGAATTTGCGCATTCGTCGGCCAACATTTTCTCATCACACGAGAAACGAAAAAAGAAAACACAGTAGACGCGAAAAAAGGCAGCGTGATAGCAGAGGTCTGATAAATAGCGAAAACAAATTATAAAAACACCGCTAACGCGAAAACTGTGAAAAAAGAATAATTCAAAAAACATGTACGGGGAGAGATATTTTCATTTTGAACGCGGAGAAATTTTTGCTCTTATAGGCAACAAAACTCTCCTTAGTAGTTAAAGTAATGGATAATTTCATTCATGATTTATTAGTTTAGATAATATTAAAATTTCATAAATGACCGGTTTTTTATTATACTTTTATCATCATAAAAAACCTATGAATATTTCAGTTACGTTTACATGTAACTTATGCCCTATTATACGGCGATCATCAAAATGTTGGCATTAAAAGGGGAAAATTATACCGGGTGTTTCGGAATTGCACGGCACTTTTGTAGGTACTTGTTCTCCAGCATAAAATAAACAAAAAAGTCCTTATAAACATATTGCTGTGGCAACATAATTATTTGGTATAAAATAATTGTAGTATTGCCATACGTTAGGCATTGCCAAATAGATTATGCTGTGTGCTGTTCCAGCAACATAACTTATAAAAATAATGATAATTTTTATTATCTTTAATCTATTCATTTATTTTCATAACAGCACGTCTTTATAAGTATACGTGAATTCTATCAGTGTATTCAAACTTCTTTTCTCCTGGCAAATCTCTTGTTTTTCTTTTATAGGGACAAGGTTATAGCTTATAATAAAGAAAAATCAGAATCTATATAAAACATAATTGTATATTTATTCAACATTTTTAAGAATGGATAGCATCGCAATACTATATTCACCCAAGAATTATAAAAGAAAATATAATTGAAAGAAAACATTTGTACCGTGTTCTCGGTTGTAATGTTTTGTAGAACAAATATATCGATAATACTTAATCAAAAATAAAATATTATCCTGTTTCAAAACAAAGAAAAATTCAATTGAATATCAGTATTCTATTAATATTTTATGCTAATTCTATTCCATCAGAAAACATTATATTCGCACGTAACGCTCTGATAATTTTAGAACTTCGCAATGGTCAATGTTCGGAGAAAAAGCTTGAATTTGATTACTGGCAACAATTATTTGCATGTATTGAGACCAGCATCTCAAAGTCCGCCACCCAGAAACACTTCCCTTCTTGAAATATCTATTTTAAATTTTTATTTGAAATCAAAAATTATTGTGAGAATTAACGATGCTTAATAAAGTGTCAGAAAATATACATTCGCACGTTATATCCTCTTAACACCCAACACCATTAATAATTCTATTTGTGTTGTAAGAAAACTAATGAATTCATACTACTACAGGACAATATCTATTATCCCTGCTGCACAACGTTATATTGAATATACATTTGCACGTTATATTGCAATATACCCATAGCAGCATTGATAAAACTTTGTATTGAAACTTACTTTGTATCATTAAAAGTCTCTTCAAATTCTGCCATAGGCATCTCCATTTTTGAAATACAAAATTATTAATAAAAGAAAAATTATTATAATGAATGAAATTTAAATACAAATAAAATTAAGATGCTAATACAAAAATGAACGAATATACATATAATCGAGGTGTATCTGACCCTACGATTGATAATTTTTTTAAAGCCTTTATCTTTCGAAGTCGCAGTTAATCTCTCGTCTCCAAGTAACTAACTAATCTTGTTCATTCTTCTTTTTGAACTTATATACCCGGGAAAAATGTGCAACGCTCGCAACGCCATCCTCGGAACTAATATTTAGGTTATCACCATGCGTCTTCAGTGAGATCTCTGCCCTCAAATTGCCGTCGTGACACCAACACACACGCACTTATTGTCTTTGACAGTTCATTCACTAAAACGTCAACACATTGAAATTGTTCGCTTACTTAAAAGTCTTTCACTTGAACTATTTGGTATCTCCGAAAGTACGTATGTTTTTTATTAATGCAATTCTTCCTTGTATTTGTTTATGAACTTGTTACCTTCTTCATTATTTGCTACATACTTCCTTTTTCCATTCGCTAACACAATCCTTATTTTTCTTTTATTTGTTTCAGTATTCGGTAAAATTGGAAATATATTGTAATTAACAGGTATTCTTCTTCCAAGATTATTCGTACTATCACGATCCATCTGACCTGCTATTTCGTCGCTGCTTTCGATCCAGGACTTTTCTAATGGTGATATATTTATCTGTACGAAACTACAAACGAAGTTTATACCATATTTTCTTTTTGTAGGTCATCAAACCGTACAAATCTCTCTACAGTCTATGAAACATAGTGCTACACACACGAATTCATGAATGTATTTTTATTTGCTCAGCTGCCGTTTATAAAAACATTACTACTGATTGTATGGTCTCGGAATATTTAAATTTTATATCCTTTTTTATTTATTTATATAGTCATAAGTTAAGGTAAATTTTTATCCTTTTAGCATGACTTATCTTAAACTCTTTTATTGAATTTTTTTATTACCTTATGCACGTTTTCAAGTTCATATAATTTATTCAATTATATTTATCTCTCGTGCATACCGGATTTGATCCTCTTCATACAATACAACTGTTCCGTCCTTAAGCATAACCCTTTCTTGGTTGTTTGCTTTCATTACTCTTTTATTTTTAAACAACGGTCCATTATTCAAAATGTTTAGTGCAATTTTCACGCATTTTGAAAAGTTAGGTTGTTTCTCATTATACACAAACCATACCTACATCCTGTTTATCTTTTCTATAAAAGAAATATATATATAGTTTAGATTTATCTCGTCTTTTATTTTGTACCTATTTAATATTTAAATTGTAAATATTTACCTAACCTTTTAATTTATTGTAACAATAAATTTATTTTAAGTCTGTGTTTTTTATACTTAAATGTATGCAACTTATTATGCCCTTATGTTGAAATCTTTAAATACAATAAAATCTGATTCTTTACTGTTTCTTTTATATTTTTATACTTAAATTAATTCTTAATGCTATTATTATTATTTTCAATATGCAAGAGATCACAGCAATATGTCTCAAATTAATTTATTAATAAGATATTGGAGCATAAAGATATTTATTTAACAATACAACATCTAAAAGAACTGTTTAAAGTGGCCAGTGTTTTGTTGAATTCAGCATTCAGCACGACAAATTCATGCTTCTTTAGCACATCGTACAGCATCAGGACGATTCCTGATAGTTGCTGCGGCTCCCACGATGGCAATTATCATGTTGGTGCGAAGAAAGTGTGGTTGCAGTTATTAAAAACAGAAGTTACTATTTATATAAAATAGACTATAGGATACTTATATGTGTGGGTAATGGGTAATGTATTCTTTAGCGAGTAATTTCACTCCCAACAATGTACATGAGGCAGAATTCATTTTAAGTATTATTTTCATTCCTAAATTAGCATAAATATTCAAGATAAACGCAACCAAAATATATAACGCGTTATAGTAAATTTATCCAACAGGTTCCACACAATTTAGAAATATTACTGATAAATAAAATCGATATACCTAGGTACAATTTAAATCATTTTCATCACTTCTAAGACAATCTCCGTTTATGATGTACAGCAGTCATTTTATTGGATGATCTCATTTTCATTCATATTATACGTAAATCAATATTTCAAGCACACCTCTAACGGCTGTCATACCTTACCTTTTGTCGGTATTACTACACATCAATATGTATATGCAGATGTATTAGGAAGTACATACCTGAAACAAAGAATAAATATGTTAGTATTAATATATTTTGCTGTAATTCGAAGAAATCATTCATGTTTATGTATAACACATCACGTCATTTTTTGGGAATTCTGATGATATAAGCGAATTTATCGGTTAGAATATAAATACTTGAAAAAATGTGCATCCACTCTAGCAAAGTTTAAGAATTACTATTTACTAGGTGAAAACAGATCCTTGCTTTGAGATTTTCAGTCCGCAAAGTCTCTTACATGCGAGGGGAGTCGGAAACAAGATTTACTTAATATGCAAATGACGCGAAATTTAATTAGTAGTTTCAAATGAAATAACTTTATTATTAAATTAGCCGCTATTGCTGGGGGAAACTTTTTAATTATTTTTCTCTTTGTTTCGTTACAGCAACATAGAACAACGACGCGGGAGAGAATTAGCGGTAACTAGTTTAATCTGAATTGTTCCTCAAATTAGAATATTGAATAACTAATTAATTAATAACTTAATTGTTGTATTATTATTGTAGAGAACAGGTTGAGAAGAAATCAATTAAGTTCAAAAAATATTAAAAGGAAATTATATTGTTCGTTCTTTATTTATTATCAACGTGTTTGAAGCGAAATCGAAATGTATGCAGTGAGTGAACATTGAATTAGAAAATCTATTACTACATTTGACATTCGACAAACTACCTCAAATATTCAACTTTATAATGTTTATATGTGAAATTCTACAATCATTTTAATAAGGAAGCTCAACTGCCGAACACTGATTAACATGTACGGCTTTAACTGTATCCAAGCCCTGTTTTTATATCCCTAGACTGATCAGTTCGCAATTTTAGTAGGTTTTGCATGTTTTTTTTTTTACCAGCTACATATTATTACGTCGTAGTAACTTGCATGAAATTTACAAAACTACAGAATTATTATTGTGTTCATCAACTATCCTTTTTCTTAAACCGCGTTGTGTTAGAAAATTATTGTCAACTTTAGAAAACATGAGAAGGCGTATAGGACCGGTATGGTTACAAATAGACAAAATATATAATATAAATTGTTGAAGAAAATATGTTTAAAAACTTCCTATGAAACCCCAAATACGCCTTAAAGCAAATATAAATAATAATAAAATGAAGTAATTTTTTTGAAAGTATAATAAGGAACTTTATTTTAAATGTTAATAGTCAAACCATCATGAATAAGATTACTAAAGTAAATAGGTCGTCTGGTAACTTTTAACCAATCAGCGGCCAGTATTTAAGTGCGGGAACTACGTCAGTCCGTATGCCTATTTAAATGTATACCGTATGTGTCAATTTTCATTAGGTATAGGAATTCAATGTTTACGTGCGATTTATACGTATACAAGTAATACGTGGCAACGTGGCACCCCTACTGTCCGTCACCAATCCCGGCAACAATCGACGTCACAACGATTTTCTCCGATCTTCCCACTTCTCTCCACCAGATTTTACATTCAATGTTTAGCTGCGAACACGTTGCGATCTAGTCTGCAATAAAAGCCGTCTTATTACTGGAACGGGAAACATCATATGACCGCAGCGATCTCCTGATCTAGTAGTTTATTATTATTTTCAGAATCCTTTTTTATTTACCTTATTTTTAATTTTATTAGAATCACGCTTTTGTTTGTGTCATGCAGCGTGAACGCAGCTTAATAATTCTCTGCATTTACTGAAAGGAAAAAGAAAAACAAATCCTTGCAACTCGTAAATATTATTTCTGAACGCATTACAAACACCCAAGCCGGTGGTCGAATAGTTACTGCTAACCACGCTAACTTGTATTTACGAGCATGCATCGGTCGTGCTGGCATTGGAAAGGAAAGAAGGGGTACTATGTTGCCACGTGCTGTATGGATTAATCACCTATGGCTAATTAAAATTGACACATGCTGTATGCAGTCATAGCTAAAGAATAAGTCACGTAAGTAAGTTTTGCAGCTGAACTCCGATTATTTTTTCAAAATGTAGTCACTAAAATTAATGTACATACACTGCCTGCTAACCAGATTTATTTTACAATGCAATTAATGATCGGGGTAAAATATATCTTTGCCGAAATGGGCTAACCCATCGAGGTACAACTGACCACCCTATTAAAAAAAAATTATCAAAGAATATTGCTCTACACAACTCAATGATTACAAAGGCATATTTAATTCCGTTTTCTCTCATATTAACTCTCTTAAAATAAACTCTTAGTTTATGTTTTTATGGCTTACAAGAAATACAAATGATAACAAACTCAGTGTTAAAAATATTTTATTTAAACAAACATTTTGCATTAATAGCAAGTATTTACATAGTTAAGTAATAATTCTCTTGATTTTCTTTTTTATTTGTCTACTGTGTTTAGTAATTTTTCTTTTCCCCAATTTGGTTTTGTCCCTTCTTAAATTGAGAAATTTAATTTGAACGAACACTCTCTGTATGGAGAAATGACCTCACCAGTTTCTCAGGAACTTCCGGCACTTTCTTCGCTACATAGCGGGTGGTGTTTTGTACAATATTATTCGGAGTATGGAAATCACCCTTGTGTAATTTTTGGAAGTATTTTTCCATTATTGAGACTTGCGTTGACTAATCATTTGAAGGTCCAGTTAAGCCACCAAAAGAAAGATTCTGAATCCATGATGGAATGCTATAATTGTGGAAGTTTGCTTCTTCCGCTTTGTAACTGTACTGGCCCAGATGTGGAAACTCTTCCCTGTGCTTTCTGCCAAGGTATCCAGCTATATACATAATACCATCTTCCTCAGACTCTTGTGTCTCCAATGATATTGAAGTAGAGCTGCTGGATGTAGATATATTGTCTGAAATATCTCGAGGCACTTGTGAGGGCCTTGGTATTGATAAATTTTCAAGCTTAGCCAGCTTCATAGCACTTGTGGTCAAGAAATTAACATCATCAAGCCCTGGTGATGTATCCACATTTGAATGTCTCTGGACAAGTCCTGGATTTTTACCAAGTAGGAGCATCCTCACCCAATACAAAGCATTCAGAGGAGACGGATGAACCTGAAGTCCTCCACGTATTTTTAAATAATATGATTACCTACTATGTAATAAATTTTTCAGTAATTGTTTACACATTTAGTAAATTATCTTACCGAATTACATTCGAGCTTTCTTTTTATTTCCGAATAAATTTTCCATTTTTAAACTCAAATTTATTTGCTAAATGGTAGCTGAACTCAAAAAATTGCCTCTTCGATAAAACGACTCGTCCTTCGGACTCGTCGTTTTATCAGGCAATTTGTTTCGTACAGTTACCTAGCAACAAACATTTTCGTTAAAAGCTGAAAATTTATCCGGAAAAAAGAAAGCTCTCGTGTAATTATAAGTGAAAATTTGACAGGCAAAATATGCACAGAACATAAACCTTTTTGACAGATATGATTTATCTGCCAACACCGAATACTATATACTATAAATCCAATATTTCAATCGTGGTTATTAACGTAACGAAATTGTTTGCAACCAAAGTAACGGCTTTCAAATCATAGTTAATATTGGTAAACGTAGAATATTACTGATTACGAGGTTATGTTTATGCTTATGTCACTATGTGATGATTTCCAGAACCAACAAAATAAAAATATTAGATGTGGGCACCACACAACTTTGTAATACATATGCGCGTTACGGGTTTTTTTCATACATAAATTATTCCAAATTAAGTTTCAACTACTTTTATCCTCTTATACGCCTGTGAGGAAAAGTGTTATTTCCAGTTAAAGTTTTAATCATTTTTGCACACACATTATTCCAAATTCAGCTCTAACTACTGATAAATCTGTATAGAATGCATAATCTGCAAGAGATTTGCAAAAACTGCTATCAGATAGGAGTTCTGTTCTGATAGGAGTAAAAGTGCTACGTCTTGTCCAAATTTTTAATTTTTTTACAAAAATTATTCAAAATAAACCTCTAAATACCCTTTCTACTTAAATATATTAGAAAACAACTTTTTATTCGCATCTGTCTCGATAAGAGTAGAAGACCTTCTCCGGTAGCAATTTCGAAAAGTTGGTTTATATAAACAAAATTTCAAATTCACTGTTCAGTAGTTTTATTTTCTTTAGAAATTCGTTTAATATTAGTAGTTGACGAGATGTTGGTAAAATTTATTCTTTTCTATGAAGCAAACTACTACTTCTCTAAATATAAACCTTATGTTAGCATAAGAAAGTAAAAAGCCAAGAATATTCGAAACACTTCTCCTTATCAATTTTGAATTTGAATAGAGGCTGAAAACGTTCGAGTATATTTAGAAAATAGAGAAATAACTAACCTATAAATCTAACCAACCTATTCCTTTAACGGACGTCGATTTTCAATAACCGTCTAATATTGTAATCGTGAGTATTTATGGTTCATGATTGGGATTTACTGTACATACTCATATACACTATTTAAGGACTATAAGAACAAAAACTATTTTAAAAAGAAATATAACCCAAAAAATAAATTTTCAATTAGCACAGATTATATTATATTCTTAAACTAACAGTAGATTATTAAAATATTTTTTATGAAACTATCTATTTTATTCTTCTTCAATATATTTATAAACTTTAAAAAATATTCTCTCCTTAAAATTAGTTATCTATTTTAAATACATTGTACTGAAAGAAGAGAAGCAATTTTAAACCTATTGGTCAAATTGTAACAAAAATCTATTTTTTTGGACTCCAAAATGGCGAATGAGCCATTTAAAATTTATCCAGTAGATGGCTATGCATTCGACAGGAAAAATTGTGGGAGCAATTTTATAGGACTATAATTGAGTCTTATTAATTTATTATATAAATACAGGTGGTAACAACAGGCATGCCTAATTAATCGCCTAAGAAGTTTCTATTAAGTTAAGTAGGGCACGAAAATATGCTACAAGGTGTTCTGCTGCTCCACGATTTGCAAAAGTTATCTGATATCCTGTGGCTGTTTTTTTTTTCGAGTCTCCAGAGACACTTAGGGGAATAACAAATAAGGAGAAACCAAAAGAACATGTTTACAAAGGATTGATGGTGTTATTGTATTGTATTGTATTAATGAAACAGTTTCCGTTGGATAGATGTTTCGTAGTAGAAACTGACAATCTATTGATAACGTGCCCCCTCATCACGCCTTTTACTTTTGATTGATTTCACCGTTCGCAGGGACTGCAAAGTTTCATTTTCAGGTCTACCTTGTATTATTTCGAAGTGTTTGCAATTATAAAATAAAAATTTTCTCCGCGACAATCAGTATTCTTAATTGGATAAGACAGTAAAAGCATGACAGAGACGTGAGGTAAAGATTGCCATCATTATCGAGTATTAGCAATCATAATCATCATCGATAATAGAATTTCAAAATTAGATATTACAATTTTACAGCAATACTGATCATTTTATTGTACATCCTTTAAAATTAAAATTGAATTGCTCACAATACCCGTAGAATCAAGCTTCGTCTGGGTTGTGTCGTACAGTGACATGATTATTCTTGGCGAAATGAAGCAGCATAATTAGATTTAAGACACACCGGGGAAGCACCCTACCAGAGAGACACTTTATAGGAATCCATTTCTTTTCATTATGTCAAAATAAGTTCTGAAACTGGAAATTGAATTACTACATGAGCAAAAAAAGCACTGACGGCGTAAAAGAGACGACACTCGGAATACAGCTGTTCTTATTGGGGCTCTTTCCTTCTTTTCCTCCCCTTTATTTTCACGAAATTTTATTTATTATTAAATCTGCACAAATTTGCAGTAGCGAATTTTAGCGTTCGTTTGATATCGATTTTTTAGGAACTAGATATTATAAATTTCGTTTGTATTTTTAATAAAAATAAACGGAAATAGTTAACAGCCCCGACTAATCAACAGTACTAATTTCCTAGATGTTTGAAATAATCCGAAAGTAAATTTAATTGTAGAAATTGATATATTAATATTATATGATAAATATTTGCTATTTTCTTACCAAATAAATCATTGAACAATTAGTTTCTACCCAGCTGAAGAAGCATTATATCCGAAAACTTGCCTTTGGCTGAATGACTTCACTCCCAATTTGCACAAAATTTTGAGGCATTTATTTAATCAAAATCTGTCGCAATTCCTAGTGCTCTAAAATAGTGAATTTTTGCTGAAAGCATTTGGCGTGGTTGTAACTTTTTTGAAAATGAGAGATATTTGATTTATAAGACAAACATTTCAAAAATGATTTTGCATACGCAGGTGAGCCATAAGGAATGCACCAAAGTTGCAATCTAAAATAACTCCTCATACATTGTTAGACGATTTTTTTTCCAGAAAAATTCCTTATGCGTTATTTTTTGGTGAGTACCATAGAGTGTTACATTACCATACTAGTTTGCACCGCAGCATATGAGGCTTACTGTGCTGAACCTGTGTTGCGTATGTTATCCACTCCAGTACTTTTGGGTCCTGTAAAAGGCTGAATGTACGGTCCTTTACTGAGTGTTTGTTAAACATCTCCCTACTCGTATTAGTTCTACAGTCCTTTTGTTGCATTGTTGGCCAATAAATTCCTTACCATGGTTTTGCCCGGGAATTTCTGCCCAGTAGTGCTTATGTTTTTCATATACCCAGTCTTAGATGTGGCTCTGAGTCATATTTTTTGATACCCTCACAGCCGGTTCTGAGTTTTGTTTCTGATCTTCTCCTAGCAAATTCATCAGCTTCTTCGTTGCCCTCGATGTATGTCCTCGCACCCAAATTAGTTTTTCCTTGTTGTAATCCGCCAGCAACGTTAGTTGGTCTAGATATTCCCAAACCAATCTTGACGACACCTTTTGGCTTCATATTGCCCTTAATGCCACTTGATTGTCAATTGGAGTGGGCATAAACTACGCTACTGGTCATGGGAAGGGGCTTTACGATAGCGTGGGAGGCCTCAGATCCAACGCTATAAAACATAATCGTTCCAGCCCAAGTATAGATGCAAATCAGAATGCTGAGTATTTTACAAGAGTGGTGAAGTCATATACATAAAGAACCCTTATACTGCCCAAGAGTGAGTTAAAGAACTCCGCTCACACAAAGAAGAAGAATGCTCAAAGCAAACTGCCCCTGTGCAAGGAATTCAGAGGACATTAGTACTGACTCGCAGTGATGAGTGAATCTATATTGCACGAACTTTAAAGTGCAAGAAAGAAAAAATTTCTTGTCCAGCCAAGATCTCAAAAACTATAGGAGAATGTTCAAATTCACAACCTAAAAAAAGGCCTGTTTGTGGGATGTGTGTGTATCACTATGACGTCTGAATTGCAGAGATTATGGATATTGTTGCGAGTTAAATGAAATCGTTGTAAACTTTAAGCTAGCACATAGATCGACTGCTGGATATAGATTTCCAGCTACAAAACAATAACACTACCCCCAGTGCTCACTTGCAATTCGTGATGTTTTAAAGATTGTGGGTGCCCCATTTCCTATTGGTTCAACAGAAAGTTATCACTCAATATCAAAGGAAGATACCGGTGCAGTTGAACAAATTTTTAGTTTACTGAATTGCTGATTTCAATTCTAAGCAGAGTGCACAGAAGTGGTATGTTATGGAACCCGTAATATGTTTTTGAACTTTGAATTTTGCGTATTGCTAACAGTGCACGTGCTGAATTGCATCCTCTATCATCACATAACTGCAGCAGTTGTGGTCTTGTTTTGAAACCTGCACATACATTTTGGAAGATTTAATATGTTTTGAAAACTGTATCTGTTACTTATTTTTATTAACAATTAAAATGCCATGTCAAATAAGACTAGTTTTTGATTTCATGGGACCAATATGTGGTAAGAGAAACTGGTTTAATGTATGGCAAAATTTTCAATTATTTACAATACCAAAAGTGGAAGTACTCTTTCTCAGGAAATGTAACACTCAATGGCACTGACCAACAGTCAAAAAATGAAAATTTTTTAAATTGGCAATCAATTTTACAAAAAAAAAAAAAAAATCAGAAGGATATAGTAAGAGACTCATATTTACAAACGGAGGATACCATCTGAATTAGAAATATATTATCTTTCAAATAAAAAAAAGCAACAAAATATCTTGAACAGACCCAGAGATAAGCATTTAAAATTTTGCCGAAAATCGCAAGTTCAAAATGAAGTCCGATGCGTATATATGTTAAATTCGAAAACATCAAAGACTATGAAGGTCAGATTTTTTCTTTCCCTCCCTGAATTGATATAACTACCCCTACAACATTATACCAAGTATTATAAGCAAGTAATAACAAATAAAACACTTGGTATTGTTTCACAAATATATATAATTAAACACTCGATGTACATTTCGCCTTGCGGCATCGTCAGGATTTTTAGAGAAACTAAAGTAAAATTTAATATCCTGTAACTACCTACTTCAAACAAAAATGTAAATCGAAACAAATACAAAAAATAGAAAATTATGAAAAGGTCATGACTTATCTGGAAAGACCGTTTTTACAATGCTAGGGTTATTAACGGTGAATTTATGAGTTCGGTTTGTTCATTAAGAACATTGCCTGGTTGTAAAAGTAAACTTTCTTTTATAAAATAACCTTCTAGAACAATCATTTTTTTACTTTTATTTAAACTACACAGTACTTCTAAATTGTCTATTGAAAAATAATGTCCCGTGTCTAAAACATGGCTACACTTGAATTTTCATAATTTAATTTAACGACTCGCATATGTTCTGAGAACCTTAATTTGAAATATAAAATTTACTACAATCACTACAATTAATTCTATAAATTCCTGATTTGTTTAGTTTAAGATTCGCTGTTTTATTATTCGTTAATTGACTTTTTAAAGTGTTATTATTATAGAAGGCTATTTTAAAATCCAGCTTCTTTTAAAACATTGCTAATTTTCATACTTATACTACCTAAATATGGAATTTTAATCCATTGTTTTAATGTCAAGTCCTGAGACGGGGGAAATACTGCAAGTATTACTATACCAAGGAACATGAATTGGCAAATATGAAATTTAACGGTAAGGTATATAATAGTGTTCTTATATAATAGAATTTCGAATAAAATACACACGTGGAAGTAAATAATTACTTATTCGCTTATCTTAGTTATTCAGTCTAAATAGGCGTATCCATCTCACCACCCTATCCTATTACTTTTGTTATTTCAACGTGTAAGTTCGTATCAGCGAACGATGAAGATTTACGAGAACCATTAGAAAAATTATACGTTCTCGTGCAGTTCTTTCATATATATCCACCCCTAGTTCCGGCCAAAATGAGGGTGACTAATTCCGGGGACTTCGACCTGACACATGAGCGTCTTCTATGCGTCATCCTCGTCTACACTACGAAACGGCGCAAAAGAATATTACACGAGGGGAAGGGCACGGGGAGTTCGCGACAAATTGCCCGAAAACAATACGCGAATAGACCTTTGTTGACTGTTGAGAGTGTTAAATTGCTGTCGTTAAGGCGCAAATTACTATGGATCCCTCTGACTTCGTAGACGCTCTTGTATTCTTTTTTTTCTAGCCTTGTACGCACATTTTTCGGCAATTTTTCACAATTCACAAAACACTCGATCACTCTTCTAAAGTGAGGATTCAAGCGAATGGTTCGGTGAATGAAGGAAGCGGCGAAGCGGAATGCCGGGGAAGTAATTTTAACTGGGGCTTCTAGGAACGAATTAAATGTAAAAGTTACTACATGGCTGTTTCTATTGTCGAACAATGCAACAGTGTTCACAAAACATCTGAGTGAATAAGAATGGGAAATATACCAGTTTTTATTACATGTTTGCGGAGAGAATTCAGTTTTTCCTCTATAGATTTGCTAAAGAGTAAATTCTATAGTAGACTGAAACATATCTGGTATACAGTAGAGTCGCGATTTAGTAACTAATTCGGACCAAGCAATTTCACTATTTCCGGGGTGGTCACTTTTGCGAGGTTTGAAATTAAGTGCACTTATTCAATGTTTATTCTGTAAAAAACTAATGTGAGAAGTACTATGTATGCACGTATACAGGGTGTTATAAATTAAGTCGGCACTATTGCTAACTTTGTTATTAATGAAGCTACAGTATCGGTTAAATTAGCAAAGTAGTAGTATTTTTAACGTGAACAATGATGGCAGAACCGAAGAGACAGTTGAACTTCTAATTTTCGCGCTGTTTACAAAAGTTACTTTTTTTTTAAATGGAACACCCAGTATATTTTTGCATATATTGAAAGAAGGAGTTATTTTAAAAAGAAAGCTTTTATACATTATTGACAAAAAATGAAAGTTGCTGCAGTTATTCACTATTTTGTACAGCAATTCATATCAATAAAATCAAGATGGCTGACTTTTGACGCACAATCGGAGGAGTGGGAGTTTAAATTTTGTTTCTTAGGTTAAGTTAAGTTAGTATTGATTTACTGTTGATAAGTACATCGGTTCTTCGCATTATCGTTGTTATATTTAAGTTTGTGTTGTAACTTTAAAAAAATCATTGACAATGGTATTTAATCATTTGGAAAAGTGTGATATGTTAAAAGCGTATATCGTGTATCGTAAAAACTCTGTAAGAGCTGAGTGTTATCCTATACGCCCGCAGCCAGATCGATGCTTATCAAACACTATTTCGATAATTCAGAAAAAATGCATTTCGTCATATTTTGAGGAGCGATGAATCGAATTTTTCTAATTCTGGAATTTGGAATAGAAAAAACCATCACTATTGGTCACGAGAAAATTTATTGTTGGAACGACCGCATGTTCCACAAATACTGTTTAGTTTTAATGTTTGGTGTGGATTAATTGGCTCGACGATTGTCGGACCATTCTTTTATAATAGCACATTAACCGGGCAAAGATATTTAAAATTCATGACTGAACATACAGGAATATTTTTGGATAACCTGCACTTGGCTACTCGACAACATATACATTTTTAACAAGATGGAGCACCAGCGCATAATCATCGCGAAGTATAAAAATTTTTTTAAGCGAAATGTTTTGGAAGAAGTGGATAGGTACGACTGGACTAATTCAGTGGCAACCACAGTACCCGGATCTAAACCCTATTGACTTTTATTTTTGGGGATATTTAAAAAATGAAATTTGCAAAGGGAGATATGGAAACGTTGTAGAGCTGCAAAATAAAATAATTACTGTTGCTAATAACATAGACTCAAGATCGATTTTAAAAGTAACTCGGAAGTGTATTGGACAAAACGGTGCTGCCTTTGAACATCTATTATATTAAATATACATAATACACAATGCTTGTTTAATATTTGCTGAGTAGATAGGATTCGCCGGTTCTGGGACCACCCCCCACCACCATTTCTCCACCCCCCACCACTCAATCCACCACCACTCCCCCACCCAATCCCACCACTCAATCCCACCACTCAACCCCACTCCCCCACCACTAATTTTAGTTCCGAACGCGGCCACCGTGTATTTGCAGATGGCGCTGCGGTCGGCGCGCAAATTTAAATTTAAATTAATATACAGGGTGTCTCAAAATTTTAAAAAATAAATACATATACAGTATGATACTTTGTGACGTATGAATCATACAGGGTGTTTCAAAAATTAGAAAAGTAAGATGGCGAATCCAAGATGGCCGCCAAAAATTTTAAAAAATTAATGCATGGTGTTTCAAAATTAGAAAAGTAAGATGGCGAATCCAAGATGGCCGTCAAAGTTATATAAATACATATACAGCATGACACTTTGTGACGTAGCGGTCAAATATTAATATACAGGGCGTTTCAAAAGTAAGGATTTAGAAAAAGCAAGATGGCGAATTCAAGATGGCCACCACTACAAAAAACATAACGGATATGGTCGAAGCTAGACGCGGCTGGGGTGCCCTAAATTTAATGAATACACGTTTGAAATCGTATATGACGTCAATTGCAATCATGTGTGCAACTTATCTTGTTTTCGCGCGATCATTGTAAAAATATGAATTTTAATTAGTCTACTTACCGCATTAATAAAAACATTCGCACGGCACCACACACAATGCAATACTGAAATTATTTTAAACGCGGCCACCTAGGCTTTGGAGATGGCGCTGTGGTCGGCGCGCAAATTTAGAATTAAATACATTTTTTCCTAATTTAAATATACAGCATGGTCTCTGATGACATAACTATAAACATATCAAAGTGTTGGGGAAATAAAAGATTGGCTTCTTTAGACAAAATTTATTTTTTATATACAAATACATTAAATTTATTATCAAGTATCACATTTATAGAGCAATCAATTACCACTATTTTGACACCAATTACAATTAGCAATGTCGCCCAGTTTTATTACTTCATAGTCATAATGAAGAGTATCAAAAGAAGTATGTAGCACTTCTAACATTAGAAAAGCGTTTAATGAATTTGAATGATCCTCTATTAATTTAACAATATTGCTATATAGATCACCACTTAAATTTATACATGATTTCAACAATGTATTATAAAATATCTGAAACTCACTATCTGCGAAAAACGATAATTTACATTTAATTAGTGGCTGCAACTTATACAAATTATTATATGTATCCTTCGATAACACCATCTGCTGATTTCGACTAGCTATTCGTATAACACCAATAGTTTTATATGTCGATGATTCGATTCGGTGGTTAGGACTGCAACCCTCAGTCTTGCAAAATTCCTCCCATTCCTCCAATGTGAAGAATATACAGTTTGTCGGGGAACGAAGCTGAATGATGGGCACGTATCCAGCTGCTGGACTAAGGCCGATGTTGAGCCACTTGGAACCACTTTTGTTTAGAAAGTATGATGACTGTCCAATTAGTTGTTTTTCCTTAACGATGTTGGCATCAATCATTTTAAGAGATTCATCAATAAATTCATTATAAGTTTCTGGAAAGAAATAAAAAAATTATTGAATTATTACTTTAGATTTAATTGTTTTAAATCTTACTAGCTTCCATTTTAATGTTTATGAGAAATTAAGTGCACAACTGAACTGATACTTAGACAAACTGAGACCGGTTTTACGTTTGAAGAGTATTATATCAAATATTAAAGATAGTGGGGATACTTACTTAATTTGAAGCGGCGGAATAGCTGCACCCGAGGCATGCGCAGCGACCATCTAAGGAGCTGGTAGATCGATCTTATAGTGTCCCCAGGCCAGAGTGTGGATACCATCCCCATTAATAAAGCGTTTATCATCGTGAGGTGATAAGGCTAGTTTATTTTGTTCGACCGAATAGATATTGTGTAATTTAGTCCTAAATAGGTTCTGTTTTTTTAATAATAAATTTTGTTCGAATAAACAGCCGCGATAATCCGCCAAACTGATTTCATCTCGCACAACATTCTTTTTTATACCCTTAGCTTTTTTAATTTCCCTACCCTCAACCGCTAGGGCATACATTTTCGCGCGCAATCCAACAAACTCACTCATTATATTACCAGCGTTTTCATCTTTAAATAAGCCTAAAACAGCCTTGTTTTGAGGTGCTATGTTGTAGACATTATTGGCCGAAAAGTTCGATGTATCGAATTTTGAAATATTTTTCTTAATGTCGCCGTATATATCATTACTCTCCACTTTTAAAATAAAACTGTCCGTATCCATATAACATAGACACACCTTTTCTGCATACTCGCGCTTCAAAAAATTATAATAAAAGTCATACATTAACTCCTTCGATAGCTCCAAGACGGAGAAGCCAATATAAATAGGTTTATTATATACAACTTTTAACCTCTCCATCTGGATAGCTACAAAGTTTTCCGAAAAGACGCTAATACTCTTAAAATTTGGTTTCGCGATTAAACTACCAGCCCCGCGACTTTTACCATGGTCCTCCCAATGTGTGACCAATTTGACATCTACTCGCTTATCAACATTCTCCATGGTTTTACCATATACAGAGTTGTTCATAAGCTTGTAGAAGTCTTTTTCAAAATCATTTTTAGCTTGCTGACGTAGGCTGGTGTTTAGATCGATATAATTTTGAAGCCAGTTTGACTGGGTAAATTTTAAAACGCGATGAATTTTGGTGATTTTCAGGCCGAAATGTAACGCTTGCTTTAATGTTCTATAGTGTATGACATATTTCTCCTTATTTTGCAAATTAGCGATCAGCTTTTTATTTTGAAATTTAGATGTGGGAGGTACCATGTTTTCGGAGAGAAAAGGTAAGTCGTTATGCTCATCATGCAAAGTTACAGGATACTCGACATCTACTTCCAAAAAATAGCCAATCTGTGAATCATCAGCGACCCCCGAGATATTTAAATTGTCAATTTCATCTTGACTAGCCCAACTAAACCCGCCGAATGGTAGATACTGCGACATTGCCCACCCATACAAATTGTTGGCGTCCCAATAAGCTAAATATGAACTCGGAGCACTCGCATCATAATTGGTCATATATTTATTATTTGCTGTAGCGTGCCGCAAAGATACCTGACACAACCCACCCCTGATACTCCGCTTAACAAAATGATGCATATCGATGTCAGTGAGTAGCTCCAGTTCAATTTTGGTATGCTTCAACATAGCATCCCAAGACAGGCCAGGGCTGGTGTAATATTGTGCCGGATCCAAACTATATGTATCACGACAAATTTTTCTAAAGTTTTCGAAAATATCAGCCAAAAGTAAAACATCGGTTTTTAAATATAAATTCGAATATTCTAATAAATTTTGACATTTGAACGTAGTCCAAATAGTTTGCGCATGTTGATACTCCGCAACCGAAATATCATCATTAGTTAATGAATTGAAAAAATCGCGCTTTGCCGGTAAGGCCGGTTCTTGCAATCGCCCAATGGTATCTATGTATTGGTAAGGGAAAATACCCTTCTTTCTAATTAATTCGAATTCTGAATCTACTGGGAACGCGCGTCTAACATTTAAGAAATCTTGCGAATCTAAATTTTTCGCGAGCTTATCAATAGAAGACGCCATGAACCGAAAACTATCTAAAAACCGTAGATTTATATAAACATTTTGTTTCTCGCCCGATTTATCCGCATAATCACCGACCAAAACTTTCGCGCTAAAACTAATATACCGTTCTTTATTAATCGGAATTACATCAATATCTAAATTTTGTTGTGCCAAATCTCTTAAAAATAGATGGCTATCGTACCCGCTCAAATTATGAAAAAAGATAGGGACAAATTTCGGAATTTTGAAGTTGAGGTTACAATTAGAATGAGCGGCCCCTCGAAACGCTCCCGTAATGTGGCAGTGGTCTCTCACTCTATCTCCGTTGAGAGATAGTTCACATATGTGGCAAATCACGGCCTCATTATATAATTTTTGTTCGCTATTATTTAAATAATTCATCGGCACGATAGTCTTTAAATAGTTTTCATAGATTAGCTTAACGTCTTCTATCAATTTTTCAACAAACACCGTTGAGCAATCTAAACCGGCATACGTGACAAATTTATTTAAATTTGCATCAAACGAACACACAATTTGATATGCAAAACTATATGGAATATGTTTGAATGTTGTATTTGTATACGAAATAGATGGATCACTGCTGCATGTGTGAATTGGTTGGAGAATACTTTCAAAGTCGGCGTAAACAACAAAAGGAACGGACATTTTCTTATGATGACTATCAAATCTTAATATATTTTGGGGTATCATATCTCCAAATTTAGTTTTACGTGCATCAGTTGAGGGTAGTACTGTATAGACGTGATTACAGTCATTCTGTTGATGGGTGTTTAATTTTTCAGCAGTACTGAATCTCACTAAACACCCATCACAGATGTGGGTCTCATGACTGTGTTTATTTATTTGAGATGAAACTAGCCTGGAGAAATTTTTAATTAATACATAATGCGATTTGACCCCGTCTTCCAAAAGTAATAAATTGACGTGAACAGCTTTCCTGTTCCGCGTAAAATAAATCGGCCCCACCACCTCATGATTTTTTGTGTCATCATTTATGGCCAAAGCGTATACGTTAATACTTAAATTATTTAATTGTTCAATTTTAGAAATGTCTTTAATTTTAACCGGGAATTTAATACCTTCTAAATTTAGTACGCTGGAGTAATGAGGATAACTACCCACTCTGTGTACAAGCATGTTTGCCGGGTGGAGTGCTGCTACTAGCGACCAACACAGGCATGCGTCATCGGAGTTCTGAATGTTGACGCACGCTTTTTTGTTTCGGATCGAGGGGGGTAGTTCCAAGTAAGATGATCCCCCAAGAGGTTGGTAGGTGTTTATGTTAACCTCTAAATGCGAGACCATCTTAAATGCCCAATTACTCCCTCTCTCCGAAAACTCTTCCGCTTTCGACTTTATAATAGCGGCCGCCTGGTCAAAAACGTCCTCTAAGTCCGAAGACTCGGTGACAATGATGTATCGGGTGTTAAACGATTTTAAGTCGTCTATTTCCTCATCTGCTATCACTTTAACATAATGAGCAAATAGCTCTAACTGCACCTTAACACCCGATACAGCCCTCGCCAGAACATCTTTAATAAGGCGGCACACTTTAATTTTTAAATTGGCCAGAAAATTAACAACATCTAAATTTTGTTTACCTAAAATTTTGTAGCTCGCGACCCGGTTTTTGAATGAAGAATTAATTTTGAACACTCCATCCTGCAGCATAAGTGTGTTATTAATCAAGTGCTGTTGCGAGCGGAGATGTCCCCTATATAGAGAATTATTACGAAAACTCAACCCGCAACAGCTTACCTGGGGAACATCGTGACTAGTAGATGGAGCAGCATCCGCAAGTCTATTAGAGCTTGTGGATGGTGCTACATCTACTTTAACCATCTTCTTAGATGGTCCACCAACATGCTGGCATGACTCCACGCCCTCCCCACAAATATCACATTGAAAATTGCGGTGGAGGGCATTTACATGCCGCTTCAAACTATCACGGCGGCTGAAGGTTTTTTGGCATATGGAGCAGTTCATTTCTGTAAAGAAATAAAAAATAAAAATCAAAATTGAAATAATAATTAGGAATTTTAAAGAAAAAATTATCATGTAATAATTCAAATTATCTTGAAAAAATGTGTCAGATTGATATGAAGCATCACTGTATATCAAAAATACTGTTTATAATATTTAAAAACACCCCAAATAATTTAAAAACATATGTTAATATGTACCGATTTTAATAAAAATCTAATGAGATATCAAGAGCACACTCGTAAATATAAAATTTGCTATAGCGGTTTATATTAAACACCACTGTATACTGTTTATAATGAAATATTATAAAAACAAATTTAAAACCGAGTGATTAATATTTACAAAATACATTGAAGAGGAAGAAATTTAAAAATTACTTACTGTTCTAATAATAAGAGCTCTAACTAAAAACAATAACGATGTACTCTCAACGAGGTTGCAGTGTTTACTGAAGTTTAGAATAAAAAATATTCTATTTTATTCAAGCATTAGTAAAACAATTGTATATGTAAACTACTACTTCCGGTCTACCGAATTTAATAAAAATCTACACCACTGTATACTGTTTATAATGAAATATTATAAAAACAAATTTAAAACCGAGTGATTAATATTTACAAAATACATTGAAGAGGAAGAAATTTAAAAAAATAATTATTACTTACTGTTCTAATAATAAGAGCTCTAACTAAAAACAATAACGATGCACACCCAACGATTGCCAAACAAGGATGTAAGGAAATAAAAGATTAACTTCTTTAGATAGAATTTACGCTAAACTATTCTAAAGTTTAGAATAAGAACTATTCTATTTTACTAAAGCATTAGTAAAACATTGGTAAAATTAGATATTTCACTGAAGTAAACTACTACCTGTCTAACAATTTTACTGAATATCTAATCAGATATCAAGAGTGAGATTAGTAAATATAAAATTTATTTGAAATTAAAAAATAGTTTCAAAATAACTTAAAAAATATGTATAATACTGTTTCTAAAAAGAATATTAAAAGCACTACTAAATAGATTTGAAATTAAAAAATAGTTTCGAAAATATCCTAATGAATATTAAAAATACTAGACACATTTCAAAATAAGTTAAAAAATATGTATAATACTGTTTCTAAAAAGAATATTAAAAAGCACTACTAAATAAATTTGATATTAAAAAATAGCTTCAAAAATATCCCTATGAATATTTAAAAACTACTAGACACATTCAAAATAACTTAAAAATATGTATAATACCAATTCTAAAAAGAATATTAAAAAGCGCTACTAATTAAAAAATAGCTTCAAAAATATCCCTATGAATATTTAAAAACTACTAGACACATTCAAAATAACTTAAAAATATGTATAATACCGTTTCTAAAAAGAATATTAAAAAGCACTACTAAATAAATTTGAAATTAAAAAATATCTTTGAGTACATTTGTAAGCCGTTTGGCTGCTAATAGAAAAATATAAGATTTTCAATGTCCATAAAATACTGTTTATAATGAAAAGAAAATTAAAGCCGGTTAATATCCGCTTAATGTGATTAATATATGTAAATAAATTAAAGAAAATAGAGTTTTAAAACTACTTACCGATTTAATATATGGACGTCACTAAAAACAATAACGATGTACACTCGAGAAGACCAAGATGCTAAATAAACTTTAGAATAAAGAACTGGTACTTTAATAGGCTTTTATTTAGTGCATCGTTAGATATGTGCCTTTCTCTTACATATTGATATGTTTCATATGACCTTTCTTGTTAACCGTATAATACAACTTTCATTTTCTATTACACACAACTGCATGTAGTTGTCCTACATTACACGCTTTAGCTTTCTGTTAGAAACAAACATGCGGGCTCTCGAATTAAAAAATTAATCGCGTAATTGTGTGTTCTTTGCTTTATTGTCTTAAAACTATTTATTTATGTCTATAGTATTTTCACATTCTCTTCAGAAAAAACATGTTTTATTATAACTTTTATTTGTAAAACAAAATCTAAAATTTGAGTTTCGGACATAATGAATTTTGTTTAAAATTAGTAGGAATATTGGTAAAATTATATGTTTCACTGAAGTAAAACTACTACCTGTCTAACAATTTTACTGAAAATCTAATCAGATATCCAGTAAAATTATATGTTTCACTGAAGTAAAACTACTACCTGTCTAACAATTTTACTGAGAATCTAATCAGATATCAAGAGTACATTAGTAAATATAAAATTTGTTATAGCTGTTTGATTACTAATAGTAATGTTCATAAAAATACTGTTTATAATGAAGAGAAATTTAAAACCGAGTAATAAATGTGAATATAATTAATATTAAAGAAGAAGAAGAAATTTAAAAAATTATTACTTACTGTTTTAATAATAAGAGCTCTAACTAAAAACAATAACGATCACAGCGTTTTACTAAAAGTTTAGAATAAGAACTATTATATTAAAGCACAAGTAAAACGCAATTGTATCTATCTTGTATGTTACTTAGATACGTATGTAATAACAACACATTCTTGTGAATTGCTTTATGCACTTAACTTTCTGTTTGAACTGATGCGGGCATCCATTAGCATTTTACACATTATCTCTAATAGGAACTACATCACACATTATGTATTGATTTTTCCATAACACCGCGAAATACATACTAATCAATTCTGTTAATAAATTCTTTTTATGCCAAATTATTTTATAATGAATAAATATTATAAGTTAATATTATAGTATTTAATATTATTTTCAAAAACAAAGCGCACGTTCTATTGTGCTTCTCTTTAATGTATACATATACAGCATGACACTGTGTAACGAATTAAATATATAGCACGATTTGTGAATATATACAGCGCTCCAAAAGTGTTGAACGAGGAAATAAAAGATTAATTTATTTAGTTAGAATTTATTTTTATATACAAACAGATACAAGTAAATATTGTGTAACAGAAGTGATTAGACAACTGATATGTGTGTATTAATAGTCAGTAAATATTATGCTGCACCCGACATTTTTCTAGAACCATTATACAGGGTTGTTTATATCCACATCATTTTCTCTTCCCCACAATTACTTGTATTATTAGATGTGCTGACGCAATACTTCGGCTATTAAATGAGGATCTTCATTATGACCCCATATCCAATTGGAATACAGATTTTTCATTAATATATAAGTTTATATCTAATAGGAATGGACGCCTCACTGGAGAGTAAACAATTGGTCTACACGGTATTCCAAAGTGTTGAATAAAGGTGTATTAAATATACCCCCATTGCATATATTTTCTACAACACCATAATAATGCAATATTAATTTTGATATTCTATTACGTATGAGAATTTCAAAATTATAGAATTTTAAAATTTTTTAAATTATTCAAAATCCTGTTATAAATCTTCTCTTAATAAATCTCTATAGAATGTATACATGAAATCTTTGAAACAAAGTACTACATGCAAAAGTAAAAACTTTTATCAAACCTATTTTCGATTAAAGATACACTTCAGGTGTGAATTTCGAAAAACTTTGTAATAAGGTTCTTCTCGGAATTAGTTTTGAGTACATATGAATTCTTAAATTTATTAAGAATATTGGCAAATTCGATTTTTTCACCGAAGTAAACTACTACCTGTCTAACAATTTTGCTAAAAATCTAATCAGATCTCAAGAGGGAGATTACAATCATAAACATAAAATTTGGAATTGATATCTATAATCGTTTAACTGCTAATAGTTATGATTCTATTTAATTATAAACAATTGAATTTAATAGATTATACTTTGTGATCCATCAATCAATATGGTCGCAAAATTACCTTGAATTAACAGCATGGTTTCTGATGACGTGACTATGAACATATCAAAGTGTTGGGAGATAAAAGGTTAAATTCTTTAGATAGAATTTATTTTTAGACACCGAGAGTGATAATTATCTTAACATGAAAATTAAAATCGTATTTGTGTGTTCTTATTTATTTATATGACTTTAATAGTACTTAATATTAGAATTTTAATATATTGTGATCATATTAAACAGCAAATTTCTTAGTCTTCAATTGAATGTAATACCTTACAGATATATGTATTTCTATTACATAGCAATATACATCATAATCCACACATTCTTACCAGCCGCATTGCACAACTTTTTTTGTTACACATAAATAAATTACTATTTATCAATTTAAATGGTGGTGGTAATCATAATACAAATTCATATATATAGAGGATTTAAAATATATCTAGCAATTGCAATCGTTCCAACATAGTAATAACAATACTAAAATGGCTGATATACCAACAACAATTTTAATTAAATCATTAGATCATAATTTGTTGCCACCCAAAATGCTACATGTTGTAGTTAAAGAACTATTCCGGTAAGATAATTTTTACATAATTTATTAATTTATATTTTATTGTTTTTGTTAATTTAATTTAGATTTGGTGTTACCAAAATTGGATTTCGAGGTTCACAGGTTGTTGTGAACTTGAAATATTCCCCGAGGGGGGAAACACTAAATAAAAAATTTGGGGACCTACCAATAAAATATGTTCGAATGAATAGTGCTGAGGAAGAGGAGATAGCTTTATTTGAAACGGCTGTAAACCGTTTTAATTTAAATATTGGTAGTGTAGAAGAAGAAACAAAGGAAATTTTGATGAGTAATAGTTCACTACCACCACAAAAAAAACAAAAGAGGACAAGAATTGAAGAGGAGGTGGAAGAAGAAGAGCCCAAACAGAAAAAAATAAATAAATTTAAATTATTGGAAAATAGAATGTTAAAGCCCGCAACATCCTCATCAACAATAGATTTCGACTTTACTTATGATGAGGATGCTGCAGACTTTTGCAGCCAAAAATATGACTGTAAAATAAAAAAACAATAAAAATAAAAATCTTTTTAGCTACATCTTTTTTATTTAATTAACTATTTATACAATATATAAAATCTGCTAATAGGATAGGGTGTCATAATGGGTGACATTAAAGCACTGGTTCGCTTCAGAAGCCGTTCAAAGCTGTTCAGAAGCCAACTGTATCAATTTTAATAAACTATGCTGCCGCTTTAAATTAAGTAAGTATCCCTACTATCTTTAATATTTGATATAACACTCCACAGCGTAAACCGGTCTCAGTTTGTCTAAGTATCAGTTCATTTGTGCACTTAATTTCTCATAAACATTAAAATGGAAGCTAGTAAGATTGAAACAATTACATCTAAAGTAATAATTCTAGGATAATTTACTACCACAAGCAATAACATCTGTTGAAAAATCAATGATTCACTAAGGCTAGCATTCGAGAATTTTACTGATATTTTGAAGAGAGAAAATGAAGAATTAATTCATTATATACCTCTTTATATTTTACAAGAAAAATGTATACTTCAGATCTCGAAAAGATTTGGCGGTTTTTACCACAAGAAAAGAAAATGCTGCTGGAAGATTATTGTGCCTGTTATGAATATTCTAATACAGAGGATATGGAAGAACACATTGATGGGCCTCCATCAAGTAAACATAAAGAAAAGACTGTTATTTTAGTACTAAGTTCGTTGATTTCTTTTAATAATATTAAGTTTAATGTGGTGTTCTCTTTCTCATTGTGGTTTCAATGATATGTAAAAATAAACAAGGAATGAAAGCTCTTTTGTGGTTTTATTCCCTTTATTAAGATAATAGAATAAAATAGCTAAACAGCTTTTGAAGCGATTCTAACAGCTTTCAAACAGCTTTGAACAGCTTTTGAACAGCTCTGAACAGCTTTTGAACAGCTTCTGAAGAGCTTCTGAACAGCTTTCAAACAGCTTTGAACAGCTTTTGAACCGCTCTGAACAGCTTTTGAACAGCTTCTGAAGAGCTTCTGAACAGCTTTCAAACAGCTTTGAACAGCTTTTGAACCGCTCTGAACAGCTTTTGAACAGCTTCTGAAGAGCTTCTGAACAGCTTCGAACAGCTTTTGAACAGCTTTGAACAGCTTCTGAACAGCTTCTGAAGAGCTTCTGAACAGCTTTGAACAGCTTTGAACAGCTTTTGAACAGCTTTTGAACGGCTTTGAACAGCTTCTGAAGAGCTTTGAACAGCTTTTGAACGGCTTCTGACGTGTTTTGAACAGCAAAATGAGTGGGACCTCTGTAATACATATTTATTACTCAAAGCCATTTTAACAATCTCTACTCAGAAAAAAGAGTGATAAAATTACATCTACCCGCAAGTTATTGGTTGTGAGAGCTATGAAGACAACTTCGATGTAAATATATGTTATTGTGCAAGACCCTATTTCATCTTATGTTGCGGTGGTAACTGAAAATTATTAGCTGAAGCAACTGTATCAATTTTAATAAAAAGTTGTTAACAATATATTTGTTTTATTCATAATTTAAATATATACCTTTATGAGCATTATGCTACTAATTACTACCTAGATAATATTACATAACATTTTCCTTATCTATTGTTTTAATCCCAACCAACTTTCTTAACAGGATGGACATCCTTATGTTTAGTATGGGGTTCCACTATTTAATTTGTAATAATCTGAAATACTTTTATAAATATATGTTAGAATATCAAAATTAATATTGCATTATTATGGTGTCGTAGAAAATATATACAATGGGGGATATTTAATACGCCTTTATTCAACACTTTGGAATACCGTGTAGGTCAATTGTTTACTCTCCAGTGAGGTGTCCATTCCTATTAGATATAAACTTATATATTAATGAAAAATCTGTATTCCAATTGGATATGGAGTCATAATGAAGATCCTCATTTTAATAGACGAAGTATTGCGTCACCATATCTTTAAAAATTAGTGTGGTTACCGCATGATTATCTTACACTACAAATTATATAAATTTAAGAATTTTTATAATTATTCGAAATCCTATTATATTTGCAAAAACTGATTTTAGATAAGAGTAAAAGATCTACTTCCGGTAAGAATTTCGAAAAAATTTCGATGCGTTAACCGTATTATTTAAAGCCATAGCACATATTAACTGTGTTAATTATAAAGTCTTAAAAAATATAATATATAGAATGCACGTAATAAATATAATTTATTACATAAGTTTGTGTTAGGATAATATCTCATTTATTGAATATAATATTACTTAATATATTTTTGAACTTAAGTAGAATAAAATAAAAAACATTTACATTCATTTTTATATATAATTAGATAAAAGGGGAAGAACAAATCAAGACACAATATTGACATTCAAAATACATTTTGTTTTTTATTTATAATTCTTGTTGGATATATAATTGTGATTGTAAAATAAAAAAATATTTACGCAAACTAGATTCAAATTATAGTAGATGATTTGTGTTGATTTCAATGAAAATTAAAAAAAGAAGCCGTAATTAAAAATAAATGTATTAGATATTAATTGTATTTTGTTTTCAGTGCTGGTAGGCTTTTCCCAGATATTAATATAAAGTATAATAATAATGTTAAGAAATAATGTATATGTTATCAATCCAAACAACTTCTTAACAAAATTGATATTTTTTATAGAATTACTTGCTGCTTTATATTTTACTTTAAATAATAATATTGAACTGTATGGACAAAAATATATTCACCCCTAAAATAAATCAGTTTTAAATTACCATATATACATGAAAAATAAAAAAGCTTCTGTATAATTTCACTAATATGTATAATAATTTCAATCAGTTTTTTATATGTCTGTCCTTAATAGCGGAAAGTTTAAAAACTGCCAAAAGAGCCTATAGCTGCTAGATTGCATATTTCCCCCCGTAATTTCTTATTCCAAACTGTTAGATCTAATGCCAAACTGCTAAAAATAGCAAGATTTTCAATACCATAGACTTACCGAATTTACAACAGCTGATTCCATATGAGACTGTTTTTAAACAATTTTCGCTAATAAGCATTTTCAAGCCATTGATGTTATTGTATCTATAAGATATTTCAAGAGACCGTGTCAGCAAGGCAGCGTCGAATTAAAAATAAATTCTAACTAAATAAATTAATCTTTTATTTCCTCGTTCAACACTTTTGGAATACCGTATATATTCATATTTGACTACTACATTATCGAGAATCGTGCTATATATTTAATTCAAATTAATGTAATTTTGCATTCATATTGACTGATACGTCACAGAGTATCAGGCTGTATATGTATATCTTAAAGAGAATCATAATAAAACAAGCGTTTTTTGAAAATAATATTAAATAATTTTTTATTAAGCATAAAAAGAATTTATTAATTTGTTTAGATATATTTCGCAGCGGTATGGAAAAATCAATACATAAATTAAAATGTAGCTCCTATTAGAGATAATGTGTAAAGAATGGATTACCCGCATTAGTTGAAACAGAAAGTTAAGTGTGTATTGCAATTCACAAGAATATGTTGTTATTACACACGCATCTAAGTATACAAGATGGATACAATCGCGGTTTACTTGTGCTTTAATATAATAGTTCTTATTCTAAACTTTATTAAACACGGCAATCGTTGGGTGTGCATCGTTATTGTTTTTAGTTAGAGCTCTTATTATTAAAACAGTAAGTAGTTTTTAAATTTCTTCTTCTTTAATATTAATCATATTCACATTTATTACCCGGTTTTAAATTTCTCTTCATTACAAACAGTATTTTTATGGACATTGAAATCATATATATTTTTTATATTATAAACCACTATAACAAATTTTATATTTACTAATCTCACTCTTGATATCTGATTAGATTTTCAGTAAAATTGATGGACAGGTAGTAGTTTACTTCAGTGAAAATATCTAATTTTACCAATGTTTTACTAATGCTTTAATAAAATAGGATATTTCTTATTCTAAACTTTAGAATAGTTTAGCATAAATTCTATCTAAAAAAAAAATTCTATCTAAAGAAGTTAATCTTTTATTTCCTTACATCCTCGTTTCAACACTTTTGGAGCACCGTATATATTCACATTTGACTACTACTTCATCAGAATCATGCTATATATTTAATTCAAATCAGTGTAATTTTGCATTCATATTGACTGATACGTCACAGAGTATCATGCTGTATATGTACTAAATTCAAATTTTTTAGATTTTGTTTACAATTAAAGAGAGCAATAAAATTTATAATAAAACATATGTTTGTTCTGATATAATATTTTTAAAATTCTAATATTAAGTACTATTAAATTCCATTATAAGGAAATAATTTTTATTAAACAAAGAACACGCAATTAAGAGATTAATTTTTTAAATTCAAAACACCCGCATGTTTTGTGTATTACGCTAGGAGTGTTAATGTAGGTTAACCGCCTGCATATTGCTTTGTAATAGAAAGACATATCTGTAAAACGATGCATTAACTAAATAATCTATTCATTATACACTGTGATCTTGTTATGCAGAAAAGGTGTGTCTATGTTATATGGATACGGACAGTTTTATTTTAAAAGTGGAGAGTAATGATATATACGGCGACATTAAGAAAAATATTTCAAAATTCGATACATCGAACTTTTCGGCCAATAATGTCTACAACATAGCACCTCAAAACAAGGCTGTTTTAGGCTTATTTAAAGATGAACACGCTGGTAATATAATGAGTGAGTTTGTTGGATTGCGCGCGAAAATGTATGCCCTAGCGGTTGAGGGTAGGGAAATTAAAAAAGCTAAGGGTATAAAAAAGAATGTTGTGCGAGATGAAATCAGTTTGGCGGATTATCGCGGCTGTTTATTCGAACAAAATTTATTATTAAAAAAACAGAACCTATTTAGGACTAAATTACACAATATCTATTCGGTCGAACAAAATAAACTAGCCTTATCACCTCACGATGATAAACGCTTTATTAGGTATCCACACTCTGGCCTGGGGACACTATAAGATCGATCTACCAGCTCCTTAGATGGTCGCTGCGCATGCCTCGGGTGCAGCTATTCCGCCGCTTCAAATTAAGTAAGTATCCCCACTATCTTTAATATTTGATATAATACTCTTCAAACGTAAAACCGGTCTCAGTTTGTCTAAGTATCAGTTCAGTTGTGCACTTAATTTCTCATAAACATTAAAATGGAAGCTAGTAAGATTTAAAACAATTAAATCTAAAGTAATAATTCAATAATTTTTTTATTTCTTTCCAGAAACTTATAATGAATTTATTGATGAATCTCTTAAAATGATTGATGCCAACATCGTTAAGGAAAAACAACTAATTGGACAGTCATCATACTTTCTAAACAAAAGTGGTTCCAAGTGGCTCAACATCGGCCTTAGTCCAGCAGCTGGATACGTGCCCATCATTCAGCTTCGTTCCCCGACAAACTGTATATTCTTCACATTGGAGGAATGGGAGGAATTTTGCAAGACTGAGGGTTGCAGTCCTAACCACCGAATCGAATCATCGACATATAAAACTATTGGTGTTATACGAATAGCTAGTCGAAATCAGCAGATGGTGTTATCGAAGGATACATATAATAATTTGTATAAGTTGCAGCCACTAATTAAATGTAAATTATCGTTTTTCGCAGATAGTGAGTTTCAGATATTTTATAATACATTGTTGAAATCATGTATAAATTTAAGTGGTGATCTATATAGCAATATTGTTAAATTAATAGAGGATCATTCAAATTCATTAAACGCTTTTCTAATGTTAGAAGTGCTACATACTTCTTTTGATACTCTTCATTATGACTATGAAGTAATAAAACTGGGCGACATTGCTAATTGTAATTGGTGTCAAAATAGTGGTAATTGATTGCTCTATAAATGTGATACTTGATAATAAATTTAATGTATTTGTATATAAAAAATAAATTTTGTCTAAAGAAGCCAATCTTTTATTTCCCCAACACTTTGATATGTTTATAGTTATGTCATCAGAGACCATGCTGTATATTTAAATTAGGAAAAAATGTATTTAATTCTAAATTTGCGCGCCGACCACAGCGCCATCTCCAAAGCCTAGGTGGCCGCGTTTAAAATAATTTCAGTATTGCATTGTGTGTGGTGCCGTGCGAATGTTTTTATTAATGCGGTAAGTAGACTAATTAAAATTCATATTTTTACAATGATCGCGCGAAAACAAGATAAGTTGCACACATGATTGCAATTGACGTCATATACGATTTCAAACGTGTATTCATTAAATTTAGGGCACCCCAGCCGCGTCTAGCTTCGACCATATCCGTTATGTTTTTTGTAGTGGTGGCCATCTTGAATTCGCCATCTTGCTTTTTCTAAATCCTTACTTTTGAAACGCCCTGTATATTAATATTTGACCGCTACGTCACAAAGTGTCATGCTGTATATGTATTTATATAACTTTGACGGCCATCTTGGATTCGCCATCTTACTTTTCTAATTTTGAAACACCATGCATTAATTTTTTAAAATTTTTGGCGGCCATCTTGGATTCGCCATCTTACTTTTCTAATTTTTGAAACACCCTGTATGATTCATACGTCACAAAGTATCATACTGTATATGTATTTATTTTTTAAAATTTTGAGACACCCTGTATATTAATTTAAATTTAAATTTGCGCGCCGACCGCAGCGCCATCTGCAAATACACGGTGGCCGCGTTCGGAACTAAAATTAGTGGTGGGGGAGTGGGGTTGAGTGGTGGGATTGAGTGGTGGGATTGGGTGGGGGAGTGGTGGTGGATTGAGTGGTGGGGGGTGGAGAAATGGTGGTGGGGGGTGGTCCCAGAACCGGCGAATCCTATCTACTTTGCTGTTTTTTTTTATCATAGCCATCTTGATTTTATTGATATGAATTGCTATACTAAATAGTGGATAACTGCCGCAACTTTCATTTTTTGTCAATAATGTATGAAAGCTTTCTTTTTTAAAACAATTCCTTCTTTCAATATATATATAAAAATACTGGGTGTTCCGTTTATAAAAAAGTAACTTTTGTAAATATCGCAAAAATTAGAAGTTCAACTGTTTTTTCGGTTCTGCCATCATTATTCACGATAAAAATACTACTACTTTGCTAATTTAACCGATAGTGTAGCTTTATTAATAACAAAGTTAGCAATAGTGCCGACTTAATTTATAACACCCTGTATACTAAATATAGGTTTATAAATAAGTATTTTGTAAATACATATAAATATTGGTACATATATAAGAAAAAACTTTTATGGAAGATGCTTTAATAATGATGTGATTTTGGATTGTTTAAACTTCTTGTTCACCTTGATTTGTACCAATTTTCCTGTAAAAGAAGAAGAAGAATATGTCAAAAGTCGGTGTCTGAGTTTGTAGGGGCCGCAACTGTACATAACTTCGCTAAAGTGGATGTCAATCCAATATTCTGTCATTTATATATATTTGTCAGTCATATAAGCTTTTTGTCGTTTATTTTTCCCTTGGTTTACTGCCTTTAATTGCATATTAAAAACTATCTTTCTCAAGGCAATAAAAGATGAATGAAGACTTTAAATTTATAAAGTGCATTAGCTACTGTCAAACGATTACATAGACGCTAATGAGCAGACACGATGTGAATATGTAATGGTAAAGAAATGAAAAAATGCCGAGTTCAACCGTGTTTTTTCATTGCTGAAATATGACACCTATTAGATATGTACATATTATTGTTATTACCAATTATTACTGTTGTATCGTTCTTTTCTATATGTATTTGTCCTACACGGCAGGCACATAATAAAATCCTTTTCTCTATATTACTACAATTTGCCAATAAAATGTTTATTACATGTAAGCATAATAAGAAGAATAACGAGCTTTCTATATTATCAAAATTGTCCTTAATGCAACAAAATTACACAGAATTACCATACTTACTTATGACAACAATGACATTCAATTAGACAATGATTTTTTGAAGTTTATAGGAAAGAATAAATGTCAACTTCTGACGCAATATCAGTTTGTGAAAAACTTTAAATTGGGCGAATGTACAGGGTGCGTCAAAAGTTTAGAAAATCGAACATTATAAAAAGCATCATGTCAATGCTCACGCTTTCCAGGAAATTGCAATAAAGCTGTAAGTAAGTACAAAAGAGTCGGACTCAAGCTCGAAGAGACTGAAAATACAACTAGTTTGATACCAATAAAACCCTAAATCTTTTATGAAAAATCATTCAGGTACATTACATTATACCAGTAACTAACTTTCAATTTTAGAAAATACATCTTACAATTTTTATTTTTTCCAGTCATATGTGTTCTTAAATTCTAATATATATTGAAATTTCGTCTCGTTTGCTAAATTTCTGGATTAGAATAATGGTGTATTTACATAAGGCAATATAAGAAATGAAAGAAAATGTTTCTTCAATCGTAACGAACATTATTTATTACGTTTGCCTGCCGTTCAGATAAAGGGGATAAAATCCGGTTGTTAGGCGTTCAGTTTCCCCCGAAATTCTTCCCTTTTTTTCGCCTCCCGCTCTGCTCTCAAAAGACGAAGGAGAGAAAAAATCTGTATTATAAATTTCATTTCTTTAAAGGGGTTTAAAAACCGATGACCTGCAACAAATTACGAGGGCGGAATTGCTGCGTAAAATCGTCCGTACCTTTCCACATTATACACTCCCGTTCCTATTCTGCGTTGAGCTCTCTAACACCGGTATACACGCAATAAACGAGAATTTAAAACACTCACGTTTAAGCGATTGTCGTGGAAAAATATTTCTAGTTTTTATTTTTACGTTTTCGCGACCGACCGATTCCCCTTAAACTCGGTCGCTTCCCTGCGCTCGCTGCCTCGAACCCCGCCGGTTCACGGCCGGGGAAAGGATCGATTCGCCCCGGATTGTTTTTGTCTTTGTAAAGACGTCAGAAACAGTTGATCGGTGAATGCGGAAAAACAACAAAAGATATTTACGGGGCACACTTGCGGTTCACTGAAACATAAAAATATAACGTACGCGGTCATTGGAGTAAGGAAAAAAGAAGAAGAGAACTTCTAAATGTACGGCTTTTGGTTTTTTTGCGGTAGGTATATCGCTCTCGAGCTGTATATGAGAATATAGAAATATTAGATATAAAGTGTAGTAAATGCGCCATCTGGTGTTAGTAGAGTGGATTTTGAACGTACATAAACGAGCATCTAGCTGCAGCATTACATCCATCCAATCAGAATAATGCTCCTTGAAACCTCAAAGAAATGTTACATAATATTTCTTGGTCTTGTATACGGTATAATGAAAAAACCAACGCATTTTTTGCTTTTTTTAGTGCAGCCAGAGAACAATGACCAAAGAAACGCGACAAAAATGTTAGAAGCGAGTCCCTGTTTCTTCTCGTAGTATAAGAAAGTATTGTGTTGATGAAAATTTTTGACCTCGAGATTTTTGCAGATGTCCACGTTTTGATGTCTCCTGATACTAAAAAAGTGGTTTTTAAAAAATCTCTATGTCTCTCTCTCTCTGTGTGTGTGTGACCACGATAGCGGTCAAGCCGCTGTAGATATCAATTCCAAATGTTGTATTTACATGTATAATCTCCCTCTTGAGATCTGATTAGGTTTTCAGTAAAATCGGTAGACCGGAGTAGTAGTTTACTTCAGTGAAAAAATTGAATTTTGCCAATATTTCGTCATTACTTAAATAATTCAAATGTACTCAAAATTAAATTTGAGAAAAAATTTATTAAAAAAGTTTTTCGGAATTCCTACCGGAAGTAGGTCTTTTACTCATATTGAAAATCAGTTTTTTGCGAATATCTCGCAACTCATGTTTTCTAGGCAGGTACATTACGAGTATAAAAGTATTTAAAACATAATTTTAAATATCTAATTTCAAAATTCGGACCGGAAGTAACATTTTACTTTTACCAAATAGCGATTTTTTGCAAATATGGGGTTATCATAAAGTAAGGGATATACTTTAACTTATTATAACTTTTAACAAATCAAGCTAACAACAAAAAGTAAACGAAATCTAGTTGCCTAAGGAATGGGATTTGTTGTATCTATGGAAAACAAAAGCGTTGTCATGACAGTTGTTGACACAAGTGTTAAAAGTACACAAGTGTTTTAACGACTCAAACTGTAATAGCATGGACCTACGAACAAGAATTGGTTTAGTTCAGTGTTATTATGAATGCGGCAGAAATTACACAGCTGGATTACGAAGGTTTCGCACGAGAATGGGTTTGAGAGTGGGGCCCTGTCGTATGAAAGCGTACCGCAATTTGATAAAAAAATTTGAAAGAACAGGTTCGGTAATTGACCTTCCGAGATCAGGAAGACCAAGCATTAGTGATGTCCAAGTTGCAGAGGTTCTTCACGAAAATCAGGACATAGCCAGAGGTAATCCACTAGCATCAGCAGTGCAAATGCGATATCCAAGCGATTGCAAATGCCGTACACCACGGGCTGGAAAATTTTACGCAAAATTCTTAAAATGTATCCATATAAACTCAAAATGCTGTTTGAATTAAAGGAGGCAGATTTGGCTAGTAGGTACGATTTTTCTTTGCGATTATTGGCTCAGATGGAAATTGAACCCGAATGGTTATCCCGTATTTTATGGACAGATGAGGCACATTTTTCTCTGAATGGTGGAGTCAATACTCAAAACTGTAGAATCTGGTCTGCAGAAGATCCACAAGTAATTGTTCAAGAAGGTCTTCATGACAAGAAAGTCACCGTTTGGTGCGGTTTTACAGCTGATTTTATCATTGGTCCGTATTTCTTCGAAGAGCTACAGAATGGAGAAGCCGTATCTGTAACTGTTAACGGTGAACGATACTTGCAAATGTTAAGAGATTATGTTATTCCACAGCTGCGAGACGAGCACCACAGAATTGAAAACATGATTTTTATGCAGGATGGAGCACCTCCGCACATTTTCCGACCAGCAAAAGAATTTTTAACTAACGTTTTTCAAGATCGCGTTTTAAGCAGACATTTTGCAAATTCATGGCCACCAAGATCACCTGATCTTAACCCAGCGGACTACTGGCTGTGGGGTCATTTAAAAAATTTAGTGTTTAGAAGAAGACCAACAACGCTACAAGAATTAAAAGACAATATTACGGAGCAAATTGGTGCAATTCAACCAGAAATGTTAAGAAATGCAGTGTACAATTTAGAGGAACGGTTGCTGATTTTACAAGATCAAAATGGAGGACATATTGATCATTTGCGGTAACTGGGTTTGGGCATACAAAATCCCATTATTTAAACAATTAACTTTCGTTTAGTTTTTGATATTAACTTAATTTGTTAAAAAGTTATAATAAGTTAAAGTATATCCCTTACTTTATAACAACCCTGTATATCGTAAATTATGTATTCTATATATATTTATCAAGAGTACAAAAGTATTTAGAACTAAATTTGCAATGTCTTTTTTATACATGAAATTTCAAAATTCGGACAGGAAGTTAACACTTTTCCTCCTATCGAGAAGCACTTTTTTTTTTCGAATATCTCGCAAAGTATGCAATTCTATAGGATTTATTAAGAGAATAGAAGTATTTATAATCGGATTTTGAATAATTTTTTTATAAAAAAAATTCTATAATTTGAAACGCTCATACGTATAAGAAAGTCGTTTGGTGGCCACACCTCATTTTTGTTGTTGTATTCATAATAATATCTCTAATAGGATTACTAAAAAAAAGTGTATGTTTGAATTTGAAACAAAAATATTCGACAGTTTAGCCTTAAAGCCTCTACGGCTATACGTAATTTTATAGAGCCATTTTAGCATCAATTTAATTTGCCGTATAGGTAATTAAAATTCTGCAATAAATAAAACAGTTATGGATTCGTCTTTACAGACTGTATAAAAATTAGCCCATGTCTTTATATGGTACCGAGCAATGTAAGGCAAACAAATTTCTTAGCTTTTCCACGTTTTATTAATATTTTATTCTCTCGAATATTGTGTTATTCAAATTTTGATATTTAACGTGTTATTCTAGTAAATTAGTAAAATAACATAAAATGTTAAAATTTGTTAAGGCTATACGCCCGGCCTCGAAATCGTTTTTCCCATTTCCTAATCGTATTTTTCATGAAAACCTTATCGAATTTACACGCTCATTTAAGAAAAAAATGCCTTTCAATGGATAAATCGTATTTTTTTCGAAATTGTCCAAAGGGCCCTAAATAAAAATAAAAATGTAAGAAATTTCAAAAAACAAGCCTTTATTTAAAATTATGTAACACTCAACAGCAATACATAAATTTTATTTTTTCTTAATTTTTAAAAATAAGGTCACGAAACGGAAAACAAAATTTTGAAATTTGGGCGAAATTCACTGAAATCAAATAGAGTATGTGGTACGCTCGCACATGGTGTCGAGAGGTAGCTCCGCCTACCATTTCGGGCAGTTTCTACGCAGTTTGTAAAATACTTCTGAGATCGGTGTACATATGTTAAGAAAGTAATCGTTACTCGTTATTTTATCGAAACCGTTGATATTTTCTTTACAATAGGTCGAAAATTTTCAGCGTCACACTACGTATCAGAAAGTAAAAGCAATATCTCTTCCCGTCCTTAACGGTATACCTGCTAGAAGCGCGCAGGGAGTATAATTATTATATTTGACTCGCAATAATTTGCTTCTGAAACGATCTAGAAATTTATTTCTTGCACAAAAAATAATTTTGGAATGTTGGCTTTATTTTGTTTCACATATATATGGGTAAATTCTGAAAAATAAGATTAGTTACTCGATAGCTGAAAAATATCTTACACAAATTGGTGGTCTACTAAAACTTTTTTTTTTATAAAAGTTACACACCGTAAAGAAAAATCGAAAACACTAGTATCATCCAAATACTTTAGGGTATAACCTTAAAAAAAACAGATCCCTAGCTCTCTGCATTGCTGAGATATCACGAGATAAGTATTAATAATTGAAGAAAATGAAAATTTTAAAATTTACACAAAAAAACGATTTTTCGACCTTTCTGCGATTTCGATTTTATTTTCCAACTCAAAATTTGAATCCGGCAGGTGATTTTACATATCCAGCTTCACTTTTTTGTGTGTTTGAGAAAAATTTAGATTGTTTAATTTAGGGGCGGTTGCTTCCCGACTGGCAAACATGTGGGCCAACCGGCGATTATCTGAGACCATAACGCAGCCATAAATTACAGGCAGATGAGATTAGGTGACAAGTTCTTTTCTCTATCTTTTTCCTCAGCATAAGACAGAGCACGCGGACCCTTAAACATTTGTCTTTTATTTACATTTGCACGAAAAGCAGTGGTACGCCTATTTCAAATCGAACTCAGCTTGAAGCGGGCGTCCAGCCTTAAGAAATATAATTAAATAAAAAGTAGAATTTTTTTATAAATCCCCTAGTGCCCACTATATGTTGTGGCTGACTATATAATTTATCTGCTTTTGCCTTGTTATCTCGTGTTTCTTACATTTTAAGCGGAATATCATAAAATACAACATAGTAATACCCCTGTCGAATAAAGCTTTTAATTTGCGTACACATTTGCTCCATTGAACCTTTAACATCGCAATTACTGAACACATTATGTAAAGTTATAAAAGCACAACGTCTATATAGGTACATTGTTCATGGCAGTAGCTAGAAGGCGCGGGCGTGTTTTATTAATAATAAACAAGGAGCAGCCGGCACACAAGACCTCCGCTATAGCATTAACATTTAACAGTACCTCAGCCAGATAAAATCTTAAAACTGTCGGCTTTAACTGACAAAAGTATAAACTTAACTTCACGACGATCTGACTGCCGCAGTGTGTCGCCGGTATTATGTACGTTTGCGACAACAATTCTTGCGTATCTTCGGTGCCCGGGAGTCTTCTAAAAGTTGACAAGAACCGCTCCCTAGGATTTCTATTATACATAATGGGCGGTTGATGTGATTTTCTTAGCCGTTCGAACCTTGTAGAATGTCGTATTAAATTGGTCGAGGGCATTACACGATATTCTCTTTAGGAAAACAGGGTCGAGGATTCAATCCCAAAGACCATTTCGCCATTTAGAGTGGCGGTTTACAAAAACGATACCAGGGAGAGAAGTTGAGGAATTATTGCTATGCCGGTTCTGTGTACTCTATTTTCTGTAGGCGGGAGTAATAGTGCCAGATACCTCGCGTGTGTAAGTGGGAACGGCATTAACGCCATCTGGAAGTAGTTATTGAAAGTTCGAGAGTACTTAGATGTGTGTGTATTTAATAGCCTTATTACGGCATTGTGTCGTACCTAGGGGTCTTGTTATTATTAATGTAAGTTCTGAATGGGGGCGTTATTGCTTTGGGAATATATATTAGTGGGAGAATGTGCACTGATAGTTCGGATCTGTACATCCTTTATGTTAATATCCAGCGGTAATAAAAACTGAAGATCGGTAGAGTGGCTTGAAAGGTGAAAACTATTATAGACGGGATGACGAGGCAAATTCGAAGTACATATTTGACGATTACAGATCCCACTTTATAAATATTCAATTTTTATGAAGTATATGTAAACAAAATAATATACACCAATAAATAAAATTTTGACAACACATGTGCAGGATGAATAAAATTGGAGCTAACTCGTTTATTATACCGGGTGAACCGTTCACCATTCCTATCTCCGTTATTGTATGAGCTACGTAGTCGGTTAAATTAGGAAAGTTGTAGTGTTTTTTCCGCTGATTACGATACTGGAAAACAATTCAACGTGTATGTTCCCACTTACTTTTAAAAATGTATATTTTTCTAATGGAACACACAGTATATTTTTATTTAAATTTAATTTAAAAAAATGATTTCAAAATTCTACTTGATAACAAATTTATTTTAATTAATTTTTCATATATAATAAACTTTCAATAACGAATATCAAGTAGGATTTATTCATCTTTTCTCACAAGAAAAGTTAATGTTAAATACGATATTTTTAAAAAATAAACATCTCCATTCACTGCATGTTATGCAAATATTTACATATTGAAACAAAATCTGTCCTATTTATAGTCCAGTCAAACTCTGAATGAATCTGCAAAAATAGGGTAGTTTTCCGGATAGTATAATTTGTTAAAGTGGTGTATTCTGAGCATAATTGTACACAAGAACTAGTACTCGAGAACGATTCCGTGTACACAAAAAACTATAGATATTTCTCTTATAAATTGAATTATTTAACTTAATTTTATTTTTCGAAATATTTTTTTCTATCATCGAAATTTCCCTAGTTATTTCGTTAAAAATGCCCAAACTTCCCCTTTTGTCTTTTTTCGCCTCTATCTCCCTAATCGTTCACTTTTTTGGAGTCTTACCTATTATCAAACTTATAAATCATATGATTATCTACGTCTTCTGTCTGAAACTTTTTTTTAACCTGCTGAAAATACTTTGGTAGTTATTGCTTAGTTTATAGATCGAACTCCGCGCCTTCAGCGAAATATGACATCAGTTCCTTGTTAGCCTAACCTAACCTAACCCAGGCAATGGTGCGTCCGTGAACACGCGTTACGACGATAACGCGGAGTTCGGTCTATAAACTAAGCAATAACTACCAAAGTATTGTCAGCAGAGAAAAAAGTTTCAGACAAAAGATGTAGATAATGAAATGATTCATAAGTTTGATAATAGACAAAATTTGAAAAAAAGTGAATGGATAGGGAGATAGGGACGAAAAAAGACAAAAATAGGGAAGTTTGTACATTTCTAACGAAATAACTCGGAAAATATCGATGTTAGAAAAAAATATTTCGATTAGAAAAGTTAAGTAATACAATTTATAAGAGAAAAGGGTTCTATAGTTTTTTGTGTAAACCGAACCGTTCTAGAGATACAGAATTAAACGCGTTACTCGCGATAGCGGCGCCACTGACACTCGGGGAACCCCTCAAACCTAGAATTATGCTCAGAATACATCCCTTTCACATATTACACTATCGAGAAAATTACGCTATTTTTTGCTGATTCCTCTATTTTGACTGGACTATTGTTTTATATGAAACATCTTTGCAAGAGAGTTAAAGAATACGATTTTCTCTTACTACCCGACTTACACTGCAACTAAACAGCTGGTTAAAGTTATAAAGAGAATATGCGTCTTATCCCGTCACAGATTCGCATCAAAATATTTCTGAACGAAATAGAATTCACCCTTCATTAGCATTTTACGCAGCACGATTACTGCCTTTCAGAACTGCAAACCATCGATCTTTTGATGCACTTTATAGATTTTAATGGCTGCGTAGTCCATGCTTCCCTGTGTGCACTTTACAGAGGTAAGTATATATACGCTTGGAAGAGTAAGTGTTCCATAATGTTCAAAAATTCCCCTGCAACTTGTTTGTTGATCGCTAATATTACTTATTATTCTAATAGCTCTCTTTTGTTTCAGGAATACATAAATAATAAACCATATCGGCCCCCTTACCCATCCTAGAGGTACTCCATGTGTTATCGTGTACTCCTTAAAATAATCGCCATCCCAATATATTACTTGTTTCCTATTCTCCAAGTAACTTTAGCGTATTTGAAATGATATATGTATTTCTAACCCACAACTGTATCAACAGCTTAAAAGTAGCGTTTTCCTATCGAAAATTACGGCCCCGTAAGGCATCGCAGTTTTGCGTTTTTTTAAATTTATTTTGCAATTTTAGAATCTCAAATTTTGGTTAGCGATGCAAAAGACATAAATTTATAATTCAATGCCAGTTTTTGTATTAATTTATTTTCTTAAAAAAGTATGTGTTTTAGAAATAACCACAAAAATGCATACATTTGATTAATGTCTACTAACTAAGGCTGGTACACAAAAGAAAAAAAACAACCTCTACGCGCCAGCTAAACATTTGATGAAAGATATAAAAAAAAATCAAATTTATGTAATTATATTTCAAGATTAAAAATTGACAATAGTAAACACTGTCACACATATTTCACGCAAGTGTTTTTCGAAGCGATGCCAGCGTCTATCCCCACTTTACGGTATCTCTACCGAGCCTAGCAAAGACGCAAATCTATGGGGATCGGACGGCTATTGGAGTCTTGAATCCGAACGACAGACCGTTTTTGCAATTAGAAAGAATGCAGTATGTACCTACCTATAATATTGGAGTGTATATAAAAGATGGGCAAGCGGAATTGAATTATTATAAAACATCAACAAAACAAAAAAATAAATATGCAAGTCGAATGAAAAATCAAAATACGACATATGTAATTTTTAGTCTACAATTTTATTTACATTATTTTGATATTTGTTAATTCAATTTAGTTCAACTAAGTGCATAATACCATAATATATACATAATATATTGCAGACTTCAATCCGAACGACAGCTTTTGCAATAAAAAAGAAATGCAGTGACCTATAATAATGGATTGTATAGAACAGATGGGCAAGCGGAAATCGAATTATTATAAAAAATCAACAAAACAAAAAAAGGAAATATGCAAGTGGAATAAAAAATCAAAATACGACTAAGTAATTTTTAGTCTACAATTTTATTTTATTTTGATATTTGTTAATTCGATTTAGTTTAACTAAGTATATAATACCAATATGCGAGTAGATTTCAGAATTTAAATATTATTTGATGATTTATTTTATGTACCTATATATTAAAATTTTTAACCCACGGTAGCTGTTTCGCGTAATTTTTAATAATTGTTTTGAAAACGTTTAAAAATAAAAATTGTGTGTTAGCCTACTTGAAGGTAGCCGTATTTAATTATTATTACTATTAAATTACCGGTTTAGAACCGCCAATATTTTTCTTTCAGAACGGACCGTCTTTTCCCGATCTACATATCGACAGAATCTGTGAATAAAACCGAAGCGCTCTGATCGAAACCCGAATATCGTGTAGCTCCATTTACTCAGCAGGACGGTAGACGCAAGGGGGTCGTCTACCGTCCCGCTAGTAATACAAGTTGCATAAGTTTATATTTGCCCAGATGCAGTTGGTAAATGTCCCTCTTAACTTAAATCTAATATTCTTATTTTAGTGTATTCCTGTTCATCAAAAGATGTTAGTACGCTCTTGACAATGTCAGCAACTGCTATTATGGTTGATTTCCTTTGTACCTATGTTGGTTATCGTTGGCAAATTTGTTGTTCTCGACGTATTTCATTAAGCGTTGTTTTATGCCAACTTCTAATACCTTCGACATCGAAGCTAGGATCGACATGGGCCTATAATTTTTAAATTCGTATGCTTTACTTTAAATACGACATACAAAATACTATCATCAATAATACAAAGAAGGATAGCCGACATAATGAGAAGTATTATGGGACAGTACCAGTGTGGATTTGTGAGAGGAAAATCAACAACAGATGCGATGCATAATGTAAAACAAATAATGGAAAGAGCACATGAACACAATATGAAACTGGAGTTGTTATTTGTGGACTTTCAGCAACCATTTGACAATATCAGAAGGAGAAAACTTATAACGGCAATGAAGGAACTACAAGTATCAGTGAAGCTAAGAAGACTTGTTGTAATGACTCTGGAATCGACAAGGGCTAGTGTGAAAACATCCAAAGGAGAAACGAGAGAATTCCAGATAAATAGAGGAGTCCGGCAAGGCGACGCTATGTCAGCAACCTTGTTCAATCTGCCCTTGGAGTATGCAACAAGAAAAATAAACAGAGGAACTTTAAGATCAAGTGGATGCCAGATAATAGCATATGCAGATGATGTAGTAGTCATAACAAAAAAAAGAGAGAGATGATCAAAACAATGCTAGAAATAATAAGGGAAGGAGATAAATTGGGTTTGAAGATCAATGAACCAAAAACGAAGTTGATGAGAACTGGAATGAAAGGGAAAGAGAGCAGAGGAATTAAAATAGAGAACTTGACATTTGAGGAGGTGGATAAATTTAAATATCTGGGAATCGTAATAGCAAACGACGGAAATAGGGATGTCGAAAGAAAATAAAGAATGATGTCGGCATATAGAGCTTACTATGCAAACAAGAAATTGTTGAAGGACAGAAATTTATCCAAAAAGAACAAAATAAGAATATATAATACCATGGTAAAACCAGTGCTGATGTATTTGGCAGAAACAATGACAATGACCAAAAAAGATGAAGAGAATTGGAGAATATTTGAAAGGAAGATACTGAGAACAATAATGGGGCCAGTTAAGACAGCAGATAATGAATACATAATAAGAACCAATAGCGAACTGCAGAGCGAAATAGGAAGAGAGGATATAGTAAAGAAAATAAAGCGACAAAGAATAAAGTGGTTGGGACATGTATGGAAATTTGGGGAAGAAACTACAACCAAAATATTATTAGAATGGAAGCCGGGTGGAAAGAGGAGAAGAGGTAGACCGGGGTCAAAGTGGCTGGAAGAAGTGGTGGAAGATTTAAGAGGAGCAGGCATTAAAAACTGGCAAGAAAAAGTAAAGGATAGAAAGTTATGGAGGGAAATAAGCCAGAGGATATAAAAAGTAGGATGGGGGCCGATCCACCCCGAGACAAAGGATCTCGAAAGCTACTAGGAGCGGTGTAGCTCCGATAGGGGCGTCTTAACCATTATATATATCTTTTGCTCTTCTTGAATATCGAATCAACCTTGGCCAGCTTTATGGCATCCGGAAAAAAACACTCCGTGAACCATAGATTTGTCATATACCAATGGCTTCGCTTTGTTCGCTGCAATCCCTTCAATGTGTGTTTCCACATTTTACGGATCGTATGACTGCAAGAATCAAAATAAAAATAAATAGTATCAAGTATCTACCGCTCGGGAGAGCTGAAATATTTCTAAAAAGAGTTACAGTCTAGTTCTTTTTCAATCATCTCAGTGTCTTCTGACTTTTGTACCTCTTTAATGACAGCTTCCCATATTGCTTTCTGTTTATTGGCTGAGGCTAATATGGATAGGGTAGCAGTTTTGTAATGATTACATTCTACTTTCAGCATTATCGAAATGCAGATGATACGTGTTTTCCTGCAAGTGCGTTGGAGTTTTCCCAAAATGTAAGTTTTCATCGACTCAATTTTAGAGTATTGAATAGAACTTTTAAACGCTCCTATTTTTAAATGGCAAACGGATAAACTCTAGAAAAAAATTATTCCATTCGTGCTATCTTATAATATTTTAGAATTCGAAAGTAATTAATTTAGCAAAGCAAGCACCCCTAGAGAATAAAGGCTTAATTATTGTCGCATAACTTCGATATTAGCAAAAAAATATTCCGTAAAAGAAAAAAAACCAAGCGAATTAAAACGTCAAAACTTAAAGCGGCCAGACACTTCGCCTGTTTAGGGCGACATTAATCTCTTCCTCACGGACGCGGAAGATATAATGAAAATCGCGAGAGAGCAAAAAAACACCCACATACATACACACTTTTACAACTTCTAAAACGGTTAGATCTGAAAGCCGTTAAGCACTTGAAATGAAATTCTCGAGCTAATGTCTGAGTGAATATATATCTGGAGGAGTTCGGGAGTGAGCTCGATGCGAAGTGCGTTTGAAATATAGATAAGTTTCGAGATCGCCGCTTCCCCGGCTCTGAAGAGAGTTCAGAGTTTCAAGCGCACACAGACACGCATACACACAGAGAGGCAGACGCCATATCAGAAATTGAAGAAGAAAACTCTCCAGCGAAGCGACGGGTTTTATAAATGTTTCAACACTACTAGTTGAGAAGAGAGTATTGATGTCAGGATATCTAGGTAGTAATGCTAAAGTAGAGACGTAGAAGTAGGAAAAAAGTGGAGATGTAGGTAGTAATTGTTACTTATTGCGAAATAAAATAAATGCTAATATTGAATTCTAGTGTTAATTATATTTACTACTAGCTGGCCCGGCAGACGTTGTTCTGCCCTTTCCGGAAGGTGGCGCTATGAGTCGACCACAGCGCCACACCTATCGGGTTCAGATTTGTGCTTTTTTTTAGCACTGAACCGACATATATTGTGCATATGAGTCATTTTAATCCATAAATATAGAATTTGTTAATAACTTGATTACAGTGCCACCTATCGGATCCTATCATAGTTAAAACGATGGCCACGACAAAACAAATGTTGATTTAGTAAAATATAAATAAAAAAGTAGTTATTTTATTTCTATTCCAATTTATCTCTCTGTGTGACAGCTGATTGTCAAGTTGTGAATCAAGCCAGTCGGTTACAAGTGACGATAAATAGAAATAAAATAACTACATTTGTTGGATAGATCGCGAAACAACACAAAGAAAAACAACAAAATTAAAAACAAATGTAATTCTATTTTAATTTTAACTAGAACGCGTTTTTCCAGATTTTTTCCAAATCTTCCAAATTTTTTTTTCAATTGAAAACATCAATTATTTCCATCGCAGGAGCATAACGAACAAAAGAAAAGAAGAATCAACCAAATCGTTCCTATCGTCAGTTATGATCGAGAGTCCATAAAAAAATTATGATTTTCGTAGTTTTTCGAATTTACCGACTTTCTTTTGTAATTATCCTGCATTTTTTTCCCTGAAAACTCCTCCAGGACCATAACGAACAAAACGAAAAAAGAATTACGCATATCCCTCGTTCGATCGTGAGTATGGTCTTAAATTAATAAAAAAATAAAAAAAGCACTTTCAGTTTTTTCTAAATTTTCCAATTTTCCGAGCAACTTTTCCAATTTTTCTTCCCCTAAAAACCCTATTCAAACTATTACGTATATTCTAAAACAAATTAGCTGAATGTATTAAGTCGTTCTCAAGTGATGCGCTTACCAAGGAACAGCATTTCATTTTACTTTCTTATACGAAGTATAAGGAAGTATTGTGATGACGAAAATTTTCGACCTCGAGATTTTTGCAGATGTCCACGTTTTGAAGCCCCCTGATCCCGAAAAGTGGTTTTTAAAAAATGTCTCTCTCTCTCTCTCTGTGTGTGTCTATTAAGTATCAGTGTGTGTGACCACGATAGTGGTCAAACTCCTATAGCCATCAATTCCAAATTTGGTATTTGCGAGTATAAATTTCTTCTAAAATCGGCAGGCCGGAAGTAGTAGTTTACTTTAGTGAAAAAATCGAATTTTGCCAAAATTTCGTCAACTACTAAGTTTAAACAGATTTATAAAGAATTCATATGTACTCAAAATTAAATTTGAAAAGAATTTAATTAAAAAAGTTTTCGAAATTCCTTCCGGCATTAGGTCTTTTACTCTTATCGAAAATCAGTTTTTTGCGAATATTTTGCAAGTCATGCTTTTTAGGCAGGTACATCACGAGTACGAAAGTATTTAGAACTTAATTTTCAATACCTTTTGTATAAAAAAAAATTCAAAATTCGGACTGGAAGTAACACTTTTACTCTATGGAATAGCGATTTTTTGCAAATATGTCGTAAATTATGCTCTATATATATTTGTCAAGAGTACAAAACTATTTAGAGCTAGATTTAGAATATTTTTTGTATAAATAATATTTCAAAAATTGGACCGGAAGTAGCACTTCTACTCTTAAATTAGAATCTTAGAATTTGGACTTGAAGTAACAACACACTTACAGGTTTATATTTCTGATTATTTTTCTACTATAAAAGTATTTAAAACAATTCCGAACAACTTATGTGTAATTTGAAACGCTCATACGTATAAGAAATTCGTGTGATGGTCACACCTCAATTTTTATTTATATAGAGAGATTGCATTCTTAGTAGCGTCACAATACAGTGGTGGTTTATCACCAACAAAAATATAAATAAAATCGGTACATTACAGGATCAAATTCTAATTAAATTACAGCATATGTATTGTTGCATAACTGGGTTCAATTAAAATTAAATATTTATTTAAAACATATATTAAATACAAACACACATGTTACGTGCAGATTGTCGATAGTTTTGGTTACTTAGGTATGACAGATTTTACTAAAGTATTTTTTGTACTCGCTTATCAAAACCTGTCATTTCACAATTCGATTTGCGTGCGTAAAAAGTCACTTTAAACACGAGTGCGTAAAAGTAAAGTTGGTACTTCCTAGAACTTGATTAATTTAGTGACATTTTAAAATCATAAATTCCTAACCTTAATAATATGCTACCCAGTTCGTTGTTTTTCTATGAAAATAAAAGGAAATGAAATAGAATTTTTTGAATTTGATAATTTTAAATTAAATGTCACTTCAAATAATCAATACTGCCAATTCAATTTTTTTTAATTAATATCAAGAGATTAGTAGTGTGTCATAAACGATAACGTATTTAACAATATGTATTATTATTATAGTTCTCGTACAAAAAATATTGTACAAACTTCGTGCGTGAAACATTTTGCGAATTCGTGTCCATAAAGCGCTCGCCTTTCGGCTCGCGCTTTAAACTGGTCACTCATTCGCGAAATATGATTTCACGCACTTGGTTCGTAAATAACTATTTGAAGGTTTCATTTTCTTTTATAATTCAATGCTTCATTATTACATTTTGTGGGCGATTTTATGCCGCCCACTAGTCCTTTTCTCTTTTGTGTCTTGGAGTGATTGGTTGCCTACCTAATGTTGCTAAAACTCTTAACTAACTGGACATTAATTTTCGAAAATTTCACGCTTGTTAATGTATTTCATTCTCGCTAAAATTTTCATTTACTCTTGAGCGATTTATTTCGCCTAAATTTTGGTTATTGTATCTATTTAAATTTATTCGAAAATGCTTTTGATATCAAGGTAGCCGCCGTGAACCGAGGAAACTTCAGTGCGCGAATCAATTAGTCAATGAAGGTGTGTCACTGCAGTCGTTCGAGATAATCGTACCTTTGCACGCCCGTTGAAGATACTTATTATCCCGGGGTTGCTGTGAAATAAATTATCTCCTGAGTAAATATACATTTGGCCTTTTGGAAAAACAGGTTAGGAGAAAGCAGTCGAAGCATTTGAGATTTCATCTAAGCGTCACTGTTTATTTGTTTCATTACCTTTCTTGTAATATTTGATTTATTTCACTAATTTTCGAGTAACATTTGTTTTCATCACGTCTTTGGAGTTACTGCCTTTAGAAATGCCTGCGATTAACACCTTTGCCATTTATTACGCAAACCTTCAGTTTATGTTGATATATTTTTTTAACTGTTTAAGTAAAATTTCTAATTGATGCTTGCTGACCGATTAGTGTCGTCACGCCAAGAGGATATGTTTTTTCCTTCGTTTAGTTCATTATTAAATTTGATTTAGTATATAAATTTCTCAAAACTGTTCCATAATTTTGACCACAATGTTATCTATCATTTATTGCTCGACAGAAATTTAGTATATTTAAAGTATGATTGTATATAAGGACAATAAGCCTAAAAAAAAGATAATTTTATTTTGACTTAATTGTTTTAAATAAGTAGAGATTTTATTTCAATGTTAGTTAATAATTTATTGCATAATTTAGTGGCTGTATATCTTTTTTTTTAAATTAATTGATTGCAGTGTAATCACATCATTTCTTTTAATAAATTTTGCTGATTATATACAAGGAAAAATAACGGTTCTCTGTCATTTTTATGTTTTTATGTAATCCATTGGAATATATGTACCGGAAGTAGTAGTTTACTTCAGTAATGAAATCAAATTTCACCATTACTTCGGCAATTACTAAATTTAAACAAATTTCTAAGTAATACAAATCTACTCAAACGTAAATATAAGATCAATTTTATATTTAAAAAAAAATTCGAAATTCCTACCGGAAGTAAGATTTTTAGTCTGATCGAAAAATTTTTGCCTTTCTAAACAGATACATTGAGAGCATGAAAGCATTTAACGCATGACTTTGAATAATTTTTGTATAGAAAAAATTTCAAAAGTAGGACTGGAAGTACAACTATTACTCTTATCTAACAGCAGTTTTTTTTGCAGATACCTCGCAAATTGTGCATTCTATATAGATTTATCAACAGTGCAAGCATATAAGAGTTCGATTTGGAACAATTTTTGTACAAAAAAAAATTAAAATTCGGATCGAAGGTTGCACACAGATTATTTTATTAAGTAAATAGAAATGTTTGAAACTTAATTAGGAACAACAAAAATTCAAAAGTACATATTTCATTTGTCCTGTAGTACAGAGAAGGTGGTTTTTGAAACTTAATTTGGAACAACTTTTTAAAAAAAATCGGATAGCACATACGTATAAGAAAGTCGTATGGTGGCCCCACACTTAATTTTTTTATATAATATTCAATATATTTGTATTAACATTTATTATACTTTTTAGCACTATTTCTTGTACTTGGGTATATAACCTGTTGCAAATAAATAAATATACTAACACATAGTGTGGCTTATCACATGTCCTGTGTCACCTTTTTCTTTTTTAAATAAAGTATCCCAACTTTTTTCTTCTCACAAAAATACGTCCATGTTCCAGACGAATATGAATTACAGCTGTCGCCTGCCGTAGTCACGTGACGGGCATAAACTAAGGACGCGTCACGGAACAAATGGCCCCATAAGCGATCTTAGGACAGACACCTACTGCAAAGACTATCGGTTCTTCACGAACTGCTCCTGTTACATAATGACATACCGTGTAATTTTAATACAATGGCGGTTTGAACTGGAACACGCGGTACGCTGTCAATTACGTTTTACAAAAATGGCCAGTGCAATGGATGAATGAGAATAAGTACCTATATAAAACTAGCCTGCATCAATAAATAAGCAGGGGCGACGACCTATACCAATCAATACATTATACAGAATAACCGGTAATTTCATCTGAAAAATAATAAGTTTATCTAGGAAGGAGATCTTTACTATGGCGCGGCTAGTGCCGTAAGTGGAGTATTTAATATGCGGCTATATGTTATGTATACCGCGGACAGTTCCTTCTTAATGACATGTGAATATCAATTAGCTACTTAAATTTCATGTAAGTGTGATAATTTTTATGATTTGTAATATAATCGTGTGTTAGTTATAATACAGTAATCTGACTAGGAATTGACATACGATCATTAATACAGCTTGAATCTAAGTCGACGACTGTTTGAAATAAATAAGCAATTGTAAATATCTCCAGTGTCGTAGAACTACATATCCAATACATAATAAAACAAATGAGGATTGCATACTAAGGCACTTATGCCCGGCTGCACCAACCTCTTGCAGAGTAAGTAGTATTAAGTAATCTCAATTAACAAACGTTTCTGGTTTACATCGGTTAAACTAAGTAACACCTTAACAAACGAATAAAAGGCCACAAATACGCTAACATCACGGCGTTAAAGAAACATTGTAATGAATTATCACATTTCTTTAACTTTCATAAAACCAAGATCCTACATGTTAAAATAAATATAAAATCACGAGCAATACTAGAACTAATAGAAATCAAAAGACATGATCATAATGCAGTTAACGATAGTAGCAAAATTAACAATATGGCCAAATATATTTCCCTTTCATATATACAATAACATAAATATGTTAATGTTTTGAACACATAAATATTGAAAAAAGAATCAGGTGAATGTGATGATATTAGACTTTACAACACTTCATTATTAAACATTGTGTCAAAAACAAAAAATGAAAAATAGCCGGGCAAATTTGACCAATTAGATTCAAACAGATGTCGGAAAGGGAAGGATTTCATCCCTATTGCGTTGCTTGAATGACATCCAACGAATTTGGCTTTTAACCAAGCTGACATTGTCACAAGTAGTGTGCTTAATATTATTAGTATAATCTTCTACCTAATATAATAAAATAATAATATTAATATTTTGTATTATTATAATTACATTATATCTTGATTAATTGCAATTTTTTGAATAAATATTATTGATTAATACCCAATGTGTTATTTCGACATTAGTAATAAAGTATTATATATTCAACTCATTGCGTGGATAGTTTATTATACTTCATCCTCGTGTAATAAAATTATCCACTCAAATTCGTTGAATAATAATATACTATTACGGATTCTTTTTAAGAAAAGGTGTGTTTCTTTAGAAGATCAGACAGATCGATCCACTCCGTTTTTCATTCAGAAAAGATTACAAATCCATTTCGACAAATAATTGCTAATAAAACATGGTTTTAAGCAAAACTAAATTTTAGATAATTAATTATAATTATCATTGTTAGCTAAATTACAAATTAATTACCATTTTAATATACCAGAAAATAGAAAATTGTGAGTTTCTTGTATAAGTACAATAAGTTTATACTTATTGTACTTATACAAGAAACTCACAATTTTAATTTTAATTTATAATACGTAATACATATTATTATTAATATGTATTACGTATTATAGATATGCTGTACAATATTCTTTCTGATGACAACAAAATTTGTCAAATCGTCAACTGATTAATTGTTACTCACCACCTATAAAATAAAAGAAACAAGCCGCATTCCAAGAAAAAAAAATACAAATGAAATGCTATTGAATAAAAAAAATATTTTATTCGGGGTTAAATTAAATAAAACATTTCAGAACAACAAGGCATAAAAAACAACAACGACAATAGTAATATTAACAGAAGTCAATAACACGACGATTGTTTTATTCTTTTATAACAAGCTTGACAGAGTTTAAAACATTTTTACATTAATATTTTCATATTTCAACAGCGATTATACAGGCTGTCCCAGAAATAAAAAGACGGAGTAGCAGGTATGTAAAGTCCGAACAGAAACAGGCCCAAATATACCGCAATAACGAAGAAATTAAAAATTTAATTTTCTATGTTGTTTTTTAGATAAAAAATTTCATTACGGACCTGGCACAGAATGTATGTTTATAAATACACGTAAGAATGCTCATTTGTAAATAGAAACGAACACGCATTCATAGAAAAATACGCTTTTATTTGTATAAAACGGGACAAAAACGTTAAATCGTACTCATTCATAATAAAACATATTTTTTGCCCGATGCGGGGCGACCCACTTTATTGCAGATAATAAAAGATTGTTTTTATTTTTAAAATAGGAAGGTTGTTGCTCTTTAATGTGTTTGTAGTCGGAAACAAGTGATTATTATTATTTTAGAATATTCAATAAATCCTAGTTTTTCTAGCCTTTATTATAGTAAATATCAAGAATGTAATTATTTTTTTCTAGCAGGTGTAAACTTAAAGTAATTAATGGTTTGATATTTATTATGAAGTATCTATTCCTCCTCTTTTCTTTTAACACAAGTAATATGGTGGTCCTGAAAAGGAGCGATAGTGAAAGTGAAGCAGGTGGATATTTATCCAGGGTCGGCGTAAGACCAATTGAATTCTTTATTATTTTTTTTCTGCCGTCTGCGCACGAATAAAGACGTGATATTTTGAGGGTATATTTTTACACAATCTAGCTTCCGATTTCTGCTACTCCCTTTTTTCATTTCTGGGACACCCTGTATTTTTTCATGCCTATCGTGATTTTTACTTCGACATGGATAAGATTTTAAAATTCCTTTAAATATCTTCTTAAAAATCAAAGATAGGTATATGACATACTTAACTAAAAAGTGGCTATTGAAAGGCTTAATATGATTCTGTAAATAAATAATGGACGTTCCACTTAAAATAATTATCTTTTTGTGTTTAAAGTTTCTTCATTATGCAACACCTTCGCGAACACCCAGCATAAATTAGAACAGGTTTTGCATATAAGTATCACTTGGGACATCTTGTGTGTTTGCCATATCAAATTATGTTCCGTCATGGCACTCTTGAATTACAGGCAGTTAAAAAGACAGTTTAAATGTCACTTTTTAATTTTAAACATAAATAACTGGATAACTATTAACTTTAGCTATTAATAATTACTTTTAATAAAAAAAAATACGTCTGTTTTAACGCAAAATCAAAATTTGAACTTATTCAATTAAAAAAAAACATCTTTGCGCCAATGATTTATGGATCACTCTGTATACGTGTATATATTTTTAAATTGCAAAGCAATGACAATATATCAACTACAGTACGCGAGTTTTTAATTATATTAAACATTAAAGAATACATTTACGAGCAAAATGAAGCAATATATATACTTCACTAAAAATAATTTAATTACATTATGATTGCGGTTATGATTCCCAAATATTACCAATAACATTGAGTTGATATTCAGCCCCATGCCTACAAATAACATATCTTCATATTCTGATTATATGCCAAATGGATTATGTTCCTCATCACGTTCTGCCTCTCATATATAATTTACAATGAGAGATAAACCCTCATAGTGGCATAAAACCTGCCAAAATTTATAATTATCCTTTATCTCGCTTCAATGAGTAAAATTTGTGAGTGACATTAAACTTAATTCACATAGTATATGAAAACGTAAATACGTAACTACGTAAATAAATATGGTTCTCTTATACTTTAAAGCTCAATACAGCCGCGCTTATATTCTAAAGATAATATTTAAATAGTTTTACTTTCAAAGCAATCTTTATGCTGGGTTTCGACGTCGGTAATAAAGTACCCACATTTACAAAATTTTATGCGAAACGTGTACAATGCTTGCGATCATTTATAGTCAGGAAACCCATAAAATTATTTATACAAAAATATTATATTAGCAGTGAATACGGTACATTTCTGCCGTCAGAATTCAGAGTGAAATTCAAAGAACCCGCCATATTGAATTTTATCGCATCCAAAGTATATGTGCGTGAAAGTAAGTTCTATAAAAGTATATACCGAGTGTCTCAGCGTAACCGTAAGGTCCATCCATTATTGGTATCTAATAATGTTGACTGCGAAATATTTTTAATAAAAAGCTTGTAGATAATCATGAGGTCTATGATTTAAAAATATTTTCAAATTCATTTTTTTTAAATAAAATGTCATGCTTTGTTTTACATTTCATAAAAGCCCTTTAGGAGCTGATGACACTGATTTTGTATTGGTCGATTTTCAACTGTTTCAAAAATATGGTGATTTTTATCAAAAAATTGTTATGAATTAACGATTAATGACGAAAGACCTGTTATGGGGTAAAATAAGAGATATGCGTAACCGTAAGGTCCATCCATTATTGGTATCTAATAATGTTGACAGCGAAATATTTTTAATAAAAAGCTTGTAGATAATCATGAGGTCTATGATTTAAAAATATTTTCAAATTCATTTTTTTTAAATAAAATGTCATGCTTTGTTTTACATTTCATAAAAGCTCTTTAGGAGCTGATGACACTGATTTTGTATTGGTCGATTTTCAACTGTTTCAAAAATATGGTGATTTTTATCAAAAAATTGTTATGAATTAACGATTAATGACGAAAGACCTGTTATGGGGTAAAATAAGAGATATGATATCAGTTAGTGACTTTAATGTTTATTCGGGGCATTTCCATACCAATACTAAAAGCTAAAAATTCTAAAAAGAAAAGGTGGAAAAGTACTAAAAATGTATTATTTAAAAATACATGTACATTTTCTCTGAGCGATATTGCAAAAGTTAGAATTTTATATCTCAATGAACGCGATTATGATGTATTAATTTAAAGATATCAGCTACCGTGACTTAACTAAAATTAATAGCAAACGGTAAGAGATGTAATATTGCCTCCTTACAAATTAAGCAATTTTCATAAAATTTTTAAAACTTTCGAACTGACAAGCTTGATAGGTGATTCACAAATTCGAATTATGAAAAATAAGTATCTTAAAAAACATAGTATGTCATTATTTTCAAGCATCATACCATCACAGTTATTATGTCATATGCGTACAATTTAATATTTAAAATATATAATACATACATAAAAACAAATATATTTAAAGTAAATAATGCTTAACGAAACTAATAAATGTTCAAGAGTATTGCCTTTTTCTTCTGTATACATTGCAATTTTCAAATAACATACATACAATACATACATACATACATTTCAACCTCTTTCCCATCAAAAACAGATTAAAATCATTAATTCCAATTTTAAATACTTCGCTACTGCCGTAAAGTAAGTTATGTACGTGTAATGAAGATTTTCTCTTCCAACTAAAGCTATAAATATAAATTAGTAGTTTTATTAGTGTTTTGATAAACAGCAACTGCGATATTTGTAATGTATTCCTAATTCGTAAATTATCAAGCTTATCGCTTAATGAACTACATGTTTTTAAATAAGGAATATTCAAAGCAACTTTTTTCAATTACTTTAAGGTATGATATATGCAATACAAGTCATGATAACTCATTTTCAAATTAATAAGTGGTAATCTGGTTTATTCAGTTACACATTATTTTTTGCAATTACCTAGATGCAATAAAGCAGGTGTTATTAAATAGAAAACTTTTAGCACTTTTCAGTGGCATGTAAAAAAATCCATTTGTTTACATTTTAAAACATTTATCTCTTGCGAATGGTATGTAACTCTAAAGAATAAGCGTTTCAGTGGCATGTAAAAAAATCCATTTGTTTACATTTTAAAACATTTATCTCTTGCGAATGGTATGTAACTCTAAAGAATAAGCGTTCCCATCATTAATCGTGTTAGTTCGTCTTTGTCGAACACTCAGTATAAACAAACATATCGTATGATTATCTACCAGCAATTGATTTTACCGCTTCACTGGGACACCCGGTATAAACTGACAGTATGTTTGAAATGTTTTCTACGAACGATTTACTCTAGCTTAACACACAAACTACGTGTATTATCATAATTAAAGACAATAAATACACTGCTAGCATTTTTAGGTTTGCAGTAGAATTTTACTTGTGGTAATTAGTACAATAATATTTATACAGGGTTACTTTTTTAAATCTTGACATAGGCTAACTTTTTTATTTGAAAAGATAGACCTATGGTCCCTAAAGCAAAGTTTTAGGAATTAGTCCAAATAAGAAAAATGAGTGGAAAAAATAAACGCGTTGTTACCAGATTGGGCGCTATTTCAGAAAAACATATTTTTTTAAATGGTAACACTGCGTCGTTTTTAACAATTTCTAATACATCTTGAGATTCTAGACAAAAGAGAAAGGATGCAAGTTTTTGATTAGAGTGGCGGTTTACGAGCTAATAGTGCCTAAACTTTTAATACATTTTCCCCTCAAATGTTACATAATGTTAATAGAAATTTTGTTGAACGTATTTTTTGTTGCTGCAGAACCCAACAAGGAAGTCAGTTCGAAACATTTTTTAAAAAAATAAATGTTAGGTAATTAATTTTTGTTACTATTGCTAATTTTTAATGCTGGAAAATAAGTTAAATGTAGGCACCATTAGCTCGTAAACTGCCACTTTAATCAAAAATTTGCATCCTCTTTGTTTTGTCTAGAATCTCAAGATGTATTAGAAATTGTTAAAAAAATGAAGTATGTTTTTCTGAAATAGCGCCCAATCTGGCAACTACGCGTTTATTTTTTCCACGCATTTTTCTTATTTGGACCATCCCTAAAACTTTGCTTCAGGGACCATAGGTCTATCTTTTCAAATAAAAAAGTTAGCTTTGTCAAGATTTAAAAAAATAACCCTGTATATTGTAGTAGGGGAAAATGGAGAATTGCAACTATCATCACCTCATATTGATACTTAAGTTGACAGGAAAGAGACACAATTATGCCCGCCACCTACCCCGCAAATACAAAAGCTTAAATAATAATACTGGCAGTCGTGGCAGTTTCCGATAATGTTTAATTGAAACATAAACTGAAAACGGTTGCAAAATGGAGCTCTACAACATTTTTCTGGTAAGTGGAATAAATGTCTCTTTTACAGTTCTATCTATTCGTATGACTTCACTAATGTCTAACGAAAGTTTCGAGTTACTTTATTTCTAAATTTTTTTAAACAATTTTAGGTTATGACCATTTTTTCTTATCTCTCTTCACAAATCACTATTGCCCGACTAATTTGATTTTGAAACCTAATTCAATGTTTGTCTTTACAGATGACGCGACATAGAGAAAGGAGAAAAGCAGAGTGGAGCGATGAAGCCACGAAATATTCAATTAAGGGGGCTTACGTAGAGGTGCCGACTAACTGCCGCGAGGTAGGACGTAAGGGAGTGGCGACATATGCGCTAATGTAAATTCTGGACTTCAGAAGGTTTCGTTCAAACAATAGCACCGCTTTCATTTGCGAAATATCAAAACGAAATTTAAAACACAAATAAACAAGGGCTCAATGCATGTTCGACTGGAATTAGTTTTTAAAATAAAGTTTCTGGAACTGTGTTATGATGTTGTAAATTTTGACAACTTTGAGAGTGAAATGTAGGAGTAAATAATCTGAATTATAAGAAAGTAGTCCCAACGAAACCTTAATCCTTTGTATTCAATTTAATGCAGAAACATAATAAGAAAAACAAAAATTTCTGATGTTTGTTTTATTTGAACAAATACCTTACAACGCGGCAACGGCGGAATTTGCATTAGCGCATGTGGCGTCTCCCCCTTACGTCCTACCTCACGGCAGTTAGTCGGCACCTCTACGTAAGGTCCCTTAAGAATATAGAAGTACAACTTTAATTAGCAAGAAAGGATGGCTGGAAAAGGAATTGCTTCATAATTCTCTAAGACAAGTCAAAAATATTAGCATTCGTAAACCAGAACCAGCAAGTCTTCAAAGAATTCAAGCCTTCAACAAGTGGGAAGTTGAATTATTTTACTATAATCTGACGAATTTAATGGAGACACATTATTTTTCTCCGACATGAACTTCCAATGTGTTTCATCCACATTGTAGGTTCTTCTACTGTTTACAAACCTGACAAAAATTATGCGAAAAGTGCCAATAAGTTGGTGCAATGACAGGTGCAGAACGTGGCTCAAATAAGCTGTGCGATTAGTGCTGCAGGGGCTTATATACCACCTATGTTTATTTTTGCCAGACAACGACTACCTGACACGCTAAAGAAAACAGTGGTCCGTTTTCTTTAGCGTGTTAGGTAGTCGCATTATACAGTGTGCTTTGTCATTTATAGAAGTTATAAGAAAAATAAGTACACTTGTTAGTTACTGCGAAATCCACAAATATTTTTTTTAATTCCTTTTTTTTTAATATGCGCGACGTTTGTAGGACGTACATCATAGTACACATCCGCATACTGGCGCATACCTCCTTCGGGAAAGTGTATTTTGTTCGCTCTAAACGCCATAACAATAATTAACAACGATAATCAACATAAAACTAAATTATTCACTTAACTAAACACAACGCCAGCGACAATAACACAGTCGTATCTTTGGCCGAGTGACCTAAAATTGTAATGATAAGTACTTCAAATACAGTTCTAAAAATAGGAAACATAGGTACTAAAGGGATTCGTGGCGCTAGGGTAGGTAGCTGTGACTAAATTATGGCATATGAGAAGTGCAACTCTCGTTCCAAATGTAAGCAAACATACGCGGAACGGGATCAAGTTCATTCATACAGTTCATCTCAAAATATTGACTGCACTTTTTAATATTTTCTTTTGAACTTAATTGCAAACATTGATATACAAAATGTTTGTACTTACTTTGTACTTATTGTGAAGTATGTCACCTTAAAATCCTATCGATCTTTGACCAAGCACAGTGTATAGATGTTTAAAGTCGGGTTTGATGACTGGGGAGTTGTTCTCAGAGTTCGTCACAACATTTTACTAAATTTGCTGCATTAAGAATCCAGGTTTATTAACATTGGATAACCACTCTACACACATGACATTACAATTTTAAAACTTTTGTAAACAAAGTAGAATCGTGGAGTTATCACTACCGCCACATACCTGCCCCTAGATCTTACTTTCTACTCATTATTAATGCGTGCTTATTCACAGGAATGTGAAAAGCCAGGATCTATGAAGACAATGTGATTATAACTAATCCATCTACTTCTAGTATCAGAGTTACATTATAAGAAATTTCTCCATTGCACTAATACTTCGGCTCGATCTAACAGAAAAAGATCAAATAGAAAACAGCATTCAACCGTCTTAACAGTAACGCCCCTAAAAAAAAGTGGCAAAAGGTAGCAAACGTTGGGCCTCGAGTGAAAATTGCTGCAAAGAGCAAAACTAGTAAAATTAAATTATTTAAGAAAAGCTTCTTTTAGAAATAGAAGAAAATGAAAATGACAAGATATGTCTGTATTGTCTAAAATTTAGACGAGATAAAGAAGTATGGGTCTGCTGTATGTCTTACAAAAAATTATTACAAAAAATTATTATTCCTTAACTTTATGTATGAACATATTTATGTTAATGTAAAAATGTTCGGAATTCTATTACATTATAAAAGACTGCAAAATTTGAACATTCAGATGATTTTGTTATATTTACGGAAGTATTCAGACATAATAAATATAATCAAGATTTTCACGAAACCGGACATTGTGTCCTACACAAGGATTAGAGAAAATTCGATATTTCAAAGAAGTGTCAGCGTGGCTTTCAGCAATTTTCAAGGTGTTTATTTTACGAGTTTTCTTGATGAGCGACTACACAGAAAGTTACTTACGAATTCCCCTATTATCGTCCACATTTGGCCTACAACTGGTCGAGAGTAATTTTTTTTTTGAGCCACAATATACGAGTATAAACCTTTTTTGGCGCTTCCAAAGAAAACTGTGTTTTTCATTTTTAATGCAAGGTGTAGCGTCCATTGTTAATAAAGCGTGGACGAGAAATAAATTATACGCTGAACAGGAGAGTACATGAAAAACGCATAAACTTGAACAAATGTTTCTAAACGTGTATTTCTTATAATAAAAGTAACGTCAATCGATATTTAGAACTATTTTATAATTCTTAACCATCCAGATAAATGATAATTTGGTAATTTATAATATTTGCCGCATAACATTCGTCAATCAAGTGTTATGTCAAGAAGTTATGTTATTATATGACGACAGAAACGTCTCATTATCGCTATACAACAAAAATTTCTTCCACAAAAGTGCAGTGATTCAACTCTATTTCATATAAGGTACTTAGTAATTTCTCATCTTTGCAAGTAATTCATCTTCTTGATGCGCATTCTATCGAGTTGAAATTTAGCATGGATATAGTATAGTAATATTATATATAATAACAGTAATTAAACTCACCTGTCATCTTGACGTAGCGGTTATAGTGATTAAAACAGTAATAATTAACTAAAATGATCGTTACAGAAGCAAGTCAATCAAGTAGAATTATTCGAAAAACTTTTATTTATCAAATACGATATCCAACAGCATTACAATGCAATAGCAATAATGCCGATCTATGAATTTAATGATAAACATGAAAAATGTAAACGTGAAATGTGTAATTAAAAGTGAAAATGTAAATATTTAAACACATAGAACAGCAGCTATTATCCCTGCAGTTGCACCAAAAGATCCAGAATTATCATGAACACCATTTAATTCCAATACACAAATAATATCAACGCGAATTGAATTGAATTAAAGGAGTAAATACAAAAAATATTGTTTACATATACAGGGTGAGTCATCTCCGCGGGGAAGGCAGATTCTGACTTTATAAGAAAAGATATTTGAACGCGCTTCTCCCCCCCCCCCCCCCCCAAGATAACCACTCATTACGAGTGCTTTTTATATTTATTTTTTGAAGTTTTCGGCTTATTACCATTTCCTAAAAAATGGAATGTTTTTATAAAACTGTATTTCTCGAAAACAAAGTATTTAGATTGACACATTTTTTGGTATTGTTGTTCATAATAAAAGGTTCTAATACAAGCATGTTTTGTTTATTTCAATTACTAATTCCTGTAACGGACTTTTGTCCGTCACTGTATAAATTGTCGAATAAAATTGTATTAATGCTTTTTATGTGATTTTGGCATTGATGGGTTCGATAATTTAATACAAATATTCTAAAATATGTTTAATTTATCTAAAGTCAATTAGTAAAGAGAAAGATGATATTTTTGTTAATTTTCTAAATGCATTATGCACAGAGTTCTCCTCGGCAGTCTGGGGGGATCTTATCAAAGAGAGTTATCCTGGCAGTCTAGGAGAATTCTCACCAAACTCTCTGGCAGTCTAGAGAGTACCTAGTACATATCCCTTAGTCTTTCTGACAGTCCAGAAAGGCGGTCCGTAAGTTGTTTTTGTTACCAGGCAGATCGTGGTAAGAAAACAATTCCGTCCTGTAAGTCCCGAGTAAATCTTTATATGATTATTCCGTTCATTTAAAATAATCACGTCAGATAGATTTTATTAATTTCAAATGTACCGAGTAAATTTTAGGTTCACGTAGGATTTCAAAGAAATATATTATTCTCGTCGAATATCTCTTCAATAATACGAACATAAGCACCAGTTGATGCATTAACGTTTTTGCTAGACTTGTGTAAAAATATCACCTTTCTGGAAGTCAATACCATGTATATAATATCTTAATTCACAAAATATTTATGACCGTATTATTCAATATTCAATGCTTGAATATTCCGTTAAATGTTTGTTGACATACTGCGAATATTTTTTTCAGTAAATGATCTTCTTGTAAATATATGTACTAAATTTGTGTAATTGAATTTCTGTGTCATATGCAAATAAAAAGATTGACATAGTAAGATTTATTTTACTCTTAATGCTAGAAGGTAATATAAAATGAATATTGAAGTAATAGTCATGCTAAAACATACCGAACCAGAGTTTTCTTCTCCGTAAACCGAACTACCCGTATTTGAGCATTACTGTTGACAAAGTTCACATTCACTAGACATTTAAAACACTTGATTTTATCATTACACATATTATTTGAAGTTTAATATCTAATTATCTGTCAAATATAGACAGTGAAGGTGGACGAATACCAACTGTAGATTTAATAGACGACAATATCACTCTGATGTTAAATATCCCTAAGACTGTACAAGACGTTTAGTTATCCGTTGATAGATGGGAGCATTTCAATTTGGCAATTAGCATTATTAATTAAGTATTTAACAATTTAAAGAGGATTTCATGTCGCATTCCATGTGCAGGAAACTGGATTAAAATTATATAGTACTTGCCTAAAAGCCAATTTTTCCAAATAGAACACTTTGTACACCAGTTCATTTTTGATTTGCTTACTAAATTTTGCACCAGAAGCATGTAAGACGTTATTATTTTAAAAGTAACCATTACTGCGTGATTGTCATTTTTTGATACAATTTTGCCAGCTTTATTTGAATACGGTTCTTCTGTCCTGGAGGAATGTCAAGGAAATTATTTATTAGTCCAAAGAGTTTTCCAGCAGAAGATGTCCCAGAACAGATGCCATTAGAAGAATAATGGATACTTTCATTACTACTGGTAGTATTGCTTATACAAAATCACGGGACGCTAAATATGTGATAAATGATGTAACTCAATTACGAATTCTTATGGCAACAACAGAAAATGCACTCGTCAGTACTCTTCAAATAAGACCCAACCATAGTTGCAAGAACCTTAAAAATAAAATAAATGTGAACCGTAATGAATACATTTAAATACTGAGTTACACACCTATCATTTTAAAGGTAGAAGAGTGTTCTGCCAATGGGCAATAACTAAAATTAATGCACAAGAAATTCTCTAATTTGTTATTTACGGATAAAGCTGCTTTCTTACTCTTAATAACTCTTAATAATAAATAAACCATCAGCGTAGGTGGAGCATAATGTATGGAGGGGCATTATTGTGATCAGATAGGTTAGCTAAAACGAAAAGATGCTGGATTCAACAAAACTGCAAAACGCGACATTCATTGCTACAGACACGAAATATTTCAAATAAAATGGGAGGATGGGGTGTTACAAGGAAAGACTTTTGTGTCCCGATTTTACTGGACTTGACCGGCGACATTTTATCTCCATTAGTGCCAGAGAACCTGCACGTTTTTAGTTATTTTCTCCTCTATTCCATCCTTTAACTGTCGAAGAATAAGCAGTATCTACACAAAATTTACAGTCTATATTTGTATATAGACAGAGATAGTGCTTCCAGTGAATTTACTACCATACACATAAAATACAGTGGTGGTGTATTTTATTGTTACAGTTATCTACTGTAATAATTCCTGAAATTATATAGTTTTCACGGCGCCATTTTTATTACTTACAATAAAAATTTCGGCGCAACATATTTCTGCTATTGCACTGATATGTATGTATGTATCATAAAAACAGTCCAACTATTGCAGACAAGTCAGATAAATGTACATATTACGCTTTTTTTTGCGAAAGCTTGAGGACATTTTTGGAGAGCAAAAAGCACCGATATATTTTCTTTCTTTTGTACTTCCGATTTTACAGGTGATATATTACTTTTTGCTTACAGGAAAACTGGTATTAATCATCCTAGTAGATCTACTTTTTATTTACTGAATATTTTATTAGTGTCTGCAATTTTACAAATCTTTACAAAAAATAGAAATTCATTCTAAAATGTTATTGACTCTGTTTCATGGGGTTAAAGATCGTAGGCGAATCTGATGTAGGAAAGGAAAATTCTATATGTGGTTTGTTATATTTCTTTTTACTAGACACATGTTCTTTCTACTTTTTTTAAACACTTACGCTTTCTAATATTATAGTATAATAGTATATTATGCAATGAGCATTTAATGATAGCTATTAAGACACGAGTAAGAGAATTACAATACGAGGCGAGGCCGAGTATTGTAATGAATACGAGTGTCTTAATAGCCATTAAATGCGAGTTGCATACACTATTTTTTCTACGACCCCATAATAAAACATATTTTTTGAACAATCCATTTCATAAATTGAGCGTAAAATTTTCCGTGCGTTTTGCGAATTTGGCTGGTTATAAATTTATCGTGGCTACTAAGGCTTGTTCCATAATTTCTGGTGGAGTCAATTTTCACTGTCATTATCCCTCATTTTTTCCGTTTATATTTTCAAAAAAGCACAAATGTTAACTACTTACTTGTAAATTGCAGAGAACTGTCACATTTAATTCATTTTTATATCTGTCTGATATGCAGTCGCCATATTGAATATTGTTTGAATATTGGAATGTCGCATTCCTATTGGATATAAACTTGTATTGTAATGAAAAATCTGTATTCCTATTGGATATAAACTTGTATTATAATGAAAATCTGTATCGTAATGGACATAATTAATGTACAGGTTTAGCATATATAATAATACAATTAAAGTATGGGAGTAGAAAAATAATTTTTGGTTACATTCAAAATCTATTTTTCTCATTTCCTTTATTGATATAAATCAATACAAAGTATACAATAAGTTTTGCCCTTATCCTGAAATTTGATTGAGTGATTTGTTATTTCCTGTCATTGTGATCTAATTGATTTCTTTTGTTATTAATATTGCAAATATAATTTCTATTCATTCTCTTTACTGATGCAAATATAGCACATCTGTTCAAAACCATTGTGCACGTTGTTACGCCTATACATAAGTGTTTTTTAACCCCCTAAGTGATTATGTCGTATATATTCGTCATGGCCTTTTGTATTGTGTAGCGCTTATGACGGATATATTCGCATCATGAATTTACTTGGTATACTGAATGGTTAAGTCGAATAAAAACGCCTGATCATTCCTAGTGATAGATAAGGGATATAAGCATTGCAAGATTGAGTTTGTCTAGGGCCTTTGTTATTTACAATGCAGAAAACATAACGTGAACTACATTCTCTTTTGGCTCTTCCATGTGTTAACTTGGTATTATTCAAATAGTGTAAATTATCGGTACTGAGATTAAAATAGTGTTTTGAAAGATATTTTTTCATAAGGTAAATTTATATTTACTTCAACATTTTTTAATTTATATAACGAAATAATTTTTTTGCCATATTCTTAGCGAATGATTTCAATTACTTAAAAATTGTTTTGTTAAATTTATATATTATGTACTTTGAATAACTTTTGAATTATTTTATTTTATTTTACTGGATATGACGAATATATGCGCCAGCTAGAAAAGTAAGGGTCCAATAAGAAAGCCATTACATACAATGCATCAAGCCGCTTAAGAGCTTAATATTACCAACTAGCCAATATTGCCAACTTAAAAATTTAAAACCTTCACTTGAGACTGATGACACTTTATACCGCGAGGACCATATGTGCTTCTAACTCCGACAAACGTTATATAAAGAACATGGAATACGAACGATCTATTAGATCTTTCATTAAAAATCCCAAAATTCTCCAAAATAGATTTACAACAGCTTGCATCCGACAATAAACGATGCAACAATAAATTTGTTAAAATCTTAAGCACTTATAATTCAAACCTGTACTTCAATTAAACAATACATACATACCATTAGTATATTGCAAAATACTAACAAACGGTTGGAAAAATATTCTAAAATTAATATATGACAAAACAAACCCACATTTTCAAATAAAGAATTATTAAGGATAAAGTAAAATCGGCAACCCACTTGTTAAGGCTGTCCCGGAGAAAGATAACCCAGGATTCAGAACAAGAATAAGACAAAACCCACAGAAAAGAGATGCCAATGGAACTAATGGTTATGAAAAATATACATTTATACGGGACGAAGTTTTAGACCGTAACAAAATACAATTAAAAAGTTAAAATTGCTTCTTATCAAAGTATTCTACTGGATACGAATATTGTACATTCGTTCACAACATTTTCCATAAGAATTCCTAAAATATTAATAGTATTTTATAGTGTAAAAACTTGATAATAAATTGAAAATCGGTTATTTTTTAAATTTATCTCATATTTAATGTTTACAATATTAGCGTCATGGTCTTACTTCTCTGAGTGTTGGGTTTCCCGAGGGTTTCCTCATTCCAAGGCGAATGCAAAGAGGCAGAAACTAAAGTTGCACCTTAGATGCATGCTTCATGGCTGATATGTTTAGCCATGGATTATTGTTATTTTAATATTACTTGCCATGCCTATTAATTGTGTATATATTTCATGCCACCGGTACACGAATAAATATCTTTATCTTGAATAAAAAAAAAATAAATATTATTCGCCTTAAATCTGTTTTCACGGATAATTAAATCAAAATAAAGAGAAGAACATTTTTTCAATCAAGTTTCCTTGTAACAAGATAAATAAGTTTAGAAAGGGAGCCAACCTTTTTATTATCATTTAATTATCTTCATCTGGCTCGGGCAAGATATCCAATAATGCATTAAAGCAATTCGCTGTACTCTCTCTAGGTAGAATGTTTAAGCAGAATCAACACACGGCTCTGAATTTTTCGATAGCCCTTAGTCGATCAATATGCGGTTTCTAAATAAACAGCGGAACACAAGGGAAGCAGGGCCTTTCGCGTTCGCTTGGTTCCCGTTGAATTGCCTCGCACGTGAAAAATTCGCTCTCGTCTTTTTAAACCCGAATAATTTTTCATCGACCTGCGCGCTTCTATGTGAATGTGTTTTATACCTTAGCTATAGAGAGATAAAAAAAACCTTAACGATCGATGGTGAATTGACTTGCACGTGAATAACTTCGACCGAGGAAGTTACAGAACGTTGGGAATATATTGAATGGTAGAACAATTTTCGCCGTCTACTTACTTCGTATATTTCATAAAACTGTACAATGAATGTTAAAACTTCTCCAATATTTATCGGAGCGAAATATGTGAAGTATTTATTAAGAAGAAATATAGAGAAATCGAGTTTTTAAAACGAGTAATAGTTTATTTTATATAACCCAACGTGAAAAATACTGCTTATATAAAATTAAATTCGTATTGCAGAATAGTCGATGCTCAGCATACTACTTGTGTTTATTCTGACGGTTAATTAAACAGTGTTATCTGTCATATGTAAGTGCTTTTGGGTAATCATATGGATTAGAATATAATACAAAAAACACCGATATTTAGTCTGATATTTGAGGTATCTACGAGGGCGTATTTTTATGTTATCTATAATATAGCCATGAAACAAAAGAGTGACGATGTCAAATAAATTATTGAAAAATTGCTGTCACTGTTAGAAGGACATGTGCTAAGTTGTGTTTAGTTTATGCTGTGTATAGAGATTTGAGACGGTCCATTTCTCGATAAAATGAGTAAAACTAAAGTTGAACATCACAGCGTAATAAAGTTCCTGACAAAGGAAGGCAATGGTCCAAAAGCAATTCATGAAAGAATGGTTACTGTATATGGGGAAGATACACCATCTTATTTCCAAGTAAAATATTAGTCTAAACTCTTTCGATGGGGCCGAGAGTCAATCAATGATGACCCGTTGAAGCTCGAACTGAAAACATTGTGCGAAAAGTCGAAAATTTGGTATTGAAAGATCGGCGTGTAAAGATCTCTGTCATTGCCAATGAAGTCTGTATATCGGAAACAAGTGTTCTCAAAATTTTGCATGACGATTTGGGTATGAAGAAGGTGTCTGCACGGTGGATACCCAGATTGCATACACCTGAATAAAAACTGTGCAGAAAAGAAGCTTCTCATGAAAATTTTGTCAAGTTGGAGAGGGACAAAACATTTTTATCTGGAATTATTACCGGGAATGAGACTTGGGTATATTACTGGGACCCTTCTACTAAACAAGAATCCATGCAGTGGGTTCATAAGGGCTTTCCACCACCAAAAAAAGCCAAGACACAATTTTCTGGAAAAAAAAACTGATGGCAACTGTTTTCTGGGATGCTGAAGGAGTTTTGCTTATTGAATATATGCCGAGAAGGTCTACCATAAATGGAGAGGCCTGCGGAAACACAATTAAAAATTTAAAAGCTGCTCTGGAGGAAAAACGCCCACATTCTTATCCACAAAAAACTTGTTGCTGCACGAAAATTATCGGGGTTCATAAGGCAAACAAAGTTCAGCAGATAATCAATGACTGTGGGTTTATAGAGTTAAGGCAACCTAGCTCCGTCAGACTTCTTATTCAAAAATTTAAAAAAGCATCTCAGAGGAAAGCGTTTTCTTCTGATGAAGAACTCATAGAAGCTGTTGAAGAATATTTTGCGGGGTTACCGAAGCAATTTTTTTCTGAGGGTATGGGGCAACTGGAAAAAAGATGGAATAAGTGTATTAGTGTTGAAGGGAGTTATGTAGAATAATATTTTTTTTTGTTCTCTTATGTGCTTTTTTTCATGGTTAGGTAGATAACATAAAAATACGCCCTCGTACTTTTATTAGTGTATGTAATCTCATACTGGTTTTTGGCTTTTGGTGAACAAACATGAACACATATTTTATAAATGCTAGATAGGATTATCGTTTATACCGCGAGATCAAAAACTATATTGATAAACGTTTGCCATGGAATGTAAAACGTCTGTCTTAAGTTATATCATTAACTGTCATACTTCCTGCATTAATATTTGTCATTATATTATCTCTCTGACATCTTGTAGTTTTTTAATTATAGGTTACACCACAGCACACAAAAATTACATGATTGAAGCGTATTTTAGAATAGGTGTGCTAGTTAATGGTATTTGGGAATACAGTAAGCGTTTATGTTTGGATAATTTTCGTGAACACTTCCCAAATTTCGCAGTAGTAGGCAAGATTTTTATATGTGCCTAGCACATAATGTTGGTGTATTTCGCGAAACTGGATGTTACTCATAAAAAAAGGTGCTGGTAGGCCAACTATTCGTACAGAAGCAGTGATTATTGACGTTCGTAATGGTATGGAACAAGACCCCACAAAATCTTTGAGACGCCTGTCCCAAGAAATTGGAGTTTCTTATGGAACATGCCGAACCATTGTAAAGGAGAACTTGAACATCCATACATTAAGATGCAATCATATCAAGCTCCTTTGCTAACAGACCATCCCAGACATCTTGGGTACTGCCAGTGGTTCGTCAACAATTTAATAAATAACGACTGTTAAACTTAAAAATTTTTTCCGATGAGGTATGGTTTTTTTTTTGTTGAATCTCCACTACATTCTCAAAAAATTGGGTCTCCCGTATAAGGATAATTGGGCCGTTTTTTTTCAATTCACCATCAATGCAGAGAGGTACAGAAATAACATTTTGAATGAATTTGTTCAACAACTACACTACGATGAACTTCATAATGGTTATTTTCAACATGACAGCGCAACAGCACATACGACAAGAGAAACTACAGCCTTTCTCCGTGAGTTTTTTGATGATCGACTTATAAGTTTGCATCCGCAAGTTGAGTTTCCTGCGAGGTCACCTGGTTTGACTATTATGGACTATATTGTGTTCCCTTGCTGCAAAAATAGAATTTTCAGAACTCCTGTACATAATATGCAAGAACTGCAACAAAAGATTATTGAAGTATGTGCAACCATAACGCCACAAATGTTGCAAAAATGCTTTTGATAGCATGAAAAGGCCCGTAAACGTGTGCATCGAACAAGGCGGGGGTCATTTTGAACAATTATTGTAATTTTTAATAAAATGTTATTTAAACATGTAAATCATTTTAAATAAACATATATTTACAAATTTTATGTCACTCAAATGTCAGTATGACAGTTAACCTGACAATTTAATAAGAATTATCTTAAAAGAATGATACCTAAAAAAACCACAGAAAAGAGATGACTTTTTGCAAATATCTCGTAAATTAAGCATTCTATATAGATTTATCAAGAGTATAAAAGAATTTAGAGCTTGATTTGGAACAATTTTTGTATAAAAGAAATTTCAAAATTCGAACAGGAAGTAACACTTTTACTCTTATCGAGTAGCATTTTTTTGCAAATATCTCGCAAAGTATGCATTCTATAGAGATTTATTAAGAGAATAGAAGTACTTAGAATAGAAAGGAACTTGGAATATTTTTTCTATAATAAATTCTCAAAATTCGGATTTGAAGTAATATACGTACACATTTATTTTTTTAAGACAATACTATTTAAAACTTAATTCAGAACAACTTTTGTATAATTTGAAACGCACATACAAGAAAGACGTGTGGTGGCCACACCTAGGTAGCAATAAATTGATTTGAAACGACAGTATTTCTAATTTATTTGTTAATACTAATCGTTTCTTTCAGCACAACATTTGTGTAAAAATTTTAATATTTATATTGTTTTGTAGAATTATCATTTGTAATTATATTTAAATTCTTTAATCTATTATAAAATTAATTCAAAATACTTATTTAGCCTAACAATAAATCCGAAGAAAACTTATGCCATGTGATTTAAGATTTGTTTTCGAGATTTGTTCCAATTTCGCTTCCATTTAGGTACTTGTCTAAAAAGAATTTTTGCTAGAAAATAGCGCAAAAAACCGACTAGATCGAATCGAATTGAGGATACACACGTAAAAGGAACATAAAAGATAGCTGGCTAAAAGCGACAAGCATGTAACATTGATGAATGCAGATGTCGTGGCGACATTAATTTTCTAAATAGGTGCTGCGCATCATTAATCATTTTATTTCACAAAGGTTCACGTCGTCTATGGCACACTGTCGATGTGTATTTAAGTCAAAATATATTCGTTCAGTCAATTCTTCAATATCGTCTTTGAAAAAAAGGGAGAGAGGGGAGAAAAACCGGAAAGTATTATGGTAAATTATACTGACAGTTAGATGTATCGATTTTAGACACAGACCTCAACACTGCGTAAGCTTTCAATACAAATCTAGATATATGATTAAAATTATTTAAATGTCTTGGAAATATTATACCTATATTTCTAACAGATAAAACGATATAAATTGACAATTTTTTCGTAAAAACCGCACGTGTTTATTTTTGCCGAAATCCGTGTTCTTGTGGCATCTGTTAGAAAAAGACGAAATCTATTTATTAGCTTGCAAAGATGCCAACTTACGTACTTAAACATTTGCCGTTCTTGTAAAAACCACCCAAGTCTACACATCTGCTCTTTTTGCAAGCAAAATGCACGTGTTAATTAATGGGGACATGACGTTATGACTCCGCCCAAACAGCTGATATAGGACAAGTCTAACAAGGCCGCTTATGGAGCCATTTCGATATTTATGTGTACTTACTTTTGTTTTATTAATTAGATTTTTGTTATATTTTCATTAGTGTGAGTTAATAATATGAGGTTGTAGTACAGACCGTTGCAACGCCAAATAGTTATGTGAGGTTATGAACATTTGTTTACATTGCTGCAAGTGTAACGGTACGGCATAATTTAATGATTTTATAAATTTTAAATACGAATATGAATTATATTTTAAAGTTATATATTAGAAACCAAACAATATAGTTCTTAAAACTGTTTATTCTAAATGTATGATTTAAGCACTAGTTTAGATAAGCTAATGTTTGTATTGATTTGTTTAATTTTGTATTGATAAGACCTGAGACGCCGAGTGTTTATTTTATCGCAGGTTAAACGTGACATCAGCATGTGAAACTGTAAAAATGTGAAGGGTGAAGAGAGATATCAGCATGTGGGTCTCAGACAGAGTCATTTCGGTTGCAATAAGTAAGTCGACACAGGCATAGCAGTCGATAATGTAATAAATTGTTGTTGTTTAAACCTTAAAAGTAATAAAATAGGTTCTTTGTTTACATAAAGATCGACCGCCATTGTTCAATGTGTAAAGTTTAACATATCTTCCTATAAAATTATTATTGTACAAATAGCCATTAAAGAAGCTACATGTGTCTCTACCGTCGAAGGAACACACCCACTAAGCACTCCGAGATAAAAGGAAGATTCTCTTCAGTGAAAGGAGAAAAATATATGAAAGGTATTTAGAAACTATTACCCCGCGAGTGCTAGATGAACATAAATAATAAAATTTTTCTTAATGTAGAGACGTAATAAATCAATATAATAATCTGAAAATGAAAACATATTTAATAGTTGTCTTAAATACGATAATATTTCAGTATTTCTAAATGTTTGCCAATGTTGTTTCAAAAATTATTATATGCATTGTAGATATATATCAATAGCATAGATTGTGCTTCTCCTAAGGCCTCTTGGGATTATGAGCTAGCCGTGTAAAACGATTCAATTCTTGTATTTTATTTTATTTAAAAAATATTGGAATATAAAACGCATTATTAAGAGGGCCATTACAATACGTCATTGCAATTTCAGTTTCATTACATTATGTTATATATGGCTTTACCAACGTGGAGCCGTTATTAATAATTTAAAAAAGGGGATCTATTACAATATGGCTCAACAACGTGGGGGTCTTCACAGGTTCCTTTACAGAAGTTGTTAACCAAATAATCTACAGAATATTATTAATATTGTTATAAAACCATTTTTTTAGAAATGACATTTATTTTGTACCTATATTTTGCGACTTGTTTTTCCAAAATGCTACAAACATTCAGCCTTTTCATTAAATTTGTGCTACATATCGACTATAACCGTATTTTGGAGGTTACGGTTATAGTTCTTTCCATATAAAGCCTTTCTTTACCACTTAAAGTTGTCAATGTTAAACCCTCAATGATATTTCACATTAAAAAAGCCAATGAAAAATATTTCCTAAAACCCACTAAGCCTATCCAAAAAGAAAAAACAAATTAGATTATTCAAAACTGAAATGAAATATAGATGATATAATGTTATATGTTTGATTCTTCTCTTAGAAATCCTTTGATTCAATCTTGCATCCAATCTGGAATCCTCTACTTCTTGATTAGTTTTAGAGTACAATTATCTAGAAATCTCTCTTCTTTCCGTATTTGGTTTTCTTTTATACTTCTTTTACTTTCTTACACGTAGTATAAGGAAGTATTGTGATGATGAAAATTTTCGATCTCGAGATTTTTGCAGATGTCCACGTTTTGAGGTCCCCTGATACCGAAAAAATGTCTGTGTGTGTGTCTGTGTGTGACCACGATACCGGCCAAACCGCTGTAGATATCTATTCCAAATTTTGTATTTACGTGTATATTCTCCCTTTTGAGATCTGATTAGTTTATCAGTAAAATCTGTAAACCGGAAATAGTAGTTTACTTCAGAGAAAAAATCGAATATCGCAAATATTTCGTCAATTACTAAGTTTAAACAAATTTATAAAGAATTCAAATGTACTCAAAATTAAATTTTGAGAAAAATTGTATTAAAAGAGTTTTTCGAAATTCCTACCGGAAGTAGGTCTTTTACTCTTATCGAAAATCAGTTTTTTGCGAATATATCGCAAGTCATGCTTTCTAGGCGTCAAAGATTTTGTATAAAAAAAAAATTAAAATTCAGACCGGAAGTAATACTTTTACTCTTACCGAACAGCGACTTTTTGCAAATATGTCGTAAATTATGCATTCTGCATATATTTATCAAGAGTACAAAAGTATTTAGAGTTAGATTTGCAATGTTTTTTGTATAAATGAAATTTCAAAATTCGGACCGGAAGTAGCACTTTTACTTTTAGCGAGTAGCACTTTTCTTATAATATCTTGCAAAGTATGCATTCTATAGAGATTTATTAAGACAATAGAAATACTTAAATAGGATTTTGAATAATTTTTGTATAAAAAAATTCTTAAAATTCTATAATTTGAAACGCTGATACGTATAAGAAAGTCGTGTGGTGGCCACACCTCATTTTTTATATTATATCAATAGCGTAATATAATATAAATTTCATTTATCAGTTATAATTATATTCCTTCTATTAATCATTGAGTCGGTGAGTAGACTCTCAAATTCAAGTTACATATTAATGAAACTGTATCGCGATTAACCACAAAACTGTTGAATAATGAACATTCTGCCCATACTTCAGACAATTGGGTCGATTTAGACCGCTACCGGCGGTGGTTTAATTTAACTTGGAGAAAAGTCAAAAAACCGGAAGTTCCCTTTTCTGTTTTATTCGCCGTCATATTTACTTCTCTCCCCTCCGCCCTCGCCCTCTCATCACACCACCGTTGCTGTCGCATCCTACGGTTTAATAAAATTTAATGTTCTGTTAAACGTAATTAGATCTAATTCAGAAAACGCTTTCTGCGGTGAACGGTAGTGGTGTTCCTCTCCATCGTCGAAAACTTTCTCTTGTTTACTAAACAAAAGAGATTCGCAGTAATTTTCGACAGGAGTCGAAACGAGGATTCACGTTTATTTACTGTAGGTAATGAAATTTTACATTTTGAAAATGCCAAATTCCTGACGACGCGACGGGGTTTATAGAGGGTTCCTAGCTCAGGAAGATTTACGTAAATTAATTTTTAATTCAACAAGCTTATATATAGATGGTGATGCGGATGTAGTGTTGTGGTTAATATTTTCATATATGCATGTGTTTGAGATACACACATACATTAAGTGCCATTGCCGACAATCGAACGCATAGACACCGGTGTTTCGACCTTTGAGGTCTCGTCAGTGTACGTGGAGACTGTCGACAATGGCTTTAAGACTTAAAACGTTGCTTATGTCATTTTTGCGTGTTAAATGCAGTGAGAGTATCACAGCGACATCTAACACCCAGAGAAAGCGATGGGTTCTGACGGCATGTTCTGCTATACTGAGGCCTGTATGTTAATAGTGTATCCCGTGTAATGGAGCCTTATGTGGCGTCACCAATCAAAACGAAAATGAAAAGTGTAAACACATGGATGTTAAAACTAACATCAAGCAGTAAATAAATACTGTGACTTACATATATACATTTATACGTAAAACGTATATGCATGTGTGTATCTCAAACACATGCATATATGCATATACGTTTAACGTGTAAATGTATATATGTAAGTCATAGTATTTATTTACTGCTTGATGTTAGTTTTAACTCCATGTGTTTACCCTTTTCATTTTCGTTTTAATATTTTCATATTTTAGAGTAGGTATTTCCCAAACATAAATGTACCATTCAGACGAAAATACACTAGAAAATCTCAAATTTGTTGCTGTACCATTTGTTATACCGCGAGATCAAAAATTATATTGATAAAGGTTTGCCATGGAATGTAAAACGTATATAATTTTTGATCTCGCGGTACTATACTGAATACACATGGCATAATAGAATAGAGTATTGTAAAATGAATAACAAAACAACAATTTTTCGAAATTCTAACCCTCTAACTGGACTCTGATTTCTAAAATATTATTATTCTTCAAGAAAATTTGAGACTTCGAAATTTTAGTAAATTGCACAATTTTGGGGTAACAAAAAATTGTTTTTTTCAAATCGTGCCTCTCTGTCTGTCTTTCTCTGGGTCTGTGAGCCTGAAGCCACAATTTTTCCTGAATGGCAATAGCTAATGGAACCGATTTCTGAACTTCAACTTCAAGTTTCTTGTAACAGCTTTTCAACCAAAAAGTAAGTACCGTTTACGTCAGCGCAAAAATTATATTTGGAGAATATTTAGTAAAGTGTTAGCTTTATGAAAACATATATAAAACATACCAAAGTATAATACATAAAAGGAGTTATATTTGAATTCTGTTACTATTATGCAAAAATAGCTTTTTGCAAATCTCAGAGTCAGAAAAGGGCTATATCAATATAAGATTATTTTTCTTGATTTTTTCCTTCTCTGACTCTAAGGTTTGCAATTCAAGCCAACAAAACATGGAAGGAAATAAGAAAGATGGTTACTAATGGAATTGAATTGCAAAACTTTGCTAAATCCCCATATTTTTTGAAATGGAATGACAAGACCAGTCTTCTAAAAGTATTCAGATGTTGAATTCAAATAATTCCTTTGGAAAAAGTTTTTTGCAAATTATTCATTCTGCATAAATTTATAAAGAGTATAAAACTATTTATAAAATAGCTTCGAACAATCTTATATCGCTTAAACACACGCCGCAAGCATTTATGAAGATTACAAAAGTATACAACATCCATCAGGCTCCAGGCTCGATGATTTGGAAAATGCAGTTGGCAAACTAGAACACTTTGAATAAAAAGCTATTTAGGTTGGTTTCAAAATAAGTACTCAGAAAACCAAAGAAAGGCCAAATACCTCCAACAACACCCCACTGTACCCGATAACAATTTTGTGTGCGAGTCAGTAAATTCACATACCTTGGAAGTGTAATATATGCTTTATGCGGTAATGAATAGAACGTTATGGAGAAAATAAAGAACGTACAAGAAGCTTGTGTGTACTTTCTTAGCACCAAGTTGTCGAACTTAACATAAAACTGGTCCTATTTTATGCATGCATGTATGTGAAACCTCAAAAACCACAGAAAGCCATACCAATCATCGGCTACAAGTGCTTGGTAGAGGAGCTTTATGAAGAATTCTGCGCATCTTTTGACCAGATCGAATAGAGGATTGTGAAAAGTAACAAAACAAACAGCAATGCATCTGCACACCAGAGACAGGGCCCTGAATTAAAACCTCAGAGTCAGAGAAGGAGAGGATTGTTCTTCTTGAACCCGATCATAATCTTCCCCTTCTCTGACACTGATGTTTGCAATTTAGGCCGTCTACCCATCTCCATTTTCTACCTTTAGTGTGCAGATGCCTTGCTGTTTGTTTTATTACTGGATCTGCACATCAAAGATAGAAAATGGAGACAGGTAGATCAAGATTATTGTTCTTCTTAATCTTGATTTCCCATTCTCTGATTCTGAGGTTTGCAATTTAAGCCAACAAAAAGTGAAACGAAGAAAAAAGATGGCTAAAATTGAAATCCGAATGCATAATTTTGTAAAGACCGATGGTTCAAAACAGAGTGACGGTACAATTTTTCTAAAAGCAGTAAGATATTAATTTCAAATAACTGTTGTATAACAATTATCAAATGAAATTGACGGCGTCGTTTTTATATTTCAGATTTTTTCGGTAGTTCTTTTAAAATTACGCCATTTAATACATATTTACTATACAAAAACCTGGTGAAATTAATATTACCGCACAAAATGTAATCTTCCGTTAACAATGCAGCTGAGGTCGGTAAAGCTAATTTAAAACTTTCTAAACTTTGCATTTTGCTACTATGTACTATGTAAATTGCGGTGTACCGAAAAGCAATATAAATCCGGATAATTGAGAAATAAACATTAGAAATTCAAAATTAACGCAAAACTTTCTATGAATGAGGTTTTCAAACATAATTTGTTATAAAATAAAAACACTAATGGCAAAATAATGTTCACAGCGATGTTAAGAAAATAATGCACATACAGAAATGAAAATAAAAACCAACTAAAAAGGTAATATATGACACGCCTGGGTAAATACTGGTGAATTGATTTTTATTTATAGGTATAAATGGACATGGAGTGTAATTGGAGTGTTCATTAGGTTATTAACTTAGAATTCTCCATTTAATCAAATCTATTGAACGACATAATTTTATAATTAAATGGTTTTTGGACAAATTTAAAAACATTGTAGAATGTTGCGGAAGAAAGTGAACAGGGGAAAAAAAGAGGTTTTGCCCTATGTTATACTTTGGTTCCATTATTGTCCTAAAGCTTTTGTATTGGGGTTTTTTATTTATTCTATCCGTCAATAAAGATATTTATTATTATTAAATACTTGTTTTTATCTCAAAATATTTTGCTGGTATCATTATCATGGAAGTGCATCCAATTATTTAACATAATTTTAACACCTGTTTATTAAGCAATTATAAATTGCGCTTCCCACCAGAAATATAATCTTTCACAAATTCTGGTTTCATAAAAAATGCTTAAAAGCAATTTTGTGCACTGCACCAATAGCTTACATTTTTAATATTTAAGTTATCGAAGTTTATCACCCAGTATTTAATAATTTAAAAATTCCCATGTAACATTTTTCTAGATAATATCGGAAATTTACCATATGAATTTAGCAAAGATATTATAATTAATTGTCTTTATTTCGTTAGATTTTCTGTTGTGGTTTCAACATATCAACATAACTACACTTAGTGCTACTTAGTGTCCTAAAGTGTATAATTATCTTTTAAATAGATAAAAACAACATTGAAAGTACTTTATGCAACTATTAGTATTGATTTATCGACAGGAAACAATGTACCATCAATAGCAGCCATCCTATCTTAATTACAGTCTTGGATCTCAATTTATCCTTGTTCTGTGAAGGAAAACTCTCATGTCAAGCCTATGTGATGTATATCCATCAAGTACAATCCTTCAATAACACGCAAGTCTTCAAATGCAATGTTTAACATTACATAGTATGCATTATGTCATAAATTAAAAAAACATTTCTTTTCAGATGCATATATGGTTCACATTTTGAAAAATTATCTTAATAAATCAAGTGAAATATTCTTGGAACCAAACAAACACAGGAATAGTATAATAAGCGTATCTTACTAAAAGAAAAACAATCATCTGGAAAATTGACCAGTATTCTGTACATGCAGCCAAAACATAATCTTGAATGTAGAGTCTTGTTAACGTCTAACTTGTACGTATAACCTTTTTCGACTTATGATCAAATAAATCTATATTTATAAAAGTGTTTGAGTACGTATATGCGATGTCCAGCCGAACCTATCCCACTTACACTAAACGCCAAATTAGATGGCGAGCTGTGGGTATGCGCCGTAGTCGTTTATAAAAACGCGTACGCCCACTTACTGAAGTAGTAGCCAGCAAAAGCAAATACAAAGCCTTGTAAGCCTATGATTAATGTAGAGAACCACTGAAGCACTTGTGACGAGAGCTTCTTCAATGTCCAATGAAGGCACGTTGCTGCAGTCCTCCCCTCCATAGTACTTGCAAGCTACTAAGCAAACGAGGCCGGCTTTAGGCATACACAAGTTACACCACATTTGCTAGTCTTACATGCGCAGGTGATGAGTTTCATCACTTTGCTGGCGCTAGTTCCCTTTTGCACGTTTGTGGTCTTCATGCGGTACTCTTCCAACACCAATCCAAGGGATCCAAGTCATTGCGCAACCAAGCTCCTGCACTTTACGCCATACGATGTCTGTTTGTGGCTTAGATTTGGGCACACCCTGTTTTTCACACGGACAATTATACGTGGCATGTTCTCGCGTGGGTAAACCATCCAGTTTGTTTGTGTTGGCTAAAGATGGACTCACTAAAAATATCGTACACTTCATTGCACTAAGAGATTGATAAAGTTTTTTTTTTAATTGTCATTATTCGTGATAGAGATGTAATTACAAATTTATTAGTTAAGATAATTAAAGTACAATGAATTCAAAAAATTAATGTTTGGTGTTTTGTTCTTTTTATAAACCGTCATCGTTCACAGCGCTCCATTCCTTCTTTCAGTCATATACCACATCCCCACACACTTACAATAAGTTACATATTTTTTATTAAATTACCAAAATATTCACTAGAAATAATTTATATGGCAAAACAACGTTTGCCGGGTCATCTAGTTTTCTAATATAATCCTAGTGTATTATATTAGAAAAATTATATGGTTTGTTTGTTCTGCCTGTCCTAAAAGAATATCTACTGAAACAGTAAATATGCCCCAAGTAAAAGAAGCTCAAAAAAATTTAATCTGTTAGAAGAAAATAAGGAATAAATATGACATTTTACCAAACTGCAACAGTTACAACGGTATGTATGATAGACATAAATAGCAAAAAGTATTTAATGTAAATCTAACGAGTGAAAATATGTCTTTAAAATGAGCACTATCCATGATTAAGACAGTTGTGTTAATGATAATTTCATTTCATCTAATCCTAGAATCTTGACGAAAACGTGCTTACTTCACACATTTTAATTACGAAAAGAAGCAAAGAAAATGAACTACTCAGTCTGATTTATAGGCGAGGAGTATTAATCCTGATGTTTAATTAAGCGTAGTAGCGAGTACCAACCAATATAGCAGACAAGTCGGGTATTAGATGAGCGACCTTGTCTAAATTTAAATGCACACGGAATGAATGAAATCATTCATCGTGTTCCGGTGGTACAAATCTGCTACTAACACCGATACAATCGATGGTGCTAAATTTAAATTTCGATTTACTAAAGACAACTTCGAAGAATCATTTCTATTGTTAGTCAGCGTTCTAAAAGTAATCCAATAAATTTAGGGTACCTTTCATCTTCCTTACTAAACTAAATTGATTTGATACCGATAGTATAAAAAGTTTATTTCTGGAAAGCGATGAAATATAAAGAAAATTTATACCATCATTAGTTTCGCAAGAGAAAAAAGTGGTTGTGGGAATTTCAAAAAATATGTACAAATACTTACTATTATAATAGGTAAAGAATGTGAAACTTTCAGTATGTAAAGGTTTGTTTTCGTCTCACTAAAATATGAACTATTCTATAGAAAAATCAAAACGTATATACTTTCAATGGTGAGCAGGAAAGATCGAAGATAACTTTCTATGAATTTGTTTGATTCAGCTGATACCTGCTGGTAACCCATAATTATCTCGCAAGGTATGTAGTAAAACTCAATTCACTAAATATATTTGCATTCTTATTTAGTTAAAAACATATAACATGTTTTGCTAACATTATAGCTTCGTCAGATGTTAAACTACTACTACGAGGGTAATCCTAAAAATTTTCCTCTCAGCAACTCTCATTCTTTCTTCTTCTCTTTTTGTTATGGTCATTGTTTCAGCTGCACAGGTACATACTTTGTAAGAATGGATCTTATTAACGTTTTATATATTCACATCTTCGTTCTTTGGTTTAATGCCTTATTTTTCAATAACTTCTTATTTGCTTGCAGTGTCTTATTTGCAGATATGATTTTTTCTTTAATTTCAATACAACTCCAAGGTATCTGAATTTATCCACCTCCTCGAATACCTGTTTTCCTACTCTTACTGCACTATTTCTTAGCTACTTTCCTATCCTCATTGTTGTCGTCTTTTTTATTAATTTTCAGTCCAGTTTTTTTTCTCTTTTTCAGTATTTATTCTAAAATGTTAACCATAATATCCCTTCTTTTAGCAATTAGCACTAAGTTGTCTACATATGCTACTAGCTGATCTTCACTTGCTCTTATTGTACTTGTTTATTATTGGTGTAATATGTTCTATTGCATATTAAAAAGTAATGCTGACAGTGCTTCCTTCTCCTTGTTTGACACCTCTGTCTATATTTACTTCTTCTGTTTCACCCAACGAACTATATTAGTAAACCATAGAACGGCAGTTGCTTGTTGAATCAGCGCTTCCAACGGTGAATGTAGGAACTAAAGGCCGCCATGACAGTTGAGGTCAACTTCGAATTTTGTTTTGTGTGTTTCGTCCGATTTTTGAGTTTGTTATAAATTTATAAGTACAATGCCTGCTGCCTGTTCAGCTATTAACAGTACCAACAGAAGGAAAGTAGGTACAAACATTTCGTTTTACAAGTAAGCATAAATTTATTTGGTTTTTGACAGTAATAAATTAATGTATCTATTTAATACTTTTAGATTTCCCATGAGGAATAAAGAATTATTAAAGAAATGGACTATTGCTATGAAAAGGGATCATTGGAAACCATCAGCTTTCAGTTACATTTGTTCTACTCATTTTGAAGAAACATGTTTTCGTTATAATAATAATAGACGCAGTTTGCAACCCAATAGCTTGCCTACAATTTTTACTTTCACGCAATTGAAAACATGTAAAAAAGTATCAAGACCTCCCCCAAAGAAGAGGACTATTGACATTCGTGAAGAAGAATTTGTAATAAATAAAAACAGTGCGAATACAGGTAGGCTTATAATTGAGTTATATTTTACAGCACCATCTATATATTACCTTTTTTACAGTACAGGAAATCAATAGAAATGTCAACGATATCAATTTTGTCATCACAGCTTACCATAATTATTGTATCACAACAAGCCCTCGAAAATTAAAGAAAAAACTCGATGAGGCAGTAGATAAGTTGAAAATTCAAGATCGTCAGTTGCGATCTTTGAAACAGAAAGTACAGAGGAAAACTGCTAAAATTAATAATTTGAAGAAGGTAATAAGTGGTTTAAAAAAACGTCTGTGTGAAAATGGTAATCTGGTTATTAGTAATTGTTTCGAAGGTGTGTTAAAAGATTTGCTTTTAAACCATAGGAATGGTTACAAAAATAATGAATATCCGGAAGTAGTAAAAAAATTTGCTATCACTTTACATTTTTATTCATCACAAGCATATAGATATATTAGAAAGTTCATTAAATTACCACATCCACGTACTATTAGAAACTGGGCACAGAATGTGGATAATAATAATAATAATCCAAGTGCTTTGCAGTTTAGATCAGCATATAGAAAGTGCTTGCTAGCTCAAATCGAACCCTCAAGAAATGCGAATGTTTCTTCAGAAGATACAAATATATCTTTAGAAGTAGGTTTTGAAAGACACAACACTGAAAAAACAGTAAGAACTTTGTCTTTGTTCTGCGAAGGAATTGTAGAGTATATTGCTGGGAATGTTATTCGGGAAGTTGTAAAAAAACTAAAATGTCTTGAATGCATCATTTTACTATTAGGAACAGAAAAAAACAAATATCCTCTAATTGCAATTAAAGATGTAACCCATTCACTAATTATTCCATCTAGTAACACTGAAAATGCTAAAAATTGCTGAGGCAGTCATTGTAAGTTATAAAACTGACATATTAAATTGTAAGAGAAATATATGTTTATTATTAGAAACTGAAATATTTAAAAAAGTATGTTATTCAAAAATATTTTATGAACATGATCATTTATTTACTGAATTATATGATGATGATGTAATACATTATATACACTTAATAAAACTTGTTATTCAAAAATATATCCAAATACGTTTACATCGTATGTGTAAAATGTATAGTATGGCAGCCGTTGGCACTTCCCTACGGCAAAAATTAACAAAAACTATAATTTTTAAAGGCCACTAAAAGTAAGGCACTGTTGTAATAGTATTGTATTTAAGATTTAAATATATAAGAAAAAAATTGTTTTAACTTTAATTTTACCTCATTATAATAAACGTTGTCCTTTTTTCCTTTCGTATAACGAAGTTAATGAACAGAAGAATAAGTAATTAATGATTTAATGAAAAATTCTATAAAATCTCAAGAATTATTTATACCCAATAAGTAGATTTAAAAGGTAAGAACCTCTTATTTATGTCAATCAACTCTCTCACTGTTATTAGCGGGAATTAATTAACATCTATCCAATGCACAAATACAGAATGTGTACTTTTAATATGAATATAATAATTTCATTAATTATAATACGGATTCATCTATTTGAATTTTGACCTCAACTGTCATGGCGGATAGCCACGCCCACTGTCACAAATTTAGTGCACCAAATAGCCTTTCTATGGTTTACTAATATAGTTCGTTGGTTTCACCTTTATGTGTTCTTATGCTAATTCTCGTTTCTCTCAAAGTTGCATATGTAAGTCTTCGTAATTTCTATTCTATTGATCATGTCCAAGGCTTGTTAAAAATTTACAAATAGTATTTCGATGTCTGCTTTGTACTGGCATGGTTTTTCAGTGGCCTGTTTCATTACATGTATTGCATGTTAATTGTTGATCTTCCTTTTATGAAAAAATTGATACTGTTTTATATTGTTACTTGACATTGCAGTTAATCTTTTCTGTATGATTGTAGATACAATCTTGTATGACGTATTTAGCAGTGCTATTCCTTTATAGTTCTTAAATTCATATGACCTATTTCCCAATCTCGTGGTATCTTTTCTTCCCTACATATTTGCAAAATTAATTTGCATATCTGTTCCTATAGCTTTTCTCCTCCATATTTAATTCCATATTTATACTATCTTTACCCGGTGCTCTTGAATTACGACTTTTCCTTCTTATCGGTTTCACTTCCTCGAAAGTAGGTTCTTGTACTTCAACGTTGTCGATGTCATTGCAGATTATCGCTTGTGTTTTTTCTTCATTAAGTAGCTCCATAAAATATTCTATACCCATCTTTCACTAGACTATATATATTCCATTAACATTATTCCTTGCTTGTTTTTTATTCCACTGGTTCTGGATATACGGTTATTATTTTATTTATTTTTTGGTAAAATTTCTATGTGGTTTTACCTTGCAATTTTTCTATTTTCAACATATCGCTTTTTTATCCAGCCTCAGTGCAAAAAAATAGTAAGAATCAGTAAGTTCTTACTATTTTTCTGCACTTTTACTTTCTTATACTTAGTATAAGGAGGGAATTACTTTCTTATACGTAGTATAAGGAAGTATTGTGATGATGAAAATGTTCGACCTGGAGATTTAAAAGAAACTCTCTTCCTCTCTCTCTCCCTCTCTCTCTCCCCCCTCCACCCACTCCCCTTTTAAAAAATCTCTCTCTCTCTCTTTCTTTGTGTGTCTGGTCAGTGCGTGTGTGACCACGATAGCGATCAAACGGCTATAGCTATCAATTCAAAATGTTGTATTTACGAGTATAATCTCCCTGTTGGGATCTGATTAGATTTTTAGTCAAATCGATAGACCAGAAGTAATAGTTTACTTCGGTGAATATTTCGTCAACTACTAAGTTTTAACAAATTTAAAAGGAATTCAAATTTTCTCAAAACTAAATTTGAGACAAATTTTATTAAAAATTTTTAGAAATTTCTACCGGAAGTAGGTCTTTTACTCTTACCAAAATTCAGTATTTTCCGAATATCTCGCAAGTCATGCTTTTTAAACAGGTACGGCACGAGTACAAAAGTATTTAGAACTTAATTTTCAATACCTTTTGTATAAAAAAATTTTCAAAATTCGAACCGGAAGTAACACTTTTACTCTCATCGAATAGCGATTTTTGCAAATATTTCGTAAATTATGCATTCTATATACATTTGTCAAGAGTACAAAAGTATTTAGAGTTGGATTTTTAATATTGTTTTGTACAAAAAAATTCTTAAAATTTTGACTTGAAGTAACACATTACATACAGGTTTATTTTTCCGGTTTATGTTTCTAAGATAAAAGCATTTAAAACAATTTAGAACAACTTGTGCATTATTTGAAACCCTCATACGTATAAGAAAGTCGTGTGGTGGCCACACCTCATCTTTTTTTTGTTGCAATTTCTCTATATTCCATTTTGTTTCCATATTTATTATTTTAACAATTTTCTTCTCCATCTAAAAGGATATAACTTAAATTGGAACTAACTGGAGTAAATTCACCATGTTCAATTTAAAATAGCAAAGACGATATGTGCACGAGTTTAAAATAAGTTTTATATTACCCCAGACAACTTTGATATCAGTTACATTGTTTATCTATCAGCAATGAAGTTATCTAACAACATGTCTAACATACTAAACTATTAAAGCATCGCAAATAAACGGAACACGAAATTCAATAGACCTTAACTACAGAAAATGCGCCCCCGACTTACTTCATAACATAATTTAAATTCTCTTTAGTCTCTCAAATGTCTGCAGGGATCGCAAGACAGTATACCTTTGGGAGTGTCCAAATTCTTGCTGCTTATACGGATAGAACATATAAAGAGTACGAGAGGAGAATTACACGACGAAACAAGCTACGTGTACAGCCAACAAGGCATTTTCCCAAGATAAAGTGTCATAAAAACTTTGCTATAGCATCCGACTTTTTTATTTTTAAAGAAACAAGAAGAAAAACTCATCTCGTAACAATTTTCTTACTCTAAGAAACTAAACGAGAGAGAGAGAGAGAGAGAGAGAGAGAGAGAGAGAGAGAGAGAGAGAGAGAGAGAAAATTACCAAGGCTATATACATATTATAACAGTCAAATAACGATGAATATATTTAATAATATCCATTTGATATCTTGATCATGTTTACAGTAACATTTCCTTGAGTACAGGGACTCCTTCTGTATAAATACGTATCAGCAAGTATGAATACCGACCGTGGAGCGCGTATTTCACCATAATCAATATTTGGTTGTACTTTACACAATGCGCAATCGTCTCGGTTAAACAGCTGGCAGCGAAGTCAAACAATGTCTTTTCCGTATACAAGAGCCGAAGTATGCGTGTTCAATTGTACCACTCTACAGTATGTACGGTGGCATTTCATAATGAAAATGAATCGATTAAGATGGGAGGAAACTGTATAAAATACCATGCTTAGAAGGTTTATTTCTATGTCGACTAATTAATTGTACTTTTTAGCGCGCTGGATTGACAACTAATCATTATTTATAGGAATTAAAATTGCTATATAAACAATCTTCATTAAGATTAAGAAGAATATATAGAAACCAATTTGACCAGGGTTGAATAATTGAAACGATTATTTTAGAAAATCCAAAATCCAGTGCTTCCCAAACTGTGCGCTGCGAAATATTGTAAAGCGTCATAATTAACTGAACCAAGGACATTTGGCCTAACTAAACAAAAAACAAAATAAGAAACTAAAAATATCTAGATTAGCAAACCTCGTGATGTTTTTGCCAAAAAGTTAAAAAAACAGAAACAACAACAAAATACATTTTGGAAGACTGGATCTGTACCAAAAAAACGCTTTACTAGCATCTGACAAGGTGGCTTACACGATCACGAAATGTAAGAAGGCTCATACCATCACAGAAGAACTTATTCTTCCGGTTGCTGTAGATATGGTGAACATCATGGTTGGTGAGCCTGCTGGGAAGCTGCTTTTAAAAGTGCCTTTTTCCAATAACACAATTGGTCGGAGAATACAACATATGGCGCAAGATATCAACGATCATTTGATTGAAAAAATTAAAGGAGGAGAATTTGGATTGCAGCTAGGTGAAGCTACGGGTAATAATAAGGATGCTCATTTAATATGCTATATATGGTTTATAGATTGTAATAACATTAAAGAAGACCTTCTGTTTTGTAAAAATATCACTGCAGGAGCGAAGGCTCACGACCTGTTCGAGATTCTTGATACATTTATATCTAAAAATAATTTGAAATGGCCTAAGTGCGTTGGTGTACTGATGGAGTTCGCTCCATGTGTGGCTGATATGGAGGAATACGGGCACGTATTCGAAGCAAATCGTCAAATGCAATGTGGACCCACTGCATTATTCATAGAGAAGCGCTTGCGTCAAAGCATCTGAGTCCTGTACTGAATCAGGTGTTAGAATGTGTGGTAAATGTGGTAAATGTTATAAAATCTCGTCTATTTAAAGGAAGGTTTTTTAAAAAGCTATGTGAGGATACGCGAGCAGAACACGTTTGAATTGCGATAAGAAATTTTTATTTTCCTTAAAGAGGAAGGTTGCAGAGATGCAGAAGATTTTGCTGATGCCGATTTTTTAATGAAACTGGCTTATTTAAACGACATTTTTGACAACCTGAATTCCTTTAATCTCTCTTTGCAGGCCATGGTTGTTTTTATAATATTGCAGCAATTTGATATAAAAAACACATCTGAAGGGCACTTATGACAGCTAATTATCTAGTTTGAGAAATACTTTCTAAATGAAAATTTCGATAGGTTTGCATGGATTCAAGATCCATTTAACACTAGTGCTCCGTCTGAATTTACTTCTGCGAAAGAAGAGAATTTTATCGAATTATCTTGTGGCAACAGTTTGAAAGTAAAATTTGGCAACATGGAATTGACAGAATTTTGGATTTTACTAAACGATGAATATCCCCTTCTAGGTGATAAGGCTCTACTGATTTTAATTCCATTTTCGACGTTGTATTTGTGCAAGGCTGGGTTTTCGGCTGTCGCTGTGACAAAAAGCAAGTACATATAGAGCGAAAATCAACGTGGGAAAGGAAATGAAAGTGACCGTGTCCAGTTTAATTCCACAATTTGAGAAAATGTGCAATGATTTGCAGGCGCATCCATCACATTAATTATTAGTTTAATATTAATAAAGTAAAAAAAAAATGTTACACAATGAGGATACACGAGTTTCATTTATTTTTACTTTTTACTTACGATCAGACATACTTTTACTGAGGATAGAGCGCCATGAAAAATGTGTAATTAAAAAAGGGCGCCGTGACTCAAAAAAGTTTAGGAACCACTGCCATAGTCTATAATCTGAGCCCATTTTACGCACATTGGACAATTCGTATTTTTAAAAGAAGTGCAAAACATATTCAGCTAGCAGATGGATATCATTTGTTACGGCACATACACACTTAATAAAATGATATATATATTTTTTACTTTAAAGTGGTGTATATCAACATATCTTTTTCTTAAAAAAGCTCAGGCCGTGTGTAAAATGTTTGCAATGTAACAATACCGAGAGATTTAAAACGTCAAGCAGCTGATATTTAACAGATAGAATTAATTATACTCATGTTAATACTAGTTAATCAGATTATTTGAATGTAAAGCAGGGTAGTGTCCTTGAACCACTGTTTCATGTCATATATATTGTTATGGTATTTCATGAACGTATGTTCAGATATTAAATTGTTAAAGATATACTAATATCTTCTGGTATTAAAAGTAAGGTTTATCTGGTGACAGTGATAGATATTTTGATTTGTCAGATCAATAGCAGTAATGTTAATGATTTTCTTAATAGAAAAACTGAATGCTAAAATACATATGTTTTTAAAGAAAATATTAGAAATTTGTACTGAAAGGAACTGTTTTAATGTTATGTAAAGACTAGGCAAAACAAAGTAAGGTCAAATCATAATTTATAGATTAAATTATGCTTTGTAGATTTATTAAGGATATAAAAGAATTTAAACCTTAAATTCGAATAAGTTTTGTATATTAATATTATCAAAATTTCGAGCGGAAATAATACTTTCTCCTTTATCCAAACGCAGTCTTTTACAAATATTTCGCAAATTATGCATTCCTTTTGTATAATAAAATTGGACCACGTATAATAAAGTCATGTGGTAATCACATCATTTTTATAATGAAAATTTTCGACCACGAAATTCTTTGCAGATGTTCACGTTTTAAAGATCTGTGATACCGCAGAAGTGGTTTTTGAAAAATTTCTAAATCTCTTTCTCTCTATCTGTACGTGCGACCATGAAAGCGGCTAAACGGCTAAACCTATCAATATTAAACTTTATATTTTCCGGTATAATCCGGTGAAATCTGAAGTAGGAGTTTATTACATCAGTGAAAAAATCAAATCTTACCAATATCTGGTCAACTACTATACACACGCACTCAAAAATAAATTTCAGAAGAATTATGTAAAAAAAAAGTGTTTGAACATTCCTAGCGTTGGTCTATCACTATTATCCAAAAGTGTTTTTTCAGCAAACATCTCACAAGTCAACTTTTCTAGACAGATATGTTAAGAGTATGAAAGTATTTATTATTGTTTGATTTTGAATAGTAATTGTAAAAAAAATTCAAAATACAAACCGAATTTAACACTTTTACTCTTATCAAATAGTAATTTCTTGGAAATATATCGCAAATTATGAATTCCACAGAGATTTATTAAGAGCATAAAGCTAAATTTTGGATAACTCTTGTATAAAAAAATGTCAAAATTGGGAAGTAACACTTTTACACTTATCTGATAGCAATCTTTTTGCAAATATCTCGCAAATTATGTATCCTACACAGATTTATCAAAACTAAAGTATTAAAAACCCGATATGAACAATTTATGTATAAAAAAATTCAAAATTCGAACCGAACGCAACACTTTTACTCCTATCGAACAGCAGTTTCTTGAAAATATACGACGAGTTTTATATTGCAAACAATGTAGGAAATAAATTACTGATACTAATATTTGGTACTATTTTTTACCATTGCTATTGACGGTTACCATACCTATTGTAAAATAATGTTAATGGTTTTCTACGAAACTTTTACAGGATTCAAGTGATTATAAATTTATACGAATCATCGCTCCTCACTTGCCATTTCTCGAAGAGAATCTCGTCTATATTCACAGGCAAGGGATCCAATACACGTGCAAATTGGGGAGATCATTAACGAGTCAAATAATAAATTCCGGAAAACTGCCGCAGCAGTTTCTATTTAGGCCTGCAATAAAGGAGGACATTGACAAATTGGCAATTCAACCGGAGAACTCGCTCGTAATGGCAGAGATAATCGAGACTAACGCTGAAATTCAGCACTCAATTTTGCACGGATCAACGATCCGTATTATTGTCTACATTATATAGAATCTGTATTGCGATTTTGTAACACCATTGTATCGAAATGAATATCTCCTTTAACCCGGACAACTATTAATCCGATATCACGTTCTGGAAATCATTGTGTTAACACTTGCAGCCAATTTGAAATGCAGCTTCTTAATTCATACCATCAAATGGAATAACTGCTCAAACTATATATTCTATTTCGTAATAAAAACGTAGGGAATTGCGGCGTATGTCTCCGATGTTGTATTACCCGAATTGTCTCAGAGGCTTTGTTTAGACATGACAGGACAATTAATATTTATAATACACACTAGCTGGCCCGGCAGACATTGTTCTGCCTTTTCCGGTAAGTGGCGCTATGAGTTTGATGTGGTTAAATTTAAAAATAATTCGACCACAGCGCCACCTATCTGGTCAAGATTTCGAGATTTCCTTTTTTAGCTCACAACCAACATACATTGTGAATATGAGTTATTTTGGTCTATAAATATACAATATGTTAATAACTTGACTAGAGCGCCACCTATTGGATCCTAGCATAACCATGCACCATCAGATTTACAAACCGATCGACTTTTCACTTTCATGCAAGAGTAAACAACAGAGACATAACAATCTGGATTTTGATGGATTAATACATGGCCTTAAATTCAGTGCATCACAAACCTTTATTTTACAAGCTGAAAGAAGGGCCACCTCGGGCCTACTCAGATATCATCCGTTGTAGCGTAAACAATATGTTAAAGTGCTCTTTAAAGGGTTCCTCATATCTTCATCTTTGGACACCAACGTACAACATCTCTGTTGACAGGTCCCATTATTTAGGTGTAACAGTTGATTGTTCTTTCTCATGGATACATTCAGAAACGCACACATAGAATGCGTAGATTTTGTGGTAGTGGTAAAATGTTCCAAATGCTACGTGAATACTTATCCTTCAAAAATCTGATTTATCAGCGTTATTTCAGTTGCAATCAAGGAACAGTTATTTGAAAACAATAAGCTAATCTTGTTGGTTTTTATTGTTGTTGTAAAGATAGCTATGTCTGTCAAAAGCCACTATGCTAAAGTTACTAAAAATATGAATGTGACAATGACTTATCCCATTCCGATAGATCATTGGGACGAGCAAAATATTATTATTGTTATTATTATTATTATATTTTATGTGTTTTACGCAGTTTGTTAGTTGCTTATGTTCGAAATTACGTTTGTACTTTCTAATTGTTATATTTATCTTTATATCATTGGCTTGTTCTAGACCATTTGTATGGTCTTATGAATAAATATCATTATTATTATTATTATTATTATTCTAACTCTAGTTTACTACGCTTACTACTGGCACTAAAGTATTTCGTAACTATAATAAACCACTTTGTGCTCTAATTTTAGACGTCTATTTTTAATTATTCTCTCATTCAATTCAGAGATAGCCTTATTTTCTCTATGACACTTGCACAAAATCTTTACAAAAACCCTGGCATTCTTCGCGCTAAATCACCCGCGACGGAGACAAAAGTGTTTCCGATATTTCTCTATCCGAACACTCCCGTAAATAGATTTTCATCAGCACTCTTAAAACGTCACAACCACGTATATACATATATAGGTTTTGTTTTCTCTTTGACAAAGCACGTCGTGGCTTTGCCAACGTAATATCTTTCTCTACAAATGGATATATACACACATACATACATTCAACGAGAGCCGGTGAAACACGGTGTCATTTGCTTTCATTTCATTATACATTCCTGCAATTCTGGCTTCGTCTGCTTATGTGCAATTGTAGGGGTAATGCCAGACAAAACTGACAGCCAACTCTGAAGCAACACAGAACATGTCCTATAGCACTCCTCCAAGATAAGAGACGTCATACAAAAACGGTACAGTACAACAATTCAACCAACCAACGCAGAGGAATGTTTCAATACAGGAAATGATCACGGACTGGATTATAAAATGTATAGAAGTCTGAGGCATTGTCGTTTACCACGTTCACCTGGTAAAATGTGATACTGTCACGTTTATGGTAACTTGTATTAATAATAAATAAAGTACAATATTAACACTACAAGATGAATTTAAATTGTTTTATGTTTACTGAAATATTCAAAACTGATTTGTATAAGAATCACTTTATAGAGAAGAAATCTAAAATGAAAATGTTTGTGTAATATTATAGAATAATATGTGATATTATAAATAACGCAATTTTATAGTATCACAAAGATTAATCTTCTGTTAAATATTGTAATGATATATTGGAAGAGAATTAAAAAGTTCGAAACTAAAGTTCCAGCAATTTTTTCTGAAATTACAAAAAGTCATAATTCAAGAACAGAAAATCTAAAAAAAATATAACTTCCATCGAATTTGCAAACATACCAGTATAATAAAAAATAAAGACATTTTAAAATATCACCAATATTTTATGTAATATGGAATTCCAGCGCTATCCCAAATCATTGTTTAGTGCTCATACAAGTACTCGAAGCAATTTACTGCTATATAGCACTATGCTTACAAAAATTTTCCAATATCGGTGTTTAATACTTGCATACTATCAGTAAAATAGTAATCACAAATTCGCCTAGGAGGTAAATTTAGTAGTAAATTGGTAAATGATAGAAAAACAGCAACATTTCTTGTTATTGCACGGAAATAGGTATTTGCTATTAGTATTAATTGGAGGAACGTTAGAGTAATATTTAAGTAATGATTGAAGGACTGATGTCAGTCAAAAGCCTTGCAAATTAAGTAACTTTTGAGTTAAATGTCATTTCATGTTGATTTGAATTTTAAATAAACCACTTAGGCTGTATTACACGGTGTTATTATATTATATATATTATACCATTCAAACTCACAAAAATTTCGAAGATATGCATATAATAAAGAACATTACCAAAAAAACAGCAGATAATAATTTAATTTTCACACGCGCAGACACGGGTAAAACAGTAATTGCTATAAATAAACAAGACTATATTTCTAAAACTGATAATTTCTTAGATCCGGATAAATATACTTTGTTCAATCATGATCCTACTAACAAGTTCCAAAGAACAAATTATTAACACCATTAATAACTCAAAGAGCCTGTTTGACACAAGTAACTTTTTTGAAAGACAGAAATTAAGAGTGATGAACCCACAAGCCACAAAATTATATTCCCTAATCAAATTACATAAAGAAAATTACCCGATTAGACAGGTAGTATCATATGTTACAGCCCCAGCGGTTAACATTTCAAAACACCTTATAGACCTTGTTAATAAGCATACGAGATTTAAACCCAAATATAGTATAAAAAATAGTTATGAATTAATTAATAATATTAAAGATCTTAAGTTACCGAATAAAACCAAATTAATTTCATTTGACGTTAAAAACTTGTTTCCAAGTGTTCCACCGGGGGAAACGAGGGTACTAATTAAAGAGATGCTAGAATTTAATAGAACTAACCCCGTAATAAAAAATGAGATTTTACAATTATTATCTGTTTGTTTAGAACAAAATTATTGTACATTCAATAACAAATTTTATAAATGTAACGAAGGTCTGATTATGGGTAATCATATTTCTCCTCTACTAGCCGAAATCTTTATGGATAATTTAGAATGTAAGATCTTTGAAAATAAAAGTTTAACTAGGAATGTGTTGTTCTGGTTTAGATATGTAGACGATATATTAGTAGGATACACAGGTACAGATAGACAATTAAATAAAATTTTATTAAGTCAGTTAATAAAAACATTACTTTTACTATTGAAAAAGAAGTTAATGGAATTATAAATTTTTTAGACCTCACACTTAAACGAGTTAACGACAAAATAGATTTTTCAATATACTATAAAGAATCACACACCGACACTACTATTCATTGAAAATCAAATCATCCTCATTCACACAAATTAGCCGCTTATCACAGTATGATCCATAGGTTAATTAATATTCCAATGTCGATATATGACTATAACAAAGAGTACTATATTATAAAACAAATGGCGAAAAACAATGGGTACGACCCAAATTTAATAGACAAATTAATAACCAAAAACTTTTTAATAAAACGTTACTAGAGGTGTATCCGACTACCAAAGACAATACGATTAAGAAGTTTAAAGCATTTCCTTATTTTGGTCATGAACAAGATAAACTTATGAAATTACTTAGAAAAAACAACATTAATATTGCTTTTAGAACAAATAACAACCTAGCTAAATACATTAAAAACAACAAAGAAAAACGACACGAGACAATAAATCTGGAGTTTATAGGTTAAATTGTGGATCTTGTACTAAGAAATATAGGTATAGTCAGACTGGGAGAGCTTTTAAAAAAAGGATAGCTAATAATTTTTTTGCGTACACTAATAAAAACAACGACTCAGCCTATGCGAATCATTTGATTGAATACGACCATTGTTTTAATGATAAATTAGACATTCTTCATGTACAAAACAAAAGTAGAAAATTAGATTTACTCGAATGTATGGAAATTAACAAATTGAAATATTCAGACAATTTATTAGACGAGAAAGTAAATCTGAATCGATCGCCTTTATTAAATCTATATCTTTCTAGTTCTTAGGTTTTCCCTAATCCTATTAATAATGTAGGTCCCCTTTAGTAAACTGTCGATATAATTAAGAAAACTGTCCTCTTTAAGTAAATACATTTAAATTACCCTTTGTAAATATTTTACAGTTATTTGTTAATGTTGTCATTATATTTGTCTATATATAATAGAGTTGTTCTCTGATTGTAATAATTTAGAATTCGTTATCACCTGAAGAAGCTACAGTGTAACGAAACAAGCTGTTGTGTTTTTAATTTCAATATTGTGTAAATCTGAAACAATTGTTTGTGTTTTATTTCTATTATTATATACGTAAGTATATAGTCAGCCAATCATCCATATCATCAATGTTGATTTTACCTTTAAAAGTGAAGATACTTTGAAGACTTGATACGTTTTCTCAATAATTATTTAGTGGTGGTTGGTAATGACGTTTTTGGGAATGGTTTCGCATTTACCGAGAGAACCCATAAAGTATCAACGTAAGTCCACTCCTAAATACGTTATCACAAATCGCTGTTATAAATTCAAGATTACTTATTACATGTGACTTTTTTTTTCAAAGTGATCTGTCATGGTGATTTTACTTTTTGAAAGTGCTTGGTAATAGTTGTGGTCGGTAGTAGTTAGGACCTCGATATTGAAATTGCCACTAGCAGAAAACTGCCAAATGCTAATGCCCAACTGAAGAACACAAAAGGACATACCAAAAGAAGTGAGAAATGAATTAAGACTGACTGGCACCACCTGGAAATATAAAAGGAATATTAAACATGGATAAGAGATGATTGAGCTGTCTTGTAATCAACAAACTAAACTCAAACAAAGCTTGTAATAGATTACATCAAAAGCAAAGCAACAGTCTAGTAGCCTGGGCAAGTCGGAAAAGTTGCAGTCGTCCAAAAAAGTGGGTTTAGAACTTTCGCTAACGTTCATGGCAAATACTCATGTTAAATAGCATTATGACTGGAGACAAAATATCAATGACGATACTGATATTAAACTATTTAGTTACAAATATTGCTGCCCAAATACCCACAATCAGTACCTACTCAACAATTGATAAAACTAAAAGTTGGAAATGCACATCACACAAAACAGAGGAAGCAAAATGGGCGCCTATATGCTATTATCAAAACAAAAAATGAGGTGTGGCCACCACACGACTTTCTTATACGTATGAGCGTTTCAAACTATACAATTTTAAGAATTTTTTTATACAAAACTTATTCAAGATCGTATTCTAAGTACTTTCATTCCCTTAATAAATCTCTATAGAATGCTTACTTTGCAAGATATTCGAACAAAAGTGCTACTCGCTAAGAGTAAAAGTGCTACTTCCAGTCCGAATTTTGAAATTTCATTTATACAAAAAATATTGCAAATCTAACTCTAAATACTTTTGTACTCTTAATAAATATACATAGAATGCATAATTTACGACATATTTGCAAAAACTCGCTATTCGGTAAGAGTAAAACTGTTACTTCCGGTCCGAATTTTGAAATTTTTTTTATATAAAAGATATTGAAAAGTATGTTCTAAATACTTTTATACTCGTAATGTACCTGCCTAAAAAAGCATGACTTGCGAGATATTCGCAAGAAACTGATTTTCGATAAGAGTAAAAGACCTACTTCCGGTAGGAATTTCGAAAAACTTTTTAAATAACATTATTCACAATTTTAATTATATATGAATTCTTTATAAATTTGTTTAAACTTAGTATTTGACGAAATATTGGCAAAACTCGATTTTTTTGCCGAAGTAAACTGCTACTTCCGGTCTACCGATTTTACTGAAAAACTAATCAGATCTCAAGGGAGTATTTATACACGTAAATACAAAATTTGGAATTGATATCTACTGCGGTTTGACCGCTATCGTGACCACACACACAGAGAGAGAGAGAGAGAGACACAGAGACATTTTTTAAAAACCACTTTTTCGGTATCAGGGGACCTCAGAACGTGGACATCTGCAAAAATCTCGAGGTCGAAAATTTTCATCATCACAATACTTCCTTATACTACGTATAAGAAAGTAAAAGGTAGATATATTCTGTGAAAGTTGTGAAATGGAGACCTTTTTTATATTATATTCAAAATACATTTTTTTTTATTAGCCTTTTAGTTTTGTGTACTGGTCATTATATAAACACATTTATTTGTCAAATAAAGAGGTAGTTTTAATTATTTATGTTAATTTAAGAAAAGAGGCCACAGCTATCAGTTTTTTTGAAATTGCTCTAATTTTATGTAAACTATTCTGCTTCTATTTCATTTTCACAATTGTCCACAATTAAATGTGCGCGATTGGCCTGGTAAGCTTCAATAGAGATGATTTCAATTAGTACCATCTGACCAACATGACACTGAATGTGTTAAACTGTTGAGACGTATAATTCATCACCATCTATTGTTATTTTTTAATTTTAAGTCTATCAATGACTATGGTACTAAACATTAAAACTAAACGTGCTGCACACAATCACTCTATTTGACATCGATTATAATTAGTTAACCCCATAAACACCAGTCGCTGGCTATAAAATTTAAAAAAAGTAATCCATATCAAATAGATGACAGGGAAAAAACAGAGTTAATAAACTTACATAATCCAGAAAATGATTACGCGGTAAAGCCAATCTGAATTTAGAGCTCGCTAGGATAAAATCTGGTTTAGCGCAATAAAAACTACAAATATTGATGCAATCCGCACCCAATTTTCTCCGAAGATAAAATGAACGCAAAACGAGGTTATATACATACATATGCAGGTATCTGATGTAATCGTGGTTTCGATATGTATAAGAGAAATTTAATTCATTAGAACCACTTTTAACATTTTGAAAACGTCTCTACAAATATTAATATCAAATTGTGATTTCAATAAAACATGGTAATTTCTGTAATAGAAATATGACTGAATTAATAACTTTTTTAGATAAAAATATTTTTTTAAAAACGGAATTAATTAATGTAGTAAAATATTAATGCAGTTGTGATTGGCCCATAATTCGACTGTAATCAGAATGCAAACACAAACAGTAAACAATATAAGGTTCATTGAATTTTCGCATTGTTATGAGTCATACAGTAATCTTTTATCACAATACTAGTATTATCATTTATTTCAACGAGGTGTAAGATGCAATCGATTGTCACTAGAGTTCCTTTTATAAAGAGTGAAGATATACGAACGTGTCCGCCATGTTCGTTCTAATACCCTTCTATCTACGCCGATGAAGAAAGAAATTTAGGAGGATTTAGTGGACTTTTTTGTTGTTGTTTTCGCGTCAAAACAGATGTTGCAGTTCACCATATGTTGTATGTATTCAGTAACTGCGTGCTGTTTACATTATTTCTTTGCTCCGTCGTAGTTTAAACCTGGGACGTCCGCTCCGTAGTTATTAACTGTGACCTGTTTGCAGGTTACTAGATGTGCATTGAAAGCTCCCGTATTTTTTGTCGCTTCTTTTGCATTTAGTTACAAAACACCATTAAGTGTCGGCAAAAAAATGTATCAGATTTATATTAATTATTAATATTAGCGGCAGAACTGACGTAATTGAACAAACAGAATTACAAAAAAATAAATCGAAATTCGAAACTGCGTGAAAAATAAATGCAACATCGTGGAATTAATTCAAAAAGCATTATCAAATCGCGACTCCGGATGAAAAAAGTAAACAATTTACCACGCACTGCAAGAGACAAACTCGTTTGCAATTTATAATTTTCAATGCAGAATGCAACCGTGTAACTGCAGAGTGGGATAGAATTTCGAATGGAATTGTTAACGTGCATTTTCACAGTTTTATGTTTGAACTGCTTTAAAAATTCGAAATATACACGTTGTACAAAAATAGCTACATGATATACATTCAATAAGTGCTGTCAATATGTTTTAATTTGATATTCAAACACGGATTTTCCAGATAACTACATTTATGCTTTGTTTTATATTAATTCTGTGTGAATATTTCAATGTTACATGTGCATATTACAAGCAAAATTATTGCCGTGATTGTATTACACGTTCCGGGAAACTTTGACAAATTTATTTGCTAAAAATGCAAATTTTTAGCTTACGTGTGAAAGTACGAGGTAGACGCCATAAATTCTCGGTCTAACAGGCTTATACAGGTTCAAACGTGTTCAAACTCCGTCACGTCATGCATGCACATACGCGAGGTGTACACTATAAATATGACGGTTCGAAGCCTAGTAGTTTTTAGTAACCAGCCAACCAACGTGACTATCGCACGAAAATATCTGAAGTAACGAAAATTGAGTACCGAGCGGTCATTGAATTTTTAACAAAAGAAGGGCATACACCTTATCGCATTAGACAACGTTTAGAAGGCGTTTACGGTGATTCATCTCCTTCGTATTTAACTGTAAAAAAGTGGGCAAAATGTTTCCGTTTGGGACAAGCATCGCTGGAAGATGCTGATCGGTCGGGTCGACCAATTGAAGTGATAACGCCTCAGCAAATTTCAATTATTGAACATTTAGTGCCAGAAGATCGCCGTTTGAAAGTGAAGGAATTAGCAGTAATAACAAACATTTCCGAATAAAATTAGTGCTAGATGGGTACCGCGACTTCTTTCTGCTCTCCAACGTGAACGTCCAGTCGAATGTGCGCAGTCGTTTTTAAACATGTGTGGAGACGACCCAAAACCGATTTTGGAGTCCATTGTCACAGAGGATGAGACAATGGTTTCGTATTACGATCCTCTATCGAAAAGGAACTCCATGGAATGGCGGCGACCTGATGAACCTCCTCCCAGAAAAGTCGTTCAATTAACGAAAAAGGTGATGGCCACAATATTCTGGGATTGTGAGGCCATTTTGCTAATTGACTTTAACGAGCGCAATACAAGTGTGAACGGCACATATTATGCGTCTTTATTGCATAAATTAAGGAAAAGTATTCGTGCAAAACGTCGTGGAAAATTGATAAAAGGTGTGCGATTATTGCACACAATGCTCCCGTCCATACTGCTGCCATCCGCAAATGCGCTTCGAAGAATTGGAACATCCACCGTATAGTTCTGATATGGCTCCCTGTGATTTTTGTTTTGTTTTCTAATTTAAAAAAAAGACCTTCGGGGACGTAGTATTAAGGACGACAGTGAGTTGCAAGCAGCTGTTATAGAACATTTTGACGGAAAAACTTCAGATTATTTTTACAAGGGCATCGAATTATTAATTAATCGTTGTAATAAATGTATAAAAGTTAGGGGAGATTACATTAAAAAATAAAAATTCTTATATTGTTCCAAGTTTCATTTTTGTATATCAGGCCGAGAATTTATGGCGCCTACCTCGTATAACTTTAATACTACAGCACTAATATGTATGTAACAAATTTATATATAGGTTTACGAAATATCAATTTATAAAAAAGGATACAGAAACTTTATACTTTATTTATTTAAATTTATACTCTATTATACTTTTTTTTTATTTATAATTTTTGGAATATTTTTTCTACAAAATTAATATTTTCAATATTATCTACTTTTAACAGCTTTTGAGGAAGAATGCAGTTGTGGTGTCCAAATACCCCAAGAGCAGTTACTTTATTCTTTTAAACTTTTAGAAGAAGCATACATAGTATGCCGTGCGTTACGACTTACAGCACCGCTTGAGCTAGTTCTGGTAGATCTAGCTGAACTCGACTGTTAAGTGCTGGCGCTCGATCTAGCGATAATAAATTTCGCTGGATGACCAGAGCTGAGCGATAAAGATTACAGGTATAATTGATTGCGGTTTGGATTACGATTGCAGTAGTGTAATTTCAAAAAACTTCCAATTACAATTACAGAGATCGTAATTTAAATGTCTTCGATGAACGATTACAATAATCTATAGATAGATATTTTTGTAAATTACGATTTTATGAATAACTATAATCGAAGTGTCCGAAAGCTATGCGCGAGTTCAATTAAAATCGTACGTGTTATATTTACATAAAGGCAACAATCATCCGAATAAAAGAAAAAATATTGTCACAATTATGACTCATAATTATCAAAAGTGATTCAATTGTAAAAATTGGTTTCCCTCAGATTACTTCTAATTAGGTTTTCGGGAAATGTAATGCATTTTGAACAAAAAACAATCGGCCAAAAAGGCTTCGGAAATCATTAAAAACGCCTTGGACGCGGCTTTGATAGTTCCAGTAGTAACGAGTTGGAATTCGTTATTTGTTGCTGCTTCTCGTATAATGATAAAAATCTCGATGCATTATGCAATGGCTTGGAAATAACCAGATTGACAATGAATTACAGTACATTACTTTTTAGCCTCTACCCCCGAGCTCTAGCATATTATAGGTGAACACGTGAAAAGTCTAATATGATTGAATTAAAATTGGTTATTACTACACGTGAACTAGACGAATAGTATGAACTTAACAGATGCAAAAAAAAAAAATTAACCAGGCAACTTATATTATATTCTAAAACTAAAACTTACGACTTTTCTTGTATGCCTATGTCTATATTATCAAGACTTTTCATCAAATACGTACCTGAAACAAAAACAGATATTAAATACATATACTAAACAGAACGTGTGAGTTTATTAAAAAGTACTAGCATGACCCGTCACATATGATAATTCCATGTAAAATAACGATTTTGTGATCAAGATGACAGTGGTTAATAAATTGCACTCATAAATGTCTGTTACTGCATGTTGTACATTAACGACAATTTATAACTATTATCAGTGTTTAAAAAATGAATATCACCAAGACAAGCTCCTCTCACAATATAGCGTTTTGCACCCTCTCGTCAGGAACTTTTTTTCTAGAGTGTTTATAGAATTTTTTATTCATATGATTTATAAACCCAGCATCACATTATCTGCGTTTTTCTATACACTAGGGGGTTTAACCATTACCTACTGGGTAAGGATCTGAGAGAGACAAAGACATTTTATTTGGAGTGTTATCTATAAGTTTCAGAAAATGGCACATGTCTAAAATACGATAAAAGTGCTGTTCAATAGTATAAAGTACATGATTGGTAGATTTCTGGCAGTAAAAGAATGTGTTGTTTTAGAACTGAATGATATTGGTTCTTCTTATATGTGGAATGAAGCTCCATATCCTAAACTTTTGGAACTTCATAACGTCTTGGGACCTATTCGTCTAGCAGCTGAAGGCTGAGGGCGACGAGATGCCAATTTATTAACAAGTGAAGGTATATTTGAATTTCTGTTAAATGAACTAAAAAATTTAAACACTGAAATAAGATTGAAATTATTATATGCTTTAAAAGAACGAATTCAAGAAAGAAGACAAGTAGAATTAGCAACTCTTTTGCTGTATTTGCAAAATCCACAAAACATTACCAGTTCAGCAAAGAAATCTAGTGTACTTTATTTAGCTTCAAAAACCGAAATTATTAAGTTATCTGGAAAGATATTGTCTAGAATATTTCCAAATTTTTATGTTGAAAACGATTCTGATGAAGAGCAAATCGAAGAAGCTACTCATCAGAGTTATGCTTTTTTAAAGGAAACCATGGAAAAATCAATTTATAAGTTTCTTGAAGACCCTGAAGAAAAACTTACAAATCCAAAGATACTGAAAGCTGAATTTTCATTATTTGAGGCAACGAATAAAAGGACCAAAAACTTAGATTTGTTATATGATGCCCTGAAAACTATAAAACCAAGCTCAGTAGCTAGTGAACGAATATTTTCAATTTCAGGCAATATTGTGTCCAAAATAAGAACAAAACTTAGCCACCGTTCAATGGATATTTTATGTTTTTTAAAATCCTATTTTCTTAGGAGAAATTATTATATTAGTGATATAAGTGATATTTGAAAATATTTATTAGTGAAATAAATATAAATATTATTTGAAATTTTTGTTTGAGTTTTCGTTATTTTGTGTAAGTAATGTGTAATCCTTAATATTTTCTTTATATTTTGACTTTGATATTGATTTCGTTTTTTGTTATTTTAAATAAATTAAATAAAATATTTTTCCCTATTCTATTTTTTTGACAAAAATTTGAAAACCGATTTTTCAAAAAGTCGGTTTTTGTATAAACCCTAGACAGTATATCAACTATATTAAATCTCATTCAATAATCAAATCATCTTTGGCAAATCTGTGATGACCTCAAGGTTATTTCCTGGTTACTTGGACTGCAAGGAGAGTTTACCAAATATAGTTGTTTTTTTTTGTCTGTGGGATAGCCTAGCAGTACAGCATCATTACCAAGTAAAAGAATTACAGCCATGGACCAGCAGTGCTACTGGGGAATTTAATATTAAATTTGAGCCGTTAGGGGACTCTAATTTGGCGATTCTACCCCCTCTACACACTAAATTAGGATTGATTAAACAGTTTGTCAAAGCACTAGAAAAAGAAGGCAACTGTTTCAAATACTCAAGGGATAAGTTTCCAAAGCTGTCTAATGTGAAAGTTCGCGAAGGAATATTTGTTGGTCCAGAAGTTAGGAAGCTGTTGAAAGATGAACATTTTGAACGTACCATAAATGATTTAGAGCTGGCAGCATGGACTTCTTTCAAGAAATTTTGCAAATATTTTCTGGGAAATCAAAAAAGTGAAAACTAGATATTGTGGCTAATTTGCTAGAAAACTATAAAAACATAGGATGCCGAATGTCGCTCAATGTTCATTTTTGGCATTTCCATTTGGATTTATTTCATGCTAATTTAGGAGAGACGAGTGATCAACAGGGGGAAAGGTTTCATCAAGAGATTGCAGAAATGGAGAAACGTTATCAAGGTAGGTGAGATCCCGTCATCATGGGAGATTTTGCTGGTTCCTCGTTAGAGAAAGCGACAGGCAACACAAAAGGAAGAAATAACGCTATTTATGCAAAACTTTGATATATCATCAATTTTCCTTTGTGTGGACTTATGTGCTTTTGTTTTCTTGATACTAATTAAACATTCAAGTATTTGTTATGTCAAGATTTTTGTACTGATCTATATCTTTTTATAATTTCTTTATACCACGTTACCTATATATTATATATTATATTTACCTATATATATATTATAACTCTAAAACTAGACGTGGTGAAAAGATTTGGTTTTTGGTAATGCCTTCAGTTAAATACTGTAAGAAGTGTACACCTATTTTTGTAACAGTTATTAAAAAAAAATTAAAATTGTCAGCTAGTGTAATTATTTTTTACAAACTCCATAAACTCAAAATGAATCTATAGAGATTCAAAAACATTGTCTACACCAACTAGGCCTGTAGTGGGACTCTGTGTACTGTCGAATTTCAACGATTCGAATCGATTATCGCTAACGATTCTCGCTTTGATTGGTACTCTGTGTAACTATCGACACGCTTTTGGCAAAGATCGGAAGAATACTACCTTGTTTAAAAATATTTAGTAGTTTTAGGGAATTTGTTGAAAATGCAAAAATTTTTTTGCATTACCGGGAAGTATGAATGAAGTTTTAGCTGATTTTAATCATGGTAATCAGAATGATGGTGTAATTGCACGAAGAACTTTAATTAGGAGATACTTTTTGAATTAAATACACCAATATTAATTATAGGATGTATATTTTATCACATTGCGATACTTCTGATTAAATGCTACATATCATTTGATGTTAAAAGATATGGTGTTAATAAATGACTTCATTTAAAAATAAAAACCTCTGAATAATGTTTACTACAGAGCACTGAAGAATTTATGAATATTTTAAATATTTAAGATAGATGCTATTATAAAATAGTTTTATTCTTCCTTCATGTTGTATGTATATAGTATTGTAACGAAACAAGCCCACAGAAAAATAAACATCGGCGCGACAGCGACGACAAAAACGAAATGTAAACAAGGTAATAAATCATCCACACATATGTACAGCGAAGCGACGGAAAGTCTCGGAATTTGTCTGGAAGGCTCCAGGGCTATCGAGATGATCGAGCGAATTTTCTCGTATACTTCTAGGCGTTTTACGATGCAGATATAAGAACAGCTGGGGCCGGGATGATTCATTCCGTAGTGTTCAGACGGTACAAAATAAATATAGTGGTGCAGTGTTATATAAATATTACAAACATAAATGGAAGTAATAGAAATAAATACGTGTGTTAATGTTTATTTATTCGTAGTAGTTTTAAGTGTGTAAATATACAGACAGTTTTAAAACATTTGCACGAGTTGTTTAATGCGAAACCGAAAACGCAACAGTATTGTATAACAGCCTAGTGGTTTAATTGCTTTAGGTATAGTATGCTTAATACTTTATATTTTGAATTTTAACGAATGTAAAACCATAAATGTTCTGGAAATATAAATAAATTTTAATTTATAAGTGTATTAATTATTGACTGTTTATTTTACACATTTTATGAAAGCATTGTAGTACAAATTACAAGGTTTGCAATTCAATTACATAACTTTTAATGACATTATTAAAACTGAACACTAATAAATCAAATGAAGAAGTACTTTAACAGTATCAATGAAACACCTTAGCTTAAGAAACTATTTATTTCAAATTAATTCTAACATAGTACTTCAAATATTGCTTAATGATTCTACCATTGTTTCCATAGCACTTGCTATTCTATTAGTGTTCTTTTCTATATTTTGTAATATATCCTTACTTTCATTGTTGATTTTACCTTATGTTATCCACATGTTTTATAACTTGCCCAAATTATTTTCTTTTTATTACTACACTTTATGCTTTAGTATCTACTTTGTTTTCTGTCTTGTTCTTACATGCGCAAGAAGTTGCAAAGCGAGAGATGTCTCTTTTTAAACGAGACATCCGTTGGCTTCGCTTAGTGTTTGACGGATTTTCAAACCCGGTTTTAGAAAACCGGTTTTTGAAATAAATTTTGTCACATTTGAAAACCGGTTTTTAAATTTAAAAAACCGGTTTCAAAGAATTCAAATTATTATGTAAAAATTATTACTTATTAATTTGATTTGCTATTCATTCTATGCAACGGGCAGCAGACACATTTTTTCAATGTTGGGAGTTGCGTTGGTTAGTGCTTGTGCACTGCGCATTTATTTTATGTTAGTACATCAACAGTCACGAGTCACCACAGGTTCGCTTAATCTTGTAAAGTGAAAACTGGAAACAAAAATATAAAGTTGTTATAGTTGGTAAAACACCGTTGGTAAAACAACGTTTCAACATAAATTATGTCTTTATCAAGCTTTGGAATTAGATTAAGAAGATGCGTGTTTTTTCAAAATTCTTAAAAAATGTGTAGATTTCTTTAAATTACATTAATATTAATAGTTAAAATAATAAAATTGTAAAATAAACTTCAAAAATATTAAAAAAATATAATAATGATAACTTTAATTTCATTTTTAGATAAAAATGAATAAGTCGGAAGTTTGGGATAGTTTCAAAAAGTTAGGAATAGACAAGGCAATCTGCAATCATTGTTATAAAATGTTGAGCTGCAAAGGATCATCTACGAGCAATCTACATAATTATCTGAAAGCAGTTCATAAAATAATTATCGGAAAGAAATCAGAAACGATCGGCGAAGAAGAAACGCCGGGATCTTCCTCTTCTTCAAAAAAAAAACAAACGAATATTTTGAATTTTATGAAAGTGAAAAGGAATAGTTTAGAAGAAATCATATCAAAACTTGCAGCAATGGATGGATTTTCTATTAATAGCATTACAAATAGCTCATTCATACGAGAGTCTCTTCAACAACAAGGATATTCATTATCAAAAAACAACTCTAGAGTAATGGATCTCATTCATGCGTTTTATGACAATGCCAAACGTGAAACTATTATTGAATTAGATTCAATAAAAAAAAATAGGAAAAAATCCTCTATAACTTTAGACGCGTGGACTAGCAAAAGAAATCACAGATATTTAAACATTAATGTACACCACTTGGCACAAGATTTCAATTTGGGATTAGTGCCAATAGCTGGTTCCTGTGATGCTCAGAGAACATTAGAATTGGTATCTGAAAGGCTACAAAATTTCAACTTGAATCTAGAAACTGACATAGTTGCAGCAACAAATGATGGTGCTGCTGTTGTGAAAAAATTTGGCAAATTATCAACTATAATCAACTATGCTATTCACACGCCATCCACTTAGCAGTTACTCATGTGTCATATAAACATAGAGAAATGGCTGAAGCTGAAGCCGAAGTAAATGTTTCAAGTGTGGAATCGGAAGATGAAGATGAAGACTAATATAACGATTATGAAGATTCTCTTTATTATGTTTGTAACCGAGAACATCCTATTCCTATTTTGTCTGACAATTACAAACAATCAGTTTCACAAATTAGAAAAATTTGTAAGTTCTTTAGAAAATCTCCAGTATATAAGAAACACTATTCTTCAAATTATATCAAACAAGAAAAAGGGAAGGAATTAAATTTAATTCTTGACTGCAAAACAAGGTGGAATAGTATAGAGGATATGATTTGAAGATTTCTGGCAGTAAAAGAATGTGTTGTTTTAGCATTGAATGATATTGGTTCTTCTTATATGTGGAATGAAGCTCAATATCCTAAACTTTTGGAACTTCATAAAGTCTTGGGACCGATTCGTCTAGCAGCTGAAGGCTTAGGGCGACGAGATGCTAATTTATTAACAAGTGAAGGTGTATTTGAATTTCTTTTAAATGAACTAAAAAATGTAAACACTGAAATAAGTTTGAAATTATTATATGCTTTAGAAGAACGAATTCAAGAAAGAAGACAAGTAGAATTAGCAACTCTTTTGTTGTATTTGCAAAATCCACAAAACATTACCAGTTCACCAAAGAAATCTAGTGTACTTTCTTTAGCTTCAAAAACCGAAATTATTAAATTATCTGGAAAGATATTGTCTAGAATATTTCCAAGTTTTTATGTTGAAACCGATTCTGATGAAGAGCAAATCGAAGAAACTACTCATCAGAGTAATGCTTTTTTAAAGGAAGCCATGGAAAAATCAATTCATAAGTTTCTTGAAGACCCTGAAGAAAAACTTACAAATCCAAAGACACTGAAAGCTGAATTTTCATTATTTGAGGCAACGAATAAAAGAACTAAAAATTTAGATTTGTTATTTGATGCCCTGAAAACTATAAAACCAAGCTCAGTAGCTAGTGAACGAGTATTTTCAATTTTAGGCAATATTGTGTCCAAAATAAGAACAAAACTTAGCCACCGATCAGTGGATATTTTATGTTTTTTAAAATCCTATTTTCTTAGGAGAAATTATTACATTAGTGATATTTGAAAATATTTATTAGTGAAATAAATATAAATATTATTTGAAAGTTTTCGTTATTTTGTGTAAGTAATGTGTAATCCTTAATTTTTTTTTTTATATTTTGACTTTGATATTGATTTCGTTTTTTGTTATTTTATAGGTATAAATTAAATAAAATATTTTTTCCTATTCTATTTTTTTTGACAAAAACTCGAAAACCGTCTAAAACCGGTTTTTTGGAAATCTGGAATTTCGAAAACCGGTTTTTCAAAAAGTCGGTTTTTGTATAAACCCTGGCTTCGCTTAGTTCGCTTAGTTAGTAGCCTTTTTGTTCGTAGTTATTAAAATGTCTTTTGTACATTTTTAATTTTGTATTACTTGTTATTACTAAATTGGTTGCTTTATTAATCACAATATCAAAAATGAAAAGAAATTAGAAAGCATGCGCAGTTTTGATCGTGCGACTACAAACGGAATAACACTATATTTTCTATTTCACTATGTTGCAACGTGTTCCTTATAACAAATACCTTGATTTTATTTTCAATTTACATACTTCGAAAAATAATAAAAAAATTAAATAACTTAACGCTGTGCTGTTCAATACTGTCACTGTCAAAATTTGTGCATTGTCCAAAACTAGTGAAATTACGCATGCGCCAGCAAAAAAAATTAATTTTCTTCTGGAACTCGTTTAATGACTTCTAGCTCTAGCCACTAGTTCTAGTAGTATTTGTTTCTTCCACCGTAACTCCATAGCACACACGTTAGGGAATTACAATTATTTTTGTAAACCAACGAAAGCGAGATACGCCGAGTAAGCAGTGTTAGTAACTACATATTTCACGTTACATACAACTATTTATATGTAACCGAAACTGCATAAATATACATGCATCTGTATATGTATGTATACGTATATATTGGACTGACTTTTGGTGATAACGGTGCAACTGTATGGCAACTCCGTGTTTGAAACTCTCTCATTCGCTTCGAAAGTGTGACAAATGGCTCATGGGACTGGCTTTAGCGTAAAGTTCGTGCGACACACTAATTTCACCCAACCCCACTATTCCCCGGAACTATGTGCGCTAATGACTTTTATTCATGCACATGCAAGATATATTAGCATAATAATAAATGTATGTAACATATGTATATCGATGCATGGTCGAAGTTGATAAAATTACATTTCAAATTCTATAATACCATATAGTTTGCGAAACAATGTATATTACGCATATATAGATATACGAGTACTTACAGTACTGTCACGGCCGTCTCTACGCACAAGCCGTGAAGTTGGAGAACTGGCAGCTGCGTGTGTGGTTCTACTGGTTCTCATTCTATGTAATTTTCACGTATGAGTCCATGTGCATAAACTTAACGTGAGTTTGAATCAAAAACATTAACAAGAAGTATTTACAAAGTTAGAATCAAAGCCAGGAAGTACCTATGGCTAAACAGTTCGTATTTTCGTAAATATGGCTGATAACATTATTAAATATAACCTCAAAGTGTCAACACGTTCTTTGTAATCGTCTGTTCGCTGTTTATAAGTTTCATTAAGATTAACATAAATAGATTTTAAAAAGGTAAAAACAATATACATTCACTCGTTTTGTTTATTTTTTTACAACTGTCATGTATTAGATGCCATGGTTGTGCTGTGCCTCATTGTGTAAATCGAACTACAAGATACACTCGAACAGGAATATCTACAAACCTTTTCATTTCCAAAGGAAAATGAATTACGTAAAAGGTGCTTACGCGCAATTAATAGAGAAAATTTCGTCGCCACAGGGCATTCAGTGGTTTCCTGTAAACATTTTGATGGAGGAAAAATACAACGGTTTGAGTCATATAAAGACAAGAAAAATGTAAGTGTAAAAGTGGTTTCAAGTATCGTTATTATAAATCGTGTATAGTAACAGTTTGCGATAATAATACCGAATTAGCATCAAATGATCTCAAGTGGGTGTTACCAGAAACCCGTAAGTTGACTCGTTGGTCTCAGCTACAAAATTTGTTAGCAAGATGGGTGAGTCGTGAGGAATCGACCAAACTCTAGGAGTGTATTCTACATGTGAAAATAATGAAAAAACACTCAAATGTTGTTATCCGATTTTATTTATTTTTGAGTTATAGCGTAATTAAGAATGTATATTTAGTATGCCATGTTTATGTATGTATTCGTGAAAACAGTGAAACCCCGGTAGCAAATCATCATAGGGAAGTTTTCCTATAACTGAAACGCTATCTGTTCGTGGTTTTCCGAACTAGCGGTGGTGTGGTCTGATTGATGGCATTGTAATTGGTCCTTACATTTTTGAAAATTGCCTCACGGGGGAGACATATTTACATTTTTTAGAAAGTGAACTACACGGACTGCTAGAGGATGTTCCCCTAAACATCAGAATCCAAATGTTCTACCAGCACGATGGAGCGCCTGCACATTACGCTCGTGCGGTCAGGCAACATTTGGATGAAAGGTTTCCAGGGAGATGGATTGGTCGTGGTAGTGGCATTGGTTGGCCTCCTAGGTCTCCAGACCTCACCCCACTCGATTATTGTTTGTGGGGCTGGTTAAAAAGTGAAGTGTATCAAGTAAAAGTGGACACTCGTGATACACTAATTCAACGGATTAGGAATGCTGCAGAAAATATCAAGCATCAACCTGACGCAATCAGGAACGCAACCAGCGCTCTTGGTAAACGATGTAGAAAATGGCGGTATTTTTGAAAATATATTATAAGGAACGATAATAACAATGAGATACCAAAACTTTAATGTATGAAATTTAGTTTATTTAAAATTAAGCTATTACTCGAAAACAAATAAAAATCGGATAACAACATTTGAGTTTTTTTTTCATTATTTTTACCTGTCGAATACACTCCTAGACTTTGGTCGATTCCTCACGACTCACCCTGTATAGTGGTTATGCTGCTCTTCCCATTAAAAAGAAAATTAAGTGAGTGATTTGTACAAATTTGGCAGTGGTGATGCTTATTGTGGTTATCTGCAGAGGCGGACTTTGTGCAGCAACTGATAAAGTAGGTTATGTGTGCAATATTTGCTTTTTTAACAAAAAATATAGAAATTGAAAAACAATTCTTGGGCAAAAAGATTCATTAAAAGGTATTAAACCTCATTAGGAATTAAGTATAAAGTCTGATAACCTTTATATTGATTTTAGTGTTGTATGCGAATTTGGAACACTGTGTGAGAAAATATACATCCTTGTGGTCTTAATTATGAGCAATATAGTGTTAAATAATTATAGTAAAAATAAAAATAGTGCTTGTCACCATGAAAAAAAGTGGTCAAAAGAAAAAATTATCAATTTGAATAATTAGCGAATATTATTAAAAATGTTAAACTATTAATAATGCTTTTTATACGTGTCCCTTTTATCCATCCTTTCTTCATCACATTATACCTACCTACGTAAATTTAATAAAAATAACTACCAAAAAAACCTATTTTGGATTACGCGATTAATCTATCTCAATGTGAAATAAAACAAACAAATGTTTAAGATTTACACTGTATTTAATAACAACGACAGCTGTTTCGCTACACTGTAGCTTCGTCAGGTTGACATATTAGTTCTTAGAAAACCTAATATCCACACACTATATATAAGAGTCAAGTGTATGTAGACAGTTATTATTGTATATGTCAACCTGACGAAGCTACAGTGTAGCGAAACAGCTGTCGTTGTTATTAAATACAGTGTAAATCTTAAACATTTGTTTGTTTTATTTCACATTGAATATGGATTTACATCAAGTAAAGACCAACTCAATCCAAGATTTAATCTATCTCACTTTGAGCACCTGCTCAAGTCCGCGCGTAGACCCACTTGAAGGCAATTAGGCAGTGTTGCCAATTTTAACTTCACGGCTTGTAAGTAAAGACGGCTGTGGTACTGTGCAAAAGAAAGGAAATTTCTGTTATTTTGGAATACATCTTCTGTAAATTGCTGTTATAATGACTAGAACTTTCAATATCAATTGCAACTTACTTAAATAACAACTATAGTTTAAGAGATTTATACTTAAATTCTGAGAATGTTCTTACCCAGGGTTTAATTTTCTTTTGTGTAATTGACATAGACGTTCAATTTTGACATTGCAACTAATACTGTCCCTGGATTGTTTTCTCCTGGACACATAATCAAGAAGAAAACTCTCGCCATGACTTTCCTGACAGAGAGAACGACCTGGTTTCATCAACGGTTATCGTTCGCTGCAAAAATTCAGCTGAATTTCTTTGATAAAGGTCAACACTCCCACAACATGTCCGCGCATATGCTTCTGGTCGATCGTCAATGACAACGGGGCATCCAATTGACGCATGTTTTTCATATCCAAATATTGAATGAAGTAAAATCTTGTACACCCGTTCAAATGATATCCCACAAGCTTCAGCAATATACTTAATAGTCAATTGACTTTCTTCTATCTCAGTTTCATACACTACTTTGACCACCCAATGTTTCACCATTATAAGTGAACGAGAGACTTCACCGAATACAGCATCTCCCTAATCTTTTATTTTCTTCCCTTCTTCCATTTCATATCCACAAACTTTTTAAATGCGCGATATCGTTTTTTCTATTGTTGACAGCCAATGTCAACTGGAAACTGTGGAAGCGTACTAAGCCACTAACGAATGATCAGAATGACCTGACATTTTTAAAGTTTTCATATATCATGGTCAACTATCGGAAGGCAAAAGAAATTTTCTTCTACAATTACTTTATGTCGACAAGGCCAAATGCATTTCAAATTACCATTGGTAGGTTTATATTTAGTTGCGAAACCGATTGACCCGAGTGTTTTTTTTACTGAATTAAATTTCTGTTTTGCTTGAAACCTCTATACCGATAAAATATTAATATTTATTGAACTTGAGTAATTTCTTATTGTAAAAGTGACAAAAAAGCGATAAGATGCCAAGAACATCTCTTATAGAGATAAATTAATAGTATTACATTGCAACTTCAAATTTTGGTCGATTTTTTTAAAGGAGTTAAACCATGAGAAAATACAATTTTGGTCTCCAGTATTTCCAATTTCTATATTCGATCGTGTCTCTTCAAGTTTTTCCATACCTATTTCCTCCATCTTAATTCCACTTTCTTCACCTTTTCTCGGTCAATTTTTTCTGATTATGTCTAAAATCTTGTTTTTGTCTAATGTTATTTCAACTTCTTTATTTCCCGCCCTTCTTAGTTCTCCTAATCCGAAAGAGTAGTTCAGATAACCGAGGAAAATGTCCCCGCGTTCTGCTCTTCCACCAAATCCATAATTACGGTTAAAAAAAATAATACTGAATAAAGCCTAACATCTAATTTAATCTGTATTCTGCAATGAAGGAACTTAATGTATACTAAGTATTGTAAATTTGGCAAATGTTATACTGGAAGGATCTCGCAAATAATCAGTTTTATACAGTGGCGAAGTACCGATACCTTTGCTTCCTGCATTAATGTTGTAAACATCTTATCATTCTCGCGTGATAGGTTGGTATGGTAATCCCTACTATTTTGTGGTACAGCCCCATTGCGTGCATACAGTGGATAGGTATATTAAACACAGACAAAACTAAACTCACACATAACATTGCTTTAGTCGAACAGTCAAATATATGATGATGAGGCTATAAAATTCATAAACTATATTTGCGAGTCTAATCTTTTTAGATATATGGGTGTTATATCTAAAAGAGGTGTCAATAGTTTCACCTGAACTTTTTGCCATTATCAACTAGAAGCAAAATTTCATCATTCAACTTAATTTTGACATGGTTCTTTAAGTTTTGAACATGTTTACGTCCTCCAAACAAGAACAGTTAGACTCTGAAGAATTGATTTTAAGCGTATGACACGCAGAAAAAAGACCATGACTCGTCAAATCAGAAATAAGTTGATTAATAACGTTTCGATAATTATCAATGTGAAAGCCTTTGGTATATCTATGTATCATCTGCATACATTTCTATGTTCGAAACTGGAGACATTTAGGCAAGAAAATTTAAAGGCCCGGAACACTATTCGCCAGCCCCACATGATCAGATCTGATTAATTCTAATGCCCTACCATCAACACCTCTTCCATATAAAACTCGTATACTCAACAAAATAATCGTATCAAACGCCTTACTATAGTAGAGCATAAAAAGGAAAGTCATTTGGTTCTTATGTCTGGCTTTCATAATTACTTTTATTACTGTAGTTGGGCAGCTATGGTTTGATCAGAAACCAGATTGGAAAGAAGGCAATATGTCATGATTGCCGAGTTGTTGATAGATATTTTTTTCTGAAACTGTACTAATTGTTGGTATTATGTTAAATTTCATAGCATCAGGTTTTTTTGGCAATGGTAAAACTACAGACGTCCTTTATGCTTCACGAAAGGTATATTGAAATATGGAGGAGTTGATAATATGGGCAATGTATAGAAGAGCATAGGGAAGCAATAATTTCAGCATAGCCTGACTAATATCATCACCAACTGCGTTGCTCTTAATACTTGACAAATATTTACAAAGAATGTGTTCACCTTTTCCTCTTTGCCTTTTTCTCTTTTAGTTTGGTTTCTTTATTTTTAGTGCATCATAGTTCATTTTGTCTTCCATACTTGGTGTAAAGAATATTCAAAAAAAATATATTCAACTTTCGTATTTTAATAAATATGAAATTTGAAATTCATCAAATAACCGGGGGGGCCTCGTATATTTAAAGAAGACACAGCAGAAAATTGTATCAGAACCGAAAACTGCCCAGTACGGAAAAGTATCTCGAGAACGTATTGATAGTTAATGAAAAGAATCCATTATGAAAAGAACCTTATTCGATTAGCTATCTTTTCCATTGCCGCAATCGTAAAATAGAGCGCGGCTACTTCAAATACGAAGAAAGGATGCTTTGATTGTTCCCTCAGATTTTTTTCCGTCTTCAACTCTATTAAGACGCTGTGCTTCATACATTTTAAATGAGCCAATTGTTCTCCGGAGTTATACAATTGAACAGCACAGCAGCAGCCATTCGATAATGGCACAGAAATACGTACGGTCGGTGCGACGCGATGGCGTGAAAGGAGTGAAAGGGTTAGCTGTGTGTGTCTGTTGTCTGTGTGCGTGTGACTCCGAAGCCGTGATAGCGCTTTGATAAATGTAGGGTGTTAACGGTCACCGGACCCGCCGTTATCTCCCTAGAAATAAATCATCCGGGACTGCCGACTGGCCCTCTTGTTCGCGTTACATTGCACTGGTTGGTATGGTCGACCCCCAGTCTTCTTTTTAAAACTTTTGTTTACGACGGACGGGGTTCGCGTGATATCAAAACATGTTTTGCCCGATGCGATGAATTGACGTTATGGTTGGCCATTTATCCGATTGCCGTCCGATAAACAATATGATATTTATGTCGCAATTCGATTATTGTTGAATGATGACATATCGAAATCTGATATAAATCGTCTGAAATAGTGCAAAGTAAATACGAGGGTGGGTCAATATGTCCGTGACTTTTTGAATTTCCCGCTTCTTAACTGAAAGGGCAACACTGCGCCTGTCAAGTGACTTCTGTCAAAATTTGAACAAGCTGCGTCATTTAGTTTGTATTTGACAGACACTGATAGCAGACTACCGCGTGGTTTGAGAAGAAAATGAAAAAAACGTGAATTTCGTGTGATCATTAAGCATTATTTTTGGCGAAAAAAAACCATCACTCAAACCAAGCTTAATAAATACTATGGGAACTCTGCACCATCAATTTCAATGGTAAAAAAGTGATTTACTGAATTTCGTTGTGGCCGTACAAGCACGGAAGATGCCGAACGTTCTGGGCGCCCAATTGAGGTCTCTACACTCAAAATAATTAAAAAATTCACGATAATGGTGTTGGCCGATCGGAGAATAAAAGTGCGAGAGATTGTGGAAGCCATAGACATATCACATGACTCAGTGGTTTCAATTTTGAATGATCACTTGGGCATGATAAAGGTTTCCGCAAGATGGGTGCCACGTTTGCTCACAATCGACCACAAACGCAATCGTGTGACAACTTGGCAGGTGTTTAACAGCAATATGGACGAGTTTTTGCGCCGTTTCGCAACCGTGGACGAAACGTGGATCCACAACAATACACCAGAGACAAAACAGCTGTCAAAACAGCGGGTTTCTCAGGGTGAATCGGCGCCAAAGAAGGCCAATGTGGGTTTCTCAAGCAATCAAGTGATAGCGATCGTTTTTTGGGATGCACACGGTATAATCCAATGGCGAATATTATGCCAACTTATTGAGTCGATTTAATGAGGATTTGAAAAAAAAACGACCGCATTTGGCCAAGAAAAAAGTTCTTTTCCACCAGGACAATGCAAGGGTGTACACATGTACAGTTTCCACGGCAAAAGTCGATGAATTAGGCTACGAATTGCTGCCTCATCCACCCTATTCTCCGGATTTAGCCCCGAGTGACTATTTCTTGCTTCCAAACCTAAAGAAATGGCTCGGCGGACAGAGATTTGACTCCAATGATGAAATCATCTCACAAACAAATACCTATTTTGATAACCTCGACAAATCTTATTTTTTGGAAAGGATAAAAAATTGGAGAAACGTTGGACAAACTATATATAAGAAGACTATGTTGAAAAATAAAATGATTTTTTATCCAAAAACCTGTGTTTCATTCAAAGAGTCACGGACATATTGACCCGCCCTCGTATATTAATGCGCATGTAATTAAAAAGCCTCCATGAAGGTTCGACATTTATTTTCTTTTGATTTGAAAGATAATAATTTTCTGATTTAAATGATAGCCTCCGTTTAGAAGTCGAAAAATTTCTTTATATTTTAAATACAAATTGCAAAAATCTTTGACTGTTCAACAGAATCATAGTGTGCTAGTACATTCTCTGGAAAGGAGAACTTCCGCTTTTGAGATAACAAGTGCCATATATTAAACCACTTTCTGTTACCACATGCTCACATATATTGGTCTCTAAACTAGTTTTATATGATACGGTATTTTAATTTATATAAATAAAAATTAAATGCTTTTCTTTGGTAAGCACATCACTTGAGAAAGGCTGGATGGATTTGGTTATTTTTTCTTAAACAATGATCGTAATGGTGCGAATAAAGTTTTTAGCAAAAGAAAAATTGGAGAAGTTGCCCGGAAAATTGGAAAATTTCGGAAAAACTAAAGTGCTTTTTCCAAGTGATTTTTGTATGAACTTAAAACCATAACTCATTATGCTCCCGGCACGGAAACAATGGAATGTAATTTTAAATAATTTCAAAAATTCGTTTTCCTCAGCGTAGAAATATCTAATATGATTGTTTTGCTTTGCACTGAGTAATTAATTAGGTAAATTTAATAAGAAAAATTTACCCAGGGTGAGACGCAAATCCACACCTCCCCAATCGCTAGTCAGGTGCGCTACCTGGGCCGTGAGTTCGAGTCTTCTGAATCGTCTTGAAACATCTCAAGAACAGTAATTTTATATTTTTTCTGGCAGTACGGACCGGAAGTAGGTCTTTTACCAAACAATAGTTTGTCTACCAATATATCGCAGCTCATGCTTTCTAGACAGATATATCTGGAATATGAAAATATTTAGAACTCGATTGAAGTAACAATTTTACTCTAATTTAATAGCAGTTTTTTTGTGCAAATATCTCGCAAATTATGTATTCTATACAGTCGTATTAAGTGTATAAAAATAGTTAAAGCTATCGTGGAAGCCTCAGCAACTATCAAGGATTATCCTGATGCTATACGAAGTGCCAAGGAAGAATGAAATTGTCGTGCTGAATGCTGCATTCAACAAAACGGTGGCCACTTTACACAGTTCTGTTGGATATTGTATTGTTAAATAAATATCTTTATGCTCCAATATCTTAGTAATATATTAATTTGAGACATATGTTTATATGGACTTTTTTGTTTATTTTATGTTGGAGAACAAGTACCTACAATAGTGCCGTGCAATTCCGAAACACCCTATATATAAAAATTATTCGCTTTGCGGCGCTTATTAGTTGCAGCTTGCACTTGGAACAAAAATAATTGTCTATAAGTTTTTCAAAATGCTCTTTTAGTAGTATCATCATTTCTATGAAAATGGAATCACGAATGCACACAACATGCACCTCGTAATACTTAATTATTAAGACTTCAGCATAATATTTCGATACTTTTTAGTCAAGCTGTATTATCTATCACATACTAATTATGAGTAACTAATAAATCCATTCAGCTCGGAACTCAAAAGCCACAGAGAATGTATACGAAACAAAAGGTCATTGTGTGCTTTAGGGTGTTTACCAGCAGCAGTAGTATTATGCAGTCAAATGATGTCAACAGATCATCAACATCTTTTGCAAGATGGAGTCTCTAGTTACATTTCCTGAGGTTACACTCAGATGTGGTCTCTCATATGATATTTTATGCTGAAGAGTAGTCAAATATACTAGAGAGCAGGGACACTTTCGAGGTTTAAATGTGGAAAAGGTACTTGTAAGTTTCAAGTGACTGTTTCTTGTCCTCTTGGAATTTTTATACACCAACTACGAACGAGTACGAAATGTAGATAACCATACAATAATGAGCATATAAATATCTCTTTATGAAATACTTTGATGTGCTTTAAGTTTTAATTGTGCGTCACTGTCTATTATTAAACATAGGAATTTACAAAATAATGATATGAAATCTCTTATTGAAATCTGATATTTAGTTAATTTTCCAAACTTTGGAGAAGTTATAATGAAGAAAAAAGCAGGTAAGTTTGAGGATTTATCATTTTTGCTGAAACACAAAGAGACATCAATTCATTTGGAATGTTTAAAATTGATTAATCACATCGAAGTATTCACAGCTAAAGGTATCTGCAGTGAACCATGATTTTTTTTTTAAATCAAGTAAACCCCTAAAGCATATTTCGTAGTAAGTAAAGAATAAACTCGTAATTGTAAACACACCCATTCATCATGTCTGAAAATTTTTGAAGTATCCATTGAATCACGTTATTTGGTCTATGGCAATTATGTATGGAAGATAATATCCGCCAAATGTTCACCACGGCTGCCGCGATAGTCTAAATATTGGATGATATCTCGGCAAAATTGGACCTCTACCCTTCCAAGCCAACATAAGTTATTATATTGGCTTTTAGCTCTAGAAACATTACTTTACATGGCATGGCATAGACTTTACCCTTGAGATAATCCCCCCCCAAAAAAAGTCCAATGGTGTCGAATGATCACAGTGGTCAACTGACTTGGCTGTTTCGTAAAATAATGGGTGACAATATTGTATTGACTGTGCAAGGTCAACTGTATCTGCTATCGCTGCGCGATATAAGGCAGTCACATAACTTCGATTTACATTGATGAATTTGATTCTTGTAACCTCAAAATATTGAATAACCCTAATGTGTTCTGCTATATTTGTCGTAGCTACGTAATTGCCAAGCAAAGACAAGACATCAATAGTTTTGTGAGAAATGTCTATTATGCATACGTCGGAATAAAGCTTGGCGATGAAAACAAAAGCTGGGCACTGCACAAGGTATGTCGTACATATTGTGTTGAGGGACTAAGACTGTGGAAAAATGGTGCGAAAAATCAATGTTATGTAAACAATTGTTATTTTTGTACGGTTAACATTCAAGGTCATAAGTCAAAAAGGAAGAATTCGAAAATTCCTTAGGTCTTACTACCAGTTACGCATTGTGAATCTCTACCTATGCTAGTTCTACCTTCCGTTCTTGAAGGCACATCTTCAAGAGACCACTTGACTTGAATCTGACAAAGGATGCCGCCCAATTGCTTGGATCAAGATTGAAAGGAAAAATCTTTTACTACCCGGAGTTTCGTTCTCTTGGTGTAGGACCAGACAGAATGAATTAATAACATTCTTTAAAGAAAAAGACTATCTGGTTTATTGTTGAGATATTGGTGGTTTACTGAATTTCTTTAACGTCACTTACAATTCAAGTGAGCAGAGGTTTTTACAGACTAGTCCAAAAGAAGCCACAAAGGTGTACTTTTATATCATGGAAATTTGTTTAGTTCAATACCCATTGCACATCTAGTTCATCTGAAGGAGGGAGAAGTATGAAAATGTCAAATCTCTGCTAAAGTACGTGGTATACAAAAAAAAAAACATTATTGAACAATTTGTCGAAATTGAAAAGTAGTTTTCGTATTACTTGGTCAACTACCCGACTACACAAAAATGTCGTGATTCATTTGTAAATGGGACAACCGTGCCAAAGACAAGCATTGGAAGAAGAAAAACTGGCCCAAAGGATAAATCCTCCAACTCGGTGAAGTACAAGATGACCGTTTTCATCAGGACTTAAAGGACATGGAAAAGAGATACCAGGGAAGATGGAATTCAAATACGATGGTCGACTACTGTTTTATGCTTAAAAGAGACGTCACTGCTGAAGGAAGACAATCAAGAAAGAGATGTCTCATTCCACGTCATAAAGGTCTTGAAGCACTGAATTTAGCGAAGCAGAGGAAGTAAGTTGTCATAAATGTGTTGTGTTTTCGTAACAATTATAGCATTTTTGTGTGAGTATATGCCATTGAACAAAGCAGTGCATTGTAATTTTATACAGGGTTAAAAAATAAACAATTTTTAAATCAAACTCAAACAATATTTTTTCCTGTTCAAAAATTTTGATTTAAAATCAAAATTGATTTGTAACTAAAACCTTACGTGGTACATATCATATTTGAAATCAGCATGAAAAATACTTCAAAAATTACATTACTGTCTAAAAAAACATCGTGATGATTGTGGGAGAGCTGCACCAGAGTAAAAATATTCAACAGAATTCTATTTCTAAATCAATGAGGATTTTAATTAATTCCTCTTGCTTTTCATGTTACAAGACTTAATCGAATGAATAAACACAAATAAGGACTAAGTAATAAAGTGATATTCATTTACAAACTTGGTAATTTAGTATAGTAGATGTGAATTCTACATTACATTAACATACATATATGCATCTGAGTAAAATTGGTCTGTTGACATGATCTCAACACAGCGCTACTGTGACCTTCGCATGTATATTTATGCAATAATTACTAGATGGAGACCGTGGGTACCAGGTAGCTGCTAGGAATTTAATCTAGACGATACCCCGAACCGATGCTATTTCCAGGGAAACTTCAAACTGGGGGGGATTAGCGATTCTCCCGACAAAGATAATATTCTAATAGGTAAACTTAAATTATGCAAATCAATGTGTACGGACGAATTACAATTGCAAATTGGTGTCTCCTCTTCTATCAACTGGAACACACAACAAACACAACAGAGGGCGTTAGATTGGAAGTCACTGTGTGCCTGGCCTAAATAACTTAATGCATCACATAGGAAGTGGGAGAAATAATTTAAGATAATGTTTAAACCACACCGAGATTAATGAATTGCATATATTGGTATATATAGTAGGTGGCCAATTAACTAATATTCATATAGAACATGTTGCTTCATAATAAAATAATAAAAATTCAAGCAATGAAATTGTCTTATTGCTAGGTAAATGAAAGAGTTCTCAGCGAAAAAAGTACTGCTATGTGTAAAATGCAGAGGCCTAGGTAGTAGTGTATATACCTTCCAGGATGCGAAATAATAAAAAAAAAGAACAACAAAACTCTCAAAGAATTTTTGACCCACCTACCTGTGAAAAAACTTCTCCACAGGAAAGAGGTTAAAATTGATTAGGGCGCCACTTACAAGTTTAGAACCCGTTGAGGTAAAGTGGATTTGAAATTCGCAAAGAACTGCTAAGAATTTACCAGCTTCTTAAGACAAGACAGCAATATTCGAATTTCAATATTGTCAGGTTGCGACAGCTTGCATCATGTGGATGTGACCAAGATTACACTGAATAAAGCAAACAATATGCTTCATAGTTTTTCCAAGACCTGTTTGAAAAATTGGGGGTCGAAACAAAGACTTGCATCAATATTGAAAAACAAGCCATTGGAAAATGTGTAACCAGCAATCATGAAAAGCTTACCGAAGCTCGACCTCCTCTCTTGATATGATATCTTACCCCACCAAGTTTGCATACAACATACGAACCAAGTTCCATTCCTTACGACAAATTGTCAAGAATCCAACATTATCAACAGTGACCATGATATGTCAGCAATGTGGCATGCAAAGTCAACACTGAAATTTATCACGACACTCCATATTTAGTCATTTATTTCGACCAATTTGGTGACAGTTCTGACAATCAACATTGCTCCGTTCAAGATTTTACCGCATATGAAAGGGAACAGCGAGTCGAGCATAAGAAAACGTCAAATTTTAATAAAGAATAATAAATATAATGGAATAGATAACACTAAAGGAATTAAACATAAAGCCTAGTTAGTAGGCAATAATCGTTTAAATCTTTCTGGAAAATAGCTTTATGGGATTATCTTTTTTAGGTAAACTAGAGACGAATATAAAAAGAAAGCTAAAATATTTAAATGAAATTGCCGGTGAGCCTTGAGGGGACCACGAATGTATAAAATATATTAAAGATAAATTTTACAAAAATTAAATAAGTTTATGTTAAATTCTGGCCACATTTCGACGTTCTCAATGTTACAATACAAAATTTATAGGCTGCAGACACAAGCGTCAACAATAAACCTTTTTAACACCATGTAGGTAAGGTATTAGAAAATTAAAATTAAAGTGTAGTACTCCCAGAGCAAGTTATGAATGTTATGTCACATAATAATAAAGAAAAAAAGAAAAATTGTAGTTACAGCAAAACAATCTGAGTTTAAATTGTAGCGGACTTTTGTCCGTCACTGTATAAATTATCGAACAAATTTGTATTAATGTTTCTTATGTAATTTTAACATTAATGGGTTCGATAATTTAATACGAATTTTCTAAAATATGTTTATTTTGTCTAAAATCAATTAGTAAAGAGAAATGTTAATTTTCTAAATGCATTTTTGCACGTGATATGTCGTGCGTTTGAATGCAGTTCTTGATTTTTATGCGTGATACTTTGAGAAAAACACTGTTTTTTGGTTATTGTTTGTGCAAATCCGAGCCTATATAAGGCGACGATTGTGTTAATAAAATTAGATTTTTCTTGGCAGTTCGAGAAGAACTCTCGCTTAACTCTCTGGCAGGCTGGAGAGTACCTTTACCGTTTCCTTGAGCCTCTCTGGCAGTTTGGAGAGAAAGTCCCGCAAATTGTTTTATTTCCTGGCAGACTGTGGAAAGAAAACAATTCCGGCCCGTAAGTCCCGAACGAATCTTCACATGTTTATTCCGTTTCTTATAAATAATCAAGTCAGATAGGTTTCTGTTAAATTACATTTATACTAAAGTAAATTTTAGTTTCACGTAAAGAATTTAAATATATTGCTCTCGACGAATGTCTCTTCAATACAAACACAAGTACCGTGAATTATTTTTTTTTCTTTTGTACCAATATCATCTTTCTCGAAATGAATAAACATATATAAATCTCAATTCACTAAATAATTATGACCGTATATTTTAATATTCAATGTCTGAATATTCCGTTAAATGTTTGTTGACATACCGTAATTAATATCTCAGTAAATGTAAAGTTAATTTTGTTATTTGAATTATAGTTGCTTTTATAATACTTTATAATCTTCTTGTAAATATATGTACTGAAGCTGTGTAATTGAATTTCTGTTTTATTTATGTGTAAATGAAAGATTCGCATAGTAAGATTTCTTTTACTCTTAAGGTGCCAGTCCACAATGAGAATATCTCATGAGATTTGTGTCTCATGCAATAAAAATCGCAGGACAACTTCAATTTCATTGGTCTTTCGACCGTTTCCACAATGAAATTGAAGCGATTTTTATTGCATGAGACACAAATCTCATGAGATATTCTCATTGTGGACTGGCACCTTTAATGCTAAGAGATTATATATGAAATAAAAAAATTAAGGAATTAAAATGCTAGAACATGCCGTATCCTGATTATTCTTCGTAAATCGAACTACCCGTAATTGAGCATTTACAATGGATAAAATTCACTTTCACCAGATATTTAAAACATATGATTTTATCATCACACACTCTTTGTTTTAAGTTTAATATCTAATTAAATTGTCAGTGAGGGTGAACGTATACCAATTGTAATTTTAATAGACGACGTTACCTACAGATGTTAAATATCCCTAAGACTGTATGTTTAGTTATCCGTTGATAGATGGAGCACTGGGCCATCCAATTTGGCAATTAGTATTGTAAATATTGTTTAATAAATATTTAACAATTAAAAAAAGGTAACACGTTATAAAATCGGTATTTTGTTTAAAAGCCTTAAATTTACAAGTAAATATAAAATAAACGTTTATGATCCAAAATCCCAAATTTACAAGTACATCTTAAATAGAGACTTATCTGTTGCTTCAGAAACATTCATGAGAGAAAAAAAAGGGAAAACGGAATTCAATCTTCCACTTTTTCTCGAACACTCTGTACATGGTTTTATATAATTTGGTGCTGATCGTAGTAATGAATAAATCCTCTAACACTAATTCAAATGGTAATACAGCTCCGTTAAAACAAAATTAAACGAAATTACATGTGACTGTAAGTACACAATTAACACAAAAAGAAACACATGTCTAAAAACAAAACAAAAATTACATAGTGCAAATTAACACATGTACATATATGAAAAATTCAAACTCCAGAATAAAATGTTTCCGATCCTCTTACGTAGTGATGTTTAAAACGACAATGCTTCAAAATCCGATCAACTCCCGAAATAAGGAGTGGCGGCCTCTAGTAAAAATTCCACTCAGGATAAAAAGAATAGTTTCAGTAATTAATTCGCTGCAACTAAAATCCAGCTTCCACACTCAGCCATCTCAACGGCAGGTAAATTCAAAATATAGATTCGACAAAAAATGTTGTAGCAAATTTAGCAAAGGCTAAAAACTGCAGCAGAAAACTCAGTACGTGCAGTTTCCAAAACGAGAAAATCAGAAGAGAGTGATAAATGACAAAACGTTTAAATCTACCGGTGAAAGGACATGCGCGAGCTGTACCGCTAATAATGACTTAAAAGGGGAAAATTAGATCTAGACCATAGATTAAAAAAAAAATCATTAAAAATTAATCCCGAATTTTGTGCAATTATTAAAAATTAAAAGTTTAATAACCAGTGCCAGAAAAGAGAATTTTATATAAAAACAAATAAGAAAAACAGTTACAAAAGTGCCAGAAGCACGAATCGAAAGAAGAATTCTTATTTAAATACAATTCAAAACCCAGCTAAATAAATGACACTTAGTGCTAAAATGATATGAAGTTATTAAATAATAATTAACAAACATGCAAGCAATGTAATTTAGTAAATATGTACATATAAATTAAAAGACAAAATTTTAACATCCAGAAAAAAGTAGGCAACCAGAAGCGCAATAACAATATTACGAAAAATCAATAATCAGACCTTGGCAGAACCAATGTACAGGGCGCGATTTTTAAACCGTAACATTACTCTTTCTTCTATGCTGTGGAAATTAACCGAATCCTTTCTCAATTAAAAGCAAATTGTTATCCAACACCAATTTTAAAAAAATATCCGAATACTGTCAAACAGAAAACTGGAATGAAATGAATTGTTGAAAATGTTCACAATTGTAACGGATACTGTTAATTAGCGAAACTAAAATTTAAAAAATTTGAACTTAAGTCTACCTCTTATTCGGTTTCGGTTGTTGTTGATTGTATATTGTCTTGCCATCTCTTTTTTGGTCTTCTGCTGTATGGTTTATTGTCTTTAGAGATGTGTTTGCTAGTTGGTCTGGTCGCATCCTATCTAAGTGTTCTTTCCATTTTTTCTTTCTCGTTTTCACCCATTTGTTGACGTTTTGTATGTTACATTGCTCTCGTATGCTACTGTTTGTTTGACTATCTCTTAGTATCACTCCTGTTATCGATCTTAATACTTTCATTTCCATGTTGTTTATTTTCTGCTTTGTTCCCTTTGTGCCTGCCCTTGTCTCTACTGCGTATGTTAAAATTGGTCTCACTGCTGTTTTGTATACTTTCAGTTTGCCTTCTGTATTCATAAATTCGTTTCTCCATATGGTTTATCTCAAACAGCTACTCACTTCCATCGCCTTAGTCGCTTGCTTTGTTGCTTCTGTCCTCAAATTTCTCTCACTGGTGATTTCAACTCCCAGGTAGTTGAATGTCATCACCTGTTCTATGCTTTTGCTCTCCAATTCTAGTTTACATGTGCGTGGTTCTCTGCTAATTACCATGCACTTGGTTTTTTCCGCTGAAATCTGCATGTTGTATTCTTGTGCCCTAATATTAAATGAGTGGAGTTGTCTTTGCAGGTCATCTTCGTTACTAGCTACCGATACTGCGTCATCTGCGTAGCATACTATATTAATTTTATGGGATCCCCCCTCTCTCTTTTTCACTTCGTTGATTATTTGGTCCATTATCATATTGAACATGTCGGGCTAAGCAAGTCCCCTTGTCGTATTCCTCCTTTTATGTTAATGTATCTCGTTTCTTCTCTTGGCGTTCTGACCTGGGTTTTGTTATCTATGTTTGTTATTTATGCACCAAGATGGCACGTAAGAACCAATCATTTTTAAAGTATTAAATTATATTAAGCAATATAATATCTGTTGCCTAATATAATTTAAGCAGTGTAAATTGTTTTCAGTAAATAAGATATTGGATCTTGTGTTCTTTCATAACATCTGTATTATAACTTCACTGTTATAACATTGATTATTGTTCAATTACGTGGGATCTTTTTTTATGAAAAACAAAAGAGAAATATAATGCTTAAGGTCTAAAAAGTTTAACTACTACCTTCCCAGAGGATTTCTCTATGGAATTTTGCTCTCTGTCTTTAATTTCTTTTTGCCACACGTGATAACTGAAAATATTAAATTGAAGTTGAACAAGCTAGAATATTAGAATACCTAGGTTAAATGCTTTATATATGAACTTTGCAAGAACTAATTTTCTACTGAAGTCTCCGATGTTCAACATATGTAAGCAACGTAACTAACTATACATAACAAACTATAATCAACGACTAAAGATTATTATAAGAACTTTACACACCAAATTTAGCGACTCGGAAAACTGGGAAACAATTTTATACGAGTACATTCACCGCACTGTGTTCAACATGAAAATACAATTAAGTTTAGGAGGATGACGATAATATGTAACATAATTAGATTACGTCCCGGCGACGGATTGGATCTCAACTCGTGAAATTCTGCCTTGTAAAATTACTAAATATCTTAACGGCAGTAATAGTTCGCAGTAAATTGCATTAAAAACTCCATCAAGCTCGAATAAATCGATTACTTATCCTAGCCGAAGAACTCCATGTACGGCGGCGAGTGAATGAACAACACATCTTGATGGTTTTCATCACATTTAGATACCCGATTAAGATGACTACCTTCTTTACACTCGAGCAGCATCAATTTTCGCAGTTATAAATAAATTCAAGAAAAGCAATGCTCTGGCAAGCATACCATAATACATTAATACCGGTGTGAAATTATGTTATATATTGAAGAAAAACAACCTCCTATTATTAATATCAATGAACGTCCTTGAAGAAATTCTATTTAAACACATCAAATACAAACAATACTTCACTTAAATCTTCCTGCTACATTTAGTAACCAATAATTGAGTTTATCTAGTAGTTTTTCATGAATTAATATATCTAATACGAATTATTAAATTACAATATTTTGATTCACCTAACAGCTGGTTGTCTTACTTAATTAACCCTGCCACGTTTCATACTTTTCATCATAAGGTTTATAATAAAACTGAGCTCTTCTCCAAATGCGCCACCACACTCTTCTATTTTCAGTCAGTTGAATCAATTCCTGCCACCTCCCTACAGCTAATTCAATCATTGCTTTTTTCTCTGTTCTTCCATTGCTGTCCTAAGTCTCGTCCTTGTTTCCTCTCGTATCTTCCAATCCTCGAAAAGTACATTTATTAATATGATATATCTCTATCATTTCACATGTTCATACTATCTAACTTCTATTGTATTCTTCAATTAGCTTGATTTTTAATTGTTTCCTTAAAATTTTATTTCTTATTTCACCTTTCAGTTTTACCTTCCATTTTACTAAAGAACCTTATTTCTATACTATTAAATCTGTTAGTATATTTTCATTAATTTCGATGATTAATTTGAATAATGATGCCTTCAAAACTACGAACTATTATTATTAATATTCCTAAAAAATATGTAATTCCTCGTTTATTTCTATGTTGCGTTGCGGTCTAAAGGATCGGTTTGCAAATTTGAATTTTTTTCATACTCATTACTTCCAACAGAACACCTTTTCCTTGGTCTTCGGTCTATTCTAAATTCAGGTTCTGCTACTAGCACCATCTATGGATTGGCAGTGTAGTTATTCTAAATTTCTTAGTTATGAAACTTAATTAAAATTGCGCTTTTCTTGGGTCAGTTAATTGTTTTCTTGTCTTAATAATTTCGATATTGATTTTTTGATTAATTTCAAATGCCTTCCTTGATTATGTACAATCATCCTTTTGATCGAAAGGAATTTGGTTCATTCAAAGCTGCAGTTTTGCACAGAGTATTAAAGTGTTAATAAGAGTGCTTATTTTAGCACGTATCTGTTCCGTTTATCTTAAACCAACATGTTTTCATACATCACTCCAACAAGAATTACTGCAGTTTTCCAGTAAATCATACAGAGATTTAAATTGAGATGCAGTTCTCAGATTTACAGAAAGACAGCTTGAAGCAATAAACAATGAGTTGAAAATATTTAAAAAGCAAAAAATAAGTGCTTTGATGAAACATATACAGATGGTGAAAGTACTTTAGAATCGAGCAGTAAAATGTGTGAAGCATCGACATAGACTGATTTTGAAACTTTAAAGTGCCCGATGCTTACTGATCACCTATAAAAGTGAATTATTTGATTCAATACCTTTTTCAAGACTGTCACATTAAGAGCAACACATTTGTACATATGCGAACATTCATAAAGTATTTTGAGGTATTCTATACATCGTAGCAACATCATAGTTTTTTTGCTTATTAAGAATTTTTAATTTATTGTTAACTATTTCAGGCTGCTTTTCGTTAATATATGGCAAGGGTATTGTGAGAATAGTATTTGGATTTCAATCTGATACAAAATTGTATAGCTTTTTCTTTAATAGTTTTAAAAACATCGCCTCGAACTGAATTGAAATAAACTTCTTAAACTATCAAAGTCGTTTTTTATATTAGCAACCATAATTAGAATTCCTACCTTTTATAAAAACATTTATCCTTAACCTCCATGCAACATATCTGCCTTTTATAAACATTTGTATTCTGTTGAAATACACAGTGTTTTTATCAAACACAAAAGCATTCTAATAAAATTTCTTCAAATTAAAAATGTTGTTATGCACGATAAAGATAAAAGTTAGAGAATTTTAACTTAATATTATTAGATAAAATTTTGAAATATGTGATTACTATTATTGTTTAATCTAGAATCAAGATTAATTTATGGCTTGAAGTTAGTTTTATGCTCTTGTATTTCAACATACTTGTAAAATATGTATATTAAACATAACAACTCCAGCCAAGTTGTATTTGCTTCATTCAAATGTTGGTGTATCTTCTCTTCAATTGCCCGAGACACTTATTTGATTTTATTCACTAAATGAAACATTTATCAATACCTCAATTACAATTTTCAGATATTTACACAGATCATTAATGCATATAGCAAAGTCTAAAAATGACCTCGCAGAATAAACTGGTTTGCATTGTATATTGAAAATGTAATTTAAACACAACAAAAACAGTTAAAACATCTTAAGAGGGGCGTTTACCTATCGAAAATTAAGGCATCGCCGTTTCGCGTTTTTTAAACTCAGTTTGTAATTTTAGAATCTCAAATTTGGGTTAGTGATGCAAAAGGCATAAATTTATAATGTCAAGGTCAGCTTTCGTACTAATTTATTTTCTTAAGAAAGTTATGTGTTTTAGAAATAACCACAAAAATGCATGAATTTGATTAATGTCTACTAACTAAGGCTGGTGCACAATAGGGAAAAAAACGACCTCTACGCGCCAGCTGCACATTTGATGTACGATATAAAGAAAAAATCAAATCTATGTAATTATTTTTAAAGATAAAAAAACATTAAACAGTAAACATTGTCACACACATTTTACACGAGGTTTTTGCAAGCTAATCGCGTCGTCTATCCCCACTTTCCGGTATCTCTACCGGTCCTAGCGAAGACGAAAATCTATCGGAATCGGTCGGCTATTGCAGACTTAAATACGAGTGACAGTGTAATTACAAACTGTCACTCGCATTTAAATGTCATATATACCTATAATGTTCGAGTGTATAATAATATAACAGTTATGGGCAAGCGAAAATTGGCTTATTATAAAACATCAACAGTTCCGTAAGTACTCATTCTTTATACATTATGTTTCCCATCTATAGTATTCCTTTATCTATGACAGAATCTGTGAATAAAACCGAAGCGCTGTGACAGAACCGAATATCATCTACCTCCACCTACTCACACCCCCTTGCGTCTACCCGTCCCGCGAGTAATATAAGTTGCATAAGGTTCTATTTGCTGGTAAACGCCCGTCTTAAGCAGTTATGACTGCCATTGGTTCAAAAATATCACTTTGCCTGAGGACTTCAATAATTGCTTATATCATTAATTTCTGGAAATACCATTTTTCAAATTTATTAAATCCTGCCTTTTACACGCAATATTTCGTACTATCTCTTCGTTGAGAAACCTGTAATATTTAATTTGCCCATCTCTACTTTTGCGATTGTATTTACGACAACCATATACAGCATAACCAGGCATATTAAATAGAGTATTACTTTAAAAAAAACGATAAAACAACTTCAAACTGCGTCAAAATGTAGCCGACATGAGAACTGTCAATCTGACTTGCTCCGCAATGACGTCATTGACAACTAAAGTGAGCATACCGGTATAAGTGTATCGTGGTCACACCTAACTTTTTACATCTAGTGAAAATATCCTTTTTAACATTCGAAATGTAAGTCCTCGTATAATTGAGTTTCTTGAAAAATCAATTTCCATTTTATTGGATAGGTGTCCATTTTTGTATTTCACGTTTTCTTTCTTACATAATACTACATCAACAATTGTTTAATTATTACCTTCTTTGCTAACTCATATTGTTGTTGAAATATTGAATAAACTTTTATGTTGATATCTGAAACTTGACTTTTTTGTTTTGATTTTATTATTGAATATCTAACTTCCTCTTCATTTGTCCCTACTTCCCTACCACATTTGTTACGTAGCGGTTTCACACATGACCTTAACGTGAGAATGGCGGCAACTGTCACCCGTTTCGGAAATATCACATTTATCTGAATACAATTTATAGTTAAATTTCTTGCACAATCAATAACTCTTTTCTTACTCTATAATTTTCCAAATACCACATACCCTTTTATTATATTCATTTATTATATCAAATATATACCCTATCAGTTGGCTGTAAATTTCTTCAATGTTTATGCTTTCTTATTTGGTGGAGTAATACAGATAAAATTATAATAAAAATCGATTAAACCTCCCACTGCCCAATCCTTAGAGCAGTTAACCATGCATTACGGTTCTTTTTTCATTCATATTGCTGTGGTTACAATAATGCAACTACAATTGTAACGTTGTAGCTTTAACGATACAAAATTGCATATCTATTCTATGAATGCTGAGATTGTATGAATATTATTAAAAAATTCACCTATAAATTTATAAATTTAATCCCTATTAACATTCAATTTATTCTTGTGAGTTCTAGCAGTGATCTTTCCTTCTTTCCTCTGGTATGGTTCTTACCTAAGTTTTTATTTGGATAAGGTTAATAATAATTTAGATTCTTAAATTTCATAAAATATTTATATTCATCTTTTAATTCAATAAGCAACATAAAAAAAAATTTTAACAACATGGGGCTGTGTTAAGAATATCTCTTCACAATTATAAAACATAGAAAAACGTAATTCATTTTTTTTTATTACGATTCAAGAAAAATATTATTTCGCTATTTTTATCCTTTAATATAATATTTATAGATTCAAAAAAAAATAACTATTTTCCCATACGAAGCTAATTTTATTTCAACAAAGTGCCGTTGATGATCTAAAACTTTGGAAAGAAGAAAATATCCTGAAAATGGCCTATACCAATCGTCGAATGTAAATATTCGCAGATAGTACACCCAACAGATTGGCGCTTGTCCCTCAAGAATATTCCTATCTATTCGTATTCATCTACTTGAAATTTTAATTAACTTTTACCACAACTATCGTTAATAATGCCTAGTGATACACAGGAAGCAAATATTTGCACATAGTACCTCCAGTGCCCTCAACACTATTAACAATCTTCCCATAATTTACAAAAAAATTAATGTAATTCAGCATAACAATATTTTATGTAAATATTGATGATGTTTAACGCCTTGCTAAAAGTAAACATTTTCACGTAGTACCCCTAGAATACGTCTTACACCATCAATTATTCCAAAATGTATATTTATTTCAAAAAGAAAAACTTACTTATATTCCTCATACAAATCATCAAATTCTTTTTTATTGATGTCTACCATTTTGATATATTTGAAAATGAAATTATCAAATGTAGCAAATAATTAATAATAACAAAACTAAAAACTATACTGGAAGTCAGAAATAAACTTAATACATTCAAACTAATATAATATGACGCAGTGTATCAAACCCCTACTATTATTTGCAAATGATATCAAAAATTTTTACGTCTAGTAAATTCGAAAGTTCGGCTTCATCTCTCCTTATATCGTTCTTCGCGCTCTTTTATAACTTTTCCTTTTTCTATAAGTTTTTCTCAGTCACATACCTATTCCACTTTTGACAGTCAATGAATACACAAAATGTCACCACTTACAAATTGTTTATTAAAAGTTTATGCACACTTGAGATTCTTCATCTTCGTTAGGTATATTCTTCTTTCTTAATGCCATCCCTCATTATGCTTGTAAATAAACCTATTGCCTCTGTCATTATTAATTAAATACTTCCTTTTCCCGTTAATTAAAGTTATTAGTATTTTCTTCTTGTAGATATCTTTGTTGGCTATGATCGGAAATATACTGTACACCACTGGAATCCTCTTCATTAGGACTGCATGACAAGGAATACCGACTTCTACAGCATCTCCTCTACTTTCTACCCAGTTTATTTCGGCTTCTTGTAAATTTATTTGCATACAACTGTCAACAATGTTGATGTTATTTCTTCTTGCAGATTATTAGAACCACACAAGATTTATCCTGCTATCTTTAATGCCCTCACATTTATGCAAATAACATTCAAAGATGTGTTCCTACCCATGCATCTAGTATATACATAAACTTATTAAGGTATTGTCTTGGATAAAGAACACTTTTTGTATATATCCTTTAAAATGTTTTAAGATATAAGTATCATTATTATACTCTTAAATATGATCATAAAATTCTTTTAGAAATTAAAATCATTGTACAAATTTAAAATTTTTTATTCGTTTAAATAGACGTTTTCATAACAAACATGCCGAATATGATCTTGCTCGTACAATTTTACGGCATTTAAATGATTCACCCTCTTCACAGTTCCGTCTTTCAACATCACTCTCTCTCTGTTACTTATTTTTAGTGCATTTTTATTTTAGAACAGTGGTCCATTTCTTAGAATATTTAATGCTATTCTTACACATTGCGAGAAGTTTGGTTCTGTTTTTGTATATGCAAACCACAGCTTGTGCTCGTCTTTTTTACAAAACACAGAATGCATAGATTTATTTTGTGTTTATTTTTATTCCTTTCTTAATATTTTTTAAACTTAAATTACTATATACATTTATCATAATGACATTGCCCCTTAAAGGTTATGCAACTTATTCACCTACTAAATATGTAACTTATGATTATTTTACCTTAAACTATATCTTTAAAATTTTTATGTTCTTATTCTAAAGCTTAACTATTTAACAATTTAATTCTTAAACTATAAAGATCACGGCAATATGCTTGTCACTGACATTTCTTGTAGTTTCTATTACTACATAATTGTTTTACTAACATTATACACGTGGTTTTCTCGTAAATACTTTTGCAACTGTCTAAAATGTATAGAATCTGAATGCAAAATACTGAGTATACATATTTCCGGGTATTGCTAGAATTATTGATTCACTATACAGCAAATAACTAGCCGTTATGAATTCTGTCAAACAAACAGAATAACAAATTAATCACCCACGAGAAACAATACAAGTACAGAGGAATTAGTTTCTGGAGCAATTAACTCTGCTGGATCGTAATGTATCGAGGACAACGAATGCCCTAACTGCAACTTAATACTGCTTTAGCACGCCAGGCGACCATTGTCCACTGATAAATTGGTCATTCTCTTTTAAATAAAACTAAGTGCACTGTTTGTCCAAGTCCGATGGCAACGGGGACCGCCCATCTAAAAACCTCATTTACCAGCAACATACTGCGCACCACTTTTAACTTGTCGAAGGTTTCCTTGCATCATTTACTTTCCCGCTTCGCCTCTCCCGTTCACGATCCTAGTTTTATTTCCCTCTTTTATCCGATGGTCCCCCTTCTGGTCTCGCCACCGCAGCCATCAGAGAAAGGACCTCGAGCATTAAATACATATCGCGCGGTGGCGAGTTCTCGGTTTAGTCTGCGGGAAATTAGACGTTTTTATAAAGCGTTTCCCTGCGGGAATTGCAATTTGTTTTATGCCAGTATATATGGAGGTAGAATCAGTGGCGACTGGTGAGTGTGTATATAAGGCGGTTTTGCCTCAGCACTTGATATAATCGGAGCGGCTTGCCGAGCGTTTAATTGCAATTGCGTGCAGGCGTAGACGGTCTGTCGGTTGCTAGTCAAGCATCGTCGACACCAATGGAAAGAAGAAATCAATATTTTCCGCTTGGAAAATTTACTTCATTACATTTGACTGACTTCTTCTATCTTAATGTCTTCAATACCGCAAGACTTTGCATTAAAGAGAAGTTGAGAAAATAAGTCGTTTTTAGATATTACTGTTGAAAGCTAAAATAAGTAAATATAATATGAACCAATCTAGACAAATTTCTTTATTTGCGATTGCAAATAGCGCAAATAAGCGGACGTCGTCCACGCAACAATAAATCTAATAATAGGTGCACTACAGTGCCGTACTCTGGGCCCTATGCTTTTTAGAATATGTGCAGTACGTTCCATCGAAATAGAGCGTTATACAAAATAGCTGTTAAGAACTTAACATCTTTTATTTTATTTTTTATTATTGTTTCTTGCTTTTATGTATGAATGTTTTTCTTTATTTTTATGTGTTATTATATTTTTCTAATGTAAGTATGTTTTATTTTTTCACTTTTAATTATATTATCATATTTAATGTATTTCTTACTTGCGAATTTAATGATATTGTGAGAATACTGATGCGGAGCTCGTTTCGAAACATAAACTGTCTCAGCGGCCGAGTTCATTGTCTGTCGGCCCTGCTACACAAATGTGCATCGAAGGCGATGCGAGACCTTCTATGTATGCGTACGGACTGCAGCGTTGGGCATCTGCGTATATATATAGGTGGTCGATAGCTCCGTCAATGTTTCACACGCATATATGCTATATGTTATCGTATGTTTGATGCAGAGCGACCACCGACATATCGGTGCACACCGAACTTAAATAAATGTGTATTTGAACTGAAATTTGTGTTTTATTTCACGGGGCTTTCAAAATAGAAAGTTAAACGAGGTCATTTCATCATGTAAATAATGGGGTTAGGGTAAAACATGCATAAAATTAAAAAAATGTTCAAGTATTTTGTCATTTAAGTTCATTAATTCGTTTCTTTTATAACAATACAACAACGAATCTTATTTCTTACAAATATAGAAACATGACAAATGAATATATAAAAATAAATAAAATTCTAAGTCACCATTTATGTTTGAGATCATTCAGATTCTTCTGCATTTCCAATTTCGTACTTTTTTATCAAGAAGGTATCTAATGTCATTTGCATTTCTCTTTTGCGCTCTGAAAGAAGTTGTCGATAAGTGGACCAGGCATCCATGATACCCCGTCTTGCCTTTGAACTTCTATCAACATCTGCGGCATTTTCAATAAATTGGTTCATAATTTCCGTTATAGTAGCTAAACTGGTTTTTAGAAATGTTGAAAGTTCTTTTTGCTCTTTTTCAAAATCGCTATTTTCAATATTATTGTGTTCTTCTTGACCCGCTAATTCCTTGAGCTCATCATTAGAAAGACTTTCTGCTGTCTCTTGCAAAATTTCTTCAAGATCTTCCAAATTTACTTTATCTAAACCTGTTTGTTTCACTAATTCCACTATTTCGTTCATATCAACAACATAGCCTCTAATGTCATCGTCCTTGTTTATCTGGCCAAATGTTTTACCATGCTCCTTTCAAACATTTTCTGTTACCTCAATCCAAGAAAGATTTATGTTTTCTATAGCATCCATGATATTTTATAGATCTACCAAAAATCTCTTATTGATTATTTATCATCTCGGTCTGTTTTTTCAAACATTTGTCTAAATGTTCGTCACAGGCAGTAAGCTTTAAAATTTGATATAACACCTTGATCCATCGGTTGGATTAATGCAGTTGTTTTAGGCGGTAATAAAACCACTTCTTCTGGAATGCATGTTGTTATTACGTCAGGTAAATTCGTTGGGTGGCTTGGAGTTTTTTGATTTCGCAATAGCGTTTAACAAACGGACAAAAATGTTCAGTGAACCAAGAAGTGGCTTTAATTGGAAGTCTCCATTGGCGTTAGCACCTAGCAGAAGTAATAAGCGATCTTTTGCAGCTTTAAATCCTGGTGGTGCTGGTTTTGATTCACGGGATAGAAATGTATGTTTCGGCATTCTCTTCCAAAATAGGTCCGTTTAATCGACATAAAAAACTAATTCTCGAAGATAGTTTCCTCATTCAACTATTGTTTTTAATGTCGCTAGGAATTCAGTCGCTTCTCCACCTGCTGCTTCTCCTGTAATCTGTATGTTAAGAAGATTATTTCGATGTTTAAATATTAAACCATCCTCAACTTGCAACGAAAGTTTCAGTTGTGTCACCTCTTTCAACATGAATGTGATTAAAAATTCTTATTGCTTTTTCCATTATAATAGCTTGGCTTAATGATATATGGCTTTCAATTTCGTCGTCAATCCATATAGAAAGTCGTTTTTCCATTTCATATTTCTCTATCGTATTATTTCTAGAACGGATAAGTGCAGAGGTTTTTGTAGTTGTTGCTGCTGATGACACTATTTTTTCATTATTCTTAAGAATTGTTCCTATTGTTGAAGTTGACAAATTCAATGCAACACCAATTTGACATTGACGTTCATCAATCTTCTAAGTACTTGCATTTTAGTTTCTAGCGAAATGCTTTCTCTTGTCGCTTTATTTTTGTCTTTTTTATTATCGCCCATATCAAAAACTAAAAATTATAATATTTATCACTATATCAATCATTAAATTACATACATTTATACTCAAATAACGGCAACAAATATTGAAATAATAAAAATAAGTTTGTGTAACAATACAGAGATAAATTACTTTGGATTTCGGGGAAGCCCAATGCTGCGTGCAATTTTCAGGGAATCCCACTATTCCAATAAAAACGCGTTAAACCGAAACAGCGCTATACGGACCAGCGTTAAGGTCTTACTGTATATTGAAATAGCATTGTAGAACGTTATGGAATTTTTTCTTGTTATCCATATCGATGTCATCTCAGGTTTTGTAACGAATCATCCAGAAGCTGATGCTGAGATGTGTGCTGGTTCTTCAGGCAAAAGAAAATATTTCTGTTGGATGTGCTAGAATGTAGTTCTGTTCGTGTGCTTAAAGATTTAATTTAAATCCTTATTAAATTAGCTACCAATTTTCTGAGAAACATATTTCATTTCTAATCATGTTGAAATGTTACATTTTTAATTTTGATTTGTTATTTTTAGAGAGAAATGTCTTTTTGGAGACCTGTTGGGACTTTTCACGTCATCTGTAGAAGTCATCATTTAGTTGTTCATGTAGTAGATTTCTGTGCTTATTTCATCTTCGATTTTTATTTCCAAATTTATCTTCCAAATTTTTAATTAAAATTGCATATTTGCGAATTTGGATCAATAATTTTTTGGATACGGTGACGTTGGTCTTAGGTGAGTTTTTTTATAATTGCTCTTTGTTGATGCTTTTTCTGTATCTTAAATTGTAATTGCAGTTTCCTTCTTAGTGTTTTATTTATACTCGTTGCCCGATTACCTTGATGACGATAAATTTGTGAATTTGGCTACCTCGTGGCCGACTCCATTGAACCGATATTTTGTTCGTTTCCACCTTTGCCGGACGGAATTGACGTGGAATTTCCTCGAACTGGGTCATATAGTGGAATAAGGGCATGTAAAACCGTCTATTTTATATTGTTTATATTGTATGTGTTCGACTAATTTCGCAAACGCAACCGTCAGATATTTGTTTAATTAATTGTTAAATTCATAAGTACACATGGGTCATTGAGCTGCGGAGTTGCTTGTTTACTTGTGAACATCGCATTAATCGTAGCTAATCTATCTATATATATTACACATCAGTTTAAGAAAGCTATTTCCATGCCAATTTTTGAATGTAATTTAAAGATATTTGCAGGTGAATACAGTCGAAACTGCTTTATAAGTAGGAGATATAATGTAATTCCAGAATTTGGTATACTTAGTATTTCTAAGTTGAAACTATTTAGCAACGTGTCCATTTTTTCTAAGAACTTGAAAAGAAATGCTTCAAACATCAAGTTTTTAATTAAGAAGTCATATTAATTTGATCAAAAGCTGTCGAAAAGTCTGTCTATTTCTGATTTATTATTAATGCAGTTGTTAATATTGTATACTTTACTTCACTACTTAAACTAAACCTCGAAAGGAAACTACTGTAATCATAAAAAAATTTTGACGAATCATAAACCATTTTATTTCAACTTATATTTCGGTGTTCAACTATTTCTAGATATAGAAATGTCGACATAGGCGGAATCGAAAAGAGCAATATTTTCAAATGACACAGGTGACGCCGATCTATCGCTTTTATAAAGTATATGTGTAATAATCTATAACCTCGGGCACAAAAGCGGCAGCACCAAGGTTGGTGAGACTTCATTTCTCAAATGGAACGTACTTTTTCTATTACGCCGTTGGAACACCGCTCTTTCTAGTAATATTGAACATCTTTTACATGTGTCTAGACAGATGTTATTAACTACGTGTTCTTGTGCATTACTGGCTGTCGATAATATTATTATCGTGTAGAGCAATGTTCGACAGAAGAAATTGTAAAAATCTGTACTGTTGAAAGAAAAAACTTTAAATTAATGAATATGGACCAACAAAAAGACAAATACAATATCTATTGCCGGACAGCAAGATTTATAATATATTCATTAGGGTGGCCCAAAATTTTGAAAAGTTCAAAATTTGAAACGCTTACCCCCTAATTCCTTTCATTATGAACTAAAAACATCCTACAATAAATTTCAGCAAAATTCGAGAACATTAACCCATGCCAATGTGGACTTAAACATGTACCATTCCAAATAACACCCAATTTAAAATCGAATATTTTTACTTTCTTATACGTACCTAGTATAAGGAAGTATTGTGATGATGAAAATTTTCGACCTCGAGATTTTTGCAGATGTCCACGTTTTGAAGTCCCCTGATACCAAAAAAGTGGTTTTTAAAAAATGTCTGTGTGTCTGTGTCTATCTGTCTGTGTGTGACCACGATAGCGGTCAAACCGCTGTAGATATCTATTCCAAATTTTGTATTTACGTATATAATCTCCCTCTTGAGATCTGATTAGTTTTTCAGTAAAATCGGTAGACCGGAAGTAGTAGTTTACTTCAGTGAAAAAATCGAATTTTGCAAATATTTCGTCAATTACTAAGTTTAAACAAATTTATAAAGAATTCATATGTACTTAAAATTAAGTTTGAGACAAATTTTTTTAAAAAAGTTTTTCGAAATTCCAACCGGAAGTAGGTCTTTTACTCTTATCGAAAATCAGTTTTTTGCGAATATCTCACAAGTCATGCTTTTTAGACAAGTACGTTACGAGTATAAAAGTATTTAAAACATAATTTACAATATGTTTTGTATAAAAAAAAAATTTCAAAATTCAGACCGGAAGTACCACTTTTACTCTTATCGAATAGCGATTTTTTGCAAATATGTCGTAAGTTATGCATTCTATATATATTTATCAAGAGTACAAAAGTATTTAGAACTGGATTTGCAATATTTTTTGTATATACGAAATTTCAAAATTCGGACCGGAAGTAGCACTTTTACTCTTAGCGAGTAGCACTTTTTTGATAATATCTTGCAAAGTATGCATTCTATAGCGATTTATTAAGAGAATGAATGTACTTAGAATAGGATTTTGAATAAGTTTTGTATAAAAAAATTCTTAAAATTGTATAGTTTGAAACGCTCATACGTATAAGAAAGTCGTGTGGTGGCCACACCTAATTTTTTTACCAATCTTACATCTTGGGTGAAGCAAATGCACCTAATTTTATATATTTATTATATTTCCATTTAGGTTATAAAAAGTAAGTGGTCAACATACTTAAAAAGAAAAAAATTTCCACGAACATTTAACACATGTGCTATACTAATGAATAAATTATTCGGGTATTTTCTTTTCAATGTCTTTTTAGTGCAATCGAGAAACAGGTCCCTGTACTCCATTACGCATTGTTAAATAAATTGTTTTTGTTCTTAATTTTCTGTAAGTAGTCTATTATACTCTTCCATCAATTTAACTGCTCCCTCAGCAGTGTCGTTAACACAAACCAACGTTCCCACGATCTTTTTGGCCTTATTATAACTCTTGATTTTCATCCCATTTTGAGGGATCTATTAGAAGAAACCCTATATGAATTCCCAAAAGCTTCAATAAATTGATACCTTCTGGACCCACGAAATCATATATTGCTTTCTCTACAAGAAGAGTAAAAGACAAAGAAATTATTACTATTTGCAACTAAATGAAAGCTAGATACAATTGGTCATCATATCTGTTGCGTTGCAGCTAAGCAACCAACTCGACCTGCTTTTCTTTGGTTGATTAAAAACGTCTTATCTTCTTCGACCTTGATCATTTTCATTGCGTCTGCAATCAAAAAGATTTAACAATCTCTGTTCAAAATCCCTCTCCCGTTTCCCACACTTTCTCCGTCGTTTGTTGAATTTCACTGAAGTTCTCTCCATTCTGTATGCACTCAATTAATCTCTTTACGCAATACGGAGCAGCTCTAGTGGAATCGTAATTTTAAAAAGTTTAAATTACGATTACTGTAATCGTAATCTAAGTTCGTTTGATTATCGATTACAGTAATCGTAATTTCAAAAAAAATGTAATTACGACTTTCTAAGTAATCGTAATCAAAGCTGTTCAAAAATGTCGGAGAGCTAAATTAAACTGGCTCAATTAAACTGGTACGCGTTATATATGAAGGCAATACTTATCCGAATAAGAATAAGAAAAAAGAAAAACAAAAAAAGTTTTTAAAATACACCAGAAATTAAAAAAATAATGTGTGCCAACCACACGACTCTTTTATACGTATGAACGTATAGAAAAATTATACAAAATCCTATTTTGAGTACTTCTATTCTCATAATAAATCATTATTGAATACATACTATCCAAGATATTCGAAAAAAAAAGTGGTACTCGCAGACCGGCTTTTGCACGTACTGGATCCTCATGACGAAGATATCTCGCGGTCGAAATTATTTGTGCCCGTTCAATAAAGCTCCGCATCAGTATTCCATCAACGTATTTATTCAATGCGTGAAACGGTGAAACAGACCGGTTTTTGGACAGACTGGACCCTCATGACGAAGATATCTCGCTGTCGAAATTATTAGTGCTCGTTCAATGAAGCTCCGCATCAGTATTCGTTTTTTTCGTGGCACAATTAAATTGATTTTGGTGATTGACTTATTGCGATTTTGGTTAGTTCTTCAGTTTGTATGCAGAAATAGCACTGCAATTGCATTGAAACATGTTGCTGCCTATTATATATTTCGCATCTGTTAAAATAATTTATGGACTTTGAAATGTTTTTAAAATTTTTAAAACATTTGTTTGAGTTGTGTAATAGACATTTTATATATGTGATTTAATGATAAAATAATTGTCATGTACATATATTTATTTTTCAATGTGTGATATCGCCTGGCTTTTCTACGAACTGGATCTTTATGCCGCAGAAATTTTCAAGTTGACAATATTAGTGCCCGATGAATGAAGCTCCGCATCAGTATTGTTTTTTTTTTTAATTTGGGGCGCATAACAGGATACAAATTGACTTTTGGTGATTGACTTATTGTGATTTTGGTTAGTTCTTTAGTTTGTATGCATAAATAGCGTTACACTTGCATTGGAACATGTTGATGAATAAAGCTCTGCATCAGTATTCCTTCAACGTATTATTCAATGCGTGAAACAGACCGGTTTTGGCACGTACTGGATCCTCATGACGAAGATATCTCGCGGTCGAAATTATTAGTGCCCGACAACAATAAAATACAGTTTCTATTGTAAATAACAGTGATTTTTCTAATATTTAATTACAGTAATCCTTGCCAACGATTACAGTAGTCCTTATATAAAAAGAACGGATTTACGATTAATGTAATCGTTAATCGAACGAACTTAGATTACGATTACAGTAATCGTAATTTAAACTTCAAAATTACGATTACTGTAATCGTAATCTAAGTTCGTTCGATTAACGATTACAGTAATCGTAATTCAGTTCTTTTTATATAAGGATTACTGTCATCGTAATCAAGTTGCAATCGTAATCCTTATCACCCAGCTCTGTGGTAAATTGATATATCGGTGGATATTGTGAAATCTGTCGATACGCGTGCGCGCGTCTCAAAATGTTTAAACGTTTTAACAACAACCACAGTTCTCGCCGCAAAGGTAACATCCGACTTTATGCTAAGATGCACCACAGGTTAAATATTTTTAGAATAAGTATATTCACTTATAGCATTGTTTTAACCGCAAAAACCACATAAACACCTCAAACTGATTGTTATTCGGAATGGTAAATGTTTAAGTCCACATCGGCATGGGTTAATGTCCTGTGGCTGAAATATTTTGTAAGACGTTTTTTGGTCTTAATGAAAAAAATTAGGAGGTATGCGTTCCAAATTTCAAACTTTTCAAAATTTTGCGCCACCTTAATTTCATGCAAATAATACTACCTAGATCTTAAACATACAAAATTCGTCAAAAATAACCCTGTGATTTCTGATAAAACTGTACGTGATGAAAAACTTTAACAAACAATAAAATTAATTCTAAGACAATTTATTTCATAGTAAATCTGTATTATTATCGTCAAGTATTTTTATTTTGAAAAACTAAAAGGAAATTACCGCTAGATAACTGTGATTGACTATACGGTTAATTTGCTAAAACACTTATAAAATAAAACAATACCAGTACTTAATGATGTTAATATTTAATGAAATGAAATTATTGTATAGGTATTTTGTTATTAAAGGCTACTATTAAACGAATTTAATAGCTCTCAGCGTCAACTAAGGTCGTATTCAATTGCTCTAACAACGGAATATATTAATTATAGATTTGACTAATCATAAAATCAATATTTGACAACTCGTTGGCAATCAAATATAACGAATACGTACATAGGACATGTATCGTTTGTAAAAAAAATACAAGCAAAATGAAAACCCACTGAAGCACAAATCCTTAATCTTGTTTATATAAGCTTGGTTATTTAGCCTTTTATATAGCGTTGAAACACTCGAACACCCTATGAAGTGTTTAATGAGTTATAATAAAGGAAGTTAAGAGAAATATTCTGACTCTGACTAGAGTTATTTAAGTGTGACTAATGGATAACTTTTGTGAAAAATAAAATAGGTAATAAATATTATAATCATAAATCCACTAAACAGAGTATTTAATGCCCATGAAATAATATCTATCTTCGTAACGTGCATCTTATAACCCCTCCTTGTCATAGAACACCATTTTACAAAAGGTGTTTTACTTTCAATATTTACAAATTATACAATTCCTTGCCTATGTCATACAGGATATGTCTTTGTGCGGATTTAAACGCATGGTTTTTGGTATACTGTGGAAAAACAGCTTGGCGAATAGTACTGTAACGTTTTCGGGTTCGCAATAAACAACACGTGCAATTTATTTATTATAACAGTCTGTATATTTATACACTTAAAATTAATTACAATATAAAATATACACACTTAAAACTACCATTAATAAATTTAAAATTAACACTTGTATTTATTTCTATTACTAATATCTCTGTCCATATATTTATGTAACACTTCTATTTATATAACACGGCACTATTTATTTATTTCTTTGGCTACCACTATTTATTTCTATATATTTGTTTCTACGCGCGTCGGCTACTTCTTAAGGAAGTTCTTATTCCGGAATTATTCCGCAATTATTCATCCCGCAATGAATGAATCCATCGGTTACCCAGTCGCCTTATCTACACATGCGAAGATTACTAGAACATTCGCGTAAACTCTATCTCCCACTCGATGTATGGAGAACATTCCATATACATTGTGTCCGACACAGTACCATGCGTAAATGGATGACTCACTGCTTTACGATGTTTACCAGTCGCGCCGAGATGATTTACAGCCCTTTTTTTTAACGTCGCCTGGTCTGCCTCATACATATTTCGTTACAGTACTTTTACCGTTACTTCCTTAAGTTGTCCTTTTCTTGCTTTTTGATTGATTACTTGATTACATATTTTACTTTACACTTAGTTACTATCTTAGTACCATTGCATATAAATTATAAGTTCAGTTTAGTTTAGTTCTTAATATCCTACTTTTAAGCATTTACTTTTGTTTATTTCTTTTTTCCTGTATCTTTGAAGGTTTTAGGTTGAAAATCAGGGAACAGCCTCATTGGTTGTCCAGCTGAACCCCCACCTTCTGGTTTCCGTAACATTATTATCTGTTTTTTTTTATTCTTTTATTTTTCTCACATTGGCTTTCATGCTATTATATATCATTCTTATTATACTGATATTGCAGATGTATACAGAAATAAAGACATTAAGTAAAAGAATTTTGTGGATTCTGAAGCCAAATACAAATAATTTTCCCATCAAAAATTAACTTATTGAAGTAGAAATATCAATAGATACAATAAATCCGCTTAACCTTTCACTATACGCTATTGAAAAGTCAAAAATAACCCTCCCACACAAAATAAGACGGATTCGTAGGATTATTTGTCGAAATTCGGTCAAATTTATCCCAGATTACGTACACCACAAGAACTTGAACGGCGCCTGAAGTTTATTAGTACCTACACACTTCGTGGATTTGCTTCTCTATACGTACTTCTATGCATACGTATGTGTGTATTTGAGTAACTCTGGTGTATTTCGTATATAAATATGGTGTGCCAAAATATCCGTGATAATGCGATTCCTTTGAGAACTATTAGGGCGATCAATGCGCTTAATGTGTTTATTGGCAGTGCACAGGCAGGGACGGGTTTGGCGAAGGGTTTCGCAAGGATTACCGGGGTTCGGGAAATAGGAAAACCGCGACGCTCATTCGCCTCGTTCCCGTTCAACGGACCGGGCGCGGCGGGCTTGCCTCGTCTCTATTGAATCAAATTCGTAAAGGTGGATGAGTAGTGAACCGAACCGTATCGGCATAAGTTCGTAATAGAATCAAGGATGAATGGGCTAATATCCTTACGTCCTGATTGCGATAATAATGGCAGATAAATTGGATTATGGAAAAATGCATGAATATAATGGGGGCGCGTATAAATCCTTCCCAGCAGATATTTTGAGTTAATAACTTCCTTTTTTTAATTGGCGAAATGAAAAATAAAATTTAGGCATGCACCTTGTTAGCGCTCACTATCGACAGTTTCTTAGATGGTTTCGAGAGCTTTTCAAGAATAAAGATTTATTTTGGATAAAATATCTTCAGCGTCTTCACATTTTAATGCCACCTTATGGAGGTCCTAGCAGAGTTCATTGAAAAAAATATGAAAATATGTACCAAATATGTAGTGTGTAGAAAAAATCTTAGTTTCTTCTTAATTCTAATTATTTAACGAGCACACATTTAACAGCCGCGGACAATAGTTATTTACGAACCAAGTGCGGGAAGACTATTTTCCCGCATGAGCGCACATTGTAAGCACGAGCGACAGCAGGAAGCGAGTGCTTTTAATTGCGCGAATGCGTGGAAGATGTCTTCACGCAAGTGGTTTGTACAATATTTTTTGTACGAACATTAAATTAAAAAAATATTATTGATTAATGTCATTGGTATCATACCTAACCTAAGATAGATTACCTAATTAATTTAAGCATTTCATGTAAGTACGTAACTATTACTCACCTTTCTCTAAAATTAAGTTATTATATTCTTACACAATGCAAATATGAGGTATTTATTCTTATATTTATAAATTTATAGTACATTTATTGCGTTTTTGGTTTAAATACAAACAATTCCGAACTGCCAATATGAATGTCGATGTGGTTCAAATAGATGGCGCTTGAATCTTGCTTAGGATGCCGCTTAAAATGTCGTCAAATAGATGGCGCCACAATTTTTTTGGAAGAATTTTTAATTATTACTCCTATTTCCCCAACTTTTAGTGAAGAATAGTGGAGGGATGTAGTATTATAGACTAAATTTTGTTACTACCAAGTTTTTTTTTTTAATGTCCCAAAGTGCCAGTGTCTTTTTCAATTTTTACAGTCGCCTCAACCGCGAAAACGTATTTCCCAGTGGACCTACACATGCGCCAAATATCACTTTACAGGCGGTGAGTACAAAATTATTTTTACGTTTACACATATTCATATATTATACGATATACATATTGCAGAAATGATACACACTAGACAGTTTTAATAATAATAGATTTATTTATATCTATTATTACTCGGATATTAATCTCATAACATAAAATTATTTCTTACCAAACAAAAAAAACAAAACATTTATTCGTAAAATATACTAGTAACACTTGTGCATCTTCGGCATTTCATATTTTAGTGTTTTCCTTTTTTGAAACATAAATCAGTAAATCTGATGCTTCTGATGTTTCGTTTGATTTTGCAACTCTTCTTCTTCTTGTATCATAGTTTGGGCTCCTTGGATCAGCCTTAAATGCCTTTTTTTATATAATTCTTTGAACTTATTATAAGACTGCTGTCTAAGACATTGTATTAGCAACATTTGTTTAAAGGAATCTTTTAGACCATGCTTACCACTCTGCTACTACTTTTAACCCGTCATAGTCAGATGTTAGTTAATGTTTACTTTTTATTCAAATTTTAAAGCTGAGTATAAATATACTTATTCGTTTGCTAAATATCTATAAATCATAATTTTAAAAAACGAATTATTTCAGATATACATATTAATATCCTAGTAACTTTATTATTTATCACGACAGTATCATTATGACAAGATTCATACACTTTTTAGCATGTGATATAATTTTCCTTTGACGTTTGTTACAATTGTCATCCAAACAATACAAATTTGTCAATAATGTTTGCCCACTAAAGAGAATAAATAGCCAAGTATTAAATAAAATATAATTACAGAAAATTATTATAAAATAACTTTAAACTAGTTTATGATATTGAATTTGTAAATGATTTTCATGCAGAAATATTTTAGAAGGGCACGCTTATATTCCTTAAATATTCATTGAATAATCTCATTGTTTTAAAATTTCTCCGGTCGATGTCACTTTGTAGTGGCATTGAATGGCAACCTGTAGTTTACACTCGAAAAGTATTAATTTCAGCTATTAATTACTTTTAAAAATATTCCTATCTTAACCATAAATCTAAATTTAGACTTATACATGAAGCATCATCCAATTTAAAAAAATATATCCCCTTTGTGCCACTGATTTGTAGATCAGTCTGTATACGCGTACATACTTTTAAATTACGTAGTAATATTAGCCCTATTAACCACAATGCGGGATCTTTCCTATTGTACTAAAATTTAAGGAATTAACTTACTTTATCAGAATGTTGAAGTATCTTTAATTTATTGGGAACTACAACCAACTTCACTAAGTGGTAGACAATGCCATCTACGAGTGATAAATCGCGGATATATTATTGAAAATTAATATTAGAACTTCTGGTGCAGTAACACTTTACATTATGGTGCAACAATAATGAACTGTTTTTAGATAGCAATAACTAGGGGCGGACATGACCGGTTTAAACTACGACGAAGTTACAACGGAGCAAAGAAATAATGTAAACAACACCCACTTACTGAATAGCACTAATTCATATGGTGAACTACCACATCTGTTTACGCCCGAGAATGAGAGCAAAAAATGCCCATAAAATAAGCAATTTATGAGTAAAATCCTTTCTACATCGGCGTAGATAGGAGCGTGTGGGGTTTTTAAAAATTATTATATTTACCTTATATTTCGCAAGAGAAATAATGTAAATATGTATATACACTGTTAAAAATCGACTGAAAAATACATTTATTATAACTGTATTTTTTCCAATAATTTAAATGTAATTATCAATGTAATGTAAGATCCCCTGGAGTTTAATGTGAAATTGCAATTTATCTGTAAAATCACAGTTAGCATGTAATTTTAGTTTTAAAAGGAATGTAAGATTGCTTTATCTCATAGAACTTTCACAACATTTACTGCGTTTTCATCACTTGTAATGTAAATTCAAAATACTGTGAGATTACAATACTTCACAGTTAGTGTAAGGCTTCTTAATAAGTACTCTTAATAAGTATTCTCATTAAAAGTTTATAACATGTTAACTAATTAACCCACTTGTGATTTTTATACGTGCAAATACGTTCGTGAATAATATTTTAAAAATCAAAATCAATATAAATACAATTTATTATTGTATAAGTACCTAAACAGCATAATAAAGTAAGAGAAATAATTGTTTATTAATTATATTATTGCCCACTACATTTGTTATTATAAATCTTGCCCAAGTATAGGTCCATCCAGGACACTGTAATATTCAATCCCGCCATAAATCAGTTGACGCCTGAGTGTGTTCTAGACCCATTCCATTTAGGTTACTTGTATTTATTTTTAGGGGAAAACATACAACTTCTCTTTATATTGTATGATAGGTAGTAAAATTATATTCAGCAAGCCGATATGTGCATTCTCTTTAAGAAAGGAATTAAAATTTACTGTAGTTTTCATATATTTGCGAGCCGCTGATGTTTTGTTTCTACAATCCGTGAACGCATGGGCAGTGATTTCAGTTTGTTAGTGGTTTTCATGACAATTACGTGCAATTGTTTATGTTTTGGTTATACAATTAATAGTTGTAACTTGTAATTTATAAGTTATTATAAGGTAAGTTAATCATTGTAGTTCATTATTAGCATCTGACGGTGACAATTATTTAAAGCTTTGGCATCAATTTGTCTGTGGCATAAGGTTAAGCTTGCAGACTGCAGTGGGGACCAACCTACAGTGAGTTATTTGGTAAGTTAACTCTGTTTGTTTTATATGTAATTGAAATCATGATGCTGTTGGGCAAGTAAACAATACATATATGATGTATGTATCATTTGTTCAGGAATGTGTAATGTATACAATAAGTAGTTTTCACTTTCTTTTAGTGGATGTATAAAAATAAATGTCATCGAAAAATATAACGCCGATCAGATCCTATATAGACATTCCATAAACTGACTCGCCCGAAGATTTAATATTAGACAGAGCTCCCATTAAGCTGCTTAATGACACGTATACAATGCAAAGAGCATTTATAAATCGTTCGCAGCCTACTGTCAACACAGATCATAGAAGAATGGCCAATTCTTTTCAAAAAAGGAAGTAAAATTTTGGCATTTTGAAAAGTTGAGAAAAAAGTTTGTGCAAAAACACGGGAAATTACTTCAATTTGCAATTGAAAAAACATTATAACCGACATTCTACCTCCAGATGATGAAGAAAAATATATTAAATGCTTGACTACTTTAAAGAAGATATAAATTTTCTAATAATTAAGATGGAGGAGATTATTAAAATAAGTGAAACATATTCTCATTAGCTGGAGTCCTAACTGTTTCAGGATTTGAATGTTTTTGAAAAAATCAAATTTAGTGTTCTGTGCATCGTAATAACGAATGAAGGTAATGTTAACAAGTTAAATTATTCTTTTTTTTAATTTTTTCTTTTTAGTTACTGAAAATGTTGCAGGATACCACATGTACATAAAGAAAACAGAAGGTGTTAAGTTGTGAAGACTTAGTTGCCCCCTTTAAAGCTCTCTTCGTATTTTGTTACAATTGCAATATGAAGTACCCTTGCCACGTACTTGAGTTCATTCAAATGTATTTTTTTGAAAATTAACCCTGATCAGGAGACGAAAGGCAACAAAAGAAACAAAAATTTATTGGTTCGGTTTTTGTTTTTGTTTATTTTTTGTTTGTTTTTCATTTACACCTTGCAATATCTATTGTTGTTATAATCTTTCTAATAATAAAATTAACTGCAATAAATAAAATTTCTAGCTTAAACAACTATTTTTTTTTTATTTTTTGATTACAGTAGTGGAGCGGCAATCAAGGAAACATATCTTCTGAAAATTATATGGCAATATCTAAATGAAAAGCATTTTTAAAAAGTGATATGTGGACAAGATTCTACAGTGTCTCGCGAATGCATGCAAAAACTGAAAAATAAGTATGCCGGTAATAATGTACTTTGCCCCTAATGTATATTACTTTTTGACGAATGGGGGTGTATACTTGATTTTACGTAAAAAAATGACAGAGGAAAAGGCTCCTTAATAACAAAACACGGAAAAACATTACAAGAGCTGTATGTACCATTAAGTAATCCGGTTGTAGATCCACACCTAATGTATGTATCTTAACATGGATTGAATGTACATTTACAGTTAGTGTACGTAGATTTACATCGAGTCGTTGCTTACTTACATAGCGGTGATGTGATTTTACATTACACGATCGTAAATTTTAATGTTAAAAATTGAAATTTACAATCATGCCTTGTAACACTACATTACCTTGCTGTATCTTTTCCAGCTGAACAAGTAATATTAATTGATGTACTTGTACAACTACATTCACATGTTTTCTTACAATGATTATAATTGGTCACGGAGTTGCCAATGATTTTCATTGTAATTTTACACAAACACTTTTTAGAGTGTACTTATTGTTATTTAGTTTCAATAACATACGCGTACATTTTTAGTTATCATTTGTTTAGATCTAGCACGTTGTTTATGTTACTTTTTCTGATATGAAAATGAATTGTCAGTGATTCCGAAATTTATTACAAAGTCTGTAAAATATTGTTACAGAATGCCAAAATATCGCAAGTTCGTTACAAAGCTTTGCTAAAACACACACATAAATAGTTTTCGATAGTTTACAAAATTTCGTTACATGTTTAAATGACGATGCTCGAAGCATTTCTGAGTGCAAGGAACTAACACAAATCCCAAATTTAAAAAATCAGTTATTATTCATATTTATTTATATAAATTTGCCTAAACTAATCACATACTTTGAAAATCGAATCTCAAATTAAAAAAATGGATTAATCACATTAGATGGCTATTAATAATTTCAAAAGTATTCCAAGTGACTTCGGATGCGGCCTTCGGCAAAAGTTAGACGCAGTTTTTAATAGAAATCCAGATTTAATAACATTGCGGCAATTGTGGGTGCTGAATACGCTGAAATAAAAACATATTTCCAGTACGCACATATAACCAGTTGCGATGTAGAAAGGGCGTTTTCTATCTACAAGGATGTACTTAATTCAAAGAGAACAAGTCTTACAGAAGAGAAAATGAACAAATAATAAGGTATTTTGTATTTTATAGATCACCAGCCACTTGTTATCCAATTATATAAATAAAATTAAAACCTCTTTAAAAATAAAACATTTCAATAGTGCGCCCATGGGCGATGCTCATGTCCGCCCCATAGCAATAACTTTTACTTCCGATAATAATATGTGCAATATAGCTTCTTAAAATCCAGCAACATCTTCTTTCTATACTTATTAACAAATAATAGACTAATTGAGTAAATAATTCTATATGTATTGTCAAACAAAATGTTCATCACTCTTCTGTCGTTAGCAGGTTTTTACAATATTAGAAACGATATAATCCTCGAACAGAACTCCTCCTAATGGTGTACTTAAGACTTTATAAATACCAGAAACCTCTGCTTATTTAAAACAGTCCGTCAGACAGGAAATTTATGTGCTGCCTGTCGGAAGCAGTTCCGTCTGTTTGTTTATTTGTTGAAGAAATTTGTTTGATTACACAACAGAGCGTTGTACTCGGCGATGGTGATGCAGTAATGCAATCAACTCAAGATCTCGTTTGCGAGATGAAATTATCCAGGTAGTAGTTTTGTGTGAGTGTGTTAAGTTAAATTAGAATGGACGGCTTTCGAAACTCTCACTCTCTCTCTCTCTCTCTCCCTGCATTGCTCGGTCCAACATTTTAGAATTAAATCTTATTACATGTCGGCAGTAGGAGAGAACAAGGGATTAAAGTAACGTGAAAGAAACGTTTTTCGTCTGGTATGAAATCATTTTGTTTATACATACATAAAATAACACTTCAGCAAATATATACACTCTTTTGGTGTGGATGAATGTTGTGCTTGGAATACAACACATAGGTATACATACATAGGTATGTTGTGCTTGGAATACAACACATATACATACATAGGTAAAGTTAATGTTTTCTTTACAAACAAACAATAGATATCGAGGTTGACACTTTGATTACTTTATGTATGTTATCTCTAAACAAATATTTAAATTAGGCACATCATACTTTTTTTTTAAATCAGTAGAAATAGGAAATACCAAAAGGATTTCATAAGTAACAAAAATAAACGTTTCATAAATATAGCATATTTACTCTGAGACAACATTCGTTTATTTTTTTAAATTCAAATAAAGCAGGTGTAGTTAATTCATCGTTTATTTTTTAGACGCCAGAGCGTATGGTTAATATTTTAAGAGCGGTAATTGATAAATTATACACGAAAATATGTAACTATAAACAAATATACTGAGTGAGTTACTATCGCTATTGGTGCCAAAATAACGAAATTTTCAAATTGTGACAAGGATAGGTTAACGAGTGTATAGGGCTTCCACCACGATTTCAAAATAAAATAGTGAAAAAAGTGAATAGCACTGCAAATTTAGTGAACCCTGAAAAGTTATGTGAAAATCAATTTAAATATTTATTTCAATAATTTATTCAGGAAATATTAATATAAACAAGAAAATAAATTCAAAAACAAAACAACAACTAGGAGTATTTTAAATATATTATAAAAGCTACACTATATAATATACTTATCAAATAAATGAAACAATAAAGCTTAATGTTTTCGTTGTTTGTTAATACATTTATCAATAATTGCACAATATCTTTTCTCAAGTTGATTTAAAGTTTGTGTTATGGCGATTTCTTGTTCACAGATTGATAATACAAGATCCCTTGAGTTGTTTGAAATTCACCGATAATATTTGCTTGTATGGCCATTTCCCAGTTTTTATTATCACTTTTCAAAATTTGATCTCTAGCTTTTTGTTTTCAAATGACCTAATTCAGATTGAATTTCTTTCAAAGCTGCTTTATTTCTTAATATTTCTGTAAATTCATCTTCGTTTGTTTTGTTTCCCCAGTTCTTCCATTTTTTCCTTTTTAATGCGTGTTCTTCTGTGTTTCTTCAGAGAATATTGTGTCAAAATAAGAATTATACAAGAAAAAACTCTCATATTTGCGTTTAATGAGTCTGTATTTAAGAGACCTCTATCATTCAATTATTACAAACAATGTCAAATAAACTTATATTACGAATAAAAAAGGGTGTAAACAGGAACTTACAAAGTATACGCATCATGGTTTTATCAACGGAAAATCCGACAACACTTAATTTCTGCAACATGGTATTATACAGGCTGAGTTTTTTTGAATGTTTAGCACTGGGATCTCAGAAACTACTGGAGATAGAAAAAGACTTAAATAGGGAAAGATGCGCAGTTTTACGAGTTTGATTTAAAACTGCCTTTGTTTCTCCGATAATTCAAAGAAAACTAAATTTTACGATTTTCATTAAACATGCTTAGCATCGTTAATAGCAATTTTAGTGAAAAAGTGTTCAGACAAAAGTTTTAGATAATTTTACGCCAAATAAAACTATGTAGCTAATATTATCTCTTCGTTCACCATTATCGAGTTATGACACAAACTTGTGTTTTTCTAAATGGAAACCATAGTTGGTTTTGACATCATTAAAAAGCTTATTTTTTGCTGATTACAATGATATAAGGTTTGATATGGTTATTTTAAAAAATAAAGAGGATATAGACATTTTTATGGTTTTTATGGAAAACAATTGAATTTCTAACTGATAAAATACAAACCAAACGAAAACTTATTTTGAAATATTATGTAATAATAAAATGAAAACTATAAGAACTTTTATTAAGGGCACACAACATTATTAATGTTCAAAGATACCACCATTATTATTAATACACAAATTGCGTCTCTTCACAACAGAATTTGTAGCATTGCGTACTTTACGCATATCGATGTTATTAAAAGCAACTAAGACAGCTTCTCTTAAATCGTCGATTGTTTCATATGTTCTTTTGTATACTGTGTCCTTTAGTACACCCCACAAGAAAAAATCCAAAACTGATAAATCAGGGGATCTAGCCGGCCATTCAATGGGTGCATTTCGTCCTATCCATTGATTAGGGAAGTTCAAATTTAAATAATTTCTAACATTCAGTTGATTGTGCGAGGCGCTCCGTCATGTTGAAACCATTGCAGCATTGCTCGGGTTCTTAAATTTAAATTATCTAACATTTCCTCGAAATCTTGTTGTAAAAAATTAAGATAACGATTGCCAGTTAGTGATCCATCAAAAATAAAAGGAGGAAGAACAGTTGATCCTATAACACCACACCAAACATTAAACCCAAATTTAATTTGTCTCCTATGTTCAACGTGAAGTGGATTTGTTTGAGACCATATGTGCTCATTGTGCCTATTAAACATTCCACAATTTGTGAAACGAGATTCATTAGTCCATAATATTTTAATTAAAAAGTGTGGATCGTTTTGACACTGATCTTTAAACCATCTACTCTACAAAAAACTATTCGTCTGATGTTATCACCTTCATGTAAAGTTTGTGATACTGATAATTTGTAGGGACGAATTTATCCTTCTTCATCACTCTGACAATAGTGCGTTGAGAGGAGCCCATTTCTGTTGAAATTTGTCGGGTCGATGTAGATGGATTCTGAGCGACACATGCTAATATGTTTATTTCTCTATCTTCATCCATCCCTTTTTTTGATTTTGGTTTAACGAACGAACCATAATCTGCTAAATTTTCCCATAATCTCTTAAAAGTAGGTAGCGACGGCTGACGTCGATCAAAATAATTTTCAAAATAAACTTCAGCAGCTCTAGCAGAATTTTTCTGGCACTGAATGTAACATTCAACCATATCACGCTTTTCAACGTTAGAAAATTCCATAGCCAATGCAAACTTATGATTAACGGCCGTTTGCACCGCTTATAGTTAAGTTACAATTAAATTAATTAATAGTTAATTGTCAATGTTTGACAATTAACTTGACTTAAAAGTACAAATTAACAGCTCTCACTTCTGTGACTCAACGTGAGAGCAATGTTAGTATATTTATCTCGACTGCTCCAACGAACACTATTGTAACTCAGATTTCTAGTTTTTTGAATTACAAAACACCAAACATTTTTTTTTTAAGTTTATATCTTATAAAGTGAACAATCATAGAAATGTCTATATCCTCTTTATTTTTTAAAATTACCATATCAAACCTTATATCATTGTAATCAGCAAAAAATAAGCTTTTTAATGATGTCAAAACCAACTATGGTCTCCATTTAAAAAAACACAAGTTTGTGTCATAACTCGATAATGGTCAACGAAAAAAAAATATTAGTTACATAGTTTTATTTGGCGTAAAATTATCTAAAACTTTTGTCTGAACACTTTTTCTCTAAAATTACTATTAATGATGCTAAGCATGTTTAAAAAAAATCGTAAAATTTAGTTTTCTTTGAATATCTAATAAAGTGAAAGTTATCGGAGAAACAAAAGCAGTTTTAAATCAAACTCGTAAAAGTGCGCATCTTTCCCCGTTTAAGCGTTTTTCTATCTCCAGTAGTTTCTGAGATCCCAATGCTAAACATTCAAAAAAACTCACCCTATATATAAACATTTAATTAATCGTAGTCAATGTATTAAAGAAACATATAAAACTAATCTAAAATGTCATCTTGACTTGGTGGCTTTGTTGATAAGCATAGTGAATTTAATAAGAAAAATAAGAATGTAGCCCGCCATTTTGCTATATTCTTATATTTGTTATTTGTTAAAGAATGGCGGGCTACATTCTTATTTTTCTTATTATGTAGGTACTGTTAGAAGATCGTCAATTTATTGGAGATAACTACTTTACCATATGTAACCTATAAGTAAAATGAACTACGACTGACAACATAGAAAAATGACAACAGAAATGTTTATTTTAAAAATAAACACTTTTCTGTTGTTCCATACTGATACGATCAAATTAGTAAGAAACACGTAAAAATTTATTTAGTGCATTGTTCTGATATGGTAGCGTGATATTTAATACATTGATATAAGAATTCTGTATATGTGCATTTCTGTTTTCTTCAGCTTTGTATTTCCAATGAATGTAGCTTGTAATAAAGAATGACAGAGTAAATAAAATTTTTAAAAACCTTAACTTCCATTCTACCTCGAACACTAATACGATTCCTGTAAAAGTAATTGAAATAATTCCAACAAAATAAATTTTATTTGAGATAAGCTTTCTCATCAATGTTTATTAGGACGAGACCAATATTGCCTGTATTTCATTTTCATTGCACTATTCTACGTTATTGCCCGAGCGCTATTCCTGTAATAAATTTCAATCTTCCCCACTGTACGAGATAGAAATATCAATTTCTTTTATTAAATGGCTCAACGTTTTTGTTGTTATTACGCTTGGAGAGGAAAAAGGAAATTTCTCTAGTTTTCTACTTTCTGTTGAAAATCACGATACTAATTAATTCTTTTCAGAAATAAAATTTGGTGTTAGTAAACGGATTTTCTGTTTCAGTGACATTACTTATTGCATTTCAATAAAAGTAGGTTATTAAAAAACAGACGATTATTATGTTGCAGTACGAAAATATATGTTTGAAAGGCGACTTTATATTGCACTAGGGAGGGGGTAATACAAATCACAAACACCTATAACTATTATTATAACCAAAATAATTCAAATCTTGGTATTTGTAATGTATATGCAACACCTCACTCACCTAAACATTCAAATATTTATAAAAAAACATAAGTTTATATTAACAAAACTTTTTAGCTCTCCTCCGTATATAGATTTAAATTTAAATGTTTATGTATCCAATAATATGTTCTTTCAATAATTCAAATATTATTATTTTATTTTATTATGCCCAAAACTAACTCATTTATAATATTTATCGCCAACCGTCAGTAAAGTGATGCGTTACCATAGCGTTTTGCGGAGGTAAAGAAACACTTTATCGTACTGTACAATAAAGTACTTTACCTGCCGCTAATATCTGTCAGCGTAGCATGACTGATGACTTTTAAAAATAAATCGTTTGTCACTGTCATAAACTGTCAAAAGTTATTATATCTTTATTTCTTAAATTAACAATTTTAACGGTTGGCGATAAAATTTTGTATGCACCACGTCAGTAAAGTACCTTTACCGAACTCGTCTGTTACTCGCCGCGCTCGCTTCACTCGCTTGGCTCGTAAACCAGACTCGTTCGGTAAAGTATCACTTTACTGACTTGTTACATAAATAACTATTATTATGCAAATATTCTATATACATTTATTTCTTTAATAAATGAGATCAAACATTTCTTTTCTTATTGATTTCAATAGTTTCTTAAATATTTAACTTCACTATTGCATTTAATTTTCAACAATGAAACTAGTTTTTATTTTGATAACGCAGTACCTACAGTACATTTATTTTTACAAACTTGTTAGCAATGAAAATCTCCATTGTAATACGAAAACTATTTCACAACCTTTAAATTCTCTTAAGTATTTTATTAATACATCCCTCCTGAATAAGTATTGACTTATACTCATAAATTATTTACTAAATTGGAATAATATGATAGGGTATGTATGCTCTTTCTTCAATATTTAAAACAAATAACACTATACTACTTATGTCTCTTGTAGGTTATTGACTTTTCGAATTCCTATTCTTTATATGGAAGTTATAAATTCTATGTTCCTACTTTACAAAATAAAAGAAGAATTTTATATATTATCCATTTAATAATAATAATAACTTCAATTAAAATTCGAAGGATATTACACAGTCTCTTACGACATTTACATCAAATTGGTAACCTGCCTAACCAAACTTTGTTTATTGTTGACATATGAAGGATGGCAAATAACTCTTATCTCTTCGATAAGGTATGTATTACAAACAATTACAGGTAAATCTGTAAATTTAGTATACATTAATATTCACAGATCCGATTTTAACAAAATTTATCTAATTTTAAACGCTCAATAATTTTCAGTGATATCTTTACGTGTCAAAATTATTCCATTTTAAAAAATATGATTATAAATTTCATTACTGATATTTCTGGTGTAAATAGAGATTTAAAACTTTTACAACGATTCTTTATATATGACTTTTTATGACTATAAGTATATCTTATTTATATTCATGACATTTTCTCGATGAAAAATATAAAATTTCTAATTGTTTCCTTTTATATAAAATTATACAACCTCTTTACAAAATTACTCTTCTATCTCTGGCCTTTTTCACGTACCTACTATATCAATTTTCCTTTACAGCTTCAATTAATTTGCTTGGGAAAAATTATGTAAACTTCTTTATAAGAAAAACAGCATTCCTTGGAACGTTATGCAGCAAGTATAAACCTCTGGATCTTCTCACGTACAATATTCTGGCTGAGCTAACTATTCTCGAACAATATCTGAACCCTGGAACTCCACGTAGGTGATGTACAGGATCTATCTCGTTGTGTCCACGTAGATTAATGGTTTTCTTCTGGATTAATTGAAACAGCTTTTGGTAATTTTAAATAATTCCTGGACTTCTCGTGTGTTTCTGACTAGTTGGTACTTCTCGTATTTATGAAACTAACTGGACCGTTGATATTTGGAATTCAGCTTGTCCCTTACATACAATTGAAGAGTTTAAACTTCGCATTGGACCTTGTTATCGATTACAAATTTGTAAGTACCCTTTTTAAATAATTCCTTTTCTTATAAATTTCTTCTTGTAACGTATATAATCTTGGTAATTGTGATTACAAGAAAATATCTTAAATATTTTCTACTCCTTTACCAAATATTTTATATTCTGTCTTCTAATATACTTTCTACTCTGAAATAAACACTTTATTCACTACTTTTCGCGATTTTCGCTCTTTAATTATACAATTTTCGGAATAAATCTTCGTTTATCCGAAAATTACACACTACTTCTTCTGAAAATTTTCAATTCTCTCCTTTATTTGTTTATTATCTCCTAGACAATCCTTAGTTTTTAAATTACATCCAATGAAATTCCTTTCCTCAAAATCCTTATTCAAAACAGTTTATTTCAACCTAATTGATTAGTTTCAGTGTTTATCAAATTTCAGTAAACCTTTCATTTTAAATCTCTATTAATTTTTTATAATGAATTTCTAATACTTTACATTTCAAAATACATTACTAACATTTTTTATGTAAATGTCAATTTTGACAGTTCCGCTTTTTTAAACTTTACCCGCGAACTTATTTACCAATTATTTCCATTCATATTTCAACATTCAACACTAAATTACTTTACTTAACAATATTGTTAATTAGACAAGTTTTACAAAATTATAATCCACATTTTAACAAAAGTAATAACTTTTATATCTCTATTTTCAGAATGTGATGAAAATTAATACGACACAGAACCTGTTCCACCACCACTCCTTCAAGAAATGTCTACTTCAATGTATACCAAATATTATAACAGCAATAAACTATGCTTTAAGTATATTCAACTGTTCTTTATAATTGAAATATTGTAAATTTACAGTCATGCTAAAATAAGTAAAAAAAATTTAATAATCCTTCAATTTTATTCAAAAATATACAGTGCAATTCGCTCATATTCGTTACCTATTTCAATATATACAGAGTTGCCGCAAAAAGTATTAAAGGGTCGTTCAGCCCTCGTTAGGGAAGGTAACCGTAGTAATTCCCGCAGACTATAATAATTAAAAAATAATGAAAATTATATTATTTTTTTCATACATGTGAATGTAAACATTAAGCAGAGTATTTGCGAGGCCGATACATTTAAAAGACACTATTTTAAAATAGGTTTAAAATACCGGTAAAATAGAATATCTATGAAAGAAACTAATGAGAAGCAGACTTGCGAAACGCCTTTTGTGAATTAATGTAAAATTGCAAAAGACGCGATTAATTACTCCAAGAAACGGTTAAAATAAAAACATATATGAAATCCCTTAATTATGTATTACGACAACTGTTTGACAAAGTCTCGTTTGGTTGTCCTTTATTGACAAAATATTTTTTGATTGTCTCTCGTTGAACAAAAAAAAATGAGGTGTGGCTACCACACGACTTTCTTATACGTATGAGCGTTTCAAACTATACAATTTTAAGAATTTTTTTTATACAAAACTTATTCAAAATCCTATTCTAAGTACTTTCATTCTCTTAATAAATCGCTATAGAATGCATACTTTGCAAGATATTCGAAAAAAAAGTGCTACTCGCTAAGAGTAAAAGTGCTACTTCCGGTCCGAATTTTGAAATTTCATATATGCAAAAAATATTGCAAATCCAGTTCTAAATACTTTTGTACTCTTGATAAATATATATAGAATGCATAACTTACGACATATTTGCAAAAAATCGCTATTCGATATGAGTAAAAGTGGTACTTCCGGTCTGAATTTTGATTTTTTTTTTTTTTTACAAAATATATTGAAAATTATGTTTTAAATACTTTTATACTCGTAACGTGCTTGTCTAAAAAGCATGACTTGCGAGATATTCGCAAACAACTGATTTTCGATAAGAGTAAAAGACCTACTTCCGGTTGGAATTTAAGACAATTTGTCTCAAACTTAATTTTAAGTACATATGAATTCTTTATAAATTTATTTAAACTTAGTAGTTGACGAAATATTGGTAAAATTCGATTTTTTCACTGAAGTAAACTGCTACTTCCGGTCTACCGATTTTACTGAAAAACTAATCAGAGATCTCAAGAGGGAGATTATACATGTAAATACAAAATTTGGAATTGATAGCTATAGCGGTTTGACCGCTATCGTGGTCACAGGCAGACACAGACAGACAGAGAGACATTTTTTAAAAACCACTTTTTCGGTATCAGGGGACTTCAAAACGTGGACATCTGCAAAAATCTCGAGGTCAAAAATTTTCATCGTCACAATACTTATATTCAACTGGGTCCGACCTAGAGCCTAATTGGGTCCCCGTAAATATTAAAATAATTAGTAATAACTAAATTTTAATCCGACATTGTTGCCGTTATGGTACTCAGGTAATACATTAGGGGTTAGGTATTGTTAATATAGGGTGTACTCCATCGTTATTAAGTTTAGTTGTTATTCAAATTTGTTAGTTGTTTAGCTGCCTTGTTTAAAGTGTTGTGAGTGAAAGTATGTTAGAAAAACGGAATCTACGCTAATTTCAAGTGAGAAAAGAAAGTCGCTGTTACTGATTAACGGGTACAAATTTTGCTTCCAAAAAGACTCGAAAGGTGGTGTAAAAAGTTGGATATATACATGCAAAAAAACTTTTTGCACAGCCTTTGTGAAAACAACTGGAGAAAACCTCATCATCGGGGCAACATTGGAACATAATCGTGAAAAACAACCTCACTCCGTCAAGAGAGCTGATGTGGATCAGCGGTGGTAAATTGGGCGCCAGCATGCCGTCTGTACCTGCTTTAGCAAGGGTTTATTATAATCTTACAGGTATTTTAGGCGCATGACCGCTCCGACGATTAAATAGTAATTATCTAATTATCTAAATAGTAATTCCTTCCTATTTGTGTTCTGTTAGTTGTTGCAGTCCCTCGCCATTTGTGTTGTATTAGTTGTTACAATCACTCTGTATTTGTGTTCTGTATAAAATGCAGGTTTCAGTATTTCGAAGCAATCGTGGAAAAGATTAACTTGTTTTGGGTGGTTGTTTATTTTGCAAAGACAAAGATCTGAAATGCGGAGAAGTGTCCTGGAGGTGCACACAAAAAAAAAATTAATGTGTACTGCGAAAGTGTCTACTCTTGGTGCTAATCTTACTATAACTAAAAGTGTTTTAATTTATAACCATAAACCAAATGAACAGAAAGTTAATAGAAAACCTATATCAAATTCGTGCAAGCGTAAAGCAGTAGAAGATATATATTTGAAAAAACTTCGAAAATTATTCGTAAACAGCTGTCTACTGATTTACCAGATTCAATTACAATTGTATAAGGATAAATGTGGTGTGGCTACCACACGACTTTCTTTTACGTATGAAAGTGTTACTTCCGGTCAGAATTTTGAAATTTCATTTATACAAAAAATATTTCAAATCCAACTCTAAATACTTTTGACATCTTCATAAATATATATATAGAGTGCATAATTTACGACATATTTGCAAAAAAATCGTTATTCGGTAAGAGTAAAACTGTCAGTTCCGATCCGAATTTTGATTTCTTTTTTATACAAAAGGTATTGAAAATTGAGTTCTAAATACTTTTATGCTCGTAACGTACCTGTCTAAAAAGCATGACTTGCAAAATATTTGCAAAAAACTGGTTTTCGATAAGAGTAAAAGACCTACTTCCGGTAGGAATTTCGAAAAACTTTTTTAATAAAATTGTTCACAATTTCAATTTTAAGTACATATGAATTCTTTATAAATTTGTCTAAACTTAGTAGTTGATAAAATATTGGCAAAATTCGATTTTTTCACTGAAGTAAACTACTACTTCCGGTATGCCGATTTTGCTGAAAATCTAATCAGTTCTCAAGAGGGAGATTATACTACTAAATGCAAAATTTGGAATAGATAGCTATAGCGATTTGACCGCTATCGTGGTCACACACAGACTGACAGACACACAGGCATTTTTTAAAAACCACTTTTTCGGTATCAGGGGACTTCAAAACGTGGACATCTGCAAAAATCTCGAGGTCGAAAATTTTCATCATCACAATACTTCCTTATACTACGTATAAGAAAGTAACTAGACTTAATTTTATTCACCGTTTAGATCTGACGAATAGCCGAATACAGAATCAGTATTACTGTCACAATGTACATTAATAATAAATTCATTGTGAAAATCATCCGTATATGTCCTTTAACAATATAATCTTTTCAAATTTTCTTAACATGGGCACAAATCAAATAGTAGACCAATGTTTTCATGCGTGACTGTATACAGCGCTCCGCATAGATGTTTCTCTCATTTTGTACTGCTTGCTCTTTCTAATACCCAAAATCGTTTTCTACGCAAGTATCATCAGATTTGGATCGGTCTCTACCACCTTTTTCAACAGTTATTGTTTCAATTCTAAGTGTTAGTTTATTATCATATATACTGAAGATTATAGGTGCGTATAAAACGTACATTATCTTTTAGATTCTATTAATTGAGTTAGCAGACGGTTCTTGGTGGAACATTTTATTAATAACTATTTTAAATAAAATAAAAATAAAATAAAACTCTTGAAAACTTTCCACAATTTTTATTTAGTCTTTGCGACATATGTTTCGGTATTGTTCATACCATTATCGAGCATCGAGCGAAAACTAACAGGTCAGTTTGTGTAGGGTTGTTATATATGTCGTTGTGTTTTTTGTCTCTTTTTACATAAGTGTCTATTATGGGGGTATGTGTGTTTGAAAAGTCTTTATGTGTGTTCGTTAATTTCTCTTTTCCTTGAATTGATTTTTTAATTTCTAATATTTCTAACAGATTTAATTTCGGTCCCTTGTTTACATTATGTATAAGTTTACAACTATCTATATCGGGAAAATGGAGATTATCTATACAATGTTCGGCAAGGCCTGTATTTCTAATATTATGCAATATTGATCTTTTATGTTCTTTTAATCTAGTTTCGATCTTTCTGCCACTTTGTCCGATATAGATAGCTTTACAGTCTGTGCAACTAATTTTGTATACACCTGATTTATCGGTAAGTTTAGTTCTTTCCTTGTTATTGACTAAACTTACCGATAAATCAGGTGTATACAAAATTAGTTGCATAGACTGTAAAGCTATATATATCGGACAAAGTGGCAGAAAGATCGAAACTAGATTAAAAGAACATAAAAGATCAATATTGCATAATATTAGAAATACAGGCCTTGCCGAACATTGTATAGATAATCTCCATTTTCCCGATATAGATAGTTGTAAACTTATACATAATGTAAACAAGGGACCGAAATTAAATCTGTTAGAAATATTAGAAATTAAAAAATCAATTCAAGGAAAAGAGAAAGTAACGAACACACATAAAGACTTTTCAAACACACATACCCCCATAATAGACACTTATGTAAAAAGAGACAATAAACACAACGACATATATAACAACCCTACACAAACTGACCTGTTAGTTTCCGCTCGATGCTCGATAATGGTATGAACAATACCGAAACATATGTCGCAAAGACTAAATAAAAATTGTGGAAAGTTTTCAAGAGTTTTATTTTATTTTTATTTTATTTAAAATAGTTATTATCTTTTAGGTTAAGAATATTGAGAATTAGCAGTTAATAATAATGGTATGTAATAGAGAGCGCTATTAACTTCTTTTTATGGTTTTTAATTATTTTTATGAAATTCACAAGTTGTAATACACCAAATTTAGTTGAAATGGACGTTTTCATAATTATAGTTTATTTCCCCCACTTGTGTGAGAAAATGAATTTCCCACATGCAAATGCAAGCGCGAAATGACATGTTTTGATAAACGAGGCCAAAAATGTATATATGTAAATTGTTTGAAGAAAACTCATTTATCATAAAACTCATAAATTAAAGTGTTGTGCAATTATTTCAAATAATAAAAATCATCGTAGGATAAGACTTCTACTATCAAGAATTGTTTTCAGATCTCTTTTAAAACTTTTATAAAATTGCAACAAATAAAATACGAAGGCTATTAGTAGCAGCATATAATGACGACTTTCGATGCCATAAGAATAATACGAAAGCTATACTTAAAGATATACTGACCACAAATGTATTTTATAGGATGCAATTAGATAGGTATCAAGTTATAAATCAAATCAAAATAATACATAACCTCTTTCTATTCAACGAACATCAAGGTAAATTTTGTAGAGAAACCATTATATCTTAATCCAGACGTAGTTTACGAATCCAGCCAAATCAACTTACATTGCAATGCAGGTAACTTTGCGTTATTAAAATAAATATAATGCTTTTCAAAGGATATAGCATGGCAATATATAGTTCCTAGAATAAATATTCACCATTATCATCCGGGATTACATCAGAATAAATTAGCCTCGTGGTACTTTACGTTTCAACAACTATGTGAAGTCGCCAAGTATCATATAACTGGGTAAAATCAATAATTGCAAGTGCAAGAGACAAACTCTGGTTATGATTGTAATACATATTCGAATTTAAATTGCTCTAATAAGCCTTTCGTGCTTAGTTTGGAAACTTAGACAGAGCACGCTGCAATATGAAATACGAATAAGATGGGAAACAAAGACATAATTGGATATAAACTTTTACAAACTTATTAATGTCAAAGTTTGTATAGTTATTAATTTCGCTTTGACATACATTGTCATATAGTAACCATAATAGGATTTACATATTACGGGAGAATTGGAATTTAATATTGAAAGTTGCGGATATTTGTATGTTAGTATAAGAGTAATTAATAAATAATAATTCCATGTTTATTGTATTACCTCATTACTTCAAGCAAAGAAATTTTTAATGTCTAGAAATGAATGTCTAACATTACTTTATCTCTGTTTGTATAATGTTGTTACATTACCATCAGTAAATTATTTTGTCCTTGGTTGCCATTTTCACATTTGTGTTTATTATTTACAGTATATTTATGACATAACATACATACATAGGTCAAAATTACACTATGTACATATGTCCAGCTATACAAACATAACTATGTTGGACTTGCGAAACGAAATATTATTTGAATCAACAGATCAATGAATAGAAATTTAGGTTAATGTTAAAGTACGTATATTATTCTTATTTCAAAAATATATTATACTTAAACCATTTCTTAAAGAAGAAAAATGCATATAATACATGCAAAATCAATACGCGTAACACTATAAACATTAAGAAGAAAAAAATCAAATTTAATTATTTAAATATACAAGCATTAACAATGTATTGCTTTTTCATTATAATATTGTTATATGATTGGATGAATGAACAATGAATATACATCATTATTAATAAATGTGGTTGTTTTAAAAGATTGGAAAATTTAAAACTTAAAGTAATTAAGGTTCGCTAATCCGGATCAATTAAAACTGTTTTTTTTGGTTTGACGAATACAGCCTTGTTTAGCCTCCATCGCGCGCTGTCGCAGCATTCTGAGGTTAGTTAAACTGTTTAATTGAACTTTATTTTCCTCAGCCCATTGAATGCAGGTGCTGAAACTCTTAATAGCCTCTTCATGCTTAATTCTCAGCTCATCTTTGGAAGCTTCTTCATCGGAAGAGAAGCTATCATCGCTATCTAATGGCAAACGCTCTTCATCTCCAACGATCCATTCATCAATTTCAGTTTCTTCAGGTAGATAATTGTCATCGTTAATTCGCTGTAACATATTTCCGAGTTCAACAAATTCTTGACGTTCGAAATTCCATCTCTCTTTAAGTGTAAGCAGCGGAATTTCCTCATCTGAATCCCATTCACTTTCTGAATTTGTTGTGATCTTATTAGCTGAATAACAAAGTATTTTCCTCCAACATTTTTTTATAACATCTGGCGAAAGTTTCTCCCAAGCATCAGCAAGCAAAAATACGGCATCCTTTAAAGTAATGCTCTTAAGAGTCTTTGTAATATCACTTGCTTCCAAAGACAGAACATGCACCAAAAGGCTCTTTCGATAATACAGTTTGGTTAAACGTATCGCATTTTGGTCCATGGGCTGAATAAGTGGAGTGCAATTGGGTGGTAGGAACATAGTGACAATTTGGTCATCATCACTTGTAAGCTGGGTTTCTGATGCGTGGCTAGGAGCATTGTCAATTAATAAAATAGCTTTTCCATTAAGATTATTGTGTGCCTGAAATTTTCTCACTTGCAAAACGAAAGACTCATGAAACCATTTCACAAAAAGTCCAGATGTCATCCAAGCATTTTTTGTTGAGTAGTACTCAACGGGGAGGCTCCTGCAATTCTTAAATGCTCTGGGATTTTTTGCTTTTCCAATGACCATCATTTTGACTTTATGAGTACCATCACCGTTTGAGCAGGCAAGAAAAGTCAACCTTTCTTTTGAAGTTTCTCGTCCTGGAGCAGTTTTTTCTTCGGCGTGTACCAATGTTCGATCGGGCAGCAATTTCCAAAACAATGCAGATTTTTTTTTCGTAAATAAGGTTCTACCGCAGACGAATCGCTCGATAGTTTCTCTCCAACCACTTTAAGATGCCGAATGCCATCCTTTGCTAGCAATAAATTTATTGTCATTATAATATTTAGAATAAATTTATTGTCATTATAATATTTAGAATAAATTTGGACGGCTTTTTCGCATAAAATATTTGCTGAGATGGTTGCATGTCTTTCTCGCTGCAACAGAAACCATTTGTATAATTCATTTTCCATTTCTGGATCTTCTGGTTTTCGGATAATTTTTCTACGTGTTGGTAATGAGACACAGCTTGCGATATAACTGTGTAAATACAAAAATACAATAATGAATGAATTAGCAGTTAATGAATAAAAGTCCATACCTAGTAATTTTTTCCTCATTCTTTTTAATGTCAGAAATTGTGGATGTTCCGACACCATATTTTTCTGCTAACACTTTTCCACTAACACCACTATTCAGCTTTTGTAATATTTCTTGTTTTTCGCCGATGGTCAACGTTTTGTGCGCTCTTTTCGCGGCCATGTTGATTCAAACTGATTCGGGGATTGCCCTGTTTATGTGTCGTATGTAACCGGGACTTCATTGTACTTAACGAAAACACACGACGCGCGATCCGGAGTAGTGGATCTACGGCCGATCCGGATTACAAGGTACATAGTGTTAAACTTACAATTTTTAATTTTGTCCGGATTAATGGAGGTCCGGATTAGCGAACCTTTACTGTATACATAAACTACTGTTCTCTTATTTGGTAACTAACAGATTTATTTGATATTTTCCAAAAGCTGCTTGAAATCCAAAACTAGTAAATGCAGATGCAGAATTAAATGGTTTTAATGAGTTAACGAAAATCGGTTATCATCTGTAAAAGAAAATGCATATAATATCGTGGTGGGAAGATAATGGTGTGACGCTGCGCATTTCGTTATCTCATTCTAGCTATGTCTCTCTCGGGCGTGACGTCAAGTAAGTAACAGAGCGGTAGCCATGCACGAGAAGTATACCATACTACAATCAATTTATTTTACGAATTTTGGAGTCAGGAGTAATTAGATAGTCAAATTACTTTAGGAATAACACTATTTATTACAACTAATATTATTTTTGTCATAAATACATTATTAATTAATGGAAAATATATGCTATAAGTTACCGTTGCAATTCATTTGGTAGATAGATATACAACAGTACTCACTCTCTCACGGTTTTATTTTTTATTATTGGTAAACTTTCTCATCTTCCGATTTAATCTCTTCTGGCAAATTTGGAAAATTAATTTTTGGTGTTTTCAACATTTCGCATGTCCTGTCGGTTATAATATTAAAAATGATTTTTTTCTTTTCATAATAAAGCGCCATGCATTGTATTAAATTTAAAATTGTTGCCGCGTTTATTAATGAACTGTTCGAATGCAAAAGGGAACCCCTTGTGATATGTTGAATCCAATCATGTTATCTTTACTGGCCATATCACAGGGAGTTCTTAAACTATATTTATTTCTAAAACGACATAATGCCACGTATCCAGCAATATATTTCAAACCTTCTGAGTGCACAGTATCTTTAAAATTGAACAGTTCAAATTGAGTCAAATAAACAGATTTATTCACATGGAATTTCTACAGATATAGTATTGCTGTCGACATATTCATTTTATTCTGGTTCTATGAAAGAGTAGGGTATTTGAAGTTCGTCTGTAGGAACATTTTCATCTGGAATTAGTTGAGCAACATTCCGTAACAAACTTCCGAAAAAGCAAGCTTCATTTTCTGATTCCAAATATTTCTCTCTTCGACACCTTCTTCAGTGTTTTTATTTAGGGTGAAAGCAGTTACTGAATGTTTTGATCTAATCGTAGGTAGGTAAGTATGTATTCGATTTGGTACATTTCTTATAAGTATTTGTACAGTATTACTAACGAAGCAATATTAAGTACGCTGGCATTGTAATTGTGGAGCGTTAATTAGACGATTTATTTAATGCTTGTTTATGCGTTTTTTGAAATTAATTGCACCATTTAAAATACAAATCAGTGTATAACTATACGCGCTCGACCGCATTTGTTACTAGCATGACGTAGCTGCGCAAACCGGTCGAATTTGAGCCTCGGGACCAGCACAGCTGTATCTTCCCACCACGTATAATATGTAAAAATAAATGTATTTGTACAGAAAGACGGATTTCAATTCGTACTTTAACTAAATGCCATGGTAAATTTTTTTTTAGATTCAGTGACATTAATTGTTATCGAAAAAGGAAGTTAATACAATCTGTTTCTCGTAAGACCATGCTCATCCTATATTCGAATATTATGTGGTACAGCACCCAACGTTATTTACAAATAGTAGTAAAAAAAAGTAAAAAAGTACTACTGTAATTTCTTGTACCGTCGTCAAAATCTTAAAGCTGTATGAACTGCGGACCCATCTTGCTGAAACCATCTACTGGACTCAACCATTCGAATTCTTGAAGCATTGGTTGGACAAAATCGTTTAAAATAGCCACATAACAGTCGGTGTTCACTGTAACATATTGGCCCTGGTCGTATTCAAAAAAGAGTGGGCCAATAATTTCGCGCGCTGACATTGCCCACCTTGCTTCTCGTTAGGATTCCCATCTTTCCAAGAGTGGTACTTTTGTTTGTTTCTGACCCCATTTGTATGGAAAAGGACCTCGCCGCTAAACAAGACATTATCTATCAAGTCGTTAGCGAAGGATTTGTCGAATATTGTTTGTGCATTATAATGCCGAATTTCGTGGTCCTCTGGCTTTAAAACATGCACTATTTGAATTTTAAAGGAATGCAACTTAAGTTCTTTCGGCAACATTTGATGCACAGATGATTTGGAGAGACTCAGCGCTTGTGCATGTTTCCTTGCGGACCTACGTGGATTTCGGATGGTTGCAAACCGCACAGCAGCAGAGTTCGCAAGCTTACACAAGAGCCTGCTGTTCTGAACTTACTGAACTATGACTGCACTAAACTGCGGCCCAGAGCATCGACCACTCGGTGTATATTCAAACTATTGCAAAAAAGCCGGAGAATACCAAGTCATACAAGCGGTCTAGAAACACGGCCAAACATTATGACAGCCTGTACTTACTACAATTATATTAATTCTTATTAAGTCACCCTCAATGTATGCCCCACTTGAAAGTCTGAAGTAATGTCGAGTGAAGAGCTCAGGAATAAGTAATTGTCAGGAAGTAGTAATTTGTATAACTTTTTTATTATCCGTTTTAAGACAATAGTGCATAGAAATTTCCCGGAAATCGTTATTCAATTGTTTATTCCTGAATTGCATATTAATCAACATTAAAAACACTATTACTTTGCTAATTTAACCTACTTTCTAGAATTAATAATAACGGAGTTAGCCATGGTGCGCACTTAATTTGAATCAGCCTGTATATATATTGTACAGTACATCCTAATTGAAACTCTTCAAATACAGAAGTTCTCAAAATTATAAAATGCATTTTTGAGCAATAGTGATCAGGAAGTACGCTCTAAAATTCACTGCCCAATAATTGAACCCTGATTGGTTTTTAGATACTCTAAGGTCGCCTTTATAAAGCACCCGCTCTTGTTCCGTACTCTTGGTGCTGTTCATTTGTAGAAAATTTCTCAAAATTTCCTATAATATTGTAGGTATTACTTACTTCGAGTTAAATACTAAAGTCCAAAATGTATTTAAACATAGGAAAAGCAATGAATTTTCAAGGATAAAAAAATGTACATTCAAAAAAATTTTTTATTGTATAAATTATGATTTTTTTTTGTGCAGATTCCCATATAGATACAAACAATTCAAATGCAAAATTACCTCGATACCCTGTGACGCCAGTAAAAAAAACCTTTCTCTTTATTTGAGGAATAAAAGTATTTCATATATTAAAAAAATATATAGGTAGATTGCTGCAATGTAACAGCCCTACAACAAAGTAAAAACTGTTCTTTTATATATTTAATAAATCTTCTTCGGATGAGAAAAGAGAAAGGTAAACAGTATCTGCAACGCATTTTCACCGTTCCCCAGAATATCCTCACTACCAAATGAATAGCAGAACCTTTGGGAAATACAACGAAGCCTTTTTAAAGAGGCATTGTATTATTTTCGCTCACGTTCGTTTACTTTATATTTTCCATGCAAATTATCTCGTTTTATAGGGTAAAATATACGACAATGTTAGTGAAATTCCTATTTTTATAATTATTTTAGTTACTAGCGTGCATGTCAAGAGAAATAAGATAAATATGCTCATATTGTATCCCAGCATCTAGGAAAATTGTGATTCTAACCGCTAATATATTTAGGTTTCCAAAGTAATGAGGGAAATTTATTCTATTGCAGAATACGAATAGTAGATTGTTTAACAAGTAGATAAAGAAAAGTGACGGTTTTTTAGCGAGTGAAAACAGATTGATTAACGAGCGTAGCGAGTGAATCAAGTTTTCACCGAGCTAGAAAACTCACTTTTTTTATGCGCTGAACACGTAATTTTTTCGTGTACATCACGAGAATTATAATTTTAAAAATAAAAATTGTCATTTTCCTATTAGCAAAGTAATCAGTGTCAAGAATTTGTTTACTTAGTGACAAAACATCACAACAAGTAAACAACCATGTTGCGAAAAAGCTTTCATGTAAAATGAATCAATCAAGCAAAAATAATGAAAAAATCCTGCAATTGGTATCACAAGCGGAATCAGGTTTACTGCCTACAAAGTCTAGACCAAAATACGAGAAAATTTACCACCAGTTTTGTCAATGGAGAAATGAAAAGAATGTGGAAGGAGCAAATGATGAAGATACTCTAATTGTGTACTTTTGTGAAAAGGTTCGTTTTATGTATGAAATTTATTACAAGCACTAATTTTCAATATCCTTCCAGGTGAAAAATCTTAAATGCTCAACACTCTGGTCAGTGTATTCAATGGTGAAAAGCACTCTATCAATAAACGAAATCGTAGACATTTCTGCCTATAAAAAATGAGGTGTGGCCACCGCACGACTTTCTTACACGTATGAAAGTGTTACTTCCGGTCCGAATTTTGAAATTTCATTTATACAAAAAATATTCCAAATCTAACTCTAAATACTTTTGTACTCTTCATAAATATATACAGAATGCATAATTTACGACATATTTGCAAAAAATCGTTATTCGGTAAGAGTAAAAGTGATACTTCCGGTTCGAATTTTGAATTTTTTTTTATACAAAAGATATTGAAAATTAGGTTCTAAATACTTTTATACCCGTAACGTACTTGTCTAAAAAGCATGACTTGCGACATATTCGCAAAAAACTGATTTTCGATAAGAGTAAAAGACCTACTTCCGGTAGGAATTTCGAAAAACTTTTTAAATAAAATTATTCTCAATTTTAATTCTAAGTATACATGAATTGTTTATAAATTTGTTTAAACTTAGTAGTTGACGAAATATTGGCAAAATTCGATTTTTTCGCTGAAGTAAACTGCTACTTCCGGTCTACCGATTTTACTGAAAAACTAATCAGATCTCAAGAGGGAGATTATACACGTAAATACAAAATTTGGAATTGATTCTACAGCGGTTTGACCGCTATCGTGGTCACACACACACACACGCGCACACACAGAGACATACACACACACAGACACACAGACATTTTTTTAAAACCACTTTTTTGGTATCAGGGGACTTCAAAACGTGGACATCTGCAAAAATCTCGAGGTCGAAAATTTTCATCATCACAATACTTCCTTATACTACGTATAAGAAAGTAAAATTGTTGGCCTATCTGAAACGTCAAAATGACGGTTATATACCAAAAAAATCAAAAGTTCTGTCAATTGATAATGTAAAGGGTTTCTTAAGCCTGGCGTCCACTGCATACGATGCTGTGCTGTGCTGTACTGTGCTATGCCGTGCGAGTTTCTTTGAAGCCGTGGCGGGACCGTCCATTGCTACTATTACTATTTGCAAGCGAATTTACTCTGACATGCGATGTTTTCAAGTGTAGAAATAGAATATAATTTGATGGATTTGAGTGTAATTTTATTTTAAACAATATAGTTAATAAAAGAAAATACTGATTTTGGATTGCAAGTCATATATTAGACATACCCTCTTTGAGCGACGAAGATTTTAGGAAATATTTTAGAGTAACAATGATGCAATTTTTAAAAATTAATGAATTGATACGCTTTGATATTGAAGCGTTCGAAGATCGTAATAAATTCGTGAATTACTTTATTTCTGATGTGGGGAGAGTTCCCTGGCAAAATAATGCAATTGTGCATTAATGCAGTGAAACTGATGTATAGAATTATTATTTAAATTAAAATGTTAAATGTTGTATTTTAATAAACACTTTAAAAATATTATTTTCCTTAAATCAAAACAACCAAAGTTAGTATATTGTATGTACGTTTTTCAGATACTAGTAATTTTAATTTTAAAATGAATGCCTAAATTATCTTATAACAACTATGTTTTGCTTAATTTTGCTAAAGGTTATCAATTAAAACTAACCTATAATATACATTTTTGACAAGAAAATAAAAGTACTTCAATTTGTTCGTGCTATCTTCCCATATAATGTCTTTTTTTTCCTGGTTCTTGTAATCTTTTTCATCCGTTTTCCACAAAAGAAAATGCCTCCTAATAACTTCAATAAATTCTTCCATTTTGCTCTATATACGCAAAGTACAACACCGCACACAGCTCGGTTAAAATCGGTCACGGTGCGAAGTCAAGCTGGCTGAGCAAGACACCGCTTCTCTACACGTTTCACTATAGCACAAGTGGACGGTTGCCTATTTAAAGTATCGAAAACACATGCTGGCTCCGCAAGCCACCGCACAGCACCGCTTAGCACAGCCTCGCCTACAGTGGACGCCAGGCTTTAAACAATGCTCCTGTTAACAGCTTTCTCCTTATGAAGGTAGTGACAATCGTTGCGTTGCAAGGAGCCTGTCGGGCGGAAGAATTACGTAAAGTTGATGATGTTGAAGATACCGGGCATATTTTGGTGATTACTTTACACGACACAAAACCCAGAAAAAAAGCGTGTCTTCACAGTAACATCGGAAACTGGTATAAATGGTATTGAGTTTTACGCTGAAATAAAAAAATATTTCCAGTACGCACCTATAACCAGTTCCGATATAGAAAGGACGTTTTCTATCTACAAGGATGTACTTAATTCAAAGAGAACAAGTCTTGCAGAAGAGAAAATGAATAAATAATAAGGTATTTTGTATTTTATAGATCACCAGCCACTTGTTATCCAATTATATAAATAAAATTAAAACCTCTTTAAAAATACAACATTTCAATAGTGCGCCCATGGGCGATGAGTCATCAACCGTACGTGTCCACGCCCTAATTATAATTAATTATCGAACATCAAGGTTTTTAGATAACTATATTAACTGAAATTCTCATTCTTATCCTAAAATATGCAATAAATTAAAGATAAACCCCAATAAACATAAAACTAGCCTTAGAATTTTGACCATGTTAAGTTTGCATTTTAAATTCCTAGATCGACAATTGAAACTCAAACGCCACTTCTGTATTATATCGACACAAAAATATTTACCTTTATAATAACAAAAAATATTCCATATACCAAACAGTGCCTCTTCAGACCTAAGAGACGTTGTTGCATTTAACACGCATTGCATACAATTTTTTTCACGGCACACGAATAGGTAAAGTTCCTCAACGTGCCCGAGCTTCGCGTAACAACTTGTTAACAAGGCTCACATTTCTGAGGAAAACACCCCTTTGTATGCAAATAAGTTTACAGAGAGAGTAAAAAAAAGTCGAAGCAATTACGTTGAACTCCGAGTTTATTTCGAAGTGGATGAAGTGAAGGAATATAAAGTTAAAGTATGTGAACTATGCTTGCGAAAATACCGTCGTCTCCCAGCGAAAGAAATCTATGCAATGCATGCCCAGACTGTGCATGTATTATAGGAGGAAAGACCGAGAAGTGTGACCGCATAAGAGCTTCAAAAGATATGGAAGTGGTATTGAAAAGAAATTGGAAAAATTCAATGAAATGGCGACTGCATTCATAATAGTCATTTTTGTTTGTTTTCGACGGTAATAATGACTTCAAAGTCCTAATTATGTTCGTAATATAGACGGTGGTATGTTAGGCTCTATAAAATACTTTGGGAAAACAAAGTCGATGTAATTCTAAGAAAGATATATTTCATAAACCTCTATTTTCTTCCTTGTGAAAAATAAATTCTGAAAAGAATGAAAATCATTAACAGTTTCTCAAAATAGATTTCATCCATAATTTGCATCAACTTGTAAAAACAGAAAATAACAATCGGTTCAAATTTTACTGAACAGCTTAGTCAATTCATTCACTAATAATACTTGGGCCACATACAAAAGCGATAATTATAAAGGTCTACAACAAAACTGGTGTTTTTGAACCAACATCTGTTTTTAAGTAATTTTGACCTCCCAAATCTGAAATTGACCTACCACCAACCAATTTTTCACAAACCAAAGTCTTAGTAAAATTTCATATTTCATAAGAATAATGTGTATATGTTAACGTAAATAGCCGACATACGTTTTTACGCGTACTTACTAGTAAAAATGCAAAGTATCTACGAACATTTGTAATTTCGCGTTCTTACGAGGAAAGACACGAATTAAAACTTTGATTCGGCTATTTACTGCAGCTTTCAGTTAGAACCCGTTCTAACTACACGCATAACAGTAACTACTGTGGAAGAATTGGTCAATGAATAATCTATGGAAGTTATTAAAGTTTAATGTCCATTTTTTTAGTTTTTCGCCCTAAAAATGAATACTTCGTTAACTCGTTAACTGCGTGGAAAAAGAAGTTTATTAATAATTTACTAAATAGTGAAGATGTCAAATTGTCTACATCCACTGTAATGAATAGAGAGGTATATGAAGAATTACTTCAGGGAATACAAATTAAAGTAGATAAGGAAAAACAAAGAATATACAGGGTGTTTCATTTAAAAAAAAATCGAATGTGTGCCATTTTAACGTATAATTCAAATTATTTTCAAAATGTGTGTTTTTTGTGCCACTTTTTATAAAATAAATTTCTTCAGTACTATTTAATAACGCCTATATTGGACTTTGACGCACTAATGAGCAACCCTGTATACTCCTAATAAATTCCAGCAAAGCTTTTGAGGTTTTGTTGACTTTTAATTTTACATTGCAATTCGTAATATACAAGGTGTCTCTAAAAGGTCTTTAAACAACTCTACCACGTATTCTTCGGACCAAAATAAACCGATTTAGCAAAACTTGGCTTAGTCAAAGTTGCTTAGTTTGTGCGCAATACGGTCCTGAAGTTGCAGTTGGAAAATTGTTTTTTTGTTATAAATTTGAAACGGCTGGAGCGATTGCACTAAATTTTGTCACGTTTACATAATTTTATGAGTCAAGAAATTCTGTACCTATCAAAATTGTGATAGTAATCAATCCATAGGCGGAGAACCTGCGTTTATAAATATTAAAACATTTCCATTTTCTACGCCAATGGATAAAAAAGAGTTTGTCTATAAAATTTAGATTAAGTGTCTTAAGAACAAGAAAAAAGGTACTCTTGGTAAGACTCGAAAAATTGCATCGTTTTCTCAAAAATCGCATTTTAAGATTTGAGAACATTAACTAGAGGACGGCAGCGCATACTGTGTGCTCCATGTACATGTATCTTCAAGCCGTGTACACGTGTCTTAGGCCGTTTAGACGTCTCTTTAAACTATGTACACGTCTTTTGACGTGACAAAATTTAGCGCAATCGCTCCAGCCGTTTCAAATTTATAACAAAAAAACAATTTTCCAACTGCAACTTCAAGACCCTATTGCGCACAAACTAAGCAACTTTCACTAAGCCAAGTTTTGCTAAATCGGTTTATTTTCGTCCGAAAAATACGTGGTAGAGTTGTTTAAAGACCTTTTAGAGACACCCTGTATAATATAAAGGTATGTAACAGAAATAACCTGGTAGGCGGCCTAACAACAAAAAGGGGAGTAACAAACAAAAAGACCTTATTGCAATAATAAAATTATAAGAAGAAAAAGAGAAAAGTCGGAAAATCGTTTAATTAAATCCATTTATCGAAGATAAAATACCAAAATAAAAATATAGAGGTAGCCTCTCCCTCATTCTTTATGTGCACTTAGTTGCAAAGAAAGTTTCTACTAACCACATTGGAGTGGTGATATTAGAAATTTTAGTGGAAACTTTTTTTGCACATATATTTATATTTCCACATTTAAATCTTTGATAGTCTTATCTCTGGGTTTCTCAACTTCTTTTTTAGAAACTTTTATATTTGTATAATATCACAATTAACTCATTATAGGTAATTTTTAAATCAACAAAGATATCAATTAAGTCGAGACACTGTAGCAATAGCTATCTACAAATTAAAAAAACAAAGAGAGAAAATACGGCAATAAAAAGCATAGTCACGACCTTGCGTTTTAATCATCCAGGTGACTTATGTTGACGTAAGAATAATCCGTTCTGGCTCTGTCATGATTATAAATCTGGGCGCGACATCAGATGTCGCCCATGCGACATCAGATGTCGCCCATGGCAATTCACTTTTCACGTCAGACCAGGGAATTGGTCGGCTTCTCTTTCGCTAGTCGATGTATAATGAACTCTTTTCAGTGAAGTGCTGTAGTGAAATTTCACAGTAACAGCCTTCGTCTCAAAAATGCGAATAGCAAAACCTGGTTCCGGAGTTAATAGCTTGCGCTTCCGCTATATGTATTCTAAAGTAATTAAAAATTCTCTCCTATTCGAACCTGCTTCCTTTCCTTTTGTTAATAACGTCTATTTTATAATATAATAGGTGAGATATAATTTACAATTTTAATGCAGATGGTAAACGGTCTTAGGACTCGTACTCCTGCCTGTCGTGTTTGGAGCGCAAGCCTGTAAGTAGATATGGACAAGCGGGTGCATTCCTTTTAAGGTGCTGTAACACCTATTGAATACATAAAGAGATATTCTAAAGAAAGTAAGCAGAGTACAGGTGTTGCTGCAGCTGCTTCTTGGTAGGTATATACAAGCTGTCCTTAAAATCGACGACTTTGTTACTACTGTAATTATCAAAACATGCTCCAAATAAAAATATCACCAAATCGTGCTCCCTAATTTCAAAATTATTTTTGTTATACAGAGTGTTTCACATAGTGTATATAGCAGATTCAACTTTTATTTAATGGAACACCTGTATATTTTACAGCATCCACAAATGCTAGGTCAATTATATTACTTAACTGCTTAACAGCAAGAGAGATAAACTATATCTCTACGTTTCGAGTAAGACCGGGAAGTTTCCAAATTTCAGTATTCAAATATTAATTTTGATAAGTATTTAAATATGCGAATTATTCGAATATTCAAATTATTTAAATATTTATTTAAGTATTTGATTATTTGAATATTTCAATAAGTTTCTATATTAAAATAATCCAACACAAAATTTTGATTAGTCATTATTGTTTCTTACGACACAACTAATAAGAATTGATGATATAAAACACGTGTTATTTTGGTAGGTACGTAACATACTACATATTGAATATACAAATACGAATAATACAAAAAGGCACTACAAAATTAGGCGCTAAGAAAACACATTTTCTAGCTTTAGGCAAGCAAGTTTCGCTGTTACAATGTTATCAGCTTTAGAGAAAGACCTTTCGGAGGGTGTCAAAGTAGAGGGGACTCAGGGCAATCTTTTAGCCTCTTTTGATAGTTTTTATATTTTTTTTCATTGTTTTTCCAGCATTGTAACGGTGAGAAGAATATATATACAGCGTTATTAAAAAGTCCCGGAACGGTCGAATAACTTTGTTATTTGAAAATTATGATTTCTGAAATTTGGCATGGGGGTATAGTTAATATAAATGCATTTTATGCAATACAGTTAATATTTTTTTCACTTCCGGTTTAATCGGCAATACGTCCAACTTTTTTTTTTAAATGGAACGCCCAGATTTTTTTAACACTTTTGAATGCAAAATAAAAAACTACGTTCAGGAAGTATTAAGATGTTTATTTTTATTCACAAGAAAACAGTTAAAAAATTAAAAAAGTGTCCTAATACAGAAAAATCAAGGTACATTTGAAAAAAGTTGTTGTTTAGTGTTTGCATTCTTTTTGCCGTCACATTTGACAATTTTAAAAGCGTTTTAACTTTTGCATCGCTATAAATTTACTTATTTTAGACATTGACACATTTGAAAATGGCAGTAAAACTTACTGAATCAGAACGAATTGAAATATTAATGATGCGTGGGTACGGTGATCGTCAACGTTCTTTTGAAGAGGTTCGTATTTTGTTTAATACTGTTTATCCGGATCGTCACATTAGTAAAAGTACGGTATGCCGAACAATTCAAAAGTTTGAAATCTTTCGTCAGGTGAAGGATTTACCTAGAAGGGGACGTCCATTAACAGCAACAGATGAAGAAACTAGTTTAGTTACTTACAGTGGAAGAAAATCATCACGTGTCCACAACAGAATTAGGTCAAATTCATGAGATCTCTCAAAAATCTGCTCATAATATTCTTAAATCAGCAAGAATGAAAGCCTATAAAATGTATCCCGTCCATGAGTTAACTGAAGATGATCCAGATCGTAGACTACAATTTTGCGAAACAATGACGGAATTGATCGAGCAGCAGCCTAATGTTTTAGATCACATCATTTTTTCAGATGAGGCAACGTTTTGTCTCAACGGCACTGTGAACAGACATAATTGTCGCTACTGGTCAATTGAAAATCCGCATTGGATTGAAGAAGTCCATACACAGCGTCCTCAAAAGGTGAATGTCTGGGCTGGTCTTGTTGGAAACAACATCATAGGACCATTTTTTATAAGAGGAAATTTAACTGGCAACGTCTACTTAAATTTATTGCGAAATGAGGTTGTTCCAGCACTTGCGGCCCTCTTTCAAAATGCAAACATAGGTGATCACCCTAATGCACATTTGTGGTTTCAACTAGATGGAGCTCCGCCCCATTTTGCCCATAATGTCCGCGATTATTTGAATGAAATTTTTCCGGGACGTTGGATCGGACGTAGAGGAGCAATCGAATGGCCAGCACGTTCGCCAGATCTCTCGCCATTAGATTTTTTCTTTTGGGGTCACTTGAAATGTCAAGTGTACAAAAATCGTCCCCATAATCTTGAACAATTGGAAGAGAGAATAGTTCAAGAAGCCAATCGCATCACTCCAGAACAAATACAAAATTCAATAAGAAATTTTACTGACCGTTTACATTTTTGTCAAGTTGTAAATGGAGAGCATTTTGAACAATTATTGTAATCGCAACCTGAATAGACAGGTATCTTGATTTTTCTGTATTAGGACACTTTTTTAAATTTTTAACTGTTTTCTTGTGAATAAAAATAAACTTCTTAATACTTCCTGAACGTAGTTTTTTTATTTTGCATTCAAAAGTGTTAAAAAAATCTGGGCGTTCCATTTAAAAAAAAAAGTTGGACGTATTGCTGATTAAACCGGAAGTGAAAAAAATATTAACTGTATTGCATAAAATGCATTTATATTAACTATACCCCCATACCAAATTTCAGAAATCATAATTTTCAAATAACAAAGTTATTCGACCGTTCCGGGACTTTTTACTAACCCTGTATATATATAGAGTAATATAAGTCTCCAAGGTTATCCCGCCTCATTCCTCGGCTACACTGCATTGACGATGACCAATAAGCCAGAAACACGTGTCTGCAGTTGCTTTTTCAGCGGTGTTCAAATATGTATTTATATATAGTTAATTAATAAATATTAATTTATTATTTCTTGGTGTTAGCGACCTTTATTCTATCTACTTAAACATAAATAAACAACATTTTCTTAGACGTTTCGACACTTTTTTAATGTCTTCTTCAGTTTTTTTACATATATATCACAATACAACATATTAAAAATTTTTGCGAATATTGATTCATACATCTGCAAATTAAATTTTATAAATTAGAATTATACTAATCATCCCACGTCTTCAATATTAATTAATAAATATATTGACATAAGAAATATTTGCCCCTAAAAATTTTTTTATGATAAATTGCTTAATATGCATTTAGGTTTTCTTAGAATGTAATATAATCATACTCCAAAAGTTGTCAAGTCTGTGCAAATGCAATGTTGACAGTTATTAAAATCTATTACATTTTAAAATGTGCCTCAAACACGAAATGTGTAAATGTCTTTGTGGTACAGTAATCACAGTGGTTTACAAAGAGTTAGCAATTAATTTTGCTATATAAAATTTCATTATATAAAAAATTCCTCCGAATAAAATTCTTGTTTTGAATATCACAGAGATCAATAAGTATGTAATTAAGATTTAAATTAACTTGGAAACTCCATTAACCAAAACATCTTTGACATTTTTTAGATTACAAAGTCTTGAAATACACATATAATTTAAAAAGAGGTACTACCTGCAAAGCAAGAAAATAATTAGTTTCCTTTCGCCTTTTCCTTCTTCCTTCTTGATCAATAATATAACGCCCTTATTATAATAATATATGGTAATATGTATGTCGTTTTAACAACCGACACAGCAAGAATACCACGATTCAATTCCACTACAAATTCCAATCGACCGGAACAATTTTATTACAATAAAATTCAACTAACTAATTAACATTTTAGGATAAATAGCTGCTGCTAGTAAAATACTATTACATAAAAGTCAGTTACAAATTGAATATTACTAATAAATTACTTTTCTATATCTATATTTTATTTAATTCACGGAGCAGATGACACTTGACAAGCGGATGGCCTCTTGAAGCTTTGAGCATAGATAAAAGAGAGGGAGTATAGATTTACTCTCTCACTGTCGAAGCACTCAAAAGAAAAGCCAGCTACGGCCAATGCCACCGATGCCAGCTCTTTGGCCACTCACAATCAACCTGCAAAGCCATCTTCAAATGTGTAAAATGTGGAAAAGAACACAAGACAGAAGACTGCACCAAAGCCAGAAACACAGCAGCAACATGCGCAAATTGCAACGGCGAACACACAGCCAGTTACAGAGGATGTCCAAAAGCCCCGAGACCCCCCCCCCCCAAACAGTTTCATCTCAAACTCAGCTTCAAAATCAGATTCCAAACCACCAACCAACTCAGTACCCACAAAATTCAAATAAGCCCTCATATGCTTCAGTTGCAACAAGCAAAAACCAGCAAAACAACAAAACAGCAATAGCAGCAGCAACACTAGCAGAAATGCTACTCAACTTCAGCAAATCAAATCCCTCCGCAGAGGCCACAAAAACTTTTCTACATCAGACTCAAACAATCATGCAACTTTTTCAATAAACAATGCCCCACAACTACAGAAAACCCAACCATCTCACCATAATCGCCTGGAATGCCAACGGGGTCATCACAAAAAAGCAAGAACTTATAACTTACGCCGAACACAAACAAGCCGACATAATTCTTCTATCAGAAACCCATTTCCTGCCGGGTCAAACCTGCAAATTTAAAAATTACCACACCTACAGAAGAGACAGAGAAACACCAGGGGGGGGGGGGGCACCGCCATACTGATCAAAAAGAACATAGCTCACACAGAACTACCAATACCAACAACAAACACCCTCGAAGCAAACGGAGCCATAATACATACACTCCACGGAGATTTACACATTTACGCAGCATACCTCAGACCCAGGGACACACTCCACGAACAAGACTTCGACAGCATCATCAAAAATAACCAAAAGACCATAATCGCAGGCGACCTAAACGCAAAAAACACAGCATGGGGATGCCACTCAACCAACCAACACGGCAGACAGATGTTCAGATACCATGAAAATAGACAAATAAACCTTATAATTCCTGACTCACCGACCATATACCAAACAGGCAAAATCCCAGACATTCTCGACATCGCAATCTCCAGCAAGCTGAGCAAAAACCTATCAATTTCAACAGAACCCGCACTCAGTTCGGACCACAATCCAATTATACTGGAATGGGGCACCCCCAAAGAATCAGCAACCTACGATACCACAAAAACCAACTGGGCTCAATTCAAAAGCATTATTAGCAGAGAACTAAAGACCATCCCCAAAATAACAAACCCAGCCGAACTGGATCAAGCCACCCAAGAACTGGAAACCATAATTAAAACAGCCGCTACAGAAGCCACCACCACAACAACCCACTCCTGCAAAACCCACTCCCTCCCACTTCAACTACGTGAACTCATCAAATCCAAAAACAGAGCCAGAAGAAAATACCAGAACACACTCCACCCTGAAGACAAAACAAACCTTAACCGCCTACAGAAACAGGTCACAGAACAAATCACAGCTCTAAATAACGCGAGATGGCAAGACAAGCTAACGGAACTTGACGAAAATACAAACATCATGTGGAAAGTCAGCAAAATTCTCAGGAAAGAAATACAAAAGATACCTCCCCTACAATATCAAAACCACATCCACATCACGGCCGAAGAAAAAGCCAACGCTCTGGCCCAACAACTGGAACAACAATGCAGCCCAATCTGGAATAATATAGATCTAATCCATGTACACAACACCCAGCAGATAGTTACCGAAAAACTAAATGAACCACAAGTACCGAGCAACGATCCTATCCAAGCCGACATAATACTCAACATCATCAAACAATTATCCAACAAAAAAGCACCAGGCCCAGAAGGCATCACAAACAAGATGATCAAAAACCTTCCCCACAAAGGCAAAATGCACGTCGTCAACTTAGCAAATGCAGTCATCAGAACCCAATCCTTTCCCCCCTCCTGGAAACACGTCAAAGTCATCATGTTAAACAAACCAGGCAAAAACCCATCAGATCCCAAAAGCTACCGCCCCATCAGTCTCCTACCATCGATAAGCAAAATAGTAGAAAGAGCCATTCTCCACAAATTACACGACCACATTGAAGAAAACAACATACTGCCAGAAGAACAACATGGTTTCAGGAAGGAACACTCCACAACCACGCAACTCAGCCGAGTAACAGAAGTCATACTGGATGGTTTCAACAAAAACAAAGTCACTTCCGCGATCTTTCTCGACATATCCAAAGCCATCGACAGTGTCTGGCACGAAGGACTTCTTCATAAACTGATCTCACACAACTTCCCCACCCACATTGTCAGAATCATAAATTCATTCATATCTAACAGAACATTCCAGATTCACTACGAAAACAGTACATCCACTATCGGTCGCATCACAGCCGGAGTTCCTCAAGGCTCATCTCTCTCACCCACCTTATATGCCATCTACACGGCGGACATGCCCAAAACAGATCACACCACTCTTGCAACATATGCCGATGACACGGCCATCATGGCAACATCTTTCAGCCCCACCAGAGCCACAGAATTGGTCCAAACAGCGATAAACAATCTAACGATATGGCTCCAAAAATGGCGCATAGAACTCAACCCCACGAAATCTCAGGCCATTATCTTCCAAAAGAATAACAAACATACAGACCAACAACTACAAAACCAACAAATTCCCTGGAGCATCAGCGTCAAATACCTGGGCGTCACTCTGGACAGAAAACTCCTATATTGCATACACATAAGAAACTCCGTCAACAAAGCCAAAGCCACAAGACTTAAACTCTGGCCACTCATAGGAAAACACAGCTCGCTGAGCACAACTAACAAATTACTTCTATACAAACAAATCCTCCGTCCAAACATCACATACGCAGCACCGATCTGGGTCCACGCAGCCAAAACTCATCTAAACACTATTCAAGTATTCCAAAACACAACACTAAGAATGTGCCTGGGTGCTCCATGGTATATATCAAACAACCAAATCCACAACGAAACCAAAATCCCCTCAATCGCCACTTTCATAAAAGAAATCTCCAAAGATTTTTACGATAAGACGGAAAATCACACCAACCCGCAGATAAAAAGAAGTTCAGAATATCCATCAGACTATCCATGGAAACATAAGAGACCTAAAATGGCTCTCTAACCACACTTCAACAGCTGAAACAGTAAGGCCTTAGAGCCACCATTCTACAAACATCAACGACCACATCATATTCAGATTAAGAGCAAAAAGCTAGAAGCTTAGCTCAATTCAACCAAAAGAAGCAGCAGTTACTCTCTCACTAAAAATTTAACCAAATCTCAGCACCATCTATAATTTCCTCACGGGTACTTGGTAGAATTCATCGTAGGAATCTGTAGAGAATGATAACTCTAACGAGCGCGAACTTTGAAATTTCTTGATTGCAAATTATTAAAGTATGAAATTCATGTCAATATTTTTGGGCGTTATATTTGCTCGAACATTACATAGCATGTGTCTGCAACATTAAACGTCAAAATATTCGATGCTAATTTTATATGAAAAACAAGTTAGTATACGTAATGATAGTGAAGTATCGTAAAATCTACTGATGAAACAGATTAAAACAAATGTATTTTTATCTGTAAGTATTATATATTTAGTAAATCATATACAAAAAGATGAGGTGTGGCCACCACACGACTTTCTTAAACGTATGAGCGTTTCAAACTATACAATTTTAAGAATTTTTTTATACAAAAATTATTCAAAATCCTATTCTAAGTACTTTCATTCTCTTAATAAATCGCTATAGAATGCATTCTTTGCAAGATATTTGAAAAAAAAGTGCTACTCGCTAAGAGCAAAAGTGGTACTTCCGGTCCGAATTTTGAAAATTTTTTTATACAAAAGATATTTAAAATTATCATTTAAATACTTTTATACTTGTAATGTGCCTACCTAGAAAACATGACTTGCGAGATATTCGCAAAAAATTGATTTTCGATAAGAGTAAAAGACCTACTTCCGGTAGGAATTTCAAAAAACTTTTTGAAGACGATTTGTCTCAAATTTAATTTTGAGTACATTTGAATTCTTTATAAATTTGTTTAAACTTAGTAATTAACGAAATATTTGCAAAATTCGATTTTGTCACTGAAGTAAACTACTACTTCCGGTCTACCGATTTTACTGAAAAACTATATACGTAAATACAAAATTTGGAATAGATATCTACAGCGGTTTGACCGCTATCGTGGTCACACACAGAGACACGCAGACAGACAGATATACATTTTTTTAAAACAACTTTTTTGGTATCAGGGGACTTCAAAACGTGGACATCTGCAAAAATCTCGAGGTCGAAAATGTTCGTCATCACAAAACTTCCTTATACTACGTATAAGAAAGTAAAATAACATTATACCTACCTTATAGGTAACTGCAATATATTTAATATGATTAAGAAACTGTTACATTTTTTAATACTATAAATAACAATTACAAATACATGACACATACTTAATTTCTGGTCTTTCACTGGAACTTGCTTATGAGGTGGACGGTAACGCCTGTATATCCATATTTTATAAAGTAGTATCATCGGTTTGATGTTACGAAATGCACTTATGGAGAAGAACTGAGTATTTCATAGATATCATTTTAGCAGAAAATCCTATATGATGTAGTGAATTAAAATATACATTATGTTTACAACAAATAAATAGGATTATTTCCTACAACTTATACTTGTCACTATATGTGCTACAAATTTTAGGGAAATTTTCTACAATTGTTGTAAAAATTCCTACAGATTTTTTTCATTGTGGTCGCTAGATTTTATGCTCACATAGTCCGAATTTTGTAGTTGTTAAAAATGTTGGTTGATTCTCTGTAATAGACGCTAAATGTATCAAAAAATGTAAGATTCTTATTATTGTAATATTATAATCAGGTATATACTCTCAAATTATGTGGGTGTTTATATCGAGCGGTAACTGTTTGGGCAAAGTGTTGAATCCGCAATAATTTTTCCTGTTTGCGGTTTAAGGGAATACTGACACCACCTATGTGCATCGGACAGCACTGATATGAGCGCTCTTACTCATATCAGATTGCAAGGGGTGTACAATGCCGTACCTGACGAAATGAAATCCCAGTCCTTAAAAAGCTTCAATATCGCATGTAAGAGAAAACTATTAGCTGAGTAGTGCGGGTGTGTTCACCCATTCTGTTTCCTATAATGTTACATCTTCTCCTTTTATTATATTTCACAATTTTAGTTGGCATATTTATTGTTTTTTTTTAATTTCTCTGTAAAATATCATTTTATATCCGGGTATATAGGAAGAACAACTTATGTTGACAGTTGATATATGAGGGGAGATGAAAATATTCGCGGAATGGGCGGGATAGAGGGGAGAGATTTTTGGTTTGTGCACCTGACACTAGACGGCGACTCAATGCAACTGTAAATGTCAAATGTCAGTGCGATTGATTCAGTGACGATTGAGATATCGCCAGTTAATGTAGTAAATCGCGAAGGTAACAAGCAATATGAACAAAGTTGAGTATCGCGCCGTGATTAAATTCCTCACTAGGCAAGGAAAAACGCCACAGACTATTATGGAAGAGATGTCGTCTGTTTATGGGGACTCTTGCCCTGGAAAAACAACGATTTACAAATGGCATAATATGTTTAAACAAGGCAGAGAGTCTATTGAATACGATCAGCGCTCAGGCCGGCTGATTGAGGCGACTTTTGCAGACATTGTGGAAAACGTAGAAAAACCTGTCCTTGAAGGTGCTCGGTTGAAGAAAAAACAAATCGCAGAAATAATCGGCATATCAGTTACCACAATTTTGAACATCCCTCAACTTATTGGCATGTCTAAAGCCAGTGCAAGATGGGTACCGAGAATGCTCACATCGTTTTAGAAGCAACAACGCATCGAGCGTTCGCGCCAGTTTTTGAATTTATTTAGCGAGAACAAACGAATTTATGAAGCGGATTGTGACTGGGGATAAAACTTGGGTTCATCACTATGAGCCTGAGTCGAAGCGGGAATCCATGCAGTGGCACAAAAAAACGGCATCGCCTAAATTGTTCAAGGTGTTCTGGGATTCAGACGGTATTATAATGATTGATTATAAGAAAAGGGTGTCAACATCACGGGACAATACTACGCTACAATATTAGAGAAACTAAAAGACGCCATTAAAAGAAAAAGAAGGGGAAAATGGATTCGAGCGACTTTGCAACACTAAGCCACCCTTGTTATAGTCCAGATTTGGCTCCGTCTGACTACTGTTTATTTGCAAAATTAAAAAAAGAGCTTCGATGGAAAAAAATTACCCGTGATGAAGAAAAGTCGGCTGTTTCCATCTTTCTTGCAGGCCTTGACAAAAAATTCTTGTTTGATGATATATACCGGGTGGTGCAATAGTGTGTCGGCGGAGTTCAGTATGAAAACTAATATAATAACGCTGTAGCAATGAGACTTTACGTACGTATGTAGTATGCTTCCTAATTTTATTTACAAATATACAGAGTGTTCCAAATTTTCGCAACCACCTTCAACTTTTTTATTTTAAATACATTGCTGTACTTTCTAGATATTATAATGATAGCCATTCAAATTATCTTTGCAATGATATATGGATATGTGCACTTCAGACTGTTAGTTTTAATTTTATTAATAATTTTGTTAAAATCTTGACAGTTGCCAGCGTGTCTAAGTTATCGATCGTTATTGTTTATTTTCTCGTTTTTTTTTTAAATCTAACCTATAATATTTTTATAAGTCAGCATATTCCTTGTAAAATTGCCTTTAAAATGGTACCAACATAGTACTTATTTCTAGTATTTTCAAAGTTATAACCCTTTACTGTAAAAAACATTGTTTTCGCAACACCTCCTACAACGGCAGAGAACATGCAGCAACGAATAAGAAACGCTTTTCTTCAATTAAGTGAGTATAACTTAGCTCAGAATGTAAGTCTGTCGATACAGAGACGGTTGAGAGCATGTGTAGAGCAAAATGGAAATATATTTGAACACATTTTAAATTAAGATTGTTTTATTATATTTCAAAATGTAATTCTAAAACTAAGGATAAAGCATTTAAAAAAGAGGTGTTTGTTAAAAGTACTTTGTTTTATTTTCATCGCCAACCAACTATTAGACGGATTTTGCATGTTATAAACATGAGTATATCCCATTAAAGGGTTATAACTTTGAAAATACTAGAAATAAGTAATTAAATGGAGTGATGGAAATCTCTTGGTGAAACATGTCGAAATATAAGCAAGTAATAACTAATAATTCAATTAATTCAATGATTTATAGACTATTGAAAGTACCGATGAACACATTTAACTTTACTAAAGAATTAAAAACTATTAAAATAATTGCACAAAATAATGGTTATAACTCATCTCTAATAGATAAATTAGTCAATAGAATGAATAAATCAATTACATTAAAATCAGCATTTCCCCCGTCCCAGGACTTGACATTAAAACAATGGGTTAAAATTCCATATTTAGGTAGTATAAGTATGAAAATTAGTAATGTTTTAAAGAAGCTGGATTTTAAAATAGCCTTCTATAATAATAACACTTTAAAAAGTCAATTAACGAATAATAAAACAGCGAATCCTAAACTAAACAAATCAGGAATTTATAGAATTAATTGTAGTGATTGTAGTAAATTTTATATAGGTCAAACGGGGCGAAATTTCAAATTAAGATTCTCAGAACATATGCGATCCATTAAATTAAATTATGAAAATTCAAGTGTAGCTAACCATGTTTTAGACACGGGACATCATTTATCAATAGACAATTTAGAAGTACTGTATAGTTTAAATAAAAGTAAAAAAATGTATGTTCTAGAAGGTTATTTTATAAAAGAAAGTTTACTTTTACAACCAGGCAATGTTCTTAATGAACAAACCGAACTCATAAATTCACCGCTAATAAACCCTAGCATTCTAAAAACGGTCTTTCCAGATAAGTCATGACCTTTTCATAATTTTCTATTTTTGTATATTTTTTTCTATTTACATTTTTGTTTGAAGTAGGTAGTTACAGTATATTACATTTTACTTTAGTTTCTCGAGAACTCCTGACGATGCCGCAAGGCGAAATGTACATTGAGTATTTAATTATATACATTTGTGAAACAATACCAAGTGTTTTATTAGTTATTACTTGCTTATACTATAAATAAGTACTATGTTATTGGTACCATTTTTAAAGGCAATTTTACAAGGAATATGCTGACTTATAAAAATATTATAGGTTAGATTTAAAAAAAAATGGAGAAAAGAACCAATAAAGATCGATAACTTAGACACGACATATTTAACACCTTGTATATTTATTCACTTTGTTCAACCTCAAAACAAATAACGTGTTAGTCCGTAAATTAGTAACACAAGAGTTACGTGAGGCATTTTACACATTTTGAGACTACAGCTTAAAATGTTAGATGCTGCAACTGTCACGATTTTAACAAAATTATCAATAAAATCAAAACTAACAGTCTGAAGTGCACATATCCATATATCATTGCAAAGATAATTTAAATGGCTATCATTATAATATCTAGAAAGTATAGCAATGTATTTAAAATAAAAAAGTTGAAGGTGGTTGCGAAAATTTGGAACAGCCTGTATATTTGTAAATAAAATTAGAAAATGCACAGTCGCATACTACATACTGCTATAATAGCATACATTATATTTGATGACAAATTTTATTATTCTTTATTTATAATAAATGTGTTATTGCTATACGTTAGGCATCGCCATCAAATTCTATATGCTATAACTCTGTATTGAAAAAAATTGATAATCTTGTACCAGCATAACTCAATCAAATTACAATAATACAAAGCTGCATAATTTAAACGAATGTAGAGATAACGTTGTCATGTGAAAAATTTCTTTATTAAATTTGTTAATTCAATCTCTATTAACATTCGTGTATTTCTTGTAGGTTCTAGCCAAGGAGATTGTAATTATATAGAGGGAGTATATAGTGTATTGTTTTGAAGGCATGATATGCAGGTGGGGAAAGGGGTTTTAGTACACAGCAAGCGAATTTCGATCTTAACTGATGTCCGATTGCCGATTGGTCGTTTCAGTGAATATCGTCGACACTCGGCCGCAGTCGTTTTGTTTCGACATTAGCAAAGGCATTTTCGCCATTTTTGTTTGGTTGTTTGTTGTTTGAATTGGTGTTTATTCAAAGTTTATTAAGTTTAGAACGTTAAAATAGTGTTTAAAATGGTTAGAGTGTGTTACTTGTGTAAACGTAGATACGAGAGAGCCTCTACACGGTCGTATCATCGGTAAGTGGCCCAAATAATATACTTCAACCACGTGCAACATGTAAATAAACTAACAAACCATTGGCGTAACATATCGGCCGAATGTTTTTCATATGAAATTTATTTTATGCACAGATACATAATAATAAAGTCATTATTGGCAGCCTTACGTCATCATAAACGTCTTTTTATCGCTCTAGGACCTAATTATAGCCCACGGCCAAAGAAGTCAACTAAATGTCAAAGCGGTCTATTGTATTCACATTAAATGTTGCAAGTAAATTCGGCACTCAAACCACCACTTCGTGAAGTCGCACCAAGCCCGTTCATTTTGGCTTCTCAAGCAATCACATTTTGTTCATCTGGTGAATGATAAAGAATCATCAAAATTTCTGGATGTCAGCACTGACGTAAACAATTTTTGAAAAAACTTAATATGGTTACCCGTGCATAAAGTATTGTAGGTTTTTCGGGCGTAACTGGCTTTTATGGCCCTACAGGCTTCGGGTCATAAAAGCCTCCTTACACCCTTAATACATAAATAACTATTATTTTACACATTATCTACCTAATACTATAAGATGAATGTACAAGTCGTGTATTCTAAGGTTTCCTGATGACAAGGCGGAACGTTTAGCGTGGTTCCAAATCATCGGGATGGAAGCAACAAAAGGCAAATTTATATATCTTTGTTCAGATCATTTCGATTCCACTGATTTTTATATAAAACCAAATGGCATACGAACTTTAAGAAAAGGATCAAAACCATTTGATTGGCCTTCAACTAGTGGTCGGGGTACGACTACTCACATTGTCCCAAGGTGAGTTAAACAGAACACTGCTAGAATAACTTGATTGAAATTGTCGTTCCAGTTTATCATCATCATCGTCATCTGTTCAGACCGAAATAACATATTCTGCAGTGTCCAAGGAAGGAAATCAAAAGTTATCACCTTTGGCGATACCACTTTCATCATCGTCTACAACAAAGTCTGCTCCAGAGACACTAGAGTGGCAGGGAAAATCCGGTGAATACAAAGAGGAATCTGATATAATGGGACCTCCACGGAAGCGTTTAAGGCAGTTAAGAAGTGATTTTCAGAAACCAGATGAATGGAAAAGCCACGACTCCAGTTCCGACACCGAATCAGCAGATTCGAAAGAAGAAGTAGTCACTAATGTTCCACGCTCTCAGTTGAAAAAGAAAATGGCAGTTAAAAGGTACATTGTATTTTTTGGAATACATTGTACTAAAAAAAAAATATGCAGGAGGAGGAATCCGCGTTACATTGGCGAATGTGTCAGTTCGGATTTTGATACCCCACGTAAAGCCCGGCGAACTTGGCATATCGCCAAAAGGGCTGTCACAATCCAAAAAAAAAAGCTAATTAGAATCCAGCAGCAAAATCGACGATTGAAAGCCAGAATTGTGTGTTTCAAACAAAAAATCTTGTAAATTTACTTATTCATAGAACTGTGAATAATTTACCACAAAAAATACTAGAGCCTTTTGGGAATCATATGACTGATGAGGAATTTTTGAGTACGCATTGTTTCGATTTTATTAAATTAATTTTGAAATCTTATTTCAAAATTCGTTTACATCATGAAAGTAAGCGTCTTCAAGAAACGGACAAAACAAGAGTACGAAGTTTACTCACAAAAACTATTCTGTTTAAAAATCAATGATTTTATTTTATACATCTTAATGTTTGTTTATTTTTTAAATTTAATCACAGCAATTTTTTTTTTATGTTTTGTGGTTCTTTTTTGTCTTTACTAATTGAACCGAATTAAACTGAATTATTTTTAAAGCAGTGCCCCTTTTTATTTACCCGCCACTGTTCTAGCGTACTCAATGTTTGTATTCCCTCTCGCGCTTCTTTCCCCTCGCCAATGTATGTTGCATTCACACAACCTGCCTACAAACTCGCGTCATGCGGTGTCTATACTATTTAGAGGTCGTTGGTTCTAGCAGTGATGTTCCTTTTCTTTTTCTAACAACATTTCTTATTTAAAATTTATAGGATAAGGTTACTAATACAAAACTAAATCTCATAAAATATTTATATTCTATTTTTAACATCGTATAATAATAGTGTCGATAAAAATAATTTCTTGCCACATGTGGCCGCAAAAGAAATTGTCCTTTTACATTCCAATAACAAGTAAGAAAAAAAACGTGTATTTTATAAATACATAAACACATTACATTACGAATATAACATGTAGATTTAGAATAAATATCGCTCTTTGTTATATTAATATCTTAACATTGTGCAATTTCAAAGAAATAATAGTTTTCTTATACTATGCTAGATTTTGCTTCCACAAAGGCATTCATTCACACGAAGTGTCTTTGAAAAATACAAAATTCCGCAGAACAGGAAAACACCTTGATAATACTGTCACCAATTATCATATGCAAATATTTGCACGTTGTACATATCACAAATTGGCTATTGTCTATCAAAAATGCACCCATCTTTACGTATAATATTTGAATTCCCTATAAAAATTTTGCATAAAAAAAAAACTTATTAACAAAGTATAGATAACATCGCTAACAAACATTCACACGTTGTGTTATTGATGCCTCTCTCCATTGTGAACAAGACTCCCTTTATTTATTTATTTATTTTTACTTATAACAAAGAAGATACTAATCCCATCTAAAATATTAAATAAATTCATTAAACGCTTTGCTAAAGATGAACATTTCCACGTAGCATCTTTAGCATAATTTATTATTAAAGTATAACTTATTTATGATGCTCATATATTTCATCAAATTCCTCTTTATATTGTTCGGTCATATTGACAGTTAATAAAAAATGAAATTAAACTAAATGACAAAAAATTAATTGTGAAATGAAAAATACTTATTTAAAATAAAATAACTTAATACATTTGCTAAGGATGATTTCTGTGCAGTGTATAATACATCTGCAATCATCAAAATATGAAGATCGAAGATTCACCGCGTCTTTTAAAATTAGACTGCTTCGCCCATGGATCGACGATGACTCTCTCGTACCTCTCTCGTACTTGCCTTCTTATCATTTTCGGTCGCCCGAAAAAAACCATACATCGTTCGCAGCGCCACACACTCCACACTAACGTTTATGTTGGCATTGTCCTGCTCAGATTTATTTTCTTGACGTTCTCCCTAAACTGACCTGCACCAATTATTGTTTGACATCTCGAAATTACACAAAATTATGCACGCACTTAAATTGTTTGTTATTGTTAATGTCAATGCACATTTGCGATATTCTTATCTTGGTAGGTACATTCCTTTTCATTAACGCCATCCTTCATTATGTTTATAAATGAATTCGTTGCTTCTGTCATCATTATTTAAATATATTCTTTTACTATTTTTTAACACTATTCGTATCTTCCTTTTGCAGACGTTTGCTTTTACAATAATAGGAAAAACATTGCATACGACTGGAATGCTCCTTTTATTAATCATGTTATTATGAACCTGGACCTTGATAACTTCATCCATATCTTCGAACCATCTTTCCTCGTCTTCTTGTAGGTTGATTTGTATGCAGCTGTGTTAACAATATTGAACATTGTTTTTCTTTGTAGATTTTAATGAGATTAAACCAATTTTAATGTGTTATTTCCGGAATCTTTCCTGGACAAAATTGGATTTAAACCTGCCACCGAAGCCTTTCTTTATTACATTGTGTCGAATAATAAAATAATATACTTTTTTCTTTACATATTCCTTTTAAAATTATATTTAGATTTAAGTCTCAGGTATTTATTATATTATTAAGTATGACCATAAAATGTCGAACAAATAACAATCTCTTACAAATTTACGTCTATTCATTTTGAATAGTGATTTATTGCTCAAAACACTTAATGCGACTTTCACAAAATGTATAAAATTTGGTCTGTCTTTGTATATTAAAATTGCATCTTGTGCTCCTCGTTTCTACAAATATAGAATACATGAATTTTACTTTTGGTATTTATTTCTGTACCTTTCAAATAAATTTTATTTCAGTTTTATTTTTGTACCTTTCAAATAAATTTTATTTCAGTTTTATTTTTGTACTTTTCAAATAAATTTTATTTCAATTTTATTTTTCATACATCTTACATTATAATGTTACGCCATTGCGGTTATGCAACTTATGATACATTTTTCTATACCTACACTTACTACTGATAAATTATTTACTTATTCTATTACATAATTATTTATTTATTTTACAATGCCTGACCAATGTAGGGATCACGGCAATACGTACGTAAAGTCTCATTGCTACAGTGTTATTAGTTTTCATACTAAGCTCCGCCGACACACTATTGCACCACCCGGTATGTATAAGTTATTTAGAAGATCTGAAAAATGTATTAGGGTCAAGGGAGAATACATCGAAAAGCAAATTTAAAATTATGTTTCATTTCACGCTCCTTCATCGTTATTTGGCGAATATATTGACCTCCCCTCGTATATTCTGTGTTTTTTAGTAGTTTATTTTGTTTTCTTCTTTTATTTTCTTCAATCTCATTATTAATATTATGCTACCTTTTTTCCTTTTTCTTATGTCTTTTATTTCTTTCTGTTTTCTACTAAAAATAAAGATTTATTATTACTATTACGGTAGTGAGATTCAGTTAACCATGATCAGTGCTACTACAACCACCATCTTTCGTTCACACTTATTATTTTCTAATTTGCCAAATTTCTTATATTGACAAATTAACAAAACTTCACCGCTTTAATTAGTTTCTGACATTTAATTTGAAAGAATCTAGCATTTTCTCACACATCCGTCGAGTTTGTATCGTGTCTTTATAACAATCAAACCTTAAAATGCATCGCTGTATTTGAATAAGTGACTGTTGTTTTTTTACTGAGAAAACCCGCTTCGTACAGAATCACCTAAAATACGCGTTCTTTCCAATCTAACCGAATTTAAATGAAATATTTTCAGCAGGGACATGTACGGGGGGCAGCGCTACAGTGCAGAGGCCCTTTGTGAATGACAATTAGATGCGATTAATCACACGAAACGAATATACGCTGCCCTCTACGGTACGGTACTGAAACGAACGTGACAGATGTGTAATTAAAACAATTGCCGGCACGGCTCAGAATGTCAAACGTTTGTTGCGGTATCGCCAGCGCCTACTTGATGATGCGGTTTTCGTAAAAGGAACGGACGACACGCTAGCGAAAATATAACACGTAATAGAGGCGATGACGGCGATGGATGAAACGAAAAATAAGATTAAAGTAATTAGGAGTGGCGTGGTGTTATATTACCAGAAGCGGATAATTTGTTATCTCCGATGCTGAAGAATTAACGTCTGAATAAATTACCTTTTGAGATAAGTTTTCCGATATGAATGCGTCCGTTAAAATTTCTTTCTTCAATAAATGACAGCAAGTCTTTAACAGCAACACGTTAACATTTTTGTATTATAAGATCATAAAAATTTCCTATTTTAAAAGAAACGATTCCGTTACTGATAAGATGAAAGTAGTAAAAACTCTAAGGGCCGGTTTTTTCAAATCAGATTAAAATGCCGGGTAGCGTAATAATTGATTAAAACACCGGTTAGTACAAATTTGCGTTTTTCCAACGCCGGTTAGCGCTAATCATTGATTAAAAACGTCGTTAATCGGCCAATTTTTAACCGGTGTTTGATAATAGTTATTTATGTAACAAGTCAGTAAAGTGATACTTTATCGAACGAGTCTGATTTACGAGCCAAGCGAGTGAAGCGAGCGCGGCGAGTAAAAGACGAGTTCGATAAAGGTACTTTACTGACGTGGTGCATACAAAATTTTATCGCCAACCGTGAAAATTGTTAATTTAAGAAATAAAGATATAATAACTTATGACAGTTTATGACAGTGACAAACGATTTATTTTTAAAGTCATCAGTCATGGCTACGCTGACAGATATTAGCGGCAGGTAAAGTACTTTATTGTACAGTACGATAAAGTGTTTCTTTACCTCCGTAAAACGCTATGGTAACGCATCACTTTACTGACTGTTGGCGATAATAGTTATTTATGTAACAAGTCAGTAAAGTGATACTTTATCGAACGAGTCTGATTTACGAGCCAAGCGAGTGAAGCGAGCGCGGCGAGTAACAGACGAGTTCGGTAAAGGTACTTTACTGACGTGGTGCATACAAAATTTTATCGCCAACCGTGAAAATTGTTAATTTAAGAAATAAAGATATAATAACTTATGACAGTTTATGACAGTGACAAACGATTTATTTTTAAAGTCATCAGTCATGGCTACGCTGACAGATATTAGCGGCAGGTAAAGTACTTTATTGTACAGTACGATAAAGTGTTCCTTTACCTCCGTAAAACGCTATGGTAACGCATCACTTTACTGACGGTTGGCGATAAAATATTAAACAGTGATTAGGATTATTACACATGCGCATAACCTAGGAGATTTGAATTTTTGTTATTATTCACAGCTGTTACGTTTTCATATGCGTTTTGCCGTATAAAAGTATTTTTTGGTATTAATAATTCACATCAGTGATTTAGTAATTGTATGGCTTCTATAATTGAAATTAACAGTATGATTAAAAATAAAAATAGCATAATATTGAATATGTGAACTTTTAGCTTGAAGATGAAGAAGTTCCTGTGGCAATTTACGCTTGCATTTGTTCTTTTCTTTATAAATGCATTTAAGAGCACCTTATTAAAACATAATTGAGGAGCTTTTAGCAAAAACAACCTTAGTCCATTTTCTTGAATTAGAGATAATCAAAAAAAATGTTCCAACTTGGTTATTTCTAAAGATATTGACATTTTGGTTTCGCTTAGATGTTCGAACAAGTATTTGGATTTTATTATTTAAAAATAATGTAACAAATAAATTGACATTGCTGAGCAATTTATTGTTAATGAGCGAATTTTGTAGGACATTGGTTGTTTTTGTAAGAAATCTATACTGATAAAAATAAAAGACGTGGCAACATTAAAATTAAGAACATGTTTTATTGAAAAGAAATATCAAATTTCATTACACATTATTATTCCGCGCCACTGCTGTTGTCTTCATTTTTGTCTCTTCATAGGGTAATTCCGGGTGAGATGGCCCTGCGGGTGAGTCGACTCGGTCTCATACGTATTTTGCAGACACGTTAAAATTTTCCTGCTTTTTATTGTAGCTTGCTAACTACCCGTTACATTGCTCTGCTGGTACGTGTTTGTTTGCGTCTCATTGGGAAATTGGGTAAGTTATTTCACATATTAGAAATAAGTGACCTAAGAAATATTCTGACTTACTTAATTTCTGATTTAATTACATTTTGCCAAGCAGTAATGACTTGTTGTCAGTGCGATGTGTTATTATAGTATTTAGAGGTTAGGTTAATTTTCGTGTAGTGAGATGTGAGCGGTGGCTTATGTAGAAAATCAAATGGGCCATCTCTCCCTCACTTTTGGGATAGATGGCTCGTTATTAAACCATGCATACCTATTATTGCAAAATATTAATAGTGGAAGAGCACCTACGCGAATTTCGCCTCATTTGTATTTGATTTGATTGTATTTTGATATTTTCTTTTCTTTATTGAATAAAGTCTATTATTATTATATAATTACTATTATTATTATTATTACTATTATTATTATTATTGTTATTATTATCATTCTTAGTAACATGCCGACTGAGTATAAAAGAAAGAATAATACTGCTGGTGCGAGAGGATGCTGGACTGCAGATCAACTTTTGCAAGCTGTCGAAGCAGTAAGAAATGGTACTATGGGCGTAAACGCTGCCTCTAGAAACTTTGGCATACCAGCTCCGACGCTGAGGAGACGAATGAAAAATAATGATTTAACTAAGAAGACGCTAGGACCGCCTTCATTGCTTGGTATAGAAAATGAGGAAAAGCTTAAATCTCATATAAAAAAATTGCAAAAGCACGGTTTTGCACCAACGAGAGAGGGTGTAAGATCTATGGCGTTCTATTTAGCCCAACATTTGGGTGTCAAGCACAAATTTAATTCAGAGAAGGAAGTGGCCGGGTACGATTGGTTGAACATGTTTCTAAAACGTCACCCAGATCTTAGTGTAAGAAAATCCGAAGGTGTTTCATTAGCTCGCAGTCAAGGAATGAACAAAAAAGAAGTTACGTCGTATTTCCAGCTGTTGGAAGAAGTTTTAATTGCAAACGATCTTGTGAACAAGCCAGCTAACATATTTAATATGGACGAAACAGGCCTGCAATTAAATAATAAGCCCGGGTATGTTATTGCACAAAGAGGATCAAAAAATGTCGCTGCGGTTACATCATCTGAAAAGGGCGAAACCATCACTGTAATTTCTGCTTGTAATGCTGAAGGCTCATTCTTACCGCCTGTATGTATTTTTAAAGGCAAAAACAAAAAGCTTGAATTCGAGGATGGCATGCCTCCAGGTTCGGTAGTATATATGAATGAAAAGTCTGCTTACATTAGCACTACATTGTTTTTCAAATGGTTGAAGACTCACTTCACACCCAGAAAGCCAGATAGTAAAGTAGTTTTAATTGTGGATGGTCACTCAACCCACTGTAACTCTGTCGAAATGTTAGAATATGCTGAGGAGCAAGGAATAATCTTGCTGTGCCTTCCTAGCCATACCACCCAGTTTCTTCAACCTCTAGACAGATCAGTCTTCAAAAGTTTAAAGTCTCATTATGCAAAGGCTTGCAACTTATATTAGTCAAGACAAATCCAACAAGAAAAAATAATCGGTTAGTATTTGGTCAGTTACTAAGAAATGCTTGGTCTAAAGCTGCCACTGTGGAGAATGGAGCATCGGGTTTCAGGGCAACTGGCAATCTACCCGTACAACCCAAATATGATTCCAGACTACGCTTTCCTAAATGAAGAACAACCACCAGAACAACATATTGTTGATGCTACGGAAGATATAAATAATAATAAAGAACCAGAACCTAACTTACCTGGTTGTTCACAAACAAACAACGAAACACTCCATTAAAAGGCACACCAGGCACAATGTTGAACAAATTTAATCCAATACCTAGCATATCAACACATGATGTGGTTCTGCAAACACGAAAACGAGGAAAACAAGTTGCTGCAATTTTGACATCATACCAAAACATAGAACAAAGAAAAAGCAGCGAAGCAAAGAAAATAGAATTAGAAAAATCTCGAGCAGCAAAACGTGCAAAGAGAAGTATTAAGTCCAAGTCGAAACAAATTCTGGATGATTCATCTTCAAATGACCACTTGTATGATTTTTCTACTCGAGAGTCTGATGACAGTCCAGAGGAAGACGACACAAATGCTGAATGTGTAGGCTGCGGTGAGCTATATAGCTGCACATCGAAACAAGACGATTGGATTCAATGTGTAAAATGTTATCAATGGTTTCACGAACGATGTTCAAAATTTTTGAACTTATGTGACCTTTGTGGAAAAGTTTTATGTAAAAAAAGGCAATAATTTTTTTATAAATGTGTATTTTGTAACTAGGCCATGTCACCCTGAATCATGGGTCATCTCACCCGGACAGTCCGGGTTAGATGGCTCTTATACATGAAATAACATTTATTTTTTTCCCAAAGATTCTGTAACTGTTTCTGTGTTTCACCTTTGTTATATGGTTTCAACTGTATTTACCTATTCAAATAAATTTTTGTACTTTAAAAATGGTTTAAATGTACAGTGTGGTAATTGTTTTAAAAAAAGTGGGTCATCTCTCCCGGACTTACCCTACCAGAAGAGACAAAACGATGTTTGCTTGCAGTTTAAAATAATATTGTTGATTTTCTGGCGTTTGAACAAAATTTACCAATTTTCTTAGAAAAGCTAATTTATTTGGCATTATTGCTAATTCTTGCCCATACAATAGTTGCAAATTCTATTCCGATGGTAATTTTTTCTTATTTCGAAAATGAATGGTCTCCCATAAACCAGTGTAGTGATGTCTTACTTTAACATGATCAACGTTTGGCGAAATCTCCATGCAGCGGATTCCTTTTATTTTCATAGGTGGTTTTGTATTAGAAGTGAAGTATGGTTTTAAAGAATCTGCAATATTGAAAAATGCCGATTGTTCTACTTTTATCAAGTTAAAAGGAGATGTTTTTTCTCTAGCATAAAAATAAGTTCGTCCCAATCCGATTGAATTTCAGCATTGTGCTTTCTTTTCTTTGCTTCAATTAAACTGAAGTCCGGATCATTAGGAAGTCGCGAGTGCCCTCGCACTGGGAAGTAGTAAATATTTTTTTTGAACAGCTTCCAACCATGAACAAGAAGGTAAAGAAATAACGTAGTTTTTATTTTGGCCTGAGCAACCATCACTAAATAAAACCAAAGTATCTTTTTCTACTCCCCGATCATTAAAGTAGTTCAGCAACAACAAAGTGACATCATTTTGCCCCTTTTTGCCAATTGTTTCGTCATAGACGAACATAATGGCCTCATTCGTAGACAAATCATGTACCCCGAATACATAGTACCACAACTGGTTCGCGAAAAACACATCATGCGTTCGTAGATAAAGCAAGGGCAGGTTTTGCATATAGTCAAAGACAAACAAGTCAATTCACCTTGTTTGCACGCAGTTTGTAACTGCGTTTAAGATCATAAATCTAATCGGCTTTAGCTAAGTGAAGAGCTTTTTCAGTAATCAGGTTCTGTTTTAATTCAAGGTCCTCAGCAGCATTCATCTTTAGCATCAACTGATCACAAATTGGACAGGTATCACTTCTTAGCAAACCAAAAACCTATGTTAAATTTACTTTTGAAAACTGACCAATATGCATTATAAGTAACATTAATTTTGTACTTATCTAAGCACATCCTAAACACCTTTTTAATAGAAAGAGTTTCGGGCAAGTATAGAGGATTTGGATTTTTGCGTCTCGAATAATGACTCTGCCGAACTTTAAACGATTCGATATGTTGTGTGATAAGCGTTGCAATTTCTGCGGGTAATTTATTAGGTCTATATTTATGCGTGCCATGTTTGTCCCTAGGAGAACAACCACGGTGTATGAGGAAGTCCTGAAGTCTTCTGATTCTTGCCCTAGTTGTTCCAAAAATAGCCAGAAATGCTTTGAAACATACAGCTATTTCAGAATCAGAAACTCACACTTTGTAAGTGAAAATAGCATTATTTGCAAATTTCCTTGCTTCGTCATCGTTACCAAAACCTTCACTTTCAGCTGGTTCTTCTGCATGAGTCTTCTCGGGCGACGCTGTGTTGGAGCATGAAAACTCATAAGACCGCTAAGAAAATTGTCTTATTCATTTTGCGTTGTCATCGCGTTGAATTTATGAAGTAAATTTGCTCTGGAATCTTCAGAAATTGTTTCGAAACACTTGAGATTTTTACATCTACAATCGGAAACCCTTGATTACCCCTTGTGTTGTGATACAATGGAAAAAACATGTAACTGTTTCAGGTACTTCTTTTCCAACGTGCTTAATATTGGCTTCCCCATGTATTTTTTTGATTTTTATGATTTCTTCTCTTTTGTATTTTTTTTCTTTTCTTTTTTTTCCCACTGTGTAGGATTATTTTTATCTGTATATTGTTCAGAATTATGCATTTTGGAAAAAATAAACCAGCTCATACGCACCAATAATTAAGTAAGACTAGGAACTGTTAGAAATGTCAAATTGGTTTCTGGCAAAATTAACCAATGTCCAGGACTAAGGTGGTTTTTGCTGAATATCGATGAGACCATGGTTGTTTTTGTAGAAACTCCTAATTTTTAGATTAATATAATTTGTGACAATTGCTCTTTTCCCCAGAACTAGTTTTATTAAACGATTTTCCGGCCCTGAATCTACGTGTCGTAGTGTGTATCTCATTTTTACCTTTACTATGGTTGTTTTTGCTAGAAGCTCCTCAATTTTAGTCGAACATATTTTGGACTCACTCTAGGTATGTTATTAGCATTTTTTGAAGAATTACATATGAAATTGAAAACATGGCAGGTTGACGTTGAGAGCTTATGCAGATACTTTAAGTACTTTTGGCAGAACTGGGTTTGGAATGTACATCCTTGTAAAGTTCACATGCGTTAAATTCTACACTAATATTTATTACTGGCACTCTCACTCAAGCTCATTCCGATTCCACCAGAACATATCATTTTTTAAGTTAAAACCGTGTAAACCAATTTGGAAACAGGGTTTTTTCAATCAATCTTCTTTGATTAAAGGACATAAAATTAGTTAGAATGTATTGTTTTTAATAAACAGCTGGTATATAATCTTTCAGTAGAAGTATCTGGGTTTATTCGTCCTAGAGAAATTTGTTGCAAGTTAAATAGTCTCAGATATGGCAATGAAAAGTGCAATATCTTATACCCTTAGAATGTGATTGATATACCAGCTTAAGACCCTACATGCAGGTTTTTCTTTTTCAACAAAGTATTCCTATTTTTATGATTTTTTTTGTTGCACGTTGTTATACTTATTTCGTAATAGAAATTTTAAATATGTGCTTAAAAAATAAATGCCTACAGTTTATTTACCAAAATGAAGTTCTAATTTATATAGAAAATCTTTAAGAAAATAAAATAAGGGCAAAAAGCACAAATAAGAAATTCAAACGTATGAAATGGCGCCAATATTATTAGAACAAATATGCTAATTTAGATCATATGCAAATACGTTGCCAACTTTGTACAATAAATCCTTGAACACTGTTTAGATAACCGGCGTATTTCTTCGCATTGAAAAACGCCGATTAGAGATAATCAAGGATTACGCTTAATCAAAGATTAGTTGCCGAGCATTTTAATCGGGGTTGGAAAAACCGGGCCTAAGGATAGTGTAAAAATGTAATACAAAAGTAAAGAAAAATTATAAACCAGCGTACAAGAATAGCAAGATCTAAAACCTAAAATATTTTAGTATATTTACATCATAATATTTTATAATGATATAGTATTAATAATAATAATCTTTACTTCCGGAAAACTAACAAATCATAAATTCATAAAGTTTTTTTTTGTTGTGTAATGGAAATTATTATAACAAAGCGTCTGGGAAATCACAAGGTGTACGTTTGGATAACGACAAGTATGCCGCATCCAGTCTTCCACTTGCACCTTGATGTAATACCGCTATATTATTAATAAATTAAAGTTGTCTATAATTATCCTAACCTAATTCTATACTATGGACAATTTAACAATGTCAATTAAAGCGACGCTGTGCCTCCATTCGATATCCCTAACGACAGACTGTTTTTCGGAAGCGTGGTCAAACAGTCTGTATCTAATGTTCTGGCCAAACCAATCCCCAAGTGCGACGGAACAGCACTGTACAGTTTATAAATATTAAATGAAAAACAACGTGTAAACATATACAGTGTGGAAATAAAGGAACGGATAAAGGCATTAACTTCGTTAATATTTATTTTTTGAAAAAAATCTCGAAGGGGTAGGTATAGCGATTTTAACTAAGGGGAATATTTTTATCGCATTTTTAGTTTATTACGTCAATTATTTTTCATGTTATGACGTCACCACCTTTTATTTTAAATAACAACCTATAATTCTTTTAATTGATATCGATAGTATTTTCAATTCCCTATCCAACGGTAAAAAAACTTTTAATATATTACATTTAAAAAAAAATGGAGAAAAAGAGTCTTATAGTTCACATAAATTTTGATTGACATTCCTTTTTATTATAAAATTATAAAAATGTTGCAAAACCGAACTATACATTTACTATCTATTCCATAAAAAGTTAATAATTATATTAAAATTAATTGATTACCCAGAAAAAAACTCTAACAATAACATCAAACGCAAAAATAAGCTTGGAAATAACACTTTTTAAATTACATTTACACTAAGTGTTCAAAATGACGACCCTGTACCTTATGACAATACCCAAGACGACGATTATAAAACTCATTTCTCACATTCTGAAAAGTTTGAGCTGATACTAATCTAGTGTAGTGTCAAATTCTCTAATTGAGATCTTCTAAATTATTAGGTCAAATTCTACTTTACTTTTTAAGAATCCCTATAAAAAGAAATCTAATGGCGTTAGATCTGAAGACCAAGCCGGCCATTTCATCGGACCTCTTCTTCCTATCCATCTTCTTGGGAGAACTTGGTCCAAGTAGCGTCGCACATTAATTGCAGACATCAATTCGAACTGTAGAAATTCCAAGTATGTCACTCCAGTCAAATTGTGTTAGTGTTAAATAGTTTGCAAAAGGTAAATTATTCTTATTTAGAAAAGGGAATAACACTTATTTTATTGTGAGACTGAAAAATGAATTTATTCTGAAAATCGTGACTAATGTTTTTCGTTTTATGCACCGGTAACTAAATTGATTTTGACTCTTTTTCTAATTTTTTTTCAAATATAACATATTAATAACCGTTGGAGAGGAAATTAAAAGTACTATCGAAATCAATTTAAAAAAATATATATAATATTTTTAAAAAAAGTGGGTGACGCCGTAACATGAAAACAAATGACGTAAGAAACTGAAAATGCGATGAAAGTACATATTCCTCTTAGTTAAAATCGCTTTACCCCTTCGAGAAGCTATTGCCTTTATCCGTTACTTTATTTCCATACTGTATAAACTATATATGCCGTGATCTCTTGCATATTAAAAATAATAATAATAGCATTAAGAATTAATTTAAGTATAAAAATATAATAGAAACAGTAAAGAATCAGATTTTATTATATTTAAAGATTTCAACATAAGGGTATAATAAGTTGTATACATTTAGGTATAGAAAACGCAGTAAAATTGTATGAAAAAAATCAAATACGTTATTCAAGAGAAGAAAATATAGTTGAATAAATTATATGAATTTGAAAACGTGCAGAATGTAATAAAACTTTATAAGAGGGATTTATATAAGTCATAGTTAAAGAATAAAATTTAATTTCACTTATTATTATAGACAAAAAAAGGATATAAATATATCTTGACACGGAACGATCAGCAATAATGTTTTTATATAAAGACAGCTGAACAAACAAAATAAAACATTCATGAATTCGTGTGTGTAGCACTATGTTTCATAGACTTTAGAGAGATTTGTACGGTTCGAAGACCTACAAAAAGAAAATATGGTATAAACTTCGTTTGTAGTTTCTTACAGATAAATATATCACCATTAGAAAAGTCCTGAGTAAGAAATTAGCGATGAAATAGCAGGTCAGATGGATCGTGATAGTACGAGTAACGTTGGAGGAATTCTTGTTATTTGAAAAATACATTTCCAGTTGTACACAATCTTCATATACCTAAAAGAAGATAATTAGCGTGTAAGAAGGAAGTATGTGACGAATAATGAATAAGCAAGTTCATAAACAAATACAAGGAAGAATTGTATTAATAAGAATATACCTACTTTGGAAGATACCGAATAGTTTAAGTGAAAGACTTTTAAGTAAGCGAACAATTTCAATGTGTTGACGTTTTAGTGAATGGACTGTCAAAAACAAATATATGTGCGTGTGTTAGTGTCACGACGGCAATTTGAGAGCAGAGATCTCACTGAAGACGCAGGGTGACAACCTAAATATTAGTTCCGGGGATGGCGTAACGAGCATTACACATTTTTTTCCCGGGTATAAATTCAAAGACAGGAATGAACAAGTCTAGATACTAACTGCGACTTCGCAAGATAAAGACTAAAAATTATCAATCGTAGGGTCAGATACACCACGATTAAATGTATATTCGTTCATTTTTGTATTGGCATATTAATTTTATTTGTATTTAAATTTTAATTAATATTTTGTTAATAATTTTTGAATTTCAAAAATGGAGATGCCTATGACAGAATTTGAAGAGATTTTTAATGATACAAAGTAAGTTTTCAATACAAAGATTTATCAATGCTGCTATGCGTATATTGCAATATAACGTGCAAATGTATATTCAGGTTAACGTTGGCCAGTAGAGATAAAATAAATATTGTCCTGTATAATCATAATTCATACATTAATTTATATATAACACAGAAAGGATTATTAATGGTGTTGGGTGTTAAGAGGATATAACGTGCGAATGTATATTTTGTAACACTTCATTAGGCATCATTAATTGTCGCAATTCATTTTGATTTCAAACTTAAAAATTAAAATGGACATTTAGAAAAGGGAAATGTTTCTGTGTGGCGGATTTTTGAGACGCTGGTTGCAATACGTGTGAATGATTGTTACCAGTGATCAAATTCAAGCTTATTTACGAACATTGACCATTGCGATGTTCTAGGATTATTAGAGCATTACGTGCGAATATAATGTTTCTGATAGAATAGAATAAGCACAATATTAACAGAATACTGATATTCAATTGATTTTTCTTTGTTTTAAAACAGAACAATATTTTTATTTTTGATTAAGTGTTATTGATATATTTATTCTACAAAACATTACAACCGAGAATACGGTATAAATGTTTTTCTTTCAATTATGTGTTTTTTATTATTCTTGGGTGAATATAGTATAGCGATGCTATCTATTCTAAAAATGTTGAATAAAATATACAATTATGTTTTATATAGATTCTGATTTTTCTTTAATATAAGCAATAACCTTATCCCTATAAAAGAAAAACAAGAGATTTACCAGGAGAAAAGAAGGTTGAATACACTGATAGAATTCACGTATACTTATAAAGTACGTGCTGTTAAGAAAATAAATGAATATAATAAAAATAATAAAAATTATCATTATTTTTATTAATTATGTTGCTGGAACAGCACACAGCATAATCTATTTGGCAATGCCTAACGTATGGCAATACTACAATTATTTTATACCAAATAATTATATTGCCACAGCAATATATACATCATACACAGGTCCTGGTGGACAGAGAAATATTTCAGGCAATTTAGCACAGTGCAAACAAAAAGAAACTTCATTTAAAAATTGTAATAATTACATCTAAATACATATTTAATTTGATTAGATGTTTACATAAGTTGTTTGATTTATTTTCATAGATGTTTCTTTTAAAACTCTTTTCGAATTATCCTACAGAGTGAGTAAGAATCGCTCGGGAAACGCTAGAAATGTTAAATAGTGGTGGACATCGTATTCTATCTAAAATAATAACTGGTGATGAATCCTATATCCCATTTTACGATATTCCTACCCGTCAGGGGTGTGCAGATCCACGAAGATGCACCAACACCAACAATGGCCAAAAAGCAAAGGGCTGTCAAGAAAGTTATGTACGCACTTTTCTTTCGTAGAAGAGGATTAGTAAAGGCAATCAAGCTGGGAAATCAACGTACAGTCACAGCAAACTGGTACACCACAAAATGTTTACCTGCAGTTCTTGGGCCAGTCAACATTAGCGGGTTAATATTGCATCACGACAATGCATCGTCACATGATGCACAGCAGACGTGAAAATTATGTAAAAATCATTCAACATCCACGCTATTCGCATGATTTGGCCATGTGTGATTTCTGATTGTTCTTAACCTAAAGAAACATTTACGTGGTCTACGTTTCACGTCGGAGAATGAGATAGACGACACAGTTCATCAATTTTTTGAAAGCATTCCAAAAGATGTCTGGCTTCAAGCTTTTACGATGTGGAAGAGCTTCGGTTACAAAAGTGTATTGATGCAAGAGGTGTTTATTTTTAACATAAATTAAATCATTTTCGTAAAAAGACTTGCAGTTTTCTTGTATCTCAAAATATATAGCGTGACGCTCGTATTATGTACTAAATGACATCTTAAACGAAAATTTTATGGGAAGTTGTCGAATTTTGTAAAAAAATATAAGCTACTACTCTATGGGTTAATTGGTATAACGTAGTTTCAAATTGTACCGGATTCACCAATTAATTATCTAAACACAAATCAGCCCCATTGCTTCTGAGACAAACATAGTATGTTTGAATACAGTGCTACAAATCCTAGGGCGTTCAATTTCCACTTAATCCGCTTGCGTCACACGTAAAATCATTTACAAACATGCGATATTCACAAATACACATGTATGGTGGTTTAACATGTACGCTCAATTTGAGGATTACCTAAAAACTTTAACGGGAATTACTTCAAAATGTACGGCTTTATCAATTGGATCCCGACAAATTCCCAAGGCGAAATCGACCCTAGGATAGTTTCAGCGTAATAACAATCCAGGGCTTCAGCAGGGTGCGCGTATATAGGAAAAGTCCACATATACTACTAGCGACGATGATATCGTAACAATTACGAGTCTTCTTCTTCTGGATGCAAACATAGCGCGTTTCCTAACATCCATTCGTGTACGGGATTGGCAATTCGGGAGAACAAAACCGATGGGAAATATCTGCCACCTTGGGAATTCGGTAGCGGTGGTGTCTTCTCTATCTGCTCTCTTTTACCGCATACGCAGACACGGTGTAACGCAGCAGCCAGCCAGTCAGCCAGCCAGTAGTATCATTACCTCTCTCGTTCGTTCAATAATACAACTGCGCCTCTGGAATAATGGATGGAGGATGTGAATCTAAATTTCATTTCCTCGCTTCTAATGCGTACGTGATTAAAATGTACAAATAATATTTGCTACGGGGAAAAGTTTGAGGTGGGAGATGTTTGTAGGAATGGGCAGATAGCGAGCGGCGACATGATGTTGATTGCAGTGACGATGGTGATCATATGTTTTGTTAATATAAACTTTCATGTTGTGTAGACGTAATTATGTACATTTTCATCAGATGTATTAATATGCCGAAATCGTAGTTACTAAAAAAAAAAGATACCGTCTTCCTTTTAACAATTAGATTTTCAAGTTCATATGTAGTAGATATAAATACATATTGTCCCAAAAGTCAGTTTATCCACTTGTAGACATAACTCCGACAATACCCATTATAGTATATTATGCAATGAGCATTTATTAGGACAAGAGAATGAAAATTACAATACGAGCCGAAGGCGAGTATTGTAATGAATACGAGTGTCTTAATAGCCATTAAATGCGAGTTGCATACACTATTTTTTCTACGACCACACAATAAAACATTATTTATTCAACATTCCATTTCATAAATTGAGCGTAAAATTTTCCGTACGTTTTTGCGAATTTAGCTGGTAATAAATTGTTCGTAGCTACTAAGGCTTGTTCCATAATTTCTGCTGGAGTCAAATTTTACATTTAACTATCATTATCCCTCATTTTTACCGTTTATATTTTCAAAAGAGCACAAATTTTAACTACTTACTTGTAAATTGCAGAGAACTGTCACATTTAATTAAGTTTTATATCTGTCAAATATGCAGTCGCCATATTGAATATTATTTGAATATTGGAATGTCGCATTCCTATTGGATATAAACTTGTATCTTAATGAAAATCTGTATCTTAATGCACATCATTAAAGTACAGGTTCAGCATATCTAATAATACAATTAAAGTATGGGAGTAGAAAAACAAATTTACAATATTACTGGAAGTGCACCAAAATGCTCGGAACATTTATCAGAACCACTAGCTAATCTCATAAATGCATGTTTTCCACAGTGAATAGTACCCAATATATGAAAAAGCCAGGTACTCGTGCACGCAAATCTTGTAATCCAACCAATTCTAATAAGTTAGAACCCAATTACTTACGACTTACATTATTAAAAATACTGGAAGAGACGCCTTGGCCTAAAATCAATTTGCTTTTCGACCTGGATAATCCACTATGGATGCTATTCTCTCAGCCTACATCTGCGATGCTTTAAAAGCAGAAAAAACTTTATGCTAGTATTATGCGTCTCATCTAAGGCATTTATCTGGGGCGATAAAGTATACTGAGTCAAACGTTCCTACTTTTAAAATAGACGGCAACCTGCGTGCTCCAATGGAAATAAATGAATTATAGCTCATTACGAATAAGGTAGCGCAGAGTTTGCATTTGAAATTCATTGTTGTTCAGTTGGGAGTGAGCTACCCTCAATATTTCAAGCCATGTAAGTAATACATACATTTTTTATGTAGATGTATCAACAATCAACAAATCTAAATGATTTTTATCAGGTAACAAATAAAAGAATCAAGTGAGTATAGAACAGTCTTTCACATGCAAGCGCAATAAAATCACCATGCTAGTACGAGAAGAATTTCTGTACTTACTGCAGAAACTAGGACAGCTGTGCAATGAATGTACAATGGGTATAGTATAGGTCCTAAGACCTTGCAGAAGACTTGGTTTTAATTCCGCAGGTTGGGTACTTGTGGCCTGTCCTATTTTAGAAAGTAGAGTTCTTTTTTCCAGATACGTTCCAATCATCCTGCCAGCGTATAAGAGGTGTACGCTAAGAGAGAGTACACTATTATTATTATTACTTACGCTCGATATGAAAAAGTGCCCGCCCACACCATAGTCCTTACTAATGCAGTGTTTATTCATTGAAGCTGTGAACTTTAACTACACAATATATGATGCTAGAGGCAAAGAAAACTAGATATGAAACACAAACGCGGTAGCCTTTGTAATTACGGAAATATCATCGAGACGTTTTTAGATCAACTATCTTCATAATATTTTACAATAATCCTGTCTAAAGAGCAGTATTAAAAAGTCCAACCCATAAGTAATTTCGAAAAATAAATGTTTCATGAAAGTACCCAAAGCCACTAAGCATTGTTCTAATTGTGAGTTATGGTTTTCAGTTCATACAAAAATCTTATAGAAAAAACACTCAGTTTTTACCGAATTTTCCAATTATAGAGCGTGGATCTCCGAATCTCGTCCCAGTAGATTTTTTCATGAGGTAACATGACAAGACACTCGCCTATTCAACGGGAAACCCTAATACTAGAGACCAGAGGTGAAAAACAATATGGCGAACTACAACTGGGAACGACAGCTCCGACGGAGAATTAAGTTATGCATTGCACAAGGCGGTGGCCACATTGAGCAACTTTAATAATTGCCCTGTTACTACGCTTTCCTTAAAATAAATCACATTTCTTCCTAGATCCTCTAGTAATTTACTTCAGCTTCAAACTCCAATATTTCAACAACCGTTAGGAATTCGGGCAAAGTGAACAGATCACTTTTGCTAAAATTAATCACTGAATTCATAAACGAAGTATATCGGATACCTCGGTGGCCATGCTGTATATAAAATTTTGTAATAATAGTAATTGTACTTTTTTTAAGCTAATAAATTCCTTTTTAAATTTTATATAAATTGAAACATAGCCACAAGTAATATCATATCTTTACAAATGAAAATTGATAATAATGTGTGTACAATTCTCAAACTATAGAGCGACCATTTCAACATTTGCCACAACATTTTATCGTCAGTCGTGAAAACTCGACGTGTTTCGTTTAAATTTTCTTGCCGAAACCTTTTTTCCGTATAATTTATAATGTTATGCGTGAATGGTTTTTATACCGACATTTTAAGGATATATATGCGAAATGGCTCTCAGCATTTCGGGTGTAGGTAGGTAGGCGTCCCTTAAAAAGTGTCGTCATTCAACATCAGCATTTTCCGTTATTATCAGCGTTTTTCGCATTAGATGAAGTGTGCACTCAAAGTGAAACGGTTATTTAGAAATGAGATGCGTGGTGTACGAATGTACGGTGATTTTCAGGGAGAAGTGGTCGTGTGTTGTTATCTGGTTGTTGGTCGTAAATGGAAGGATGGCCCGTAGATATACAGGGTGATAATAACAGGTTTTATTACCGCCATATATCTGATGCGCAGAAATAAAGTACATCCTTTTAATACTAGATCATACAGTTGAATTTATTGTAAATGTAGTACCTAACAATCACTATCAAAACACATTCTTTCATTCTTCATATGCTCTTATCAAGTAAGCGTGTCGGTTACGTATATATTATTTATAATTATCGAGTTACTAGGATATAAAAGCTAACTAATAAAGATTTGTAAATTAACTTTTTGTTTAGATTTTGATTACTTTCACACAGAATAATTTGTCTACTGCAATAACAATTATCTATATTTTTTGATAAAACATTTCCTTTTCGTAGTTTAATCAATAAACTTATGCAACATGAAAATTAAAAGTTTCGATAATGTTCTTCATATCTTTGCCAATTAATAACACTAACTAATTAAAACATTATAGTTATTAATAATATAGTGCGAAAACTTAGCTTAAAGGTTGAAGTTGTCGTTATCCAACGAGGCGCAGGCGCGTTGTACAGACATCCGAGATACTTTAAACGTTTTCGCAAGTGTTATTCAAAAAAAAAATTGTTGGTCGCGAGTTGCCATGGAATGTCAAATGAAGTTCCTGAAAATATTTTAAAGAAAGCGAACTTGTTGCGGGAAAAATTGTTACCCGTAAAGTCTAAAGCTGCTCAGGTTGTTCCTTCATGTTTAAATTACTCAAAAAGATTTTAATAGCCACCGTTTCTAGAAATGTTCTTTTATATAGTATTCTGTAAGCTATCAATTCCAAATTTTACACTTACGAGTAGGTATAATATCCCCCTTGAGATCTGATTAGATTTTGAAATTTATAAAGAATTCAAATATGTATACACAAAAGTAAATTTGAGAACTTTTATGAAAAAAGCGTTTCGAGCTTAACTCTCAATACTTTTTGTGTAAAAAAATATGCAAAATTTGGACCGCAAATTACATTTCTACTCTTATCGAATAGCGTAAATTATGCATTCTATATAGATTTAAGAGTACAAAAGTACTTAGAGCTGGATTTGGAATAATTTTTGTATAAAATAAATTTCAAAATTATGACCGGAAGTAACACTTTTATCGAGCAGCACTTTTTTTGCAAATATCGTGCAAACTTTGCATTCTATAGAGAATTATTAAAAGAATAGAAGTACTTGTATAATAGGATTTTAAATAGTTTTTATATAAAAAATTCTCAAAATTCGGACCTAACACATACTGCTATGATAGCATATATTTGTGGGTATAGTCATCTGTATATGCTGTGCTTTAAAATTTATTCTTTTTTTACACCAAAAGCTTATAATTGGTTTTGTATTTAATTTATATTGTTATAGCATGTACCTAATAACTATTGTGGGTTCTGGCAATGTATGTGGTTCCTTCTCCTTCACTGGTGGTCTTTCTCTTACTTATAATAGGGACAAGGTAATAGTTTTGTTTAAAGAAGAAAACGGAATGTCTATATAACATGATCATACACTTTTTATTTAATAATTTGTAAATTCAAATATCTTTATACACCTTAATGCTCTAAACAAATACATAATTGAAAATATATATATATCATTTATACCAGATGCCGGTTGTAATGTATGTAAATCTTTTATTTATTTATTCATGATGCTAAACAAAACAAAATAAATATTTATCCTGTAAATAAATAAATGTAAACTTTTATTGTTCATTGATAATTTTATTTATCAACGTAATTGTTTTGATATTGGCTTCAATTAATTGCTTTAGACAACCATTTGCACGCGTTGTTTCTAGCTTTTAATCTTTGCCGTGTAAAACGTTTAATTGTGTATTAATATGACTTGAAAAAGATTAATAATGCCTGGATAAATTATTGAAGAAAGTACTCATTCGCACGCAGCATTTCTCCAACTACCCAACACCATTAGTCCTATATCTTTTTGTAATTACTTAATGAATTAAAAAAAAACCTTACAGGATAATATTTGCGTATCTATACTGTTCAACGGTATATTGAGTAATCATTTGCACGCAAAACCAATATCTGTTTAACAGTTTAGATAACTCTTTTCGAACAAAACTTACTTCCTATCTACAAACATTTCATCAAATTGTTTATTTTGAATGTCCATCTTGAACTCTTCAAAAATGAATTTAAATGTATTAATAAAATAAAACTATTATAAATGAACGTGATAAGAAAATAAAGAAATTACTATTCTACTATATAACAATTAACAAAATCTCAATCGCAATTATTTTGAAAGCGTCTTATTCTCCCGAAGTCGTAATAAGAAGTCCTTCTTGTCGGATCTTGTTTCGAATTTATACCGACAAAGAAATGTAACGTTGACTAGTGCGCCCTCTAGTCCATCTTTTAGGTTGGCATTGGAGTATACGTTTTAGTGAAATCGCTGCCCACATGTTGCCGCCGTGATACACACACGCACATATTGTTCTGACAGTTCTTATTCACCAAACGTCAACACATCGCAAATTGTTTTCCCATCCAAGAATCTTTTTCACAGCCTCGTACTGCCTTTCCGACGGTAGGTTTATTCTTGTTGTTAATACCATCCTTCTTTGTATTTATTAATGAACCTATTGCCTTGTTCATTGTTCAATACATATTTTCTTTTCCATTTATTAATGTTATCTTCACTTTTCTTGTAGCTGGATTGTGACTCGGTAGGATCGGAAACACGTTGAAAAGAACGCATATTTTTCTTCCAACACTGCCTGCACCTGGAAAATACGTTTGTTTCTCCATTGCATCTCTGTTCTTCGGTAATATGTCTATCTGCAATAAACTTTACACAAGTTTTATATTTTGTTATTTTTTTGTAGGTCATGAAACTGTACACGTCTGTTTCCAGTCTCTGAAGCATTGTGTTACAAACAAATCATAAACACATACACTTTTTATTTATGCTATCAGCTACCTTTTTATACAAAATGTTATTGCTGATCGGGTTTACGTTTTATATATTTTTATATCCTTTTCTAGTCTCTAGTTATAAGCTAAGGTAATTTTTATCTTTTAATATAATTTAGTTTTTTAACTCTTTCATAAAGTTTTATTACTTTATGCATGTAAATCATAATAATTGATTTAGCCATATTTATCTTTCTTGCATATCGTATTTGATATTTTTCATGATATGTAAACCATACATCTTGTGTACCTTTCTACAAAAGAAATATATTGCTTATATTTATTTTGTTTTTTATTTCATATTTATTTATTTTTATTTTACATTTACTCACTATTCACTTGAATAATAATGACTTTTAAATTATTTGCTTGTATATTGACCATGTGTATGCAACATTATATACATCCATGTAATTTGTTGCAAATTTTAAACTCCTTCATATCCAAGTACGATTTTTGTCATTTTTATTTCATTTCAAAACTTAAACTAATTCTTAAAGCTATTCTTATTTTATAAACTTGCGAGATACCACGGCAATACGTATAGGAAAGTCGTGTGATGACCACATATATTTTTGTTGTTGTTGATTCTAGAATCGGAACGGTATTGGGTGCTTCTTTCATGCCATCTCTGGGTTGTTTGCAATACATGTAGCATGATACAAATATATAAGGTATGTTCTAGCGCAGCTTCCGTATGACGTAATTAAAACACACCTACGTCATTACCATTGATATTAAGGAAAAAAAAGATTACTTTTGAATAACCACAGATGTAATAGTATATAGATTGCTATATAAAGAATAATAAAATAAACATAATACATAGCACAGTTGTTTACGAATGTGTAACTATAGTATATTATGCAATGAGCATTTAATGATACCTATTAAGACACGAGTAAGAAAATTACAATACGAGGCGAAGCCGAGTGTCTTAATAGCCATTAAATGCGAGTTACATACACTATTTTTTCTACGACCCCATAATAAAATATTATTTTTTGAACAGTCCATTTCATAAATTGAGGTTAAAATTTTCCATGCACCTTTGCGAATTTAGCTGGTAATAAATTGTTCGTGGTTACTAAGGCTTGTTCAATAATTTCTGGTGGACTCAAATTTTACATTTCACTCTCTTTATCCCTCATTTTTACCATTTATATTTTCAAAAAAGCAGAAATTTTAAGTACTTACTTGTAAATTGCAGAGAACTGTCACATTTATTTAATTTGTATATCTGTCAGATATGCAGTCGCCATATTGAATATTGTTTGAATATTGGAATGTCGTATTCCTATTGGATATAAACTTGTATCGTAATGAAAAATCTGTGTTCCTATTGGATATAAACTTGTATCATAATGAAAATCTGTATCGTAATGGACATCATTAAAGTACAGGTTCGGCATATCTAATAATACAATTAAAGTATGGGAGTAGGAAAAATATTTTTTTCACAAATTATCTGTTTAACGCATAAAGCAAAATAATAAAACGGTACTGATTAAAAAAGGGTCCCACTGGATATTATGTGACACTTTAGTTGAGAAATTGTTTTATGTTTCTGATAAAACAATTTACAATTAGTTTACTGATAATGTAATTTATTAAAAAAATAAATTTAAGACTTGAATATGTCAATTTTTTCTTGTATATTACTTTACTGATACAAATAAATATTGCAAAAGTTAGAAGAATTTATACTACGGAAACTAGTGGTTTATATAACATTTATTTATATTAATTCTTGTTAACTTACAGGTACTAAATAAAACAACAAATATGGTTGCTTTTTATTGGTATATTTAATGTTTTTCTTGTTAATTTTTATTTTCTTGTTGATATTTTTTTTATTTATCTCTTTGATACATATATAAGTTCACACTCTCACATATCCTGGTATAATTTCTTCCAGTAAGTCCATTTTAATACTTTTCACCAACCGTTTTAATAGGTTGATTTTTTATCTATAAAAAACCTCTTTGAGAATATCTGGTTTCAATTCCAATTTTGTCACACATTTCCTTAACGTTGACAAGCCTACCAGCGGATATTGTCTAGTACTTCTTAAATATCTGTAGGCTTCAGGGCTTATGCTTCAAACCAAATTGCTGAGGAAATATCCTCGGCAATCAAATTTGAATATATGTATATATAGGTTCACTTGTTTATTTTTTTTTAATTAGTAAAAGTGACGATACATAACCTATGTATTACAGATTAACTTTCTTCCTTAGAAACATCAGACTTTATATTGTATAAAATTCAAAATGAAGTACCCTTAAGCATAATATTATATTTGTTACGTTAGCCTTGATGGTTGTAAAGTTATCAACAGCAGTCTCACTATGTATATGCAATGTGGAAACACCTGTCTTATGAAGCATCTGTGTAGATTTTATTGGATATTTATATTTGTCTCTGATCTGTCGATTATTTATGTACCAGTCCTCATATGTGTCTCTTGCAAAATGAACTAAACATATAACATCTGTAAATGATATCATTAAAAGATATACAAATACATCCAAATATAAAACTTACAGTTTCTTGTATTTTTACTTTTTTATACGTAGTATAAGGAAGTATTGTGATGATGAAAATTTTCGACCTCGAGATTTTTGCAGATGTCACGTTTTGAAGTCCCCTGATACCAAAAAAGTGGTTTTTAAAATATGTCTGTGTGTCTGTGACCACAATAGCGGTCAAACCGCTATAGCTATCTATTCCAAATTTTACATTTAGTAGTATAATCTCCCTCTTGAGACCTGATTAGATTTTCAGCAAATTCGGCAGACCTGAAGTAGTAGTTTACTTCAGTGAAAAACTCGAATTTTGCCAATATTTCGTCAACTACTAAGTTAGACAAATTTATAAAGAATTCATATGTACTTAAAATTAAATTTGGGAAGAATTTTATTAAAAAAAATTTTCGAAATTCCTGCCGGAAGTAGGTTTTTTATTTACTCTTATCGAAAATCGTTTTTTTGCAAATATGTCGTAAATCATGCATTCTATATATATTTATGAAGAGTACCAAAGTATTTAAAGTTGGATTTGGAATATTTTTTATATAAATGAAATTTCAAAATTCGGACCTTCATACGTATAAGAAAGTCGTGTGGTGGCCACACCTTTTTTCATTCTACCACAAGCTTGTATCTTGAATCCACTGCTGAGACAGGTTCTGATCTTTAAGAAAACGAAAATATCTAATATTCCTTTCTCGAGTGTTTCCTAGCCGGCTTTTGCAGTTCAAGACACAGCAGCTTACCATTTCTTAAGTTGTTTTACACATAAATCAAATTAAAAGTCTTTGGAATAACAACAATATTTACAAAATTTAATAACTGCACTAAGTACATGAAATAATAACTATAATTACAAAAAATACTATATAACTTCTTCGAAATCCAAATATAAACAAAACAGAAATTACAAACATATGATGGATGACGTCAATACTGGCGCTTTTGATTAATTTCTACTTTATATATTCTATTTAATTTCGTCCGTTATTTTTGTTGGTGCTCTTGCATTGTTCAATATTTAGATACAATCTTATCTTTTCTTTATCCTGCATCGAGTTATTTCTGGATTTTGTCCATTATGCCAACATGCTTTGACTATGGTTATATATAGCATCTTCTTAGCACTCTAGTTTGTTTTTATTTAACTTTTAACTTTTCCAGACATTCCAAATATATGCTCACTTAATTGCGTTAAATTCTAGATCTAGGAAAATTAGATAGAATTGTTTTATTTCTTCTGTTTGTCTTTCTATGATGTTTCTTATGATATGTATATTATCGATTCTCTCCTTTACATATACAGCTTATTCTTCCACTAAGTTATTATCCAATAAGCTTCTTCTCTATTCTTTTGGTATATAATTTGAATCCGGTAAAATATATTATTTAGTTTGCAAAGTCGCGTTTCTTATGCATTTGAATTATTTATTTCCCCCCAGTCCAAATTCCAGACTTTGTTAAACACTGCTGTTGCGTCTCAACACCCTCACTCGTGGACCCACCCTATCGGGTAACTGCTTCCTCCCCCTCTTTTGGCTATTTTGCACGGAGTTTTTTTGTATATAGGATATTTGTTAGTGAGTGAATGTTTGTAGTTAAATGAATATGGTCGTTAAAAAACATACAACAAGTATTTCCATTAACCAATTCTTGCCTTGTCTGCCCTGAATATTTTCAAATTCAATTGTCACCAAATAACCTCACTTCCCGACGATTAGATAATTTCGTAGAATATACACTTCACACGAAGGAAGCTTATTAATAAAAATTACTTTAAAATACCATAAAATCGACTGATTATTTTGCTCGTAATGAAAACCAGTCGGCGTTGTACTGGAAATAATAATTATTTCAATCGACCATACACAAAGCAATTCAAAACATTCATTTAACGCTAATCTACATAGTTGATACAAACAAATTGATTTGAACGTAAAAACAAACCATCGCAGTTATAGTCACTTATGAATAATGCGTACTATAAGCGCAGTTCAATTATTAAATTCTTACGCTCACAGCCGGTAAATTACAATCACTTGTGTGTGTGCATACCTATGTATGTATGTATGTACCTATTACTAACAGCTATGTTATTTTATCATGATGTAAAATGAATTATTTTACGGTATTTACTAGCATAAATTGTTTTGTATGCTAATATAATCTTCAACTAATATGAAACTGATTTTTCGCTTAATAAATAAACAGTCTAAATTTGATGTTAGTATGTTTTTAATGGCACACTGAATGTAGAACTTTCGATTTCTAAATTCATAGTCTACAATAATATTATGATTTTGGAATTAAAAAATGTGTTCATTGAAAAATTTATCTGAGAGATTCGCCCAGAATTTATTCTCCAGATTTCTATTTTGCATTTTATTAAGTAAAAGGACAGAAGTATAATAAGAAAATAAAATAAATATTTATTTATGTATTATATTTTGAATTATGATGTTTAGAGAAATAACGCAAAAAATTGATACACAAACACCAAGAAAATTGTTCATACAACTCTTAAAATATTTAGTGATTCGTTTGCAAATCTCGAATATCACAACTACCAGCACCTGGCAAAAAACACGAGAGAAAGCAGACGCGAAAACATCAACAATCTCTGTTGGTCGTGGAATTCAATGTCATTGAAGAGTTTATGAGGAATTTTGAAGCTACGAGGGCTTATTTTTATGTTATCTACCTAGCCATGTAAAAAAGTATATAAGAGGGAAAAAAATATTTTTCTTCATCACTCCCTTCAACACTAATACACTTATTCCATCTTTTTTCCAGTTGCCCCATACCCTAAGAAAAAAATTGCTTCGGTAACCCCGCAAAATATTCTTCAACAGCTTCTTTGAGTTTTTCATCAGAAGCAAAACACTTTCCTCTGAGATGATTTTTTAAATTTTTAAATAAGAAGAAGTCTGACGGAACTAGGTCGGAGCTATAAGATGGATGCATTAACTCTATAAACCCACAGTCATTGATTATATGCTAAACTTAGTTTGCCTTATGAACCCGACAATTGTCGTGCAGCACCAAGTTTTTTTGTGGATAAAAATGCGGGCGTTTTTCCTCCAGAGCAGGTCTTTAAATTTTTAATTGTGTTTCCGTAAGCCTCTCCCTTTATGGTAGACCCTCTCGGCATATGTTCAATAAGCAAAACTCCTTCAGCATCTCAGAAAACAGTTGCCATCAGTTTTTTTTCCAGAAAATTGTGTCTTGGCCTTTTTTGGTGGTGGAGAGCCCTTATGAACCCACTGCATGGATTCTTGTTTAGTAGGAGGGTCCCAGTAATATACGCAAGTCTCATCCCCGGTAATAATTCGAGATAAAAATGTTTTGTGCCTCTCCAAATTGACCAAATTTTCTTGAGAAACTTCTTTTCTGCACAGTTTTTGTTCAGGTGTAAGCAATCTGGGTATTCACCGTGCATACCCAAATCGTCATGCAAAATGTTGAGAACAATTGTTTCGGATATACAGACTTCATTGGCAATGACAGAGATCTTTACACGCCGTCTTTCAGTACCAAATTTTCGACTTTTCGCACAATATTTTCAGTTCGAGCTTCAACGGGTCGTCCGGACTTTGGGTCATCATTGATTGACTCTCGGCCCCATCGAAAGAGTTTAGACCAATATTCTACTTGGAAACAAGATGGTGTATCTTCCCCATATACAGCAACCATTATTTCATGAATTGCTTTTGGACCATTGCCTTCCTTTGTCAGGAACTTTATTACGCTGCGATGTTCAACTTTAGTTTCACTCATTTTATCGAGAAATGGACCGTCCCAAATCTCTATACACAGCATAAACTAAACACAACTTAGCATATGTACTTCTAACAGTGACAGCAATTTTTCAATAATTTGCTTGACATCGTCACTCTTGTTTCATGGCTAGGTAGATAACATAAAAATACGCCCTCGTACAACGTTTGGATTGTACAAATTTCCAAATAGATTTAGGGTAACCCACGATGGAATGCTAAATATTGCTTATATATTTCTGGTAGGTCGTGGCCATATCTCTCAAGAGATCTCCGCAATAGCTGAAATCCACGTTTGAAGATATCATCATCAATCTAATAATCTTTCCACAGATAGCATGTAAACGTAGCTTATTATTGTGGCAGGTGAAAGGAATACCATTTCTCCATTATGGAGTAGATTACACTGTAGAACAGTTGAACTGGTGCATCAACATCACAAAAGGTATCAAGGAAGCTCTAATCAACGGAAAGTAATTCTGAGAAAAGCTTGTGAAAATTTGCGCAGTTGAAGTTATAGCGCTTATTGTTATTTATTAGAAAGCTAAGTTGGAATAGATAGATAAAGCAACAATAAATCAACTGAAAGTGCAGGATGATGTATATCAACTAGAACAAGTGACCACTGAATCATGTAATACATTCATCACATTAACCAAATTAGATACGAGCAAGTCTAAAGTTCTATTATTCACATTTGAGATAGCGTTCTACTGCGTCAAGCCAAGAGATTCAGTAAAACATAAAAGCAAAATGAAAGAAACTGATAGAAAAAATATGAAAATATAGAATTATAGAACTAATGTCATGGATGACTAAGAAGGAAATATAACCTAAAATGTTAAATAAATATCCTCTATATTTCCACTGAGAATTCTAACAAGATAAATAATAAAAACGTCATAAATAACACAACATTTTTATTCCAAAATTCTGGAAAATATGTATTAGTGCTACTTTATGGCAAAGGTACTACGCCGGGATACATTTGTGACGTTGTAAAACTGAACGCGAATGTTCCATCTATAAACCGACCCTATCCAATAACTTGTCCAACGGAAGGTTCGAATATTAAATATTTCAAGAGACAAACAAAATATTCCGTGTTCGAATATAAAAAATAATGGAAAGGCAATCCAAAAGTGTACAAGACATTTATTTCGTCTTATAAATGAGTATTACAAAACTTATATTACATTAATTAATTTTTAAAAATGTTTTCTTCGTTTTAGAGCGGAAAGGAAAAAAAATCGAAGTCATTTTCTAAAGACATAAGCAATTCATGAAGAAGTCCTTTTCCTTAGCGATGCGAGAAAAACGAGGCGACCTAAAAATAGGTGGAACAAAAGAAAAGCGGAAACCAATTCAATTCTTACAGATCGGGCCGATTTGGAAGATCCTTTGTTCAAAAAAAAAAAAAAGTTCATCATTAAAACTTGCTCTTCTGAGGTCGAACGACTTCAAGTATCTGCGACCAAAGGATTGAGTTTAAATAGAGTTGAGTCAACATTCACAATATTGATCGGATTTTTATTTAGGAAAATACGAATGAATAGATAAATTTAGAAACGATTCCACTTGGGTTATTTATTTTAAATAATAATAGAAATTGATTTGCATTTAGCGTAGCATTCATGTAAAATTTAATGTTACTAAATGAAGTATTTCACTATATTTACTTTCTTAGTATTATGATTTCAGCATACAGTTCTATGGCGAAAAAATAATTAGTTAGCCTAAGAGTCAATGTGTGAAATACTTGTTAACACCCATTAAAAAAAACAACAATTCAAAGACTAATTGTATTAATGTACAGTAGTACCCCCATATCCGCGAGGGTTTGGTTCTGTGGTCTTCCGCGGATACTGAAAACCGCGGATAGTGGCAAACGCTTTATTTTCGAGTACAATATGAAATATGAAGCAGTTATTATAATTTTTATAAAAACTATAAGATTAGAATAAGCATAAAATGTGACGTGAAGTATAACGAGCAAGTGTTTCCCGCACGAAGAATACTGTGACCGGGAGAGATCGATAGTGTGGCTCGGCGAAAACAATATTTTTCGGTAGATGCATCGGATGAGTCATGAACGTGTAAACAAATTGATATTTACATGTTTGTTTACCTTTTTCAAAGATAGTTAATGCGCTGGTTTCCTGAGTGGTGCAGCACTGCAGCTATGTATTTCTGGAGGTGGAAACGTATCATACCGAGAAGAACCGGGCGTTTTTGTGCAGAAAATTATCGATATAAACCGGGACCGATCAGAAAACGGCAGAGTTGCTTGGTGTAAACCGCACTCAAAAGAGGAAAAAAGGAGTAGGTGAAAACCTCTTCTTCCTTTTAGAAGTTTATTCTTGAATTTGAACTTAGAATATTTTCAAAGAGATTTTTCGATACTTATAAAATTTTCAACAAAATTTAAAACTTGTAATATTTTTCGTAATAGTCGTACTGTACAATTTACATTGAGATTTGTAAATATTTTTGGAAATAATTATTTATGTACGGAACAGTTTTATTTAATTATAACTTTGAATTTTTTTTATTTTTCTAGAATGTTTTGTTTTATATGTAGGGTTACTAAACCATGCATTATGATAAAACATTTTAGTGACTGTAATGATTAAGTTGAATAGCGTAATAATTTTTTTTTTTATTATAAAGATTTTTCTTTCCTACTTTATTTATCAGATTAGAGGATTTGTGGCTAATAATTTTGTTTTATGTATATATAGAATAATTGAACAGTGATCGATATTTAAATATGGATGAGTTTGAAGTGATGTACGAAGAATTAAGGTGATTTGATAATGTTTGTTATAAATGTGTGTATAGTGTTGTACCAATTTTTTTTGAGTGGTATTTTGTATTGGAATCTCAAAAGGAGGTAAAGTTTTATTTTAATATATATATTTTCTTGTATGTATATCAAGTATATTTTATAGTACTTGTGTATTTGATATTAACGTGTTGGGTAATAGATCAGGGATGTGTGCGATGAATTAAGTAGTTGTTTAATTCATAGCATGGAGTCCTGGTGAATCCTTAAAACACGAATTAGTCTTTGTGGTACTGTGTTGGGAGCGAGAAAAGGCGCCAGGCAGAACTAATGAGGGCTGAGTTAATTAATTAAATACACAAAGACTTTTATTTTATTTCATTAAAATTAAAATTTATATATATACCTTAAGGGGTGAGCACATGGTGGTGTATGTTCGGGTTGTGACCGACGAGTTAAAAAACATACTCGTAGGGTGGAACTTTGGGGTACCTACCAGTGTGAATTTGTTTCCTGATGGTACTGTGTTGGGAGCGAGAAAAGGCGCCAGGCAGGACTAATTAGGGCAAAGCCACTCTCTTAATGTTTATATTTTCTTTGTAAATAATAAATTGCGTAATTTTTGGTTATTCATATTCCAGTACAATTCATCATATGCGATAAATTTATTTTATTAAAAATGTTGATTGTTTACATGTATCTATGACAAATATAAATCATGATAATCACGTTTATATGTAAAATATAAAAATTTTCTCGACGTTATGCTTTCATTTATTTTAATTTCTTTATTATATTGACTTGTTGATTATGATATGTGTAGTTTTAGATGATGTTTTGAAATATTAATTTTTTTTGTAAATATATATATTTGTGTAATTTAAAATTTCTCATTCTTTAATATTTATTTTTAATAAATTAGATGATAAGATTTATTTTGCATTTTATTTTCTTTACCTGACCTGGTGATAATTAAAGAGCATTCAAATTGATTAGAGAATTTATTTATATTTTCTGCCCCTGAGAGAACATTTTCCTTTAGTCATTCTAAACTGAGCTAGCTGAATGTAAAATTGCCTAACCTACTATTTAGCAGAAAATTTGTTGAATCTTAGTCTAGCATAAGGCCTAGCACTAGGATGCATGCTTGATTCTTACCTACTTATTGATTGAATAATTCTAATTATTTTTATATAAATCTCAATTTGCAAGACTCACAGCAATATGTACATATATGTAGTACATATTTACATACACAACAAGAAAATATACAACAAGAAAAACTTTATCATCGTGAGCTAAATATTCATTCATCTTCCTCCAAGTCCAAGTTAGCAGTCGATTGTTTACTTAGATCCGAAGCAAACGATGTTGATGGCTGTGCATTATCAATAGTTTTGTCGACTTTTTCAAAGTACATTGTTATTGGTAGTTGTCGTTTTTGTCTTTTCATTTCAATAAACAAATCCTCCAAAGGTTTCAAGGCTTCTGTTATAGTGCGAGTAATTTTAATACTGCGTTCCATTATTGGATCATATTCTACTATCTGTTCTTTTAATATTTGAGCAGTTCGAAATATCGCTGAAATTTTTTTAAGCGTCCATGCTGGCGGTTCTTGTTGACCCTCATCCTCATCGGCACTCGCTTCTGGAGAAGATTTCACAAGGTCTTCCAATTCCTCGTTGGTGAATACTTGATCCTCTTCGTTATGTAATCACTGAGTTCCTCTTGGGTTATTATATCGTTAAATCCTTCTCCATCTACTTTCTGCGCTATGTTAAATATCGTTGTTAGATGTGAATTAATATCATGTGTGTCTTCAGAACTAAGAACGATGTCATTCCACAGATTTTTCCAACATGCTATTATCGTTTCTGACTTTAATTCCTCCATCGCTCTTTTGATAAATAGAATTGCGTCAGCAATTGTAAATGACTTCCAGCATTCCATGAGCCCGATATCAGAGCATTCGTTAGCCATTGTATACAGCATTTCGAAAACCTGTCGAATATATATATGGCTTTAAAGCATCTAATGACACCTTGATCAAGGGGTTGAAGCAATGAGGTCGTGTTAGGTGGTAAAAAAGGCACTTAAACATTTTTATCTTCTGTGCCTAGTGACACAGGATGCCCAGGAGCATTGTCTAGTATCAGCAGCACTTTAAATGGTAATTCTTCCTTTTCCAAATATCTTTTCACTTCCGCAATAAAGCATTGATGAAACCATTGTGTAAATAGAACAGCCGTAACCCACGCCTTTCGATTTGATTGCCAAAACACAGGCAGGCAAGCTTTATCTTTGTATTTAAGAGCACGTGGATTCTGTGATCGGTAAACAAGTCCGGGTTTAATCATATAACCAGCTGCATTTGTACAAAATATTAAGGTAAATCTATCTTTAATTGCTTTAAAGCCTGGTGCACTCTTTGCAGTCTTATGAATATAAGTCCGTTGAGGCATTTTTTCCCACATAAGACCAGTCTCATCGCAGTTAAAAACTTGCTTAGGATGATAATTGTTTTCTGCAATAATTTGTTTAAATTTTTCTGGAAACAGAGCAGCAGCTACATGATCAGCCGACGCAGATTCCCCTGTCATTTTTATATTTTTTAGATTAAACCGAGTTTTAAATCTATGCAGCCACCCCCTACTGGCTGTGAATGATTTTCCTTTATATTCAGTATAATCTTGGGTCTGCATATCTTCATATAAAACCAACGCCTTTTGTTGTAGCACTTTGCCATCGATAGGAATATGTTTTCTTGTCATACCATCCACCCATAAATTTAAGGCATTTTCTACCTTAAGTAACACTTTATTACGTATTGTGGTTGCAACTTTTGCAATTTGGGGTGCACTAGAAAAACTAGCTCGAATCTTATCTTTGTTTTTCAACACTTCTCGTATCGAAGAATCGTTTTTATTGTATATTTTAGCAACAGTTGCAATAGATTTTTTTTTCTATTTCAATCATATTAATGATTTTTATTTTTTCACTAATAGTGAGCATTTCACGTTTTCTTTTTGGTTTAGAAGCCATTTTAAAATGATTTTCAAATTTACTTGCTTTATTTAAAAACTATTGCAAGCACTGTCTTGTCCGACAATGCGAATAGTACTAAACTCATAGTTAACAGGAGCGTTTATATGTACAAGTAAAAGCGAGTGGCACTTTAAGCACGTTCCAACTTGTTTAACTTATCATAAGAGAGCGCCGAATTCAGGGGATGACTCATATATACGACGATATATCGACAAATGCTCCTATAACTTTTATATTTATTGATATAACGCGTTTTCTGCTCATCTTAGGTAAATCGCGGATGACTGAAACCGCGGATACGGAGTCAGCGGATAACGGGATACTACTGAAATATGAAAAGTAATAACAATAGCGGGTCAATCCAAATCAGTTCATGAATTTTCTTTACGAATTGCTATAACGAAGTTATGAAACCACACAAACTTTTTTGGCCTAAGTCAAGTACTTACCAAGATATTGGAGTTCAAAATTTTTTTGCAAAACAACGTTTTAACCGTTCTTCAGACTCTGCGGCAGTCGTGTAGTTAGCAAAAATAAAATTCAAAACTCAGTGATTAAACTATGTAAATTTTTATACGAAATTTTTACTATTTTTTTATCTGAAATATGTAGATAGTATTAATGTATTGTATTGCTTTCAGTGGCGACGCGTGATTCAATACTTTGGGGGTGCACAACCTTAGAATAAAAGAGTGTTTTTGGCAAATTGAAAAATTTTTTAGAGGCCACGCCCAAAAATACTTTTTTTTGCAAACACGTTTTGTATGGAAAATCAATTCGTCTCTCCTAGATAAATTCTTCAATGGCCAATTCATTGAAATTAAGAATTTTTTGAATCATTTGTTTCTCAGTAGATAACATTGCGAGCCCTACTTCTAAGAAAAGTTTTTATTCGGTTTAATGTGGAAAAACAACGTTCCCCTTCTGCGCTTGTCATGGTCATCGTAACAATTGCTTGTAGTACTGCAAATGTTTCTGAGAAATCTGTTTGCAAATTATGTTCAACAAACTTGGTCCAAAGGGAAACATAAATTTCACTTTGTGACCTTCCTGCTCGTGCTTTCACATTGGTTCCAAAAAAACAGTGATTGTCATAAACACATGCTATGTAAGAATTCGTGCAGAGTTCTGAAAACCTTTTGGATGTGACACTGAAAACAAAAGTGAATTCCACATTCACACTAGCTCTTTTGTTCCTATATAAACACTTGATAGAGGTACAAAATGGTGGTAGCTGCGAGTTCCAGGAATTGTTTAGCTTATTTAAACATGTTTTTTAGTTGTTGACGAGTTTCTGATAAAATTTCTTTTTTCAGTAGTCAGAAATGAATGTTTTCTATCTTCGTTGTGCAAAAACTGAAAATGTTGTCTACACTCTCAATTATATTTGTTAAAGAAGTTCGAAGACTTTTTACTGCAACTATAAGCGCTTTCAGTCCCTCCAATCCTATCGCAAGTAGATTTCCCATTGCTCATTGACAAAAAATGTCCATGTAGCGTTCACGTTGAAGTCCTGGCTGTGATGACATAGATTCAAAAAGTTCTTGCAGTTTTTATACTTTCCAGGAGTAATAAGTAATCTTCTAAAAACTGGGCAACAACAGATAACACATACAATCTTGAAGCCACTGTATTTTCTTAATCTTCAAAACGAGTGTCGAGTTCACTGGTGGTCTTAGACTTCGTCTTGAAATATATGAGAATAGTTTTCGCTAAATCTTTTAAAATCTAGGTTTCTTTTAGTGTTTCTAAAAACTGTGATTGTGCCTTTGATATGACAGAATGAGGTATTAGAGCTGTACATGTCACTTGCCGGGTTCTGTCAATGGTTACCCATGAGTAACATGAAATTTCACCTATTAGAGCATACTTCAAGGTATATATATAAAAAAGGTTGACTTGGTAACCACACTGCCTCAGCTTTTTAATATGGTTCAAACCAGCGCAATACATTTCAACTATTTTTTACAGTACCTGCAAATTTTAGAAAAAAAAATAGTAAAAATTTGATATAAAAATATTCATAATTTAGTGGGCATGTTTTTCTTTCCTTGCTAGCTACACCAATAATCTGAAGAAAGACTAAAACGCACTTTTTTCATGACCTTTGAACCCAAATATCTTGGAAAGGACTTGACTTAAGCCAAAAACAAATTATATGGGTCCATAACTTCTAATCACTAAGGACTGCAACTTGTAAAAGAAACATTCTTTTTCTGGGTGAACTGACGTGGAATAACCACTGATCTGTATAATATAAATGGATAAGCAATGCAATAGGATGCGCGTGGAATTTTTATGCCAAATTGAATACTTAACTCGGGGCTTACGAGTATGCGCAGTCCCTAGTCTTTTGACATTCGTATGTGAAATCACTAAAGGTCCGAACCCCGATTTCAATAGACGTGCCCCAAGCAGCAAAATCACAATTTTAGAGAAGGATGAAAATATATATTTGCTAATGTAGAACATAGTGATTTTACTACTAAGGGTACTAGCTTTTTGTGTATATTTTTTGAGTATTTTTATTAAGGAAAATGCGGAAGACATTGAAAAAGACAAAATTATACAACTCCTGACATACCATCACTGACATTGTTATCCCAAAATGTTGTTATTTCTGGTTTTGTTGTCAAACAATTGAAGCGCATTGTTAAGTGTGCTAAATGTGTGTCCGTACTAGAAGAAATTTCACAAACATCTGTCGATAATGCTAGTTTTCATCTTTTGAACAGAAAAAATCATGGTGCCTTAATACGTCCTTCACAAGATGTCACCAAGGTATGTAAAATAGTTGAAGTCCAAGTACGCCATATTCTTGTACAAAACAAAAATAAACTTACTGCAGAGACAGTATTTTTTGAACTATTTGTACGTTCAATTTCTAATTCCCTGTTAGTAGAAAATAAGTATGTACTTTGTATCCTTAGATACACATATGCTTGATTCATCTGTTTTACATGAAAGTCACGTTTCTCTTTTAATTGAGCATGTTGTGGATGTTATACGAAAATCCGTTGCTATAGCATTGCAGAGAAACAAACAGAAGTAGAACGTGGGGAACTTGTAAGAAAAAAGCTCTCCAAATTAATACTTTTTTATAAACAATAAATATTTCAAAAGGAATGTATTGCTTTTTTGAGTATTTTTTTAAATTTCCCTTAATAAATAAACAATTCAATATCCTCAGATGCAGACTTTAATTTGAAAGTTCATGTTTTGTTACATACTTTTCAAAGATTTTAGGGATTTCAAATTAGCGCCTTTATTTTATGTTATTGCGCATGTGCGTCAGCCCCGTGCGCAGTTCGTATTTGATCACAATTTCTAACATGTTATTGCTTATCCGTTTATATTATACAGATCAGTGGGAATAACCCTAGCTTATAACCCAATAGTAGAGTATTATAATAAATACTACTTATAACAGGATATTATTATTTAGTATATGCACACGATGCAACAAGTTTAAATAAAAAAGTAGGTGTGGGCACCACATGACTTTCTTGTAAGTAAATATGTGCATCCCGACATACACAACAGTTGTTCGAATTAAGTTATAAATTCTGTATCTTGATGGAAAAAACTCGGTCCAAATTTTGAAAATTTATTGCAAATTCAGCTCTAACTACTTTTATACGCTCAATAAATCTCTACAGAATGCATCATTAACAAAAAAAATTCTTTCGAGAAGAGAAAAAATTCCAAAAATTATTTGACATTCCTTCTATACAAAAATTGTTCCTAATCGAGTTTTAAATACTTTTTTTGTACTTTTGATAAATCTGTATAGAATGCATAATTTGCAGGGTATTTGCAAGCAACTATGATTAGATAAGTATTACTGCTGTATGACCAATTCTCCAATAATTTTATATGGCGCTTAAATTGCAAATAAACGTTCTTAGTATAATTAAAACTCATATCGTATTTATTTTTGAATGTATATTCTATTTACTAAAAAAATGCCATTTAAATAGAAAATTCCAAAGTTCTCCTATTAGATATAATAACAACACAAGAACTTGATTATCATAAACTAAATCGTAAATATCTATAAACTAATTTTTAAAGTAAATCACTAATTTAAAAAAAAATGTCAAATATTATTTAATAGTCAATCCTCTCTATACTACTCAAGAGGTTTAAGTTAAAATTTCAACCTCTGATGTCGACTATAAATTAAATAATTTCACTTATATTTAATTTCAAGTCTTTGTTTTTGACGTATGTCATCAGTCACTTTTACGTACAATCATTAATAAAACTTATTGTTATTACTGAAGTTCCGAAACGTGATATTTTAAAAGCTTTTAGGAATTTATTCTATTTATATGCTGATGGCACCCAACTGAAACTCATTGAATATTTAAAATCCAAAAACGGGGTTAGAGCTATTTTCAACTTCAATTTAAGAGATATAAATTACAATGTATACATACTAAAATTACACTGTATTTGAGTATTTTGTCGTTAAAATAAATTACACTGACTTCTTTAAAATATGAACTAAAGCGTCCTAATCACTAATGATAAATAAATACCAACCTCCAGAAGCTTAGTAGTTAATACGCTTGAACAGTGAAAATCTATTTCACATAACAAGGAGTCTATCCTCACAGCTGGCACTAAAAAATTGAGGAAGCCTTGCAAAATTAAAAATCCGGATATAAGTCTGGCAAGAAACATCCCTTCCCAGGGCTACCCTGAAGACGACAGAACAATATCTGCCGGAACGTTGGAGATTCAAAATCCAATAAACGATGGAGTCTATCCTCACAGCTGGCACTAAAAAATTGAGGAAGCCTTGCAAAATTAAAAATCCGGATATAAGTCTGGAAAGAAACATCCCTTCCCAGGGCTACCCTCAAGACGATAGAACAATATCTGCGGAAACGTCGGAGATTCAAAATCCAATAGACGATGGAAATAACCTAAACACCAACTCAAAAAACAATAATTTTTTATTACTCCTTTTCTGTGCATGAAGCAATAATGTATTATGTATTATAAAATTTTCTTTATTAATTAGTGAGACCAAATCTTGTTTTATTCTGCTCGGTAGTAACAAGACAGTTTCCTTTATAGAAGAGTGATGTAATTTGTTTATTTAGATATTCCCAAGCGACTCCTACATTTTGTTTAAAGAACTTCGGTCTTTATATTGACGAAGGATTGATTACAATTTGAAAATGATACTTCAACATTGTCTTTTATTCTTTAAATATCAATACAAAAAATATTGTGTGATAGGGCGATGTTGCCCAATATTAATTATTATGACTCCATCTAACGGACCTTGTTTTAAACAACCACGTAAAGAAGATTCAGGGTATAATTGATATTCCCAAAAAATAGGATTTCTCACAAATTTTGAGGCTCAATATGACTAGATGAAGTGTCTTCACATTATTTACTTTATTTACAAGATCATTATGAATAACTCGTCTGGATAGACCGAAAGAAAAAAATATGATTAATATAAAAGTCCATTCTATATTAATTCAAGAGACGCTACATTTCTAACAAATTGGTTAATAAACATTTGACATTTTTCTATTTTACTCTTTACATCAGCAGTAAAAAAAACTACTTAACAAACAGGCCTTAGTCCATTGTTAAGTTTTACATTGCACTTTACTTACTCTTCTCTTTTATCCTTTTATATAGGTATAGTCTATTCTCCATATGGATATTTATCCATGGATCAGGAAGAAAAAGAAACTATAGTATATCCGATGATCCTATGGGATTTATAAATAACTTATGTAAAATGTTGTTTTATTGTAGTTTTTGTAAACAAATCCTTATTAATTATTTTATTTTTATCATTATTTTATCATGTAATGTAAATCGAAAATTGTAATTGAATCACTACATACAAAGAGAGATCAATTATCAATTTTAACCAAAAACCAAACGATCTACACCTAGTATTTCTAAATTTATATACCATCATTATTTAATAAAGGTTGAAATTTATTCTACGACATTTTGTGTTGGGCAGCCACTGACTAACTAAATGCAATAATATAATAAATCGAAAAATTCTTTAGTCTTTAACTGTGGTAAAAAGTATCTCTCCACGGATTACTGATCAACGTAACAACGAGATTTTACTTATCTGCAAAGATCAATATCAATACTGACACCTTCCCCTCTTTAAAGAGAAGATCTGACGGCACTAGGCTACAAAATCTAAAACATTCACTCCCCAAAAAATTAATGAAATATTGTGCAAAGCTCTAGATGAAGCATAGGTATCTTACATTAAAGGTAAGATATCAACTTCTTAATAAAATACTGTCATGTGCAACGATAACTAAGGATACTTTTTAAAGTTGCTCTTATAATAGGCATTATGGGTGCTTGCAGGGGCAATAAAATACATACCACGAAAATGAATATGATGTGACTAATTTCAACAAAACAATATTAGGCACCATCCGTGTCATAATAACCAAAACCGTACGAAAATTCGCTGTAACTGCTAAACTCTTTGATGCTATTTAAAAATATATCAACCTGCATTCCGCCAAATGTGCCAACCGATATTTCTTTAATTACCAAAAATGCAAGTGCTCCTGTCAAAAGATAGGTGCCTGCAAGATTTTCAAAATGGGGATAGAAATAGCACAATATCAAAAGTACCTCAAACTGATAAGTATATGAGACACGTTTTCCGAAAATCATGGACTACGATACCAGTAGGTGTTGGTTGCGATATAAAGACATGGTGCACGGAAATCCACATTAATAGCCGAAGGTTTATAGACACTTCCATGAAAAATAAAATGGACTCAGTCAACAAAATCATCAAAGTATTTCAAGCTTCCAGAAGCAGTGTCTTAAATACAACGCAGAATAAAAATATAACAATGAGTTAAACAATCATGCTGATTAACGTATTATTAATTGTGGTACGGTTAATGTATATTGATAATAAATACAAGATATAAAAGGAAACATTATTAAGTAATAATAGTGATATTAAGTCCTGAAAAATGGCCATTTCTAATTAGATGAATTACTCCCCACGCCTTCGGTTCTTTACGAAAATATTATCCTTATATGGAAATATCCTATTTTCTAAATTTTAAGCCATTTTCTCTATAAAGTAAGTATAGCACGCAAAATGCAGTGAGTCTACTCTATTTACATGTTACAGTGCAGTGAACATAATTTATAAGCTTGAAGTACAATTATTACATTTTTATTTTGTCATATAGCGTCAATTCAATTTGTCATACTTAACTGACAGACAGAGATCTTAAATATGCCTGCATGGTTAGGTTTGATAAGTAAGTCTCGTATTATAGCAAAAATCGAAGATAAATAACCTGTCAATTAGAGCAGTATCACAGCAATTTTGCAAAAATAAATCTACTGTGCTAAAAATTAAGAAACGCTGGGAAAAGGAAAGAACATTATATAGAAGAGGTAGTTCTGCTCGTACCCGAAAATCCACGCAAGAAGACTTTTACAATATTTAATGGAAAACACTGTCGATACCGTTAGAAATGCTAAAATTGCAGTAAATTTTCCTGGCTCACGATCCATAGCTTGTCGAATAATCCACGAATTGGACTTGAAAAGTTCTATGCTGGTTAGGAAATTACAATTAACAGAGGAACACAAACAATGTCGATTACTATTTTCTTTGAATTACGTTTATAGGGAATTGCCTTTTTGGCAAAATGTCATATTCTCTGATAAAAAACTGTTTCAGTCTACGCATAATCAAAGCTTTGCCGTGGCCCGCTAACAGCCCAGATCTGAACCCTATTGAGAATATATGTGGTTGATTAACTAAGAAAATACACACCCAAAATATTTGTTTTCTAAATGTGAAAAGGCCTGGAAAGAATTAATGACAGATGAAAATGTTTTCTTATTTTGTTTTTGTATTTATTTTTATTTGTATTTTATTTTGCGAGTTGAATATTAAACAATTATAAAATATAATGAATTTTATTTAATGTTAATATCTTTACAAACGATAATTTCAAAAAAAATAATCATCAAGGTAAAAGAGCATTAGAACTGTAATTAGAACCAATCATGTTGACAACTAACGTCAATAATGAAGGCATTATTTTACCTTTCAAATACAGGATAAAATAAGCCATTTTCACATTCACAAAATAATGTCAAAATTAGCAATAAGACATGTACGCCACTTTATTCCACAGAACTGTACCTAGAAAACTTTACTCCTTGTTAAATATTGCGATTCAAGTATAAAATTCGGAATTTAGGCATGTTTCTTATATTTGACAAAAAACAGGAAACTAACGACACTCAGGGAACTGGAAATTTAGATAAAATTTTAATGGGAAAATTAACAATAATTTAAATAACCAGAAAACTCATAATATAATTGTTGTTTTCTAATTTAAGCATATATTTCCTTTTTCCCTTTAGTCCATTCTAGAAAATAATTTTTGGTTGCGTATATATTATAAAATACAAATAAGATTAATATATTGTTAAAAGAAATGTTTAAAATCCAATTCATCATGTTGAACAGTGTATATACAGAAACAATATTGCAATGTTTATTAAAGTAGTGGATATGTTTTGTAATATACCTTAGCAAAGTTATTGTTCCTAGCATTTAACCTCGTTCAAGCACATTAAATTTAATATATTTTCTACTTTCTCTCTCTTAGAATCCTACAGCCATGTTATATAATTTTGACAGATGTCTTTGGTTATATTTCTTTGGTACACGTACATTTTTTCGCAGATTTAACCATAACAGACGGTCAAGAATCCCATGCTGATTCAGTTTCCAGTTGAACCGGTGTATAATAAATACACATGTGTGTAGGCGACCTGTTTTATACTACAAGTCTCTCACATACCTTATTTTCATATCTACCGAAAACACAAGAAACAAACGTACATAACCGCCAGTGTATTGATAGAAAAAACACGATTTTTAAAGGACGCAGATGTCTAATAGGAAAATCGATGCTATCGCGTATTATGCCTTATTTAAATAATACATCAAATATGTACGTGTAACCCCTGCGACAAAAAAAGGGTTGTCTTTCTGCGGTACACACAAAAACATGGTTGAAATATTCGTGTATAAAATCGACTTACCGTTACGGTGTTTGAAATCCCGACAGTGCCCAGGAATATTCCTACGATAACCGCTGAAAACCCCGACATATTTCTCTGTTAATATTCTCTCAGCTGGTTTGTGTGAGCTGATAGTCAGAATATCACCCGAAAGCACTGCACCAAACACGACTTAGCTCCTCCTGGGTGTATTCGAAACTGAATGCAGCTCCACCTATTAGGAAGAGACTGCGCAAACGTAGGATTAGTCATACATCGATTGTCTGTCTCACGTTGTATCCTGCCTTCCGTGAAGGAAAGAGATATTAAGCGCCACACAAATGCTGTCCAAGATGAACGTAAGTTTAACGTCTAGACGTACGTTACACTTGCGATCTCTTCCTTGACTTCCTTATCCACCTTATCTGCCGCTTTGCCAGAGAGGGGTGGTTGTATGTGAACGTCATGGAATTGATACCGACAGAGGGCGCTCGTGCGAATTTATTTTTTTGTCGTTTCCCCTATGTTGTATGGTATAGTATAGTGTATTGTAAATATGTATGCTGGAGTACTGTTGTATTTGTGCGTGTTGCGTGTGTATGTATACGTTCGTTAGAATCCCCTTTAATTTGCAAAAGAAAACAAATAATTTGGGGTTTATTGCCGGAGAACTGGCGCAATGTGGACCCCGACATCGCAGCAATGGGACCGCGGTCCACAAAATGCAAATGAAAATAATTTCTGTTAATTAAATTATCTTTTACGTCGCTTTTCGGAATTAAAATTGCGTCGCGTAAAAACAGAAGTACCTAATGATAAATATAATAATAAGTGTACGCTTTTATTAAACTTTGTACGTTGCGTTATTTGAAATTTTCGAAAAATGAAACTGATTTTAATTACCTATGTACCTACCCATAATCTATATAGTAGATAATGTTTTTCTTCACTGTTGTTACTAAACAATTTAATGTTCTCAAGCTTTTTGCAAAGCGACTCTGAAATATTTATTGGTATCTCAATTGACCTTACTTATTACTAGGGGGCGGACATGGCCGGTTTAAACTACGTCGAAGTTACAATAACGGAGCAAAGAAATAATGTAAACAACACCCACTTACTGAATAGCACTAATTTATTTGGTGCACTGCAACATCTGTTTACGCCTGAGAATGAGAGCAAAAAATGTCCATAAAATAAGGAATTTATGCGGAAAATCCTTTCTACATCGGCGTAGTGAGGGGTTTTTAAAATTTCTTATATTTACCTTTTATTTCGCAAGAGAAATAATGTAAATATGTATATACTTACTGTTATTTAGTTTCAATAACATACGCGTACATTTTTAGTTATCATTTATTTAGATCTAGAACGTTGTTTATGTTACTTTTTCTGATATGAAAATGAATTGTCGTCAGTGATTCCGAATTTATTACAAAGTCTGTAAAATATCGTTACAGAATGCCAAAATATCGCAAGTTCGTCACAAGCTTTGCTAAAACATACCCAGAAATAGTTCTTATGCAGAGAATTTCGATAGTTTACAAAATTTCGTTACACGTTTAAATGACGATGCTCGAAATATTTCTGAGTGCAAAGAACTAACACAAATCCCAATTTTAAAAAATCAGTTGTTATTCCTTCAGGAACACTTTGGAAATTTACCTAACCTACTCACATATTTTGAAAACCGAATCTCAAATTAAAAAATGGGTTAACCACATTAGATGTGGCTATTAATAATTTCAAAAGTATTCCAAGTGACTTCGGATGTGGCCTTCGGCAAAAGTTAGACGCATTTTCCAGTACGCACCTATAACCAGTTGCGATGTAGAAAGGACGTTTTCTATCTATAAGGATACTTAATTCAAAGATAACAAGTCTTATAGAAGAGAAAATGAACAAATAATAAGGTATTTTGTATTTTATAGATCACCAGCCAATTGTTATTCAATTATATAAATAAAATTAAAACCTCTTTAAAAATACATCGTTTCAATAGTGCGCCCATGGGCGATGAGTCATCAACCGCTCGTGTACGCCCCCTACTTATTCTTATTACTAATAGTCCCAATTTTTAATAATATCTTCCGCATCTCTGTTTTAAAAAGTATGTTACTTTAGATTAATGCGTCACTACCGTAAATGCGCGGATCATTATACAAGATACGAAAACTACTATCAAACTGTGCAGAGTGTTCATAAATGATTGAAAAGCGTTTGAATTTCCCGCTTTCCATTTTTTTGCTTTAAGTTGGTGCCAAGTTCTAATCAAATCTCTGAGGCTGTAAATATTGCATATCATAGGCGTAACATAAAAAAAGTGAGAAAGGGTACGATTTTAATTAATTACAATAAAATTGTTTTCTAATGTTGATATTTTAAATTGTTCTTAATCTTAATTTCAGGTTAGACTTGTCAATGAAAATTATTACAAAAGTATAACACTTCTTCAAGATATTTATAATTTAAAATTTAGAAAATTACAACATTTGATCAAAATTATTACAAAAGTATAACACTTATTCAAGATATTTATAATTTAAAATTTAGAAAATTACAACATTTGATCAAAATTATTACAAAAGTATAACACTTCTTCAAGATATTTATAATTTAAAATTTAGAAAATTACAACATTTGATCAAAATTATTACAAAAGTATAACACTTATTCAAGATATTTATAATTTAAAATTTAGAAAATTACAACATTTGATCAAAATTATTACAAAAGTATAACACTTCTTCAAGATATTTATAATTTAAAATTTAGAAAATTACAACATTTGATCAAAATTATTACAAAAGTATAACACTTATTCAAGATATTTGTAATTTAAAATTTAGAAAAGTACAACATTTGATCAAAATTATTACAAAAGTATAACACTTCTTCAAGATATTTATAATTTAAAATTTAGAAAATTACAACATTTGATCAAAATTATTACAAAAGTATAACACTTCTTCAAGATATTTATAATTTAAAATTTAGAAAATTACATTTGATCAAAATTATTACAAAAGTATAACACTTCTTCAAGATATTTATAATTTAAAATTTAGAAAATTACAACATTTGATCAAAATTATTACAAAAGTATAACACTTCTTCAAGATATTTATAATTTAAAATTTAGAAAATTACAACACTTGATCAAAATTATTACAAAAGTATAACACTTATTCAAGATATTTATAATTTAAAATTTAGAAAATTACAACATTTGATCAAAATTATTACAAAAGTATAACACTTCTTCAAGATATTTATAATTTAAAATTTAGAAAATTACAACATTTGATCAAAATTATTACAAAAGTATAACACTTCTTCAAGATATTTATAATTTAAAATTTAGAAAATTACAACATTTAATCAAAATTATTACAAAAGTATAACACTTATTCAAGATATTTATAATTTAAGATTTTGAAAATTATAACATTTTTTCATTTTTAGGACTCGCATCCATTCTTTGACTAATATCTGCAACAACTTGTTCAGTTAGAACAGTAGAACGACCTGAAGATTTCCCTTTCGCAACATTCCCTGTCTGCGAAATCAGTTTATTACACGACGAACATGCTGTACAAAACAATCATGTGTAAATTCTACGTTGGGAAATTCTGCTTGAAATTGCTGCTGGCAATTTTGATAGGAATAATCCCATACTCCTTGATGATTGCGTATTCCTGAACGAAAATATGCTTCAACGATAAATTTGTTGGCAGATCTGTGAAAGCCATCATTAACCTAAAAGCAAATGTTGATTATATTTGTACGGATCTATTATCTATGTCGCTTACCGTTACTAATATGCGGATGTAAAAAGTGGCAATAAGAAAAGCCTTTCTAGTAATAAATAAGTAAAATAATAAAGTCAGTAGACGAAAACGAAAATCAAAATAAAAACAACAGAATAATAAGACGCTACTGGTATACATCAAAAAGCACCAACTTTCCGATATAAAAAAAGTGCGGGCGATTCAAACGCCTTTCAATCATTAGTGAACACATGGTATAACTACACCTTTTACCAAAGAAGAAAACAGAAATGAAGCTGTCGCACATACACACACTTATCATATCAGGAACAAGCTACTTACATATACCAATTAAATGTAAGGTTGAATATGAGCATCTTAAAACATTACGCACACTTTTCCACAATTATTGGTGATTCTTTTGAAACTGACATTTTCCTTTTAGAAAAAATCAAAATTTGACCAAACCCCTAAATATTCTGCAAAATTATCTTAATAGTAAACAGATCTCGAATAGTAGATTACGAGTGTGAACGTTTGAAAGACCCCAATTTTACATTTTGAGATTTTAAACAATTGTTAGTATTTGGTGGTCGTTTGTTCGAGGTTGACAGGCGCTATATTTTTTGTTTATGCATAGTAGTTCTGCTATTCAAATGTCAAATTTGTTTTCAATACCATTCACAACGTTAGTACACTTTTCCAAGGCTACAGATGACTTGAACGAAATTGGCTTTTTTTTTTGAAATTCCCAATTTGGCCATATTCTAAAATTTTGCAAAATAAGTTTTAAAACAGTGGTCTTCAACACGCGACCAACGGATAATATTTGCGACCCACAACGGCTTGGCCAGATGTATAGTATTTGTAAGTAAGCAAGGACAATTACCATACCATATTTTGGCCGAATTCAAGGTCCTCCTGGAAAATACACATAATAATATCTAATTTTAATTAATTTCAATTGTGATGTCATTACCTTTCCTAATGTACAAAATAAAATGTGAAAGTCTTCTTTAAAATATGTAGTTACTACTTTTAAGATTTCAATGTAAATGTCATCGCCAGGAGAATTATTTTGCTTAATCCTACATTTAGTAAACATTTTTGTTTGGCCAAATTTAATAATTCTCCCTAGTTTTAATTTTAGATTCAAGAATATTTATACTGTGTCCCATTAGTTTGCTGTAGTGCCAGAATATTGCTTGTGATTGTAATAATATGGGCCAGTTAGTTTTTATTTCACTGATCGTTGGGTTAGTGTTGATAAAACTTCTTTGGTTTGGGTAAGTCTTCTCCAGTAATATTAATCCCGTACTTTCGATTTCGCCGCTAAATACTAAACTATTGAGTGACTCTATATCAGAATTTTGTATATCATTATTTTCTATTGTCTTTGGTTGCCATAGTATACACCCAGCTTTTTCAAAAGATTTTCGTTTTTTTGATATTACTTCTGTTCCATCTTCTGCGTGTCTTTTCGCATTTTTATTTAGGTAGTTATTTCTTTCGTAAAGTTTCGAAAAGATGGTGTGGGATCCATCACCAAGAACCTCTCCATCGTCATCCACATCCTCCAAAATTTTTGGGTAAGCAGCCATCATCTTATGTGCCATTATTTTCAGAGTATGTTGAGAGGTATCTCTTTTTATATTTCTAATTTCCGATATGATTAAACACGCATTCATTAATAATTCTTTTGTCAGAATTTCCTTTATCTATTTCACATTTAATGTCAGAGGGTAGTTTATTCCACGGTATATCATATTGTTCAACATCGTCTTTTTCTTTACACCATATATTTCATTCTTTTGTAGCAGTATAAAAATTTCTCTAATTAAGATTTGTAAAGAGTCATCATTAATAAAGGTGCCATCGGCTTCTAGTACTAAATTGGTACCATCAATTGCCATCTTTTCGTTTGCTGAAAGATACTGAAGGTATTATAAAAAAATGTATATACTCATTAGATTGTTATTGCTTATTGTAAAATATATAAATAAAATTTAATATGTGGCAACCAAAATCTAATAGCAAAATAATTTCTTCATTCTTCTAAATTCATATTACACAAATATATTTCTATCAAAAGTTATTAATCATTAAATAAATTAGGAACTTGTTAATACCGTAATAAAATACAAGTACCTATTTCTAATGCATACATTAGTGAGACTTAATACTTACTTTTCGCGTAATATTAGTAAATGATTATAAATCAAATTACCTTTTAATATCATATTTTCATATAAACATCCGTCTGATATGGACAGGACAACCGTAATTTTTTTTGACACTTTGAATAACAGTTTTTCGGATTCCATTGCGATACTAAAACACAAAGTAACGTATATCAAATACCTACTAAATAATATATGAACATTAAGCTATTTTTAATCAAGTAATGCTTGGGAATAAAAACATACTCATTGTGTGTATACCTATGTATATCATTCACCTTGTAGTAGGTGGCAGTACAAAGAAAATTCTCAATGTTTAGTAAAAAATTAAATTGTATTCATAAGAAAACTAAATAATATATGTATAATGTTTGTATTAACAGTTTAAACAAAAATATATTCTGAACAGTAAGTATATTTTATAGTAAGCGTTGCTAAAGACTAACAGTTACTATCGAAAGGAGTGGATTTAAAATAATATATATTTTCGCCATTTTGGCACATTACATATAATGGCTCATGACTTGAACACTTGAAAAATATAAGCCAAAATCGCAATCGTACTGAATCTCTTGGAAAGAAATAAGTGAAAATTTACATTTTTGTGTTTTAGTTGTTTTACAAAGATTAAAAATAATTCATTTGTAAAACAACTAAAACACAAAAATGTAAATTTTCACTTAATGTAAGTTTCACTAAAAAATTCTACTATAACCTCATTATTAAGTTTTATCAATTTTTATAGTTTTGACCAACATAAATTCTGAAGATGACTTTATAAATAAAGTCGAAACGTAAAAATGTTTTTAATTTAACCAAACCTGATTCCACAATCAAGCCGAGAATAACCATGAAAAATATACAATCATATATACATATATGTATGTAAATTTTAAATAATTTTAAAATTCGTTTTCCTCAGCGTAGAAAATGTCAAATATGATTTTTCTGCTTAAGCACTGAGTAATTAAGGTAAATTTTTAATTAGAAAAATTTACCGCCCAGGGCGAGATTCGAACTCACTTTTCCCGATCTCATGTCAGGTGCTCTACCAAATGAACCACCTGGGGGCGTTGTGAGTGCGAGTCTACTTGCGCGTCTTGAATCTCATCTGTGACTTGATGAGATTCAAGAATCTGGTCGGTTTTGCATCTGATGGGGCAAATGTTATGGCAGAACAGCATCGCTCAGTAATGACATTATTGCGAAATGACATTCCAAAGCTTTTTGTAATGAAATGTATATGTCACTCCTTCCATTTGTGCGCTTCATATGCATGTGAAAAGCTACCTCCGTATATAGAGAAGCTTACAAGAGATATCTATAATTACTTTGCTCATAGTCCCAAACGAATTAGCGAATATACGGAGTTTCAAGTATTTTGTAATACAAAAATCCATAAAATTTTACGCCCATGTCGAACCCTATAGTTATCCGTAGATAGCGTTGTTTCGCGGTTATTAGAACAGTATGGACATCTATAGTCATATTTCACCGGTGTCCCGAGTACCCATGATATCATGTCTGTAGATAACATATTGAAAACGTTATATGATCCTGTTACAAAGCTATTTTTACAATTTTTTTAGTAACTTGAATAAGGAAATGCAATCTGAACACCCTAAAATACATTGTCTATCTAAAAACATACTTACTATTATAAAAACGTTATTCGATTGTTTCATAAAAAGGGATTACCTTTAAGACATTACCTGCAGATTGAAGATATGTATTTTGGCGCGAAAGTGATACAAACAATATCCAGCACGTCACTTACCAAAGAACAATTATCCTTTTTTAGACTAAGATGCTTGGATTTTTATGTAGAAGGATGTCATCAAATAATTAAACGGTTTCCTTTAAAGAATAATGCTTTGGAAAAATTTCAGTTTTTAGATCCAGTAGTTTGTAAAATCAGGATCAATTCAATCTATTACCGACATAGCACTTATTTTCCCGGATTTTTTATACAATTCCGACCTTCAGACTTGGAACAATGAATGGCGTATTTTAAGAAATACTAACGAAATTAACTCTTTTTCTGATAATGTAGAATTATTTTGGCAAAAAGTAAAAACGACGACATTCGGCGACGGAACACGTAAATTTAATTGTCTTAGAAAATTTGTTTTTAATTTACTTTGTTTGCCGCATTCTTCGGCCAATGTTGAAAGATTTTTTTCTACGGTCAATAATTTAAAAACTAAACAGAGAAACAAGCTACGTACGGATACAATCAACGGGTTAATTCTTGCTAAGCAATACATTGCAAATAAAAGTTGCTTTGGTTTTCCAATTGAAAAAAAACTAACTTTGCAAATGGCTAAGCATACACTCTATGAAGATGGCGAAAACGAGCAATTTTTTGTAAAATGAGATTTTTTTAAAAAATTTGTTTTCAAATTTTATATTCTGTTTAATGTATATGTTACTTATATCAAATTTTATATTCTATTTAATGTATGTTACTTATATATTGTTGTAAATAATAAATAAAAGAAGATATTCCTAAAAAAGCTATAAATTCTTCAATCTATCGACATTTTCTATAATCTACCGAATATTGCCGACCTTTCTACCGATCTAGCAAGAGTCAGGGTTGCCATCATTGGTTTCTACTATTAGAATTTAAGTAGAAAAAATAAACAAAATAAATGTCAATTTTAAAAATGCTCGATCACCAAATAGTTTATAATGCTTGGAATAGATGGAGTTATTTAAGGAGCAATATTTTGAGGTTAGTAGAATCAGAAAAACTTTGTTATGTGACGGCCTAATATCGCGCAGCGATAGCGAGATATCGTTGGTCTTGATTCAACTTGACAATTGCGCCCTTATGCAGTCTTTTGGAAATTTAAAAATATTTTTGCTGCAACTCCCTTAGTCACATTTTTGCCGCAAGGTTGTACAATAAAGACATTCGGTATATACACACTACACACGTATGAAATATTTTTCCGGCAACTGTTTGGCTGAAATTGAAAGAATATATATTTTAAATTTAAAAAATCTTTCTTTTCAACCTGAATTTCATTTCTATATACTAAAAGAATATTACGGCGAATATTCCAGTATCCACTATTTGTCTATCGTTTATTATAGGTATTTGTGTAATTTTAACAATTTAGAAATCAAACATTTTCCGTTTCCATTAGGTAACGACCAATTTCGGATCAGATTGTGGCTTTAGCAATGTAAGTGAATCCGTTTGGTTATGACAGTCTGTCACGCGAATTGGAAATGTTCAATATTGCTTATCTAAATTTGCACTTTTTTGACGTAGCTCGAAACTACACATACTGTAAGTCAGTGGGTGGCGGGAAGCGGTTGCGATTGGAAATCTGGTGCAGACAATTCCTTGTTATTTTAATGATATTATGTAATATCTTTTTTGTGAAAACTAATCGAACACAGAAGAAATAGTATGATTTCAAGTAAAAAAAATGTCATCAATGATAATTGCGTATTGCGCAATGATGATTTATTTTAATAAAAGTAATTGCAGAACGTATGATCAATACGTAGTTAATAAGATATATAGAGGGAGCATAATTTCAGTTTCAGGACAATTTAAATGAAGCCTAGTGGGTTACGTGGAAGATAAAAAAGGTGCAACCTTGACGGGTTGTATATCGTAAAGTGTTTATGTGGTAATAATAGTATATTACATACTAAGGTTGAGAAGATGACTATTATTGCCCGAGAGAATTTAAGCCACAAGGGCAATAATAGTCTTCTCAACCGTAGTATGTATACTATTTTTTGTACCAGTAGTCTAAATATATCTTGAAACCTTAATAATTATGAATACATTTACTCATATATGTAAGAATGCCCTTGTAATAATTAATATAAACACATAAGTAGGCAATATTTTGATGTGGACAAATAAGTTTTTTCATAAATGCTGAAATTAAAAGCCAAGTATTTATTAGATTATTTTTCATTCCATTTATAATGTGTGAAGAGTTTAGATGTACACCACCTGAAATGCGCGAGATTGCAGAACGGGCAGCTGAGAATTTACTTCCGCATAAATCACTTATACACTTATACGTGAAAACATATACAGAATTTAAAAAATTCCAAAAATACAGTAGTAACTTTTCAAAACGTACTTCGGGCTTATTTTCAAGAATATTCAAAAAATAAAAAAGCCTCCACGTTATGGACGCATTATTCAATGTTCAAAGCTACACTTGGCCAAAAAGAGGATATTAACATATCAAAATATTTTAAATTAGTTGCCTTTTTAAAAAGAAAAAATGAAAATTATAAGCTCAAAAAATCATTAGTATTTACTCGAGGAAATTATAAAATTTTTTATTGAGGCACCCGACACATGTTACATTGCAATTAAGGTAGTATGTTTATATATTAATACTGCTCGTGTAATTGGTGTTGCTGGTGCATGCCGAAGTGAGGAGCTGTGTAATTTATTAATTTCTGATGTCATCATGAGAGATGATTTAATTATTATTCACATCCGCAATAGCAGAAATGGTTCGTCTCGAAAGTAACTGAAGGTTATATCGAAAATTCCCTAGTAAATAAAAAAAATATAGCATGTATGGTACAAGGTCTACTTACATCTACTTACGCAACCACACCTGCAATAAATGCAGGCATTTTCGATATGTATCAAATTCCATCAACATCAGCAGTACAATCAGGATTTATTTCGACTGAAGATATCGTAAATACTTATGAAATTAACTCAATTAATAATACTTTCATTAATATGCCTACAGATCTGCATAATCCTGGTTTTTCAAATAGAATTGAACCATCAATAAATTTGACATGTCATAATTGCACTATCAATTTTTATGAATAAATTAAATAATTCTTTACATCTGTAATAGTTACGTATTATATTGTTTGCATATTATACTATCATACATATTAACCTAAAATACAGTTATTTAATTTACCTTTGAGGTCGAGCATTTATAAGTTTTAGATTTTAGGTATGATTTATGGTGTAAATCGAGGATGATATACGAAATAATATAAATGTGAAGCTGGCCAAAAACTACAATGAATTTTGACGGTTGACAACTGACATACTACGGCGATTGCATGGTTGCGGCATTCGCTTTATTTGTTGTCATTATTCACCTAGGTCAATAATATGCTCACCTGTTATTAGTTCAGGTGGAGAAATTACATTTCATGCGTTTTATTATGTGTAAAAATGCTATGATTTTTTACTACTGGTACAAAAAATTTATTAAATGATATAAATTCGTATATTTTTTAAACTGTTTTTAAACTAAAGTTACTTCTCTAATAATTGAAGACATAAGTGGATAAAGGTGTTATGTCACATTTTTAAAGTTCTGAGTAAATTAGCATAACGCATCTTCAGCTGGAACTTTTTTATTTAGTTTTTGATTGGAAAAACGAAGTTATATTGTACATAACACCTTCATCCACAAATTGTCAGCTCGAAGTATTACCTGTTTTACCATGAATGAAGGTGTCTTGTAACTTCTAATTGTAAGTATTTTTTGAGGATACTGAAAAAAATCAATAGGATAAAATGCAACAGGTTTCATTTTCCAGTTCTAACTATTTTATTTATTGAAAAATCATAAATTGATTACAAACTTGAAATAAATGAGGAAAATAAGGAATGTCAAATTAAATAGGTATATGAAAGAGAGAGACTGAAGAAATTCTTATTTTGGCCTCCGCATAACTCAGATCAAATTATTAAGTGATCGACATCAGAATGTTCGTTTTTCAGTAACTTGCAGAACCATAATAAACAACCTCCGATTTCATCATTGCCTCTATTGACAATGTCTTCCGTTCAATTAAAAAAATACGACTTGTGTCCAGAATGAGTTATGCAGTGAATACCAAAGTTGCAAAGCCACAGTTGCCTTCAGTAGAAAGCCTTGGATCACCGGTCGGTATTTGCCTATCTGCCTTTTGGGAATGAAATGCATATTCAGAGTTTTGTTTGTGTTCAGCTGTATTTGCTCTAGTATCGGATATGCTACAAGAGTCCCATTTTGGGCTGTCAACAAACAAATTAAACTTCGTTTCAAAAATATTCCTTTGGAATGAAAGTATGTATTTATCGTCCAAATTGTTCTCCTTGCAATGTTCTAAATAAAGCTGGTGAAGTCAATTCACATTAAGTAACGGAGATAGATATTTTTTGTTATGGTTTTTATTGCGCGAATAATGTAATCATTCAGCACAAAACATGTTAATACGATTAGTGATGCAGTTGATAATATCCTCACCTATCTTGTAAGGGCGATTTACGTGACGTCCTCGCGTGAACTATTGCGTGAACACTGCCCAATGAATGGAACACAGGATGAACATAACCTCAATATTTCACAAGATACAATGAGATTCTGTTTAATTTCAATTTGATCTAGTGCTTTAATTAAAGATTAAACCAAATTAGCTTCTAGACTGAGATTTGGCCGTTAAGGAATTAATGAATATTTGTAACAGACAAAATAGACATTTCAGAGTCATTGTAATGCAATTTTTATTACTTTTCACCTTGTAAATTGCACGTGATATTTTTTATAATTAACATATTCATTTATCAAACATTTATTATGTGAGCCAATACGCTAACACTATGAAAGATTTTTCGTTATGCAGGACGGCATCTCTACAAATGCATTTATTTTACAGCACATAATCGAGATTTTAGTGCCGCTATTGGTCGTTAAGGAATTAATGAATATTTGTAACAGACAAGATAGACATTCAGAGTCAATGTCATACAATTTTTATTACTTTTCACCTTGTAAATTGCAAGTGATATTTTTTATATTTATAATTAACATATTCATTAATCAAACATTTATTATGTGAGCCAATACGCTAACACTATGAAAGATTTTTCGTTATGCAGGACGGCATCTCTACAAATGCATTTATTTTACAGCACATAATCGAGATTTTAGTGCCGCGACAGTGCAATGTTTTATTTGTCTCCCGGACGATATTATATTATCGATCTATGTATCTCGACACTTAATATAAGACTGTCGTCTCTTTGTCTGTGGCCATTATGACGGCGAAAGCGCATTCTTTACTTGTGGTTTAGTGATTTTTTACACACCTTATTGCTAGAGCCACTGCACAGAGAGCCAACGGCTGGTATTACATGCCGTGAAACACGATCGCAGATTAATATTCCAATAAGGTCAAGTCACCTCGTCTAGTCTAGAAAAAATCACAACAAATAGTTCTTGGAATTTAGCCTTAAATATTAGCTTTCTCATTCCTGGAACATTTGCCTTAAATATAGAAAATACATTTTATACACAAGTGATTTTCAAAAAAAAACAGAATAAAAAAGAATATTTAGTTATAATTTTTTCAGTTATACGAGGGCGGTCTGAAAAGTGTTGTAACTAACACAGAGGAAGACTGTTTTATCGAGTTTTTTCATTTTATTTTCAACTTGTATTCTTTTAATACGATACACTTATTCCAACGATATTCAATTCGCTTAATCCCATCACTATAATACGACGAATCAAAAGCATCAAAATAGGCGTTTACTTATGCAATCACTTCTTCATTTGAAGAAAATCTTTTTCGACCAAACCATTTTTTTCATATTCGTAAGGTACATGAGGAAAAATTTCGAACCCTAATCAACTAATTTTGCCATTGCAATTGCCGACGAGTAAAAAACTTTTTTCTGGCCAAATGCGGTCGTTTTTCCTTTAATTTTTCATTCAGTTGGTCCAAAATCGAAGCGTATTACGCTCCTGTAATTGTTTTGCGCTTTCGGAGATACTCTATAAAGATAATACCACGAACATCCCAAAACACAGTGGCCATAACCTTGTAAGCAGACGGAACCAGCTTCGCTTTCTTCAGTACATTGCAACCGGCTTCTACCCATTGCTTTGAATGAATTTTTGTTTCCGGTGTGTAGTGGCGTATCTAAGTTACGTCAACTGTAATAAATAAACGCAAAAATTCAGTTCGATTACGCTTAAAAGGTACACTGAAGTGCTTACACGAATTCGTTTCTGGTCGTCAGTCAGTAAAGGCTTCATCCATCTTGCTGACAGTTTTCTTATAAGCAGCTGTTCATATATGATATGACTAACACGTTCTTTTGATATGCCACAAGTGTCGGCTATCACACGCACCTTCAATCGACGATAATTTAAAACAAAATCATGAACATTGGTGATCATTTCGTCAGTAACAACCACTTTCTGACGTCCTGCTCTTGATTCACCTTCGGTGCTCCTACGACCACACTTAAATTCATTCACCCAAAAACAAACTGTCTTATGTGATGGTGCATATTCGTCATGAACACGATCTAACTTCTTTTTGATCTCGTTTGATATTTTTCCGTCAATATGAAAGTGTTTCACAGCACGAAATTCTTTTTTATCCATATGCACTAAACTACCGAACTCGTTTATTGTTTATAACTGTACCATAGATAACTTATACATAGTATATGGGTAACTAAATACTAAATAGTGTAACCCTATCAGACTCATCTCTTGAAATTTTCAGGTACTAAATTAAATGGCGGCAAATTTTGAAATTACGCATAGTACATTCTTATCCAAAATTAATGGTTTTATTTTTATAGTTTGTGAACAAAATCCTAATAGTTTTGTAATTAACTTCTTCTATCTAAAATTACTTAATATAATTACGAAAAAGTTACTTACAAAAATATTATAGGTAGTTCATATACGTCTTATACAAATCTCTATTTCTGTTTGGAGATTAGGTATACTTTTTTTTTGGCAATTATGCACATACGTATTTTGAAAAATAATTAAACGAAATTCAATAAACCAACAATGTGTTTTAAAGGTAATCGAAAAGTAACATAAAGCTACATTACTTACAAAAATGTAATAGCCTTTATTCAAACAAACAAAAATATAGACAAAATACACAAAGCACTTTTCTGTCACCATTTTGTTCTTTGTTGGTACTTCTATTTTCTCCACTCCATTCTACTTCCTCATTAGTTGGACTTTTCTATTCTCCTTATGATTTCTTTGTCGCAATATCATTTCTAAAGTATATCATTCATGTACTCTCAACTGTTGCTCAGGACTATATGGCAGAACATATAAACTACAAAAAGCTATGGCTGAAATCTTGGTGGCCGTATCTATACATTAAATTAAAATTTTTACAATATACCTATACGACAAATGTGATATATCTCTATTGCTCCAAATGTTTACCCATTTAACAAATAAATCTACAGGGATTCCGAACAGAACATGAGCGATACGCCATAATGATTTCAGAAGGAATAGAATGGTAAAGCTGGAAATAAAAATGAGGTGTGGCCACCACACGACTTTCTTATACGTATGAAAATGTTACTTCCGGTCCGAATTTTGAAATTTCATTTATACAAAAAATATTCCAAATCCAACTCTAAATACTTTTGTACTCTTCATAAATATATATAGAATGCATAATTTACGACATATTTGCAAAAAATCGCTATTCGATAAGAGTAAAAGTGGTACTTCCGGTCTGAATTTTGAAATTTTTTTTATACAAAAGATATTTAGAAGTATGTTCTAAATACTTTTATACTCGTAATGTACCTGCCTAGAAAGCATGACTTGCGAGATATTCGCAAAAAACTGACTTTCGATAAGAGTAAAAGACCTACTTCCGGTAGGAATTTCGAAAAACTTTATTAAAACAATTTTTCTCAAATTTAATTTTGAGTACATTTGAATTCTTTATAAATTTGTTTAAACTTAGTAATTGACGAAATATTTGCAAAATTCGATTTTTTCACTGAAGTAAACTACTACTTCCGGTCTGCCGATTTTGCTCAAAATCTAATCAGTTCTCAAGAGGGAGATTATATTGGTAAATACAAAATTTGGAATTGATATCCACAGCGGTTTGACCGCTATCGTGGTCACACACACACACACACACACACACACACACACACACACACACACACACACACAGGCACACAGACACACAGACACACAGACATTTTTTAAAAACCACCTTTTTGGTATCAGGGGACCTCAAAACGTGGACATCTGCAAAAATCTCGAGGTCGAAAATTTTCATCATCACAATACTTCCTTATACTACGTATAAGAAAGTAAAAAGGAGGAATATGAAGAACATTTTAGATAGTGCTAGGATTATGGAAAATAACACGTATTTTTACTTTCTTATACGTAGTATAAGGAAGTATTGTGATGATGAAAATTTTCGACCTCGAGATTTTTGCAGATGTCCACGTTTTGAAGTCCCCTGATACCAAAAAAGTGGTTTTTAAAAAATGTCTGTGTGTCTGTCTGTCTCTCTCTGCGTGTGTGACCACGATAGCGGTCAAACCGCTGTAGATATCAATTCCAAATTTTGTATTTACGTGTATAATCTCCCTCTTGAGATCTGATTAGTTTTTCAGTAAAATCGGTAGACCGGAAGTAGCAGTTTACTTCGGCGAAAAAATCGAATTTTGACAATATTTCGTCAACTACTAAGTTTAAACAAATTTATAAAGAATTCATATATACTTAAAATTGAAATTGAAAATAATTTTATTTAAAAAGTTTTTCGAAATTCCTACCGGAAGTAGGTCTTTTACTCTTATCGAAAATCAGTTTTTTGAGAATATTTCGCAAGTCATGCTTTTTAGACAAGTACGTTACGGGTATAAAAGTATTTAAAACATAATTTTCAATATCTTTTGTATAAAAGAAATTTCAAAATTCAGACCGGAAGTACCACTTTTACTCTTATCGAATAACGATTTTTTGCAAATATGTCGTAGGTTATGCATTCTATATATATTTATCAAGAGTACAAAAGTATTTAGAACTGGATTTGCAATATTTTTTGTATACATGAAATTTCAAAATTCGGACCGTAAGTAGCACTTTTACTCTTAGCGAATAGCACTTTTTTGATAATATCTTGCAAAGTATGCATTATATAGAGATTTATTAAGAGAATAGAAGTACTTAGAATAGGATTTTGAATAATTTTTGTCTAAAGAAATTCTTAATATTCTATAATTTGAAACGCTCATACGTATAAGAAAGTCGTGTGGTGGCCACACCTCATTTTTTAATATGAGATGACACTTTCTAAGAAAATAATTTGTGGCGAAGTTCTTGGCATTATTTTGTTCGAATAGACCACGTTAGCATTGACTGTATCGCCACACCACCGCAAACAAAAATACTTTGCTGCAAATTATTTTATAAGAACATTTTGTTGCATAAATGTCTTCTCAAAGTAAAAAAAATCTGCAATACACGTTGGAAAAGGAAAATAATATCACAACCTTTTACAAAAATACACTTAAAACATATTAAAAATGTATAATATGTAGTTATACAATAACTAATAATAATACAATACAAAAAGTATATAACAATTATATGACACTTACCTAAAGTTGACACTCATAAACTTCAGCTATAATAGAAACAAATTTATAGAAACGAATGAAAGTAACACTCATTATTAAAAATAGTCACTTATAATACCATGAGTAGTCAAAGTTATGTCGATTATTTTTGTGGTGGTTACACGAATGTCTTTCATGATTGCATTTAAATACTACGAGTGCGGAGCACGAGTAGTATTCGCAATTATGAAAGACATGAGTGTAAAGCACCACAAAAATAGTAGACTCAACTTTGACTACGAATCGTATTCGAGAGACTATTCAATGAACCAAATCAATTTTTCATATTAAAATGACTCAAAATTTAGTTACACATGATTACGTTTCCATGTCAACAAAAAAACATTTATGTTTGTCATTAAAATTTTTGGAATCGTGTTCCTATTTAGTTCGTTTCGTTGAATAAAAACTGGTGTTTCTAAATAATGGGAACTGAGAAAAGATTTGGCACGAAATCTGAGGACGAAATCGATGCTGAAATTTGCGAAAATATCCCTTGGAACACGAAGAAATCCAAAGATTCAGTATGGAGACAATTTAGTACATTTTTAACAGCAAAAGGCTATAAACTGGATCAATCTACTTCTCCTGTGGACTTAAATGTCATCTTAAAGTCGTGGGCATGTAATATGAAGAAAAAAGATGGGTCCGATTATAAAGAAGGCGTCATCAAGCACATGTGGAACGTGACGGCGAAAATGGTTCAAGAAATGTTCTTCAATAAGTGGAAAATAAACGTAAACCCGTTTTCTGATGCAATATTTAAGTCAGCACGTGACGCCAGGGATGCTACAAGAAGAAAACTGCAAGCGTGTCCTGAAAAAAGAACCAGCAACGCGGCGGCACTTACAGAACCAGAATACTTAAATATGATACGCATATTAGATGAGAGTACCCCAGACGGTTTACAGAAAAAGTTTTTCTTAATAGCATCTTACGAACTAGCTTGGCGGGGAGGAGAAGGGGGCAACTGTTTCACCTATTACTTCAAGGAGGAACTCGATAACAAGGGAAGAAGAACTGGTAGAATTGAGTATAATCCAGTATTTTCGAAAACTGCGCAGGGGGGAACTAAATCATTGACAGGCAGCAAGTGGTTGATAGAGAATAAAAGCAATACCGATATGTGTCCAGTTAGGTAACCTATTTATATTTAATTTCAAGACGGTATAATTAATATTCTTCTGTTATTTAGATTGTATTATCTACTGAAATCGAAGAGAGGAAAAAATGTGAAAACAGAAAGGATGTTTTTGACACCGAATCCGTTTTGGGATAAAGTTGAGAATGCGGTGTTGTATAAGAACAGTCCAGTTGGTATATGTGAGATCAGTAAATGGGTGAAGTTATTAGCTGAAAAAACTGGATTAGATGTTAAAAGAAGGAAGATATCAAATCATTCGGTACGCTCTTCAACTGTATCATCTCTGGCGAAAGCTGGAGTCGGAGAGCAACAACTGATGAAAATAACGGGACACCAAAATCTGAATTCCATAAAATCGTACTTGCAGCTTGATGATGAGCACCACGAGTCGATTATCACCAAAATGCGAAGAAATTTTACAACAACAAATGTGTCATGTACAACTTCGACATCTGTCAGTAATAGTGACGGTATTAAGCTACAAGAGAAAGGTACTCCCTCGGGTACTCCCAGTGATAGCTCTGTTCCAGAATGTCTGCTGCAGCACTGCAGTAATGTTAGTTTTTCTAATTGTACCTTCAATATTGTTAGTAAATGAGTTACATTAATAAAAACTTTCACTTGTTTAAAATATCCACTTGAATACCTTCTAGGAAGATATAATCGCTGAAATTTCCTGTTGCTATGATACGAAAGTAAATATTTGCTATTTTATTGGTTCATATTTGAACAATGACAGGTGAATTGAATAGTCATATATAATACAACGAGTAGTCAAAGTATGCTCGATTATTTTTGTGGTGGTTCACGAATGTTTCCTTGCGCTTGAATATTAATAGGACGAGTGCGTCAGCACGAGTCCTATTTACAAGCGCAAGGAAACAAGAGTGATAACACCGCAAAAATGATCTACCATACTTTGATTACGAATTGTATTCGAAGGACTATTCATCGAATGATTCATTCATAAATGACGAACTGAGTTTTTTAATTTTCTAAAATTAAGTAGCTATTGCGTTGGTTTCCATAGTAGTATGTTTTCAACAAACTACTGTCAATGTAGAAAATTTTCTACGATTCGAATTTAATAAGTTATTGCAAGAATAAATAGATTTCTGATATGGAAAGCAATTCAAAAAGGTTTGGTGAAAAAGGTAAAAGTGAAATTGATGCTGAAATTCATAAAACTATTCCGGAAAACACAAAGAAAACAAGAGATTATATCTGGAGGCAATTCTCAGATTTCTTGTCCGAGAAGAGGTACAAATTGGACGAATCCACACCCCCTATTATTAAAATCTTGGGCATGTAACATGAAGAAGCAAAATGGCGATGACTATAAGGAAGGAGTGGTAAAGCACATGTGGAATGTTACCGCGTAGTTGGTGCAGGAATTATATTTTGAGAAGTGGAAAATAGTAATAAACCCGTTCAACGATATTGTCTTTAAGTCAAGTAGGAATGCCAGAGACGCCATGCGACGAAAATTACAGTCGTGTTCCGAAAAAAGAAGTACAAGTGCAGCAGCTATTACCCCAGAAGAGTTTGCAAATATTGTCGGCAGTTTTGATGAAGATACCCCGAAAGGCCTCCAAAAAAAATTCTTTTTTATAGCTTCTTTGGAACTTGCTTGGCGAGGTGGAGAGGGAAATAACTGTCTCACGCACTTCTTTAAAGAAGAAATTAACAATGATGGCTCCCCTACTGGCAGGATAGAGTATGATAGCATATTTTCAAAGACTGCGCAGGGAGGATCTAAGCCACTTTCCACCAGCAAATGGCTAATTAAAAATAAAGACAATTCTGATTTATGTCCTGTGAGGTAGGTGTCAGTTTTTGATAAATTCCTATAGGTATGTTTATGTTTATTTTTATTTAGGTTGTATCACAAGCTTATATCCAAAAGAGGAGAAAACATTAAGACGAACCGTTTGTTTCTGACTCCCAATCCTTTTTGGAACAATTCGAAATCGTCTAGTTGGTTCAAAAACTCTCCGGTTGGGATTAATGAGATGAATAAATGGGTGAAAAATTCTGCTGAAAAAGCCGGATTGGATGTTAAAAAAAGAAAAATATCCAATCACTCAATAAGATCGTCTACAGTGACAACTTTAGCAAAAGCTGGAGTCGGGGAGCATCAATTGATGAAAATTACTGGCCACGGCAATATAAATTCTATTAAAACTTACCTGCAGTTAGATTATGAACACCATGAGAGTATTATTGGTCATTTGAGAAAAAATATAACAAATACTGGATCCACTGCTGTAGCCTCTACTTCTAATATCACCAGTTCCGTTGCACTGTCCGAAGAAAGTGAGATGAAAGGCACTTTGAGAGAAGCCTTTTTACACAACTGTAGTCATATTAATTTTTCTAATTGCAATTTTCATTTATAAAATTATAATCCATCATGTAATTTTTATTATATAAGGTATTTGTACGTTATTGTTTCAAAAAATAAAAAAATTGCGACATATATCTGTCAAAAATATCCACCGATACCACTAGTGGTGATTTCAATGAAATACCCACTAGTGTAAATACGCAGCAGTATTTTTGTTGCTAGGACACAAAAATGTGATTCTTTGATTCTTATTAGTCATATTTTTACAAATGACACATGAGTTGAATAGTCAAACAATATAAACCAAAACTTCAGTTAAACACAACAAAATATTAAAATATGAATAAGTGAACACTTATGCGAAACCGACTAATTAAAATTCAACTGCATCCAAAATTGAAACAATAAAGGCACTAAAGTATAGGTAGCTAATTTAGTAATCTACACGACAGTACTAATCAGAGTCATCTGGTGAGGTTTTCAAGTACCAAAAGTTATAGCTACAAAGGTCTGATTTAAGTTACACCCCCCTGAATTGTACAATTCAAATGACGCAACGTATTTGGCTCAAAGTTTCATAACTGTCAAATTAAAGGTTATAAATTTCATATATTTGCATGTGTTCATTGAAGTGCCATCTCTGTATTATTTACCACACTTTTCAGACCACCATCTTAAACTCTTACATTTTAGAACATTTTTGAGCTCTACTTATAACAAATTGATTACCAATACTGCGCTGTTAAAGACAAATACCTCATCTGAAACGAAGCAAAGTTTTCAGAATGTCGGAATAAATATTAGAATTCACAGCATCCCTTCTTTCAACAAAATTACTTTGAAACAACAAATTTTCAATACATTTAATAGAGACACGTTTAATTGGCGACGTTTTGTATTTGTTCAAGTATACATTAGAATGGTGTAATATACGGGCACATTGGGATGAAGAGTGGAACAGTATCGTCTTTTCTGACGAATCTCGCTTTTGTTTGTGGGCTCATGTGGTCGTAGACGAGTTAGGCGTCGAAGAGGTGAAAGACAGTTTTTGAATTTTGCTGTAGAACGTGAGACAACTTACTAGAGGATTGATGGTATGGGCTGGAATTAGCATAGGAAGCAGGACTCCTTTAGTATTCCTTCGAGGCCACTTAAATGCTCAAATGTACATTAACGAAGTTCTGGAACCAATTGCTTTACCATATATCCGAGGGCTAAATAATGCCACATTCCAGCAAGACAATGCCCGTCCTCATGTAGCAGCAGTTACGTTACGATTCCTACAAGAAGCCAATATTAATATTTATTCCTCGTAGGCCTGCACGATCGCCAGATCTGCTGCCCACAGAACATGTCTGGGATATGATGGGTCGCAGGATTGGTATGTTACCTAACCCTCCTATGAACATACAACAACTACATGATGCCCTACAATTTGCTTGGAATGAGCTGCCACCAGAATCCATAGATCAACTAATTCGAAGCACGCCTAGGCGAACAGCAGAATGTATTCGGTTACGTGGAGCATCAACTTATTATTGAATTTTCATTATAACAAGTGCGATTTCTGCAATCGAACTTTAATCGTTTGTTACTCTCAACACCCTCAATATCTGTACAAAATTTGGCTAAGAAATAAAAACGTTTACAGGGTGATTGGTCTTTTTTTCTCATACAGTATAATTAATTAAGAAAGATGCCATAATAAACAGAACAGAACTTAAAGCTGAGCTTTGCGGAACGCCTTGTTGCAAGTATTATGCACGAGAAATTTTATTGTGTATTTTAACACATCGACGATCTGCTAATCAAAAAGTTGTTAAGGAGTTTTCTCCACCAGAACACCTCGTTGCATGTATAGAATACATTTTATTGTTGATCTTAGCACACCGTGATCTATCACTCAAAAGAGGCCATGAAAAAAGTATCCACAGTGCAATCCCCAAATGTTTCCATTAATAGAGTAAAGTAGGGGATTATGGAATACCATTTTTATTTCATTTAATTATTTTGAAGTGTATTGAGTAAAATATAAATAAAAAATATCAATGATAGCGCCAAAGGGTTTATTATATGAGACCACTGTGGCTAAGTTACAAATAATATACATAAACAAAAAATATTACAAATAATGAAAAAAAGCATTTCTTTCCACCGAGAACAATGGTCGGGTAATATGGAATAGATGTATGAGGGAATATGGAATACTGTTATTTTCGATATAAAAAAGTCTAACGAGAAAAATCGCAAACATAACAATCCTGTTCGGAATCGGCGCACAGTTCATGAGCCCAAAGTTCGCATCTTAGGCACTGTATCCAAATTTCTCCTCTCGAGTCAGTCGTAAAACGTTCTGAACAGAAAAGACATTCTGCATCATCTTGTGGGTTATTGTTGTTGCTTGGGAAATCTTCATAATCAGTAGAGTCATCTAAGATTGGGACATCTTCATCTAAATCATCCGACGATTCATCGTTTTCTACCAGTTGCTTTCTCGTTTTTTTCCTCACACTACTCAAAGTTACTTTGGTGTCATCTTCCATTTTGCTGGTTCCAGGTTTTGCGTCATTGGTTGGTTTTCTATTTCCTTCAAACCCAATGTTTCTTTTAACTTTGTTTTTTTCATTTTTTGATGTAAGTGACTCTTCCAGTTCATCCTTGTTTGGAGTTGAAGTCAAAAGTTTGGCGGTCCCCGATTTTCGACCTCTTGTGCCTCGTCGTTTTTTCAGAACAGGAATAGGAACTATGTCTTTCGGTAAAACTGGTTGTTCCTCTAGTCGTCTAGGCACTTCTGGATTTCTGTGTGCCCCCTCTAGGAAATCTTCTTCGGTAAAAATATTTCTGTTTACTGGAAACAGACCTGTTTGTCGAAATCCATTGATTGCTCTTTCGCCAGTTTGTATTTTCAGATATGCTTCACCAAAGAGTTCACTTATGTCAAAATGAGATATTGGCCGATTATTTTGCCGTAAAAATTGGCGAATTTCTTCATTGTAATAGGTTTTCAATGCCCCCATTACAGATTTATCGAGTGGCTGCATCTTGTGCGTTGTGTGAGGCGGTAAGCACAACAAAGTTACGTGATTTTGCCTTGCAGCGACAATAACATCCAAGTTTCGAGTGTGGGTATGATGGCCATCCAAAATCAAAAGCACAGGGTTTTCGGTACTTGGTCTTACATATTCCATAAAATGGTTGAACCACTGCGTAAATATATCTGTCTGAATCCACCCAGATGGATGGAAGGCAAAAACACTTCCTGGTGGAGCTCCCTTCTTTATTAATTCGCTTGAATTTTTACGAGGAAATATGAGCAAAGGGGGCACAAAATTGCCACTCGCACTCATACACAAAACACAAGTCACCAGAGAGCCCCGCTCTGCAGATGTTAGTGCACCGATTTGTCGTTTTCCCCTTTGTGAAAAAACCTCAGGGCATTTTGATTGTACAATGCTAAGACCACTTTCATCGACGTTGAAAATCTGATTAGCTGAAAAGTTTTTTTTTCTATTTCTGTCTCTAACAGATCAAAAAACTCGTTAACGTTTTGCTTGTTAAAGCCCACTGCTCGTGCAAACGACGTTCCCGTCGGCTTTCTGAGGCTTAACACATCCTTATGCCTTAATCTAAAACGATTTAGCCAGTCCTTACCAGCAGATTTTTTCAGTAATGAGAAAGGATGTGGAACGTTATTTCTTCTTGCTAACTGGAACGCAAGATTACGGACATCCCGCCTAGTTAATCCATAAAATGTTTTCTCCATAGCTAGGCAATGCTTTACTAATTCATTTTCCAAATGATCCGGCAAAACTGGTTTCCTCCCCAGTTTCGTTTGGCATACCTCACTAGCAGCTCCATCCTTCTTACAAAGTCTGTAAAGGGTGGCACGAGGCACATTGAATGTTTTACATGCTTTTAAATAACCCATTCTTTTGCTTCTAACTGCTATTATTGCCTTTTTCATGTTTTCCTCATCCCACATTTTACGTTGTGGCGAACTGGTTTTAGCTTTTCCTTGGGTTTTTTTGACCGCTTTAGGCATTTCTACAAAAGAAATCCAATTTTAAGATTTTAATTTATAGAGTCAGGTAATATGGAATACTATTTCATAATTCCCGCCCATATAAGTTTAGAGGTTAAAACGGATAAAAAAATGAAAGGTAGTTCAAATGAGCAATATCTCTGTACTAAAGCATTCCTACATCATTCGTCTACTTAATGAACCAATAACATTAAACAAAATTACTTTCGAAAGTATTTAAAATAAAATTTTAGTGTACTTACCAAAAAATATTAAGAACGTCGAAATCAGTTGAACTCTTACGACCACTAAATGGTGAATGTTCATAGACTAAGGTACTCTTGTGGAGCAATTTTGAACTTTATCGAGTGTTATTATAACAAATGAGAATAGATAGCGCTGGTAGTTTTGACAAACACATGGTATTCCATATTACCGGGTCTATTTCATAATCCCCGACTTTACTCTACAGATATAATCCTGATATCCAATGCGTTGATAAACATTAAAAAATACCATGTATGTCATAAATATTTTTAAATATGTCCTGTTTATTGAATAATTTATTAATTCCCTGTAATTTTCGTTGTTACAGCGGAACACTGGATACATGCAAGGAAAAATTAATATCCTCTTCATGAAAATTTTATATCGGCGAACTGCTTAATTAAACATCCAAGAGAAGTAGGTCACTACTACTAAAATACACCCAGGTAGGTCATTCAGTAGCTGCACACGCTTCGAAGGAGTTTTGTATACGAGTATTAATATATTAACTTGCTCAGGTTTTTTTCCCTTCTCTTCTTTTAGAACAGCGGGCGTTCCAAGATCAACTGTGCGTATAAAAGAGTCGTTAAAAATAAGAATCGCATTGTAATAAAGTCGTTACATCCTCTGCCGTAAGAACAACAGGGCGATAAAGCAAAAATATTTCCATGACGAAGTTTCTGATGTTGAGCGAATTACAAAAAGCGTTGTATGTGTAGCGCTTGTAGAATTTGAATTACTATCTGGTAACTGAACGCTTTTCTTTAAGTAGTTGCTTATTTTTTATGGCGCTTGACTGCAAAAGTAATTAAACACATTCTCAATTATATTTTACTTTACTGCGTCATGATGAAGCTTATTTTCTAAAACAAAAAGTTGGCATTGTTACAATCATGAACTGAAACAGATCAGAAACCTTTTCGGTAGTTTACTATCCAAGATTAATTTAAATTTGCTTATGTATGATGGTACACATAAGGTAACTTATTTTTTATTATAGTCAAACTAAAATAAATAATTATCAAACTATATAAAGTAAAGAACAGTACAAACAAACATTTTTGACAATATTCTAGACCCAGTGTGGGCACTTAATAAACTAAAAACTCTTTTTGGGCAAGTCCTGGGCAAGATATCGTCACTTTTACCTAATTCTGCACACTCATCGTGGACGTAACGAATACAAGCAATGTAAAATCTCATATTGACTTGAAGACATTCGTTACATAAGAAACAGAACCAAGATTCAGAACTTTTTGATTCCTTGTCAGTTTTCAGTCGGAGAGAAAATTTCCTACTTTTATCTATGAGATTTTCTTTTTTGTGAATAGAATAAGTCCTTTATTTCTTGAACCTTCCTCTGATTGCTGCTATAATTTTAATAGTGTTTACATTACTTTCAGGTGCAATTACCTAAATTTTGAAAGCAGTATCTGGATAATCTTTTTTAGGGGTGGATATTTTTATATTCACTTTCTTCCCTATATTCCTGCTTTTGTTTGGGATCTCAGAAATTGTTTTCTAAAATCATTCGGGTACATTTTTCTTTGAAATAATTTCACTTATGCTGGCACCGTTTTGAGTATTGAGTATTTCTGTTATCAGTCATACAAGCGGAACTGGATACCATATTGACATCAACATCATCGACTTTTCTACTTGCCTTGCGACATCTTCTTCAAAATGCGTAATAAGGCTTAGCGCCAATGCTGATATTTAGATGAAATGAAAATATGCCCGTGACTCTTAATTCGGAAATTATGTTAGACGGTGTCATGGTTTTCAACCAAACTTTGGTAAGGATTTCACAATTTGGGTTTCCAAGTCTGAGTTACCGAAAATTTCTTGTTCCAAAAAAGTTTTATAACTTTTAAAAGCTTCTTTGTCCATAGGTTCTACATTATGGGTGGTATTACTGAGAAGACAAAATAAGGAAATATCATAATTTTCTGCCGCTTCAATAATGCTAATTATGTGTGAATGGGCTCCATGGAAAGTGAAGGTGCTGAATTTCGATATTTTGCAAAGTGCTCGCGCCAAGAAATAAAAGATTAATTTCTCATGATCTCATTTAGTGTCACCATGGTCGTTGACCATGGTGACACTTTTAGCTTAGTTGTATACAAAGTGCATTGTGGTTGTTCGGAGGTTCTTTGTATCTGTGGATGAATGCAAAGACTCCGGAAGGAGTGGACTATTAACATCTCTTTAGCTTTGTTGTATACAAGGGCATTGTTGTATTTCGGAGGCATTGTAGTTCATTATGTTTGTATTAAGAGGGGCGTTTACCAACAAATAGAAACTTATGCAACTTATATTACTAGCGGGAGGGGTAGACGCAAGGGGGTGTGAGTAGGTAGAGCTAAACGATATTCGGTTTCGATCACAGCGCTTCGGTTTTATTCACAGATTCTGTCGCTATGTAAATTGGGAAAAGATGCTCCGTTCTGAAGAAAAATATTGGCGGTTCTAAACTAGTAATTTAATAGTAATAATAATTAAATACGGCTACCTTCAAGTAGGCTAACAGACAAAAGCTGGCCTTGACATTATAAATTTATGCCTTTTGAATTGCCAACCCAGATTTGAGATTCTAAAATTACAAAATAAATTTAAAAAACGCAAAACGGCGATGCCTTATGGGGCCATAGTTTTCGATAGGTAAAAGACGCTCCTCTTAAATGATACGCACATTATACCACCTTATGTGGATTATTTACAAGTCGATAGAGAAAAATCTAACAGCTGTTACGAGCCAGATCATGTGTATTTAGGATTTTTGAGAACTATGTTCATTAAGTGACTGCCTTTCGACAGTTTGTGTGTGTTTATGTTATACAGTAGCTGTGTTTTCATTCATATATATATACTTTTTACAAATAATTATACACTTAAATTAGATCTTGTGCCTTTTATAATAATAATTTGCCTTTATTTGAGAAAGTAAACCATTGATGAAAACTGGCGAAGTCTAGCTAAAGCTACTCATACTCAACCAGAGTCCATCAACTAATACAAAATAAACATAAAATAATAATCAAAGTAATAGACGGCACAAACACAGAAAAACAAAAAAAAACACAGAAAAAAAAACAACTCGGACATCAGAGCATGTGAAACTGTGCTCTTGCAAAGAAAAAAGGTAAGATGTAAGGGCACGACTGAACCCCGCGCAACTAGAGAGGCTTTTAATATCATCCGGTATACTATTATAAAGCGTAACGGCAGAATAACTGAAGGATCGCTGAAAAAGAGATGTATGATGACGCGGAACTGTGAGCAAATGTTTGAAACGCGTATTGAGAACATGGATGAAATGCCGTGGAATCAAGAAGCCACTGAGAGGGACGGGCGGAGACGTCGATTGAACAGCGCATGGACAAAGTTTGCCAGATGAAGTTTACGTCGGTTTTCCATATTTAACCACCCAACAGATTTCATACTGGTTGAAATGTGATCGTACTTCCTAAGATTACAAATAAGTCTGCAACAAGAGTTCTGAAGCTTTTGAATTCGCAACCCATCCCGCGCAACCAAACATGGACCATAAATGAAATCACAATAGCTAAGCTGAGATAACACTAGGGATTCACATAGTCGTCGCTTCAAAGAAGAATTTAAAATATGTCTATTCGCATATAAAACTCTCAAAACTCCATAGGACTTCCCCAACAAATAAGAAACATGTTCACTGAAACGAAGTCGAGTATCAACTAATAACCCAAGATCTTTAGCAACATCGGAAAAAGGTAAGAGATTACTCGAGATACGTAACCGCAAATTAGATTTTAAAAATTCAACATGACATTTAGAGCCAAAAATTAACACATTAGTCTTCTGCGAATTAAGTATTAAATTATGTTCAAGAGATAATTTGTTCACCTTAGACAAGTCTGCATTAATATTATCAGCCTCCATTTGGTATTCATGAAGAGGAAATGAATGAAATAGCTGTGTGTCATCTGCATAGGCTTGGACGTTACAGTGATCCACAGATGATAAAATGTCATTAGTGTAAATAATAAAAAGCAGCGGGCCCAGGATTGAACCCCGAGGAACACCGGATAAAATAGCGGAAGTATTTGAAACATCACCACGATACATGACTCGCTGCGTTCTTCCAGACAAGTAAGATCGAAGTAGAACAAGCGCATCATCACAAAATCCATAATATTTGAGCTTAGAAATAAGCAGTGGATGACAAATCGTGTCAAATGCCCTCGAGTAGTCCAAAAGAATAAGCACAGAAGTCAATCCGTTATCAATAGACGTCATTATTCCATTCAACACATAAGCCAACGCTGTGGCCGTACTAAAGCCCTTCCGGAAACCAGCCTGATAATGGGAAAGAAAATTATTGGCAGTAAAGAAATTGAATATCTGATTATAAAGAACCCTCTCCAATATTTTAGAAAGAACTGGCAATATGCTTATTATTCTAATGTCAGAGAAGGTCGTAGGAATTTTTTTTTTAGGCAAGGGCATACCCAAGGCCGATTTCCACATTGCAGGAAAATAGGACCGCTCAATACAACAATTTATAATGTGAGTAACGTAAGGATCAATGAAAGGACTGCAGTATTTGAGCATGGTTGCCGAAATATCATCACACCCATATGCATTAGTCTTAATACCATTAAGAATTGTATGGATTTCCTCAACTGATGCCAATGCAAACCCGAAAGAGCCTCCAGAACCATGATGGGTGGAATTATAGTAAGCAATCAAATCATTGGAATTATCATTAACAGATTGAACAAAAGGCGCAAAGAAATCGTTAATTTTGTGAACATCAGCCAAATGGTTGGGCAGTAGAGTCTCAGAGGAGGACTTGACATTAAGAGACCGAAGCGTGGTCCATAATCTTTTAGGATTAGAAGAATTGTAAGCAGTATCCAAATATTTCTTTTTTTCAAGTCTAACCATATTTAGAGTAAAATTACGAAGTTCTTTATATTTATTCCAGTCATCAACAGATCAAGTATTTTTAAAATGAGAAAGCGCCTTATCTCTTAACTTCATAAACATTCTCAAATTTTCAGTCAGCCAGGGAGCTTTTGGCTTAGTTACTCTAACCTCCACCACTGGAGCATGAAAATTAAACAAAGTAGTCAGAAATTCATTGAAAATATCAAGTTTCCGATCAATATCACCCTCCCAAATCAGGGAAGCCCAGGAGAGATTGTGCAAATCATTTGCAAAGGAAGCATAACATAGGTTTCTAAAAGTTCTGTAACGAATAAGTTTAGGAGCGGATTTAACGAACCTAGTTGATAATTCACAAAAAGCCTGTGATCAGATATCAGATCAGCCGAAATAGTACCAGTCGAAACAACCAGATCAGAATTGGACACAAATATGGGGTCCAAAAGTGTAAAGGACGTTTCAGTAATTCTTGTTGCTTCCTTTATCACTTGAGCGAAACCGTAAGATTCTAAACAGGCTCGTAAAGGGTTATTTAAATCAAATTGATCAACATTGAAATCACCAAGACAAATAATGTAGTCACTACCGGGATAAATATAAGAAAGAATATGATCGAAATCGTCTATAAAATCATGAATATTACTTCTTGGAGGTCTATAAAAATTTCCGATAGCAATAATTTTTGTAGGCAGCTTAATGCCTAGGATAATATACTCAAGTGAAGAAGCAACCGAAAAATCTAAATCGATAACCTGACAATTAAGGGAAGCTTTAAGGTAGGCCGCAACTCCCCCGCCTCTACCCTCCCTATCCCGGTGGTAGAAACAATACCCTGGTATGGTAAACACAGCAGGATCAGTACTCGTTGACATCCATGTCTCAGTTAACATAAGAACATCAAAATTGTTATCAAGCAGAAGCGCACGAAATTCAGCAAACCCAGTAAATAGTGAACGTACATTCAAACAACCAATCCTCATCAGTAACACAGCACCACAAAATACAAACTGAACAAATAATTATACAAGTATAACAATAAATAATTCTGTCAAAGTAACAAATATCGAGTATCAATACCCACCATCACCCCGACTTAAAAAGAATTAAATGGCTTTTCTAACTAGTAAAGTATAAAGCAAAAACAAATTGTAAAAATGAAGCATTATTCAATTAAACAGTACTATACAAAAAATAAGAAAAGATAAGACTATAAAGTCAAATACAAAAACATATACAATATTAGCACAAAAACAGTATAAAAATATAAGTACAAAATCATTACAAAAGGCAAAGAAAAACAAAGTTAGGAAAACATTAATAATAAGTAAAATAATTAAATACATGTAAATCAAATTCAAGAGCAATAACAAAAAAACAAGGAGAACCAAAGAAAATACAGATATATAAACAAATGATGAAAGCAAAGCTTAAGGAAACTATGAAATATTATTTAAATCTTCTAACGAATTAATTTTGTGTTTCTTATGACCAACCTTGACATATACATATAGTTCCATCGTGTGAAAAAGCGCTTCTTATACCAAACTTCTGCTGGGCTTTCTTAAGTAAATCATGTCTAGACTTAGTCAAGTCCTCCACTACCACCATGCCATCCTCCGGGAGTGTTGTTCAATATGATCAAGTCTATTTACTAACAATTTGTTCTCCCTCTCTAGCACCTCACACTTCGAGCTACAAGTTTTTAGCGCCAGTTCAACTTTTTGGTCGATGCTTATAATTAATCCCCGTTTTCATGTTTTTGATAAATAAAACATGTGGCGCTTAAGATCCCATGGCCTCTCGCAACGACAAACGAGTTACAGGTTGCAACGTCTTTGATTTTTGCTTTAATTATTGAGCAAGTTCAATGACATATTAAAGTGACATTCTTATTGAACTAAAACATCTAGTCAACGATAAAGGGAGGTTGCAATCTAAATTTACCTAAAATCTAATACTATTACGCAAATAATAATACTTGTTATTTCTTTTCAATGAAAGTAAATACATGTAATATAAATATTCTAATCAACTATTGCTGACCTAAATATTCTGAAATCATTGGGTATTATCTAACATAAAGCAGCATCGTTACATTCTGAAAATCACCAAATTATACACTAGATATGCGTTATGGCCTCCATTCATGCACACATCCACATACTTAATATACAACTAATGCATGGAAACAGAAATGTTAATCACGATCATCATATTTTATTCATCAACTGATATGCTTGCTCGTAAAACTATATACGAACACAATAATACACAAATCATCATCAGACATTTTCATTCTTATCCAATAGAAATATGTATATATGTACAACATTTATACGCTTTGTATTTCAATACTAAATGGCCTAGTTTAATATGTTATACATAAAATATTCATAGGGAGAATTGTCTGCTTGAGTGTGCCTTGTGAGTCGAAGTATTGAATAGTCAAAGGTATATCCTCTTCCTGTACATGGAAATATTCTATATTATCAGAACAAAAGCTCTACAATATATAGAGCTTACAATCTACAGAGGATATGTATCTTCCAACGGGTATTATTATGTATATTACTCGCATGTTCACCGGGTAAGGCAGTAGAGAGAAAATAGCAATGCGGAAAAATGATATTTCGGAGAGAAGCTTTTTTTACATAGTCACTTTGTTAAATATTGTCGGTTCACCATATGAAAAAAATATTCCCATATTAAAGAGGATTTCGGTTAGTAGAGATAAAATGTAAACTCTTTGAATACGAAAGACGTTTAGATACAAATTTAAAAAATAAACAAATTACACAAACAAATATTTTAATTGCTCTGTATTGTAAATTCTAAAAATATTCTGTATTATACAGAGTGTTCCATAACTTGGTGGCTGACCATAGTTTTAGTTTTTTAAATGGAACCCCTATATATTATTACATTTTTGTATTGCCCGTATAATTTTTAATCAAAAAGTAATAAGATAGTATAGGCCTGAAGTTAAGCTTTTTGACTTATTCCCATTTTTCTGAAAAATTTAGTGTTTAACATGAAAAATAGGGTCATTGTGTCTTTGAAGAATTGTTTTTGGAATTAATAGGCATGTTATACTGTTATTATAAAATTATTCAAAGAATGATAAAATTTAAATATTTTTTTAATAAGAATACACATTAACTTTGGGAGTGCACGTTCACATGTGCACTTACTGAGGAAACGCCACTGTTTGCTAATATTGTAAGTCTTGCTCACACCTAAATACATATTTATAATTTGGTTTCATATACAGGTGGTTCACCGGGAACTGAATCGATCGATTGTGGAAAAACTATAGCTAGAAATGATCTGAAATTTTGACACTATACTAAAGTCGATGGGGGCCATTCGCCTAAAATATTTTCAAGATGGTGGCACTCCGGGCTATACCGGAAGTAGGCACCAACTTCCTAATTTTAAATATATATATTGTTTGGTTTTTAGATTCTACGTGAAATTCTAAATATATTTCATGTATAATGTCATATATCTAAGTTTAACCCTTTTTGACTTATTGAAATTCTTATGTTAAATTTGACGTTTGCAGGCAGAAAATCAATAGCACTTTTTCCATATAAAGATTAATTTATTATTTAATATGAAGTAAATTCTCTCAAGTAGATGGTCTACTTAAATACTATTTGTATAAAATTGTTACAATTATTAATACAGAGTGTGCGAATTATACGCCTGAAAACAAATTTGGAAAAAATGCCAAAAGACAATTTTTACTTTCTTATATGTAGTATAAGGAAGTATTGTGATGATGAAAATTTTCGACCTCGAGATTTTTGCAGATGTCCACGTTTTGAGGTCCCCTGATACCAAAAAAGTGGTTTTTAAAAAATGTCTCTGTGTGTGTGTGTATGTCTGTCTGTCTGTCTGTGACCACGATAGCGGTCAAACCGCTGTAGATAGCAATTCCAAATTTTGTATTTACGTGTATAATCTCCCTTTTGAGATCTGATTAGTTTTTCAGTAAAATCGGTAGACCGGAAGTAGCAGTTTACTTCAGTGAAAAATCGAATTTTGCCAATATTTCGTCAAATACTAAGTTTATACAAATTTATAAAGAATTCATATGTACTTAAAATTAAAATTGAGAACAATTTTATTTAAAAAGTTTTTCGAAATTCCTACCGAAAGTAGGTCTTTTACTCTTATCGAAAATCGGTTTTTTGCGAATATTTCGCAAGTCAAGCTTTTTAGACAGGTACGTTACGTGTATAGAAGTATTTAAAACATAGTTTTCAATATCTTTTGTATAAAAAAGATTTCAAAATTCGGACCGGAAGTAACACTTTTACTCTTACCGAATAGCGATTTTTGCCAATATGTCGTAAATTATGCATTCTATATATATTTATTAAGATTACAAAAGTATTTAGAGTTATATTTGCAATATTATTTGTATACATGAAATTTCGAAATTCGGACCGGAAGTAGCACTTTTACTCTTAGCGAGTAGCACTTTTTTTCGAATATCTTGCAAAGTATGCATTCTATAGCGATTTATTAAGAGAATGAAAGTACTTAGAATAGGATTTTGAATAAGTTTTGTATAAACAAATTCTTAAGATTGTATAGTTTGAAACGCTCATGCGTATAGGAAAGTCGTGTGGTGGCCACACCTAATTTTTTTAAATTGGAAGTTGCAACTTTTATAATTGTATCTTATTCTACATTGAAAATAAGGATTACTTTGTATAAATATGTCTATTATAAAAATTGGTAGTTTTCGAAATATTGGCAAGTTAGTGTTTTCAACTTCTACAATACATACTGTTTGCATTAGTTCTTTTACTTTCTTATACGTAGTATAAGGAAGTATTGTGATGAAGAAAATTTTCGACCTCGAGATTTTTGCAGATGTCCACGTTTTGAGGTCCCCTGATACCAAAAAAGTGGTTTTTAAAAAAATGTATCTGTGTGTGTGTGTGTGTCTGTCTGTCTGTCTGTGTGTCTGTCTGTGACCACGATAGCGGCCAAACCGCTGTAGATATCAATTCCAAATTTTGTATTTACGTGTATAATCACCCTCTTGAGATCTGATTAGTTTTTCAGTAAAATCGGTAGACCGGAAGTAGCAGTTTACTTCAGTGAAAAAATCGAATTTTGCGAATATTTCGTCAACTACTAAGTTTAAACAAATTTATAAAGAATTCATATATACTTAAAATTAAAATTGAGAATAATTTTATTTAAAAAGTTTTTCGAAATTCCTACCGGAAGTAGGTCTTTTACTCTTATCGAAAATCAGTTTTTTGCGAATATTTCGCAAGTCATGCTTTTTAGATAAGTACGTTACGGGTATAAAAGTATTTAAAACATAATTTTCAATATCTTTTGTATAAAAAAATTTCAAAATTCAGACCGGAAGTACCACTTTTACTCTTATCGAATAGCGATTTTTTGCAAATATGTCGTAAGTTATGCATTCTATATACATTTATCAAGAGTACAAAAGTATTTAAAACTGGATTTGCAATATTTTTTGTATATATGAAATTTCAAAATTCGGACCGGAAGTAGCACTTTTACTCTTAGCGAGGAGCGCTTTTTTGATAATATCTTGCAAAGTATGCATTCTATAGCGATTTATTAAGCGAATGAAAGTACCTAGAATAGGATTTTGAATAAGTTTTGTATAAAAAAGTTCTTAAAATTGTATAGTTTGAAACGCTCATACGTATAAGAAAGTCGTGTGGTGGCCACACCTCATTTTTTTCAATAGTTAGCCATGACAGTGTTTACAAAATTATAAATTGTCATTCGTTGAAGAAAAGTTATGCCGGGGCGCTTAAATTATACAAACGATGATTATTTAGATTTAGTTATTATTTATGGGGAATGTAATAAAGTTATGTCAAGAACATGTGATACATTTGCAACTCGATATCCGCAAAAACGGAAACCATCTACCAATACCGTTAAACGTATTATAGAAAACTTCAGAAACTTTGGATCCGTGAGGGCAAAGATTCAGGGAAATAAACCAGTTATTAATAACGATAATAATATAATGCAAATGTATCACATGTTCTTGACATAACTTTATTACATTCCCCATAAATAATAAATAAATTGTACAATTTAAGCGCCCTGACATGACTTATTAAAATTATGATAAGGTAAACGACTTTTCTTCAACGAATGATTTATAATTTTGTAAACACTTCATGGCTAACTAATGAAAAGAGAACTAATGCAAACAGTATGTATTGTAGAAGATAAAAACACTAACTTGCCAATATTTCGAAAACTACCAATTTTTATAATAGACATATTTATACAAAGTTATCCTTATTTTTAATGCAGAATAAGATAAAATTATAAAAGTTGCAGCTTCCCATTTAAAAAAATTGTCTTTTGGCAATTTTTCCAAATTCGTTTTCAGGCGTATAATTCGCACACTATGTATTAAAAATTGTAACAATTTTATATAAATAGTATTTAATTAGACCATCTATTTGAGAGAATTTACTTCAAATTCAATAATAAATTCATCTTTATATGGAAAAAATTCTATTGATTTTCTGTCTGCAAACGTCAAATTTAACATAAGAATTTCAATAAGTCAAAAGGGGTTACACTTAGATATATGACATTATACATGAAATATATTTAGAATTTCACGTAGAATCTAAAAACCTGACAATATACAGTATATTCTATTTAAAATGAGGAAGTTGGTGTCTACTTCCGATATAGCCGAGAGTGCCGCCATTTTGAAAATATTTTAGTATTGTGTCAAAATTTCAGATTGTTCCTAGCTACAGTTTTTCCGCAATGGATCGATTTAGTTCCCAGTGAACCACCCTGTATAAATTACAGAATATACATTCATTGATGTATGATTTATTAAAAAATTATGTATTGTGTGCTTTGCTCATTTGGTGAGGGATGCAATGGTCGTACAATTGCATCCCTTTTCCATCAATTTTGTATGTATTTACTTTATTGTAAGTTTCTTTTTGTTTGTTTTTGCGTATAATATTAATTAATTAATTAATTAATAAATTATTATTATTATTATTATTAAATACTAAGTGTTCCAGTAAACCGTTTTCAAAATATTTAGGTGTATGCATACCTTTTCCCCCCACCCTGTATATGTTTGCTTTGATTTGGTGTGGATAAAAGCTTTTCTAATTTTTAGTAGTCACTTATCATGTGTTAATATGTACATATTTGTTATGTACTCTTAATGGAATATTGGAATTCTGTAGACTGTAGAGCAATAAAGCATATTTATTTATTTATTTATTTCTTAACTTAAGGTTATAGCAGTATATGTCATTAGACGTTAATTAGATCCAAAGTGCCTATAACAGTTCCCACGAGTATAAAAATTGGGTTTCTAAGAGAAAAAAGGTTATCATCCATCAGTCTGAAATCCTTAAGTACACATTTTTGAACAATACATCACACTTCATTAGTTATGAATAAAATTAAGGCATCTTTTGTGTATAATAAAGGGAACGTCTGATATCATCCCTAATATATAATTTATAATATGTCTTAGGTAACCCTGACATGATTTGCATTGCTACCTCGAGACCTTCCGAGATAAATGAGGCCATCTACAAGACATTTAACCTGCCTTTCAAGACGGATTAAATGATTAGGACACAGGGATAAGTTTGTGTAGTATCATGTCGCCATGATACCGGCAACATAACCGCCATGAATCACAAAACAAATTAATAACGTTAAAAGTTCGCCTCTAAAGGAAGTGCGTGTTGAAATTTATTCGTTTCACTTAGTAATCGTTTTCTTTTCGCGGTAATAAGATGAAAATAATATAATTAGCATTTAGGAGGGTTCATTGATGAAATTCCGAATCGATGCCCCGGACAGAATTTGGATAGATTTATTCCGAACTTTTGCAAATCTTGTGTTGCCTCACTTCGGCGTTTCCATTTAAAGTTTGTTCGTGCCTGTGGGCGATTTCTCAGTTTAAGTTATGTTGAACCCCCGAAACATGGTGATGGGAGTAATAGGACACTTTTAAAATAAAACGAGATTTATTTCTTTAATTAAATTTTGTATAATTTATCACGCGTTTTTTCACTACAAGAATTAGTTTTTAAAAAAATGAACAAAGTTATACTAATAATAAGATTTATTACTCTACAGAGTTTAGACTAGACTGACAGGATGATTATATCTAGTTTCATAGTGTGATATTATATTTGTCATTACATAGGTTAAACATAAGCATTCACAGTTCTTATGTCTGATTTTATATGGTGATAATAGCTATTTTTATTGTATTTAACTTCGTTTCTTTGTTGGATATGGACAAGAACCACACACACGTATGTCTATATACATGCGAGTAGATTTCTTCAAATTGGCGGCTTATATGAAATTGAAAAATTACTTGCTTTCTTTTTAAGTTAATTAATGAACTCTCATGCTTGCAAAGATCACTTCAGTTTGTATAAATAGACAAATCGAAAATTAGAGGGAAGGTCTGATTTCATTATCGGACTGACGAGCGGTGGCGAAACTAACATGTTCTTCGATATTGAAATTACTCTTTTCCCTAAGTTCATTAATTAACTTAAAAAGAAAGCAAGTAATTTTTCAATTTCATAAAAGCCGCTAATTTCAAGAAATCTGCTCGCATGTATATAGATATACGTGTGTGTGGTTCATGTGTATTAACAGATACGGCTAGAATTTGATATATGTGTTTAATGCATAGTAACTACATATTAAATTTATATATATATGGTAGTATATATATATATATATGGTAGTACCAATACATTTGTGGGGACAATAAAAAGAACTAACAATTATAAAACATATTCATGATTATTAAAATTTATTTAAGATGTCAATTTAAACACATGCTCAATATACAAGCGTGGAATCTGTTTGGTTGTAAAAAAGAATTGAAATATTACCTAATACATTGCACATTGGAATTGTAATAAGAAAAGCCTACTATTAAATAATAAGACAGATATGATTTTTGTTCGATCGTGTTGGAAACTGACACATTATTACTATTATTGATTAGAGAAAAATGTCAGCATAAAAAATGTATAATCTCGAATTAAATACAACGAAGTAAATAGATAAAACTAAAGATTACAACAAAGAATAAATTTAGAAAGGAGGGTTAATACCAATCACAAATATCCCAATAGCAGGATCACTGAATTAACAATTTTATGAAAGTAAATCCCATCAGCAGTTGAAGAAGGATGGATGGATAAGAATTTTACATACAGAGTACACAAAATTAATACACAGTAAGGTTAGTTATTTGAATTATATAAATTGGGGAAAATTGTTATGAATGTTAAAAATTTAGATGTAATACTATCATGATTATGAAAGTTAAAATTCATATTATATTAAATTGAACTTTATATACCGGGTGTCTGTTTCAGCTCGGCCACCGGCCATATCTCGGCAACCGTTTATCGTACAACTTGGCGAAAAAAATCTTGATAGTAAAATGGACCACGATAATGACAATAAAAATATTTTTAAGTTTCCAAAATGATCGTCAGGGGGCGCAATTCTCAAGATGAAATTCGACAATTTTTCACTAAATTCTAGATTAAAAATTTTACTAGCAACATTTTTAGACGTTTTTATACAACTTTCATTTGAAACTTTTTATTCTAACTCCCATACGAAGGGGAGGGTGGAGAGGAGTATGTCTGCGCACAAAAGTAGGTATAATTTTAGTTTGCCCCGACGGATTTTAATGTTTCTGGGCTCATTAGATAGAGAATTTTACAAAGAATTGAAGGATATGTAGTACGAAATTACGTGGCTGTCAAAAGAAACAACAGGGGTCACTGTTGTCAATGTATGTACTTGTTCTTTCTTTAAAATTTTAAACAGAACGTATCTTTTTAATATCGTAATATTGAAGCACATAAAAAGCAGAAGAGAATGACGAAAACCGGAAGTTGTTACCTTTTTTCTTGACGAAGATATAGTCATACGAAGACAATCCAGAAAAATAAAAAAATTTAAATATAAATTTATTTATTTATTGGGTGTAATAATTTTATTTTAATTTTAAGAGGGTCACTAGACAGTGTATAGTTCGCTTTCACTTAAATTTTCACCATAGTCTTCTATAAATGTATTAATTTCTCACCCATTTTTTAATTCATTGCATATGTTACGTTAGATTGAAATATTGAAATAAAATAATAATAATAGTGAACAGTGTAGTTTGCCTTTATTTTAAAATTTCCATCATACAACATGGCATATGCACAGTGATACTAAATTACATGATCATGAGATTACAAGGTGGGCCATGAAAATCGAAATGCAAAGATATTAGTGTCACTTGTAGATAAACTTTTTGAACGTATTAAGCAAATAAGCCTTTTTGGACACCTGTACATATTTATAAAGTTTATAAAATGTCGTATTCTAACGATAAGATAAATATTCACTTTTAATACATTTTATTGACGACTAAACAATAAAGTAGGTATTATATTAATCGCTATTGGTTAGTAATAGGACATACCCAGAGGAAATAATGAAATGAGATCCGGGGAATAATGGGACATAACGTTACCATTATTCCCTGCATTCCGCCAATAAGAACATAACGTTACCAACATTGTCGTAGTAACGATAGACAAGTTCGGCCATTTTACTAACTGTCTAACCATCAAACGTCATATCGATATAGTAACCTGATATTTTCGTTTAATTATTTTGATTTTTTTTTAGTAATCTTTAGTTAGTCGTAGATAAGTAGTGTATACTAACTCGCAATAATGACTATTATACCTTCGAGCCGAGTTACTCCCTCGCCGCTTCATGGCTCGGTTCGTAAATTCGGCTCTCGGCAATAATAACTGTCATTATTGACTCGTTGTATAAACTACTATTATATATACTAGGCAGAATATAGAACGAACAATATGATTTATTATTGCAGAACATACCCATAAAATAATCGAGCTATTACTCTAGTTTGAATATAAATATTACATTTGTGAATATTGCTAAAATTCTGTGGATTTGGTGTCGCGTCGAGTATTCGGAATCTTACTGATGATCAGATATTTCGAAATCAATCCCGTCTGGGATATTTGACAGTATTACGGGGCATCACCTCACTGCGGAATTCTATCAGAAAATGGACAGCAACCCTGACATAGCACTCCCAGCTGAAATGAACTACGACCCGCAGAACTACCTGTCACATAAGGGCCCTCGCCTCGCCCTCGAAATTTCTCCTCACTAGAACTCAGCCTCCACTCATCAACATCATGATCTAATCTTACCCAGACTATTAGTAAAAGGCCCAAGGCCTAACTTAAAAGAACCATGAGAAGAAGAAGAAGAGGGTATCTCTAGTATTGAAAGAAAGAAATGATGAATTGAATATAAATAGCAGAAGTAGGATAGTCGTAGTCTGTATTATCATTGTTATAATTACACTTGTTATAATGACACAATAAAGGTGTCACTAAAACTAATGAGTTTACTAGGTAAAGTAATCTTACTCCTACGGATCGCAGTTAGCCAGAGGCCGAACATTACACTTATTTATATACTCTAGGAACAATATTTGTAAAATGTGTATCTCAGTATCTCTTGAAATAGAATTTCTGCTTTTTATCTAAATACCGTACAGAGGTAATGTTAATGTAGGTAGTTGCTCTGGCTCTAGAAAAAGTCAACTTTGCTGTCAAGTGGTGCTAAAACAAATGCTTCGTGTTGTGATCACGTACTAAAGCATAGGTTCCCAAAGTGGGCGATAACGCCCCCTTGTGGGCGCTGCAGGTCTAAAGGGGGGCGGTAAGAGACCCAGAAAAAAAATGGGGGCGTTGTGTAAAGGCTTAGGGGGCGATTTGTAATTTCATCTAGAATCTAGGAGGACTCTTAGACACCGACTGAGCTCTCGACTCTCGACTAGGGATGGGCGATAAACATCGATGTTCATTGAACATCGATATTTTAGGATCGATGTTCGATGTTTTTGCATCGATGTTTGCAATTTAGATTTATCGATAAACTATCGATGTTAGAAGAAATATAGTGAACATCGAACTTTTAAGCTTGACAAAATGTATTTGCACTAATCACAAAATAAAACAGCGTCCTCTGTTGACAAATACAAAAATGTTTCCAAATTAACAGCTCACATACAGGCTACGAGGATGTAAAATTGTCTACGAATAAAAGAAGTATTTAAATTTCACAGTGCTATATCATATAAATTCGAATATTTCATTTTAGGCTCTTTTAAATATTACTCAGTATAAATATTTAAATAATATATAATTAAATACATAAATTTATAGTACTTTTAATGTGCAGAATAAAAGTTAAATTATGTATGCATGCAGAATAAGTGAAGGAGGTAAACGTATTTTCATAGAAAAAGAAGGGAGATAGACATTACCGATGTATACTTCTTCGGGAAATTCCCTAGTGCGTACAATCATACACGACGATACACGTATTAAATGCAAGATGACACATCAGAAATATAAAACCATATCCATATGTATCTCGGTATTTGCCAGCGTAGTCAAAAAAAAATGCAAGACTATAAAATCCCAAATAAAAATCGTTCTCTTAAAAAGCTTTGATACACGTAAATGTATATATTTTTTAAGTATCAGACGATTTAAGTCATGTGGTTGTTTCATGCGTAATTGCATAATATTGGTTTTTTTATATAGTTTTTTTTGAGTACTTTCTAAAGTTAACTACATATTATAAATGTATATATTTCTTTTATTATTTTTTTTGAATAGTGATATCTTTTATATCATTTTGTTAAGGACGTAAATTAATTAAGTTATAATAAAGTTTTTGTTAAACTGCCAAAAAATAAATCTATAAATATAATTATCGATGTTTAAAAACATCGATGTTTGGTAGTCGATATTTTGCAACCATCGATGTTGATCAACGATGTTAACATCGATGTTTGATATCGATGTTTACCCACCGATGTCCCATCCCTACTCTCGACTACAGCTTGTGAACATCAACTAATATTAATTAAGAGATTGCTCAAACCAACTCGGTTCGATATTTCTCTCCGAGTAGTTCATATATCTGTCCTGTTTTATTGAATAAATAAAATAAAAAACATATCAATCGGTCGCTCCGTTTCGAAACGAAAAGAGACACAAACAAACAAATAAAAAGGCAACTGTATCAATCGGCTGGTTCATAGAATACTTGTTCTTACTTGTTGAGTACGATTGAGCGTCGAATGAGATAAACGAGTTTATGCATGTTTGTCTTATTCCTGTCGGTGCGTGCTGCTTATGCAATCCTATATAAACAACGTAATATTTATTTTATTTTCATTTGCGGTTTCGCGCGTAATAGATAAGCAGTACTTAAGTTCAACACTTATACTTACGTATTTCTCAAAACAAAACAATGTCGGAAGTAAAAAAGAAGAGACGGCAATACTGTGCGGAATATATTAAATTCGGATTCATTGAAAATCCTACAAACCCATCGTCGCCTTTGTGCCTTCTATGCCTAAAAACATTTTCGAATGAAGCAATGAAGCCTTCAAGACTTCAAGATCATTTGAATAAAATGCATCCAGATAAGAAAGACAAGAATGTAGCATATTTTCAAGACCTAGAGAAGAAGCATAATACTCGGCCAAGTGTAGCAAAACTCTTTTCGGCGGCTGCTAAGCAAGATGACGACGGACTTCGAGCTTCGTACAACATCTCTTTGTTAATTGCTCAAAAAGGCAAACCACACAACATCGGAGAAGTGTTAATTTTGCCAGCAATAAAGGAAGTAATAACTACTGTGCTTCATAAACCGGCCGCAGATATTATCGGAAAAATTCCTTTGAGTAATAATTCTGTGCAAAGACGAATTGATGAAATGGCCGGAAACATAGAAGAATCATTGTGCAATCATCTGAGGACTAGTCAATTCTCAATTCAGCTCGATGAGTCCACTTTACCAACTAATGAAGCATTGTTGCTGTCTTACGTGAGGTTTATTAAAGATGAGAAAATATGTGAAGAACTATTGTTTGCTAGAAATTTAGAGACCGATACAAAAGGCGAAACCATATTCAATACATTGGAAAAGTTTTGTGATGAGAAAGAGATTCCCTTGAAAAATATTATATCAGTTGCTACGGATGGCGCTCCGGCTATGACAGGGTGCCATAAAGGCTTCATAGCGTACGTAAAAAATAAAATTCCAGATGTCCTTGCTGTACATTGCGTTATTCATAGACAACATTTGGTTGCTAGAAATTTAAGTGAACGACTATTTCAATCACTGCAATATGTCATCAAAGCAGTCAATAAAATCCGTAACTGCTCTTTGAATGATAGATTATTTCATCAGCTTTGTGTTACTAATGACGAAGATTTCAACCGTTTGTTGTTTCATACCGAAGTTCGTTGGCTATCAAGAGGCAATTGTCTGACTCGATTTTACAACCTGTTTGACTCTGTGATAGAGTTTTTGGAAACTAAAGATACAGAATTGCGCAACAAGCTCATTACATCAAAAAATGATATAGCTTACATGACAGACCTGTATAAATTGTTCAACAACATGAATCTCCAACTGCAAGGCGATGAACTAAATTTAATTAAAACAAAAAATGTCGTTGCTGCTTTCGCAGCCAAACTGCTTCTACACAAAAAGAATATGGGCAGACGTGAGTTTCATAATTTTCCGAATTTATCAGTATCCTGCAGTAACGACGACTTGTTTGCCTACTGCCAACATTTGGAAAAGCTCCACATTGACTTCACCGAACGATACCAGGATATTTTGAACTTGGAAATACCAGACTGGGTGTTGGATCCGTTTTCAAATGTCAACACAGCAATATCACCACATCTGGAAGAAGAACTTATAGAATTGACAACGAACGAGGAAATAAAAATCAAGTTCAAAAATGGCTACCAAGAATTTTGGCTACAAAAACCGATCCCGCAATTGTACCCTGGATTGTGGTCAATCATTCAACGATTCTTGATAGCATTCCCATCGTCATATTTGTGTGAACGTGGATTTAGTGCTGTAGCAACGCTGCTTACTAAAAAGAGAAATCGTTTGCATGTTACCGAACGTGGTGACTTGCGGCTGTTCTTGAGTAAATTGGAACCTGATATCAACAAACTTATTAAACAGCATCAGATTCATCCTCCACATTAGTTTTTATATTAGAATCGATTATGTTTGTTTTATTTTGAATTTTGAATAAAAGATACTTTGTCTGAATACTATAAAGTTGCGTTTCAATAATCATTCTCATTGGCAGGTGTAGCCCGTAAAAGTTAACTTGAGACCTGAGCGCCGTTGTGTACTACCTACTACGCTCAGGTCTCAAGTTAACTCATTCATTCTAAACGAGACTTTTACTATAACCCATAGTAAAAGTCTCGTTTAGAATGAAATGTTTAATCTCCGCTAATATAGCTCACAATAATTAATTTAATTTGAAGTTATAGTGGTTTTTGAGTAGGTGAAAAAATGGGGGCGCTAAAAAATAATTTATTCTCAAAGTGGGCAGTAGGCAAAATAAGTTTGGGAACCACTGTACTAAAGCAATTTGTGTTTATCTAAATGATATAACAACACAATTCGAAAAACTCTCGTATAATCAACAAGTCGTCTGCCAGAATATAAATAAATTATTAACAATGCTACACTAGGACATTTTGGATTTTTTGTATAACCATCGAACAAAGTTACTCAACAAATTGTCCTAGACAGAAAACAACGACCGGACATATCCAATAGTAGTAAACAAGAACAGGCACATGCCACTTAATTACTTGTTTTCGAGCCCCACGAACTTGTAACTTATCGTGCATAGGGTACCACACGATAGTAGCAGAAGGAGGAGGGGAAAGACGAGAAATTCGTTATTTAATTGGGAGAGAAGGAAAGGAAGACGAGCAGAAAGTAAATATGATAGAGAAGACGTAAAAACTACGATAGAGAAAAACGAAGAGAGAATAGAAAATGAAAAGCGAATGAAAAACAAACAACTCAAATGGTAATTCGGAAAAATCAAATTCCGAATAAGAAAGATGGGGCGCAATGGCCGTTGCTTTGTAGTAGTCGTCATATTAGACGATCGATATGGTCGCCTGGCAACGTGCTTTACTATCACAACCAACCCGAAACCGTCCGTTGACGTTGAATTTATCCCTCGTATACAGGGTGAATTTATGTGTGTTTATTATTAAAATGGAAATTGTAATGTTCAGCTTTAAAGTTTAATACTCGCGAAACAACTAAAATGTAGGTTAGTTGAATCTTTATAGTTCTATCGCAAACATTTGTTAGAAAACTTATTCAATAATTTTTTAATATATATTGAACAAGTATTAGAGGGTTAAAATATTTTTATAACCTTTATTGTAAATAATATAAATATCCCACGTTCTGGGTGACCAAAATGAACAAGTATTATGGCTGAAATATCTATATAAGATTACCTAACTCCCATGTTAGGTCAGCCAAATATATTAATAATTGTTAAGTGTTGTTTTCAACACTCAGTATTATGATTTGTAACAATGCCCCATGTTCGGATACCAAAATGAACTAATGTTTGAAAGTGCATAAAAATACTATTCACTAATGTACATCAAATTCCACTTTCGGACGCTAGATGAACATGTAATTGTGCTGAGATATATTTTAATATCACCTAAACCATATATTCTGGTGCTAAATAAATCAGTATTTTACTCTATAATAAATTCAAACTTTGTTTACTTTCTTTAAAAACTCAGGCTAAGCTCAAATAATTCAAATCATAATATTTTTCTCTTTCCTTATATTTATCAAACTGGTAGGAATATATTTTTAAAAACTAGACCAGTATATTGCATAGGTGGGGGGGGGGGTTCTTCATGTTCAATGTCATGGATTTCTAACCTTACTTATAAATCGATTACCTCTGATTTGTTTAACAAAATTCTTTATGTAATACTTCTTTTAATCTCAAAGGGGTGTATAATGTTCGCTGTATCTGGTTATTTGATAAGAAATAATATTTTTCCAACTAAACATGTAAGTATTTCTAATCTTATTTAATTTATTTATGACAACATAAATTTTATATTTGTTTTGTTTTAGGCTTATACAACTTCTATTAACAGATGATCTATTAAAGGTTAAAAATAGATAGTATTTCAAATGAAGGAAAAATAACAATCTCAGGATAATAAATGTATATTAATTGTGCTCCTCAATATAACAGTATATTATATATATACAATATATTATATATTATATATATAATATAAAAATTGTCTAATTACGATGAAACTCTGTACATCTGAAATAATGCAAGTTAACCTTTATGAAGAATGATACTTTTATGGTGAGTATGTTCATTGAATGACAGTTTGTTTATTTTTAAAAATCAATAATGTTTTCCAATTCTCAATATAAATATTCAATTCATTACGTTATTTCAACGGATAAGATACAAAATATTATTCTCGATAAGGTATTTCTTCTACATATTACAATATTGTAATAGGGGGGATAAGGGGGTAATTAAATGATAATAAATTAAATGAATAATGTTCTTATATGAGTACTAAATCGTTGTTCGAATTTAAATCTACCGGCTAGCTAAAGTATTCTCTACTTTCTGAAATAATTATGTTATAGTTCTTGGGTATATGGGTATCCCAGGATCGTCCTATGTGAAAAGTACTAATGAATTGATATTTCAAACTTCGCGGTAATCAGCGTATAACTCCACCAGTTCAGATTTGAATTTATTAGGTAGGGAGTAGACACTCGTGTATGCAACTTGTTACTGTGATAATAAATTAAAAGTGATATAGTTATTTCAGTGGGGTATTCTCTAAATGACTCTAATAACCTATCTCGGGTCGTTGAGGGGGTTCTGAATTACCTTAGTCCTAGGATACAGCAATCCTCCAGTAAGTGCGAAGTTCTTGAAGATTCTAACCTGAAAAGATTACTTTGTGGCACAGCTCTAATGCCGATGCACAAAATAAGATATGTGTACCTCTTATTTATTTGTGAAACAGGATTTATCAACGGTGGAAACAAACACTTTGTTTTCATAAACAAACAGATCTTGATTTATTAAAACTGATGATAAATGAGAAACATAATACAACAATGATCTTGAAGAGAATTATTTGACAATTAAACAAACAAAGAAAAAAACAATAAGTGTGCATGATATTGTGGCGTTATCTAATACACTTTGTAGTTTATACAAAAACATTTTTATAGGCAAAAGTTCTACTATTTTGAAATATAGACATCAATGGCAATGTAGGCAAATTTGAACCTTATGTGCATACACTTAACTTTGAGTGCACGGAAATGGAATAGAATAAATTGTATTGTAAGTATGTCCTGATATTTTATTTAAATAAGCTTATACTGATTGAAAATGTAAAATGACCCAAAAGTTTACGTTAGGTATACTTTAAGAGTTGACTTTTATTTATGATAGAGAATTAATAGGATTGAAAGATGTTACATATGTTTGACCTAGTTTTTGGCACGGAATGTGCATACAATATTAAATAGACTTGGTACCTTATATGTTACTAATTCCTTATTTGTTGGAGACCAGGTATTACGGGCAGTTGGAGGTGTACTTCCAGGTGTGTCAACGACTAATGTCCTTCTTCGGATTGGATTTAACAGATGCCAGGTGAGTGGGCGTTTAGTATATTCTTGACCTCGTTTGGTTTGTAGATGCGGCGTAGTAATCTCTCCAATGTTTATTCTTCTTTTTCAGCTTCCGTATTATTTGGTTCGACCTTGGATTATGGTTAGGCGCGAACGTCTTCAAATGGGCGACCTTCTTGTGTCACTTGGAAGGTCACACAACGTGACTTTTACTCGCACGTGAAAAATTACTTTGTCGGTGAATGATCGATAAGAATAATCGAATTTGAATCGAATGAAGAATTGGAAATCCAATTTGTAATTGGAATGCACTGAGTCGTAATAATAATTAGAATCGTACTCGTAATTGGAAATCGACTGATGACTAATAATAATTGGAATCGAATCGAATGGAATCGAATCGAATGAATCTGCTTTAGGCCGTGTGTGCCTTTATATATTAATTGTGTGTTGTGAGAGTCGCTTCCAAGGTAACATATACGGTAATTTTTTACAAAGTCTTATTACGGACAAGTTTATTTTGGAATATTTGTGGAATAATGTTTTTTATTAGTTACATTTTCTCATCTTTCAATCGGTGAAATAAAATTATTTTAATTAGTTTTCTATTCGAAAAACATATTTTTTAAAATTTAAAGGGCCAATTTAGCATTTCGACTGTCATATGTTCGATGACGTCATGGACGCTAATAAAATTAATTAAAATATCAAAATTTTGGATTAAAATGCCTTTTTAGTAGAACCTATCCTTCACAAATTATACTTTTAAATACATTTTATAATTACTCACCTTTCAATCCTTTCAAATATCTTTATTTATATAAAAAATTGGTGTGGATACTTTTTGAATTGTTATATCTAAATGGTCTTTTAATTTATTTATGAATTATTGCTATAACATGAAACTATGAACTTTTCTTAATATTTTAACACCTTTTTAAATTATCTATCTAGCTTGTAATTAATATTTATAAACTTTTCTTTTACCTATGTTGACAACTGTCAAATTATTCAAAATACTTATTTAAATATTTGGACTCAACTTACAAATATGACACTGAAAAATATTTCAACGTAAATACGTCTTGATAGACTTTGTATCTGTTAGGTTTTATTTATAATTACTTTAATTATGTATATGAAATATTTGAAATTAATTATGATTCGAACAATATGGCGCATCAAAATTCGAGAAATGAAATGATGCTTAGACCAAATGTGGGCATCTAACAGATTTATCGTTTGTTGTAATGATTGTAAATTGACAACATGTTTATGGGGTAAATGTTTTTTATACTCAACATTAGTTTATTTTGGTTTTTAGCAATGCATTTTTAGTTAGAAATTAGTCATGTATGTGCTATACTTTTAACAATGTTTGGGATGATGCTTTCGAGGCTATCAACCTTGCTTTAAATTAAAACCTGTAACTTTAAAATGGCCATCATTTACATGCTCATAGTGTGCTGGTAAATGTTAAAACTTGAAATTAAAATTGACCATTTGTAATGGCTGTCAAATTCATTTTATATTATTACTTTGCCTATATAACATTTTACTTATCATTGTTGTATTGTGAAAATATGCTAATTATAACTATAAAAATTAGAGTAATTTGTTTAATAACTTTATTTAGTATTTAATTCTAGTCTTACGTATTTCTAAAGGGGGTTTCAGTTGGGGTTCCTGAAAAGTGTATTCATTGGTTTGGTTTTTCTAATTCTGGGGGTGATTTGCTTTATAATATTCAAAATTAACTTGGGTTATCAGAATATACTAGTTTCGTTAGTCATATCTGCATTATTTTTCAGGGACTTTTACCTGTACTCTTATACAAGGGTCTCATATTAAGCATCGCCGATGTATTTATGGTTGCATGTATTCAAGGGGTTTTAAGGGGTGACTGTATGTTTTTGTGTGTGTTTGACTGGTGTTGTCTCATATTCAACACTAGTTCAATATCATGTGTATTTTAATTCGGAGAATCCTAAATTATTTTGAATATAAATTTCAATACGGATTTTATGTTGATTATACTGAACTCATACGATAAATCTGTTATTATATTAATAAATAAATATCTCATATAACCTTGAACTAGATAAGTTAGATGTTTCACACAATTTGTCCAATTGATGATCCTTTTGTGTTTTATAGATTGATAGTACCTTGATGGAACCAATCTCCTTGATTATGTATCGTGATCCGGAGTGTTACACCTCCCTACGTGCTTGGAGATTATGGATGTTTCCAAAACTACCTGCTACTATTACTTGCGGTTCTTGAATATTATAATTTGGCTGTACCTTAAAATAAAAACACTACTTCGGGAATGAAAAAACACTTCTCAAAGCTACCTGGACTGAATAACTATTAATATTGCATCGATTGGATAAACTTGAAAATATCTTCGACTCTTGGAACTGGACAATAGCTTACATCTCATCTAATTGTTAAACTTGAATTATCCTCGGACTCTCTCGACTGGAAAATAATTTACAGCTCATCTACTGGTTAAAATTGAATTATCTTCGGAATATTTTTGAAACTTCATATTATTCAATTGTAAATCACAATGATGTATTCACACTGGTTCGGATCCGGTTTTTATAAATTTGTGGTAAGTTATTTTTTTATATATTATCAAATCTTCTTATTATTTATAGTATTTCAATATAAACCACTTACAGTTCTCTCAGTGATATATTATTTGCTTGGAATTCCTCTCGACGTTGGAAATTGTTAACAATCTTCTTTATTGCTTTGATTATGCTTTATTAACATATTTAATAACTTTAATAGCTCACAGATATTCAAATATGTATAAATTTTGATGTTATTTACTCCACATCAAAATAATACATCCGCACTCAACTTAATAGAAAAATTCTCTTTTTATTTATTTCCCAAATTACCTTGACGACCTTTTTTAAACTTTTTGAATTCTCCAATGAGAAATCTACACCTATCCTTTAAAAATCAACATATATCTTTTATACAATATGTCTCACTAAGTTGGAACCATATGGGAAACTTTTTTATTATTAATTTTAGGGAAAAAAGTTATTCTTCATAAAAACTTCTGCATGTTCTAAAATCTAAAATACAATCATCAGATATTAAATTGTTTCAGTTGTATACTAGATATGTCAAAAATATTAATTTTACCCAAGAGTAAAGTACCTTTATATTTGACAATATCGAACAACTTTATTAAAAAAAGTTGATTAGAACTAAAAATTACGTTCAAATATGCCATTACATCCAGTTATATGGAAAAACTCATTTTTTCAATTTATTGCCTACAATAACAATGCAAATTTAACTGTAGTTACATATTATCTAGGATGCACTGACATACAAATGATTTGTTGTTTGCTAGAAAGGTTTGACAGCGAATGTCAAAACGCGTTAGAATTTATATGACACATAAACATGGTAGGGTTATTAACTTGTGAAGAGAAAATAGAAATTGTTTTGATTGTGCGAGAAAAGTATAAAACGCATAGAGAAGCAGCAATTATTTTTAATAATAGATATCCCAATAAAAATATTAATCATTCAACTGTTACGAAAAAAATAAATAAATTTAAGAGTACTGGAAGTATTAAAAATAATCATAATAGAAAACGCCAAAAGCTGGTTGCCGATGAGAATACGCAGTTTGAAGTAATGCTGTCTGTTGTAGAAAATCCAAAAATGTCATTGCGCAAAAGGAAGTCGTTGATGCAACAAAATGTAAGTAAAGATACAGTGGCAAGAATTCTAAAACTAAATAAATACAGACCATTCAAACCAAAAATCGTTCACACATTAAAAGATAGGGATTATGACAGGCGCTTTGATTTTTGCTCACTCATCCAAGGAGAGTTAGAAGAGGACATATAGGCGTATAATTTTTTCCGATGAAGCAACATTTTCGTCAAATGGAACTGTCTCGTCACAACATTGTGGCTGGTGGTCTAAAGATAATACCAATTTTATAATAAAGTCTCATGACCAATATTCATTTAAGACGAACGTATGGTGTGGCATTTATAAGAACAGATTAATAGGACCTTTCTTTTTTCATCAACCAATGAATGCCGAACGTTATTTACAGTTTTTACAAACTTACATCAATGACTTCATGGACGAACTACCCATACAAGAACGTCAATGTATTTGGTTCCAACAAGACGGTGCCGCATGCCACAGTACATTAAATGTTAGGGAATATCTTGAACATATGTTCCATGGAAATGTTATTCACAGATACTCAAATCTTTATTGGCCTGCTAGATCCCCTGACTTAACCCCCCTTGATTACTTTTTATGGGGTTACTTGAAACAAAAAGTTTACCAGAAAGGGCCGTTTCAAGATGTTAATCATTTGGAGAGGATAATTATAGTAACATGCCAAGAAATTTCTCCAGAAATGATAAAGAATGTATTACGTCAATTTGCCAAAAGAACGATTAAATGTATTGAACGAGAGGGTGGATATGTCGAGGCATTAGTGGAATGAGTGAAAATTAAATTTCTATTTACTTCTATTATTAATATTATATTAGTTACACAACTTTTTTGTTTTTTCTTATTTACAAAATAAATGCACATGCATTCATTACGTGTTTAAATTGCGAAATTGTTGTATAGTTTTCTCCCACAATCAAAACAATTTCTATTTTCTCTTTACAAGTTAATAACCATACCATGTTTATGTGTCATATAAATTCTCACGCGTTTTGACATTCACTATCAAACATTTCTAGCAAACAACAAATCATTTGTATGTCAGTGCATCCTAGATAACATGTAACTACAGTTAAATTTGCATTGTTATTGTAGGCAAAAATAGAAAAAATGAATTTTTCCATATAAATTGATGTAATGGCATATTTGAACGTAATTTTTAGTTCTAATCAACTTTTTTTAATAAAGTTGTTCGATATTCTCAAATATAAAGGTACTTTACTCTTGAGTAAAATTAATATTTTTTGACATACCTCGTATACAACTGAAAAAAATTAATATATGATGATCGTATTTTAGATTTTAGAACATGCAGAAGTTTTTATAAAGAATAACTTTTTTTCCTAAAATTAATAATAAAAAAGTTTTCCATATGGTTCCAACTTAGTGAGACATATTGTATATACTTTTAAATATTTATATCCATTTAATTTTATATTACACACATTATTTATTATTTTTCCATTAAAAAAACCTTATTTTAATGCATTTTTTTACCATTTATATTCTATTTTAAAATACCTATCACAGGATCTGTCAAAATTAAACTGTCACTTCCATCTGTTCAAATAACAGCGGGAATCTTAATTCAAATTTACTTATACTCAAAATCAATTAGATTATTGTATTTTACTTGACATATCATCGTTAATTAAACAATTTTGTACAAAAGACATAATACATAATATTTTATAACAATACTAATATTTTTACATTTCTTCCTAACAGATTCAACAATTATGACATAGAAGAAAGAAATCCTTATCATTCCACGACTGTACGGGATGAACCAAGAAATCACATCAAATATCAACTATTACAACGTAACTTTACAACTTTATAGATAATAAATATTACATCAACACTAAAATCATTATTTTAAGAATTGAAATATCATTAGGTCCATATCATTTAACATTTATATATATGACATGGTTATTTAAACCATGTCAATATACATTAAAAAATAAATGATCAAAAATTACACCAGTGCTTACAAAGTGTTACAAAAAGCATGCATCATAATTTCCAAATTAATAATTTAATATTAAAATATCAGCATGAATCTCTAAGGAGTCTAAGGTATTAGTTTTCTTTGTCAGAACGTTTATCTATATATACAGGGTCAACGATCTGACAAAGTAAATTTACTCTTTAATGCTTAACGTAATTAAAAGTTCGAGTACTATAGTTGATAGGATTTTCATTGCTTCACAATTTAAAAAGGTATACGCGTATACAGAGTGATCCATACATCATTGGCACAAATAAGATGTATTTTTTAAAGTTGAATACCCTATATATCTGGATCTGAAGATGTGTTTTGGTTCAAATATATGCTTTTCAAGGTTTTGACGCCATACAAGGTTAAAACCTGTTTGTGGTATCTGAAACTGCACAATGAACTGCATAAGTGGTAAACAGTTCAAGGTTATAATTTCTTCCATTGACATTATATTTGAGATATAATTTGTACAGTTCAACTTCACAATGCTACACCTGTTTTAATTTTTGAGATAGAATAATTCTGAAAACACCAATATAGTCAGAATTTAAATCTATATAGAAAGGCGTCTAAAAGCAAAATTGTCTAAAGATCACATCATGATAATTATTCAGTACACACGGCAGGAATACTAAGTCTGTGGTTACAAACTAATAACAATGAAACTTTGTTTTGGCCTTCCAAATGCCCGGACGTAAGCATAATGGAGAACACCTAGAGTATTATTTTTAAAAAAAATTATAAATGTCATTTTAGACCAAATGACAGAGAAGGGCTGTGGAATTCAATAATTGAAGCATGGCAAGAAATAGCAGAAAACAAAAATCTTATAGGAAACTTGTATGCATCTACTAAAAGTTTCCAACTTCCGTAACAGACACAGTACTTTAAGATTTCAGACATTTTTGGTCATATATACAGGGTGTATTTGAAATAAGGGGACAGAGTATGATAAATGGAAAGGTGCAATTATGTAGAATATAAATCCCAAAAATTGTGAGTCAATTACGACACGAACGCCAAAATTAAAAACCCCCGAAAAGTGTTTAATGTGCCGCCTATGGATTTAGCATGTCTATATGTCGTAGGTATCGCGCCAGACGTCGACGGTTCCACACAGGTTGAGGAGACGTAATAATTTCCATCGAAGTAAATAAACACGCATAGATATACGCAATAACAGCTGTAGACGTTATAAAAACCCCAATGATAGCATTGTTTACTATTTCTAAACAGGTGTTCATGCTAAGAGTTCAACAACCTTAATATGAAATATCAGCTGTTAAAATATCTTATTTTTCGACAACAAGATTTTTTTTTATTGAGATAGATTATTTAGATATTACGTTTTCTTCCGCTATTACTGTTATTATGATTAAATTCAACGACTTTTTACTTCTTATTTCTCACAAAAACAAATTTGTGTTGTATAATTTGTCCAACTCTACTTAGAGAAACTTCTAGTTTAATTGGACGCAAGTAAATTAACAAAAAAACATAAGTTATTTCAGTTCGTGTGTTGTGTAAGCAATAGTCGAAACATCCACACATAACAATCGAACGAGACTGACCTCGCACGTCTTCACACTCCTACTTACTAACCCACCCTTCCATAGCCTACAGTCGTATTAAAGTGCAGTGGCGCGACGAATATTTTAAAAATATCTTTGTAATTTTAAAATTTGAATTTGCTCAAAATATTTTGGATTTGAGTCTAATAAAATTACATCTTTCCATTAATCATATTTTGTCCCCTTATTTCAAATACACCCTGTATATCATCACCGTGAAACTTTCTGAACACGTTTCATTTCAAAAATATTATAGAGCTTTATTGATATTTCCAGGTTCCTTGGTGATCTAAATATCATATCCCTAGGCTTTCTTCTCCTTCCACATCAACGTTGACCATTTCAGAGAACGAACCAAAAATACAAATTCGCCCCTATAGCAAGCCAGTAACCTTAAAGGTAAGGCATGCGTCATGTAAACGGAAATTGTAAGTTCGAATATCACCGCAGACGAAACATGTTGATGAGCAGTGTTGGAATAATGAATTCGTATTTGTCAAAATATTACCAATATTACATTTGATGTGTACAACATAAACATCCATTCAATATCACCCATAAAAAAGAAATAAGGCAGAGAGAATAAACACAATTTCCAAAGAGAACATAAGTCCTTTTAATATTTAGAATGGGTAGACAGATATTCCCGAAATTGTCAGTAAATTAAATATAAATGGAGAAGACAATTTTTGTGTAAGAATTTATTGAATTCAATCCACGGAAAACGTTAAGTACGTACGAGTACTTCGAAAGAAAGTTGTCGAGACGAAAGTCGAACATAATAAATTAATTGCACGGGGAATTCGGGAAATAAATTTGATTATGTTTAGGATGGTGGAGATGGTGGATTCGAAAAATAAATACGCAACAGAAGGGGGAACGCATTATATACGCTAATAAATAAATTAATTTACATTTTATGAGAATTCTTTTATTGCTCACACAAAGAAGGTAAAATCCCACTGAGATTTTTCTTAAAGAGGTTTGTTAATTTTTAATCGCGTATAAATTTATGGCCCTCTTTCCGTGACTTTTATTTAAAGCGGATTATGATGGGAGTTTTGCGTATTGGGAAATGATTTGTAACAAGCACAAAACGAAAAATATAAACTTTATTATACCTAAATTTCAAAAGGTTTTATGTAATTACACAGGTTTACAATATTTCACACTAATTTAAATATGTAATGGGTGTATTTAATTGATTTATACAGATATTTAGAAATTTTCAGTTTACAAAATTGGTAACATGGAGATGTTCCTCTTGATTTATTCTACCACTAGAATACGCCTATGATATGTTATAATATGATTTCACAATTAAATAAAATGGGAACTACCTACTTTAGAAGATAAGATAATTTATTTGTCACAATGTGCAATTGTCAAAATATATACACATAAGAATTGCAACAAATGGAAAACAATAATAGTAAAACACGAAAAAACCTTAGAATGTATAAATAAAATCAATGAATGAAGAGATAATGCCCAGAAATAGATGGCAATGGCATGTGAAATGTTTATAATTTTTACTCCTTCTATCTTTGGGAAGATTATTATACAGCGTGTGTATAAAATGTCGCAAAAGCTACACGCGGCGACATTCTTCGTTCGATTCTAAACAAAAAATCTTAATATTAAAATGTCGTGTCATGCTTCTTACGTGTTCAGGAACCATTTGAAAGAAACATAAATTTGGCAACACTGTAACCGCATACTATTAATGTAGTTGTAGGTACCGCAATAGTTTCCGTATTTCGAACTTCGAAAACATTTTACTCGGTATTAGTATTATCAGATGGGTAAATCTGACGTTTTAAATTCTACACATTATGCGAGGCATGATTTGCTCTTCAAATTATTTATTGGCAAAATAATACATATTGAAAAATGTTTAATTACAACAAGATTCGTTCTTTGTTTGGTATTTATCTGACAGTAAATCGGTGACACCTACGTAATTGTTGGAATTGAAAACCATCTATCTCTAAGCGTAGTTGCAATCTACGAGGTATCGTCTCTACTATTTGTTCGAATCTTTGTGGTGTAATTCCAATACTGCCGGATTCATTCTGTTTCTGACTTCGTCAGCGTCTTGAGGAGGCGTCACATACACTTTCTCCTTAATGAAACTCCAAACAAAAAAGTCTAAAGGATTGAGGTCGGGAGATCTCGCTGGCCATAAGATAAAACCGCCGCGACCAATCCATCTGTTTGGGAAGTGCTCATCCAACCAGTCTCTTACATTACGAGCATAGTGTGCAAGAGCTCCATCATGCATGTAAATCATGTTATGGCATATTTGCAAGGGCATCTCGTCAATGACTTGTTCCAATACATTAATATACTCACTAGCATCATGACGATTTGGTAGATATATTAGCTCAACCACCCGGAGATTTATTGTGTCCAGCCAAACGTTAATGGAAAACCTCCTTTAGTGTCCATATCCTCCAAATGGTGACAATTATGGGTATTATATACACCATCACTGGTAAACATATTGTCGTTTTCACAGAGTTATAGGCATATTCATAAAATGTAGAATCCATTATGAAGGAATAAAGTAACAACAAAGAAACAATAAACCAAGTAGCACAACAACTAATCAAAACTATACAAATAACCACGAAGTTTACACAAAATGAAACACGATAGTCGAATTAAATACACAGGTAAATGTCAAAATTTGAGAGTAATTATATTGTCAGGAGTGGTTAAAAGAAGTCATTAAAAAAAGAGGCGGAAATTTGAAGAAGGTGTCTTGCTCCTGCAGTACCGACTCCAAAAACATTGAAATATTTAGACGATTGGTTGAGTAAGAATAAAATTGAACGCGTAAAAACCCTAGCGACATTCATCTGTTTCCTAAAATTAAAAAAATAGCTGCTTGGGAGAAATTTACAAGCGATGAAAAAGTAAAAGACGCGATTTCAATGTATTTTTCAGACAAAGATAATTTCTCATATATTTTTTTATGAAGTCATACACAGGTTAATTGAAAGATCTGAAAAATGTAGAATCGCAGGTGAATATATTGAAAAAAATCGAATAAAGGGTGAGAAACGTGGCTCAAAATCTGAAACAAAATTCAAGAGGAAAAGTCCTTCACCACAAAAATTAAAAAGATATTAAAATCTATAAACGTATTTCGACAACTAAGAAATTAACCCGAAAAAACAGATAGTTCAATTGAAAATTCAGTAGAATTTACTCAAAAAGTCAAAGATCATAAGCTGGAACGGGATGAAATTTTAGTTTTTATTGATGTAAGTTCATTGTTTCCCTCAGTACCGATTCCAAAAACATTGAAATATTTAGATGATTGGTTGATTAAGAATAAAATTGAACGCGTAAAAATAGATGACTACTTGAAGTTGACAACTCTTTGCATGTCCCAGAACTGCTTTCAGTTTGAAGCCAACTTCAACGAACAGCGATAGGGTACAGCAATGGGCAGTATTTATCTAAAGTATGTATTAGGTACGTTGACGATATTTTCGCGATTTTTAATACTAACTTAAGTGATTTGGATGACATCTAATTTGAATTATACTCGAAATTCACTATTTTAATTTGAAAATAGAAAAGGAAAACAATGATCAACTACCATTTTTAGATGTTTTGGTTATAAAGAATAATAATAACATAGAAATAGATATCTTCCGAAAAGACACCAACGTCAACAAGTTTATAACAGCGAATTCAAATTATTGTTTTCAGCAAAAGATGGCTGCTTTTAATTTTTTTATCCATCGGCTAAGTTTACTACTTACAAAAGACAGATATGAAAAAGAACTTAGTTTAATTTAAAAGATCGCAAAATACAATGGTATCGATTCAGAAATAGTAACTAAGCTTATTAGAAAACATAAAGTTAACAAAAAAAAAATTCAGGATACTACATGCTTGCTACCTCAGAAAACTCGTGGTAATAAGTTTGTTTCTTTGCCGTATCATTCAGCCAGACGAAATTTGAACAGCATTTTTAAAGGACAGGATCTTCAAATCGCATATTTAAAAAAAAAAAAAATTGAGGTAGATCCAAAATCTGGGATTTATGAAAATAACGTGTCAAGTTTGTAATCAAAAATATGTTGGGCAAACTAGGAGTTCAATTTCAACTCGTTAGAAAGAACACAATACGCATTTCAGATACAACAGACCGGCAAAATGAAGCGTTGCTCGACATATTTTCGACACAGGTCACGGCATGCCTACAGATAGTCTCAATTTTAGAGAATTGAACAGTTACGAAAGTATTTGTATACATAGAAATAAATGTAAGTTAATGAATTCCGACAATGGACCAATAACCGAGTTTAGTTTGGAGGAATTATTGTAAGTTTAGGTGTTAGTTTGTCACGCTTCATGCGTTATTGTCCGGCTAGATTTAGCTGGTATATAAAGTGATGTTGTTTGTTAAGAAATCAGTGTTATTCCATTGATGATTTGGCGAAGTGCATATCTTCTAAGTTTACACCTTAGCTAAAAACACTACGTTTATAGTATATTATGCAATGAGCATTTAATGATGGCTATTAAGACACGAGAAAGAAATGAATACGACTATCTTAATAGCCATTAAATGCGAGTTGCATACACTATTTTTTCTACGACCCCATAATAAAACATAATTTTTCGAACATTCCATTTCATAAATTGAGCGTAAAATTTTTCGTACGTTTTTGCGAATTTAGCTGGTAATAATAAATTATTCGTGGCTACTAAGGCTTGTTCCATAATTTCTGGTGGAGTCAAATTTTACATTTCACTGTCATTATCCCTCATTCTCACCGTTTATATTTTCAAAAAAGCACAAATTTTAATTACTTACTAGTAAATTGCAGAGAACTGTCCAGTTCAATTAATTTTTGTATCTGTCAGATATGAAGTGGCCATATTGAATATTGATGAATATTGGAATGTTGCATTCCTATTGGATATAAACTTGTATCTTAATGAAAATCTGTATTTTAATGGACATCATTAAAGTACAGGTTCAGCATATCTAATAATACAATTAAAGTATGGGGGAAGATAAAGATTTTTATGTTTTTCTACATGTGTCTAGTGAAGATGACAACTTAGTTGCCGAAATATGGATATAGATTTTTTATCTTTTTAATTTTTTTGGGAAGGGATTTTTCCTTTTGCATTTTGTTTCATATTGAAAATAATATTGTAATTTTATTTTTTCTCCTTTAATCTGTTGCTTATAGATCATCTTTTTAAATTATAATTAAATGTTAGAAACAATCATTTCATTGTTGTACTACAGTTTTACACAACATCTCCACCACAATATCTATGTATACATATATCGATTTAATATAAATTCTATTATATATCTATTGTCGTGTTACGTATAAAAGGGTATCGACCTTTTAATGCATAAAACCCAGTAAGAAACGATTTAATCTTATCTTGACCGAGATTTTCACACATTGGTTCATGTGTATAACGTTGATATATACACATACACATCTACAGAAACAAATAATCCGAATTTCTACAGAAACTCGTGATGCCTTTACAGTTTCAGATAATCATCTTGTTGGGCTTTCAAAATTTTAAGCTATTAGATGATATAAGATGCATGTCAGTATAATGGATTCTCACTAATGGCTTGCTAGAATTGTTTTTCCTTTTTTCTTCTCTATATAAAGGAGATTACAATAAATGGATTCTCGAGACGTCGCGTCGTGAAATGGACTTGTAACGAAATGGACGGAATGTACACGATAGAATATGTACACAAAGATGAGTATCACTAAGGACGAAAAATCAATTTTTTCTTCATTAATTATTAAGAATATGTAAGGGTGAATTTAAATACTTCTTAATTTGAAAATTACAAAAATAAATACAGAGTGATTTTTAACGTCTTCATCCTTGCTGCTGAAACTGGTTATTTCTGCTCCATGAATTACTGTTCGTTTTTTAGAAATTATAATTTTCGTTTTTGACAGATTTTGGTGGTTTTAAATGCGCCTTATTTCGTGCTTATATACCATGTAATACATCAAAAGTATTATCGGTCTTCCGTTTGTATTCATCATTACATGAAGATATTTCAAATTTTACACTTCTTTAAATCCCTGCTTCGTTGTTATAACTTTACGCCAGTTTTACATAATTAACCACTTAATAGATTTAACACCAGTTGAAATGTAATCATACTTTTTAAGATTGCAAATAAGTCAACAACAAAAATGTTTAAGTTTTTGAAATCTCAACTTATCCTGTTGAACCAAACAGGAGCCAAAAATAAAATCACAATAGCTAAACAAGGCCAAAAGATTCACAAAGTCGTAGCCTCAAAGAAGAATTTAAAATATGCCTATTAGCATATAACACTCTCAAAGCTCCGTAGAACTTAGTAAATAAGAAATATGCTCACTGAAGCCAAGTCGTTCAAGGTCTTTCACAACATTGACAAAAGACAAGCGATTATTTGAAATGTGCAAATGTAAGTTAGATTTTTTTATACTCATGAAAAGCAAATGTTTGTCATCAGCATAACCTTGGACGCGACATTTATTAACAGTTGATAAAATGTCTTTGGTATAAATTATAAAAAGTAGCGGACCGAGTATCGAACCTTGTGGAACTCCAAATAAAATAACGGAACTACTTGTTCTTCCAGATAAACCAACCACCGAACCATCGCAAAATCCGTAATATTTGAGCTTAGAAATATGCAGCTGATGATAAAACTTGTCCAATGCTGTCAAATAGTTCAAAAGAATAAGCACACAATTCAATCCATTATCAATAGACGTCATTATGTCATTCAACTCATAAGCCAACGCAGTAGATTTAGCCCTTCCGAAAATCAGCTTGATAATAGGAAAGGCAGTTATTGGCAGTAAAAAACTTGTAAATCTGATTATAAAGAACTCCCTCTATAATTTTCGAAAGACCAGGCAACATACTAATTATTCTCATATCAGAGAAATTGGTAGGATAAGTTTTCCAGGCAAGGGAATGCCCAGGGCAGACTTCTACATAGTAGGGAAATAAGATCGTTCAATACAACGATTTACAAGATGTGTAACATAGGATTCAATGAAAGGACTGCAGTACTTCAGCGTAGTTGAAGAACTATTGTCACACCCATATGTATTAGTCGTAATGCTATTAATAATTGTATGAATTTCCTCAACTGATGCCAATGCAAACTCAAAGAAGGCTTCAGGGTTATGATGAGTATAAATGTAATAAGCAATCAGATTGTTAGAGTTATCATTAACATATTGAAAAAAAGTGCAAAATAATCATTCATTTTGTGTACATCAGGCAAATTGTCAGGCAGCATAGTCTCAGAGGAGGATTTGACATTAAGAGACTGAAGAGTAGACCACAATCTTTCGGATTTGAGGAATTTGTAAGCAGTATCCAAATATTATTTCTTTTTTTCAAGTCTATCCATGTTAAGTGTGAAATTACGAAGCTCTTTATATCTGTTCCAGTCATCAAGGGATCTGGTACTTTTGAAATCAGAAAAAGCCTCTGTTCCTCAACTTCATAAACATTCTTTAATTTTGAGTCAGTCAGGGAGCTTTTGGCTTAGTTATCCTAACTGCCACAATAGGAGCATGAAAATTAAACAAAGAAGTAATAAAGTCATACTTGTATACTTGTTATCATATCTTTAATTATCACATCCAGCGTGATGTTAAACGAGAGTGTGTGAAGTTAGCCCCCCTTTTTTCGAATATCGGAAATCTGACGGTTGTTCCAGGTTGTTCTAGGTTTGTTCTAAATTGTTCCAAAGTATTTCAAAAAAAAAGTCAAAATTGGCCGAGATAATTGAAAAAAACGACTTTTTCACCCAGCCCCCCTTTTTTCGAAAATTGAAATTCTGAAGGTTGTTCCAGGTTGTTCTAGTTGTTCTAAACATTGTTCCAAAGAATCTCGAAAAAAAAATCAAAATTGGCCGAGATAATCGGAAAAAACGAGTTTTTGCCAGCCCCCCTTTTCTTGAAAATTGTAATTCTGATGATTGTTCTAGGTTGCTCTAGGTTTGTTCTAAATTGTTCCAAAGTATTTCATAGAAAAAATCAAAATCAGACGAGAAAATGGGAAAAAACCAAAGCCAAAAGTATGAAGTCGGACCCAGTTTTTGCAAAAATTAAAATTTTGACGGTTGTTCTAGGTTGTTCTAGGTTTGTTCTAAACATTGTTCGAATACGTCAAAACCGTATCTCTTATATATCAAAAGATATGGCAAAAAAACCAAATCCAAAAGTGTGAAGTTAGCCCCCCTTTTATCGAAAATCTAACTTCTGACGGTTGTTCCAGGTTGCTCTAAGGGTGTTCTCAATTGTTCCAAAGTATTTCAAAAAATAAATCATAATTGGCCGAAAAAACGGCAAAAAACTTTTTTTTTCTGGCGGCCCATTTTTCGAAAATCGAAATTCTGACGGTTGTTCTGGGTTGTTCTAAGTTTGTTTTAAATTGTTCCAAAGGATTTCAAAGAAAAAATCATAATTGGCCGAGATAATAGAAAAAAACCATTTTCCCACGGACCCCCTTTTTGCGAAAATTCAAATTCTGAGGGTTGTTCCAGGTTGTTCTAGATTTGTTCTAAACATTATTCTTATACATCAGAACCGTATCTCTTATATTTCAAAAGATATTGCAAAAAAACGTTTTTAAAAAAAGTGTGAAGTTAGCCCCCCTTTTTTCGAAAATCTAACTTCTGACGGTTGTTCCAGGTTGCTCTAGGTGTGTTCTCAATTGTTCCAAAGTATTTCAAAAAATAAATCATAATTGGCCGAAAAAACGGCAAAAAACTTTTTTTTTCTGGCGGCCCATTTTTCGAAAATCGAAATTCTGACGGTTGTTCTGGGTTGTTCTAAGTTTGTTTTAAATTGTTCCAAAGGATCTCAAAGAAAAAATCATAATTGGCCGAGATAATAGAAAAAAACGATTTTCCCACGGACCCCCTTTTTGCGAAAATTCAAATTCTGAGGGTTGTTCCAGGTTGTTCTAGATTTGTTCTAAACATTATTCTTGTACATCAGAACCGTATCTCTTATATTTCAAAGGATATTGCAAAAAAACGTTTTTAAAAAAAGTGTGAAGTTAGCCCCCCTTTTTTCGAAAATCTAACTTCTGACGGTTGTTCCAGGTTGCTCTAGGTGTGTTCTCAATTGTTCCAAAGTATTTCAATAAATAAATCATAATTGGCCGAAAAAACGGCAAAAAACTTTTTTTTTCTGGCGGCCCATTTTTCGAAAATCGAAATTCTGACGGTTGTTCTGGGTTGTTCTAAGTTTGTTTTAAATTGTTCCAAAGGATCTCAAAGAAAAAATCATAATTGGCCGAGATAATAGAAAAAAACGATTTTCCCACGGACCCCCTTTTTGCGAAAATTCAAATTCTGAGGGTTGTTCCAGGTTGTTCTAGATTTGTTCTAAACATTATTCTTATACATCAGAACCGTATCTCTTATATTTCAAAAGATATTGCAAAAAACTTTTTTCAAAAAGTGTGAAGTTATCCCCCCTTTTTTCGAAAATCTAACTTCTGACGGTTTTTCCAGGTTGCTCTAAGTGTGTTCTCAATTGTTCCAAAGTATTTCAAAAAATAAATCATAATTGGCGGAGATAATAGGGAAAAACGATTTTACAATGGGCGGAATGCACTTTCCGAACATTACTGTGTTGAAGGAAGTTTTTGTATGATGCAGTTCTATTTAAAGAAATAAACATCTAATATAGCAATAAATATATATTTTCGCAAGAAATATAATGTTCATTTATTACAAAACGATATTGTTACCAAATGCTGATGAACTATTTCAAAGAAAAAATCAAAACCGGTTATGAAAAAACGATATTTTTCCCCAGTCCCTATTTCTTAAAAATCGAAATTCTTACAGTTTCAAAGTATTTCAAAAAAAAAAAGTGCTGGATATGGGTACCCAACTAAAATCAAACAAAATGAGGAAGTCTATCAGGCTCCCTTTGTTATTTTATTTTGTCTAGTAATAATAAAAATAAAATACTGATTTTGAAGTTTGAAAATTTTAATTATAGTAAACCACTACAACGTTATTTTGTCTAGCCATGGTCTGGCCACTTTTTTTCATGGTTTTTGCTCCGGGAATGCAAGCACGTGTAGACATTCCTATCAAGTATGCTTATTTTTTGTAGCCCCTCTTCGTAAACATGTTGAAATATGCTGTCTAATTTTCTCACTAAAACGATTCAAAGGCTACTATTACTTTATTTGGAAAAAATATTATATAGGTACCTATTTAGATAATATAAGATAGTATATCCGTCAAAGAGTAGCCGATTTGGGAAAGGCTGTTTTACAATACCAAATTGATAAAAAAATATATTATTTATGTCAATGTTATCAAATAATATAATAATATCAATAAATAAATTTTACAGAAAAAATATATATTTTAGATTTTAGGGATAAACTAAAGCATCAACTCTAATAAAAATTAACAAAGAAACATCAACCTAGCAGCTCATGAGAAAAACACTAATCTTTTTATGAGCAAGGTATAATCATTCTCAATATGTTGATGAGGTAGTTTTTAATCTACATTAATAATGTAACTAACGTCACTGTTCTAATATTATTTTATGTTAGGAGCATCAGCATTTAGTAACAATATTGTTTTCAAACAAATGAATTATATTACTTGGGAAAATATATGTATATTTACTGCTTCTGCTTTATTCTGAATCACAAATGAGTATTATTATTCATTTTAAAATATAGATAATAGGTAAAATCGATTTACCTATTATCTTGGGCAATTTCGATTTTTTCTTTGTAATCCTTTGGAACAATTTAGAACAACCTAGAACAACCGTCAAAATTTCGATTTTCGAAAAAAGGGGCGCCAGAAAAAAATTGTTTTTTGCCGTTTTTTCGGCCAATTATGATTTATTTTTTGAAATCCTTTGGAACAATTTAAAACAAACTTAGAACAACCCAGAACAACCGTCAGAATTTCGATTTTCGAAAAATGGGCCGCCAGAAAAAAAAACTTTTTTGCCGTTTTTTCGGCCAATTATGATTTATTTTTTGAAATACTTTGGAACAATTGAGAACACACCTAGAGTAACCTGGAACAACCGTCAGAAGTTAGATTTTCGAAAAAAGGGGGGCTAACTTCACACTTTTTTAAAAACGTTTTTTGCAATATCTTTTGAAATATAAGAGATACGGTTCTGATGTATAAGAATAATGTTTAGAACAAATCTAGAACAACCTGGAACAACCCTCAGAATTTGAATTTTCGCAAAAAGGGGGTCCGTGGGAAAATCGTTTTTTTCTATTATCTCGGCCAATTATGATTTTTTCTTTGAGATCCTTTGGAACAATTTAAAACAAACTTAGAACAACCCAGAACAACCGTCAGAATTTCGATTTTCGAAAAATGGGCCGCCAGAAAAAAAAAGTTTTTTGCCGTTTTTTCGGCCAATTATGATTTATTTTTTGAAATACTTTGGAACAATTGAGAACACACCTAGAGCAACCTGGAACAACCGTCAGAAGTTAGATTTTCGAAAAAAGGGGGGCTAACTTCACACTTTTTTTAAAAACGTTTTTTTGCAATATCTTTTGAAATATAAGAGATACTGTTCTGATGTATAAGAATAATGTTTAGAACAAATCTAGAACAACCTGGAACAACCCTCAGAATTTGAATTTTCGCAAAAAGGGGGTCCGTGGGAAAATCGTTTTTTTCTATTATCTCGGCCAATTATGATTTTTTCTTTGAGATCCTTTGGAACAATTTAAAACAAACTTAGAACAACCCAGAACAACCGTCAGAATTTCGATTTTCGAAAAATGGGCCGCCAGAAAAAAAAAGTTTTTTGCCGTTTTTTCGGCCAATTATGATTTATTTTTTGAAATACTTTGGAACAATTGAGAACACACCTAGAGCAACCTGGAACAACCGTCAGAAGTTAGATTTTCGAAAAAAGGGGGGCTAACTTCACACTTTTTTTAAAAACGTTTTTTTGCAATATCTTTTGAAATATAAGAGATACGGTTCTGATGTATAAGAATAATGTTTAGAACAAATCTAGAACAACCTGGAACAACCCTCAGAATTTGAATTTTCGCAAAAAGGGGGTCCGTGGGAAAATGGTTTTTTTCTATTATCTCGGCCAATCATGATTTTTTCTTTGAAATCCTTTGGAACAATTTAAAACAAACATAGAACAACCCAGAACAACCGTCAGAATTTCGATTTTCGAAAAATGGGCCGCCAGAAAAAAAAAGTTTTTTGCCGTTTTTTCGGCCAATTATGATTTATTTTTTGAAATACTTTGGAACAATTGAGAACACCCTTAGAGCAACCTGGAACAACCGTCAGAAGTTAGATTTTCGATAAAAGGGGGGCTAACTTCACACTTTTGGATTTGGTTTTTTTGCCATATCTTTTGATATATAAGAGATACGGTTTTGACGTATTCGAACAATGTTTAGAACAAACCTAGAACAACCTAGAACAACCGTCAAAATTTTAATTTTTGCAAAAACTGGGTCCGACTTCATACTTTTGGCTTTGGTTTTTTCCCATTTTCTCGTCTGATTTTGATTTTTTCTATGAAATACTTTGGAACAATTTAGAACAAACCTAGAGCAACCTAGAACAATCATCAGAATTACAATTTTCAAGAAAAGGGGGGCTGGCAAAAACTCGTTTTTTCCGATTATCTCGGCCAATTTTGATTTTTTTTTCGAGATTCTTTGGAACAATGTTTAGAACAACTAGAACAACCTGGAACAACCTTCAGAATTTCAATTTTCGAAAAAAGGGGGGCTGGGTGAAAAAGTCGTTTTTTTCAATTATCTCGGCCAATTTTGACTTTTTTTTTGAAATACTTTGGAACAATTTAGAACAAACCTAGAACAACCTGGAACAACCGTCAGATTTCCGATATTCGAAAAAAGGGGGGCTAACTTCACACACTCTGTTAACGAGGGTTATTGAAATTATTATTTTACTCTTTTCTGTATTGCTTGTTGTAGCAGTGTTGGTCTAATGCCTCGATACTGTCTTGGTTAACTTACAAAACTTGACCACGCCAACTGGAAATTTTTATGCAAGAAATTCTGAACTGCTACCGTGTTTCAGAAGGCATGTAAAGTCCATTTGGTAGTAGTTAGGTCATATTAAAGGCACTTGCGTGACCTGCCTCAACTGGACGATACACACTACATAATTATTACTGCTACTTTTTATGATCTTTCTTCGTTTATTAAAATATTCCTCTAGTTCATTTCACCAACTTTAATTTTATTTGGCATTTTCATATATTCAGCATGTGTGTTCCAACATCTCCCTACTTATTGAGTCAAACGTCTGTTAATAAATAAGGTATGCATGCTATACTCCCGGCATTCTTTAGATATTGAACACGTTGACTGCCAAGTAAAAGTTATCTCGTTTTTGCAGATAACTTTTCGATGCCCATCACTGGTTAACACGCTGTAAATGCATAGGAATTCCGTCGGCTGGGCGTCTGTTAAAGGTTCATCTGCAAGAAGGTGTCGCAAAAAAATTTTTTTTCACAAGATAATGAGAATATAAAAAATTAAACTAACAATACAATAAGAACAACTTTTATTTGTGATATGTCTTAAAACAATCTTCTATACATAATGGAGGCTTCTCTTGACATATTGAGCAAAAATATCTTATTTCTCGTCGTTTCTTTTAGGTGGTGTAAACACGACAGGTCCTTGTTGGTCACAACTTTTTTTCTGTGGGAGGTATGCTCTCCAAGTCATGAAATTCTGTTTGTCTCGGTTCTTTACAGTTTCTTGGCATTTTATTTCCAATTAGGCGTGTAATGAATAGTTCTCTAAGTTTTAAAGATTTAATGTTACTTTGTTTGGCTTTACGCTTTCAAACATGTATAGCTATTTTTACCGGCCACCTAATTGTTTTTCTGAGAGCGCTATAGTAGCTTAGCATTTGGGCCGAATGGTCGATACCCTGACATTCCAGCACTGTAATCCTTGACTATATTTGGTGTTTGAGTAACTTTTCCGTTTCTATTTCTAACTTCGAGCATTTCCACCTTATGCATGTTCTGTTTATTTCTTTGCCATAGGCACTGTCCCTTTTTCAATTTTTTTGTTACTCTTTCCTTTGGGTTTCCTTTGCGGTTATTGCGCAAATATTAGTCTTTCTAGATGTTAAATTTTTAGTAAGTGCAAGTGAATTGTAAAAATTTTCTGTGATAACACATACCCCTTATCTAAAAAAAAATCATTCATCAACTACAGGACTTCTTGGGAAGCGTATCCATCATTGCGAACAACATTTTCTGATTTGCCACGATAAATTTGGATGTTCAAAACCATTCCATTGGATTCGCATAACTCGTACAGTTTTATTCCACATTTAAGTTTTTTGTCTTTTGTATATTGTCTGAAAAATAGCTTGCCACGCCACAAGACCATGGATTCATCAATGTATAGGTTTCGATCGGGTACATAGTTATCACGCATAATGTTGTTGAAGTGATCGAGAACGGGTCTGCTATAGTATTATCGGCAAAATGCCAAAAGTGCAGCAGTAATTGGACTCTATCTCGGTTCATCACAGATTTATAAAGGAGCATTATATGTAAAATATTTTGACCCCAGTAGGGGAGAGTAGGGTATAATGATCCCTGGAGGTGAAATGATCCCACCTCATTTCGCAAAAAAAACTAATGATGCCATCTAGTTTACAGTGACAGAATATTGAAATTAAAGTGTTCTGTACTCACGGACACGCCATGCGATCAGTTCAAGCCTGTTTAAAAACTCGTGGTTTGCAGTTCTGTGTTGTGTGACTTGCCAATATAAGGTAAGTGCTTCGTAGTATCAGTATTAAATCTATGTATTGTTATTTATCGAATCGAGTTTGTGCACAACTGCTAATGGTATAGTTGGACTTCAAAATCCTTAAGTAGTTAGGGTCTATTTTCTCACTGAAAATTGTTAGGTTAGGTGAAAGTCAGCATGTGCGTTTGGGGTTAAACGATCCCTAATGGGTCGTATAAAATGATCCTGGGATCATTTTACCCCCATTTATTGTTTTATTTCAGTTATTCTTCTTTAGATTTTTTACTCTTTCAGAATGCCACGTCACTACCAACGAAAAACGCAAAGACAAAGTTGGGATCCAGAGAGTATGCAAAATGCTCTGGATGAGTTTAAAAATGGAATGCCTATCAAAACCGCAGCAAAAACCTTCAATGTTCCTATTATGTCATTAAAACGTCGAGCCAAAAATAAAAACAAAATTGCCACGAGTAGTATAAAACATCTTGGCAGCAAGAAGACGGTCTTTAGTCCAGATCAAGAAGACGAGTTGGTACAACACATTCTTGATCTGGAAACAAGAATGTATGGCATCACAACCCTAGATATTCGTCGTTTGGCCTTTCAGTTGGCCGAAAAAAGCAATATACCACATCCATTTTCACAGATAAAAATGGCCGCCGGAAAAGACTGGCTATCTGGTTTTCAAACAAGACATCCAGATATTAGTCTGCGAAGTCCAGAGTCTACTTCTGCCGCTCGCGCAAGAGCTTTCAATAAACCAGTGGTGACGAAGTTTTTTGGTCTTCTGAAAGACTTAAGAGAACGACATGATTATCCTTCCCACATAATATTCAATGTAGATGAAACATCAATTTCCACAGTTCCTGGAAAAAATTCCAAGGCATTTGCGAAGAAAGGAAGAAAGCAAGTGGCACGCATTACGTCAGCTGAACGTGGAATATCTACAACAGCGGTCATTTGTATTTCAGCAGCTGTAAATTTTATACCACCCATGCTTATTTTCAGCAGAAAACGTATGAAAGCTGAATTAATGGACGGGGCCCCTCCAGGTACAATTTTCGCATGTAACGAAAGTGGGTGGATGAAGCTTGACTTATTTAAACAGTGGTTCGATCATTTTGTGAGTTTTGTTAAGCCCTCTAAAGATGACCCTGTATTATTGTTTTGGATGGACACTTAACACATACCAAAAATTTGGATGTAATTTTAAAAGCAAGGGACAACTTTGTTTCTTTGTTGTGTCTGCCACCTCACACAACACATAAACTCCAGCGGTTAGACGTTGGAGTTATGTTCCCCTTAAATACCTACTTGGACCAAGCTCTAGAAAAATGGATGAACAATCACCCTGGAAGGACTATTACCACGTTTCAAATAAGTAGCGTCTTTTGCGAAGCATACTTGAAAGCTTCTACACCGATAAACGCTATCAATGGGCTTCGAAAAACTGGTATTGTTCCATTTAATCCAGAAATGTTTACGGATGTCGAATCACAACAGCACAATAACAATTCTTCATTTACTATTACTACTCCCTCCGTTTGTCATCCTCTTCCGAAAATTGACAAGAAAAGAAGTAGGAATAAACGCAAGTCAACTGGTACTGTAATTCTCACGAGCACTCCATACAAGGATAACCTCGAAAAAGAAAAGATGGAAAAATATGAAACCGAAAAAAGGAGGAAGGAGAAAAAACAAGCAAGACTGGGTAAAACTAAAGCAGTTAAGACTTCAAAAAGACCAAAGAAAAAAGTAAAGTAAAAGAAAAGCTCCGGGAGAGTAGTGGGTGTAGTAGTGACGATTCAGATGACACTGAATGCATATTGTGTGGTGGAAGTTTTAAAAGGTCTATCAGTGGAGAAGGTTGGATCCAATGCACTACGTATCGCGGATGGGCACATGATGAATGTTCAGCAGTTAGCGACGATGATGAGGATTATACATGTACCAGATGTGTATTCCGTACTCAAGTTGCCCCTGCTAAACAACAAATTAAATTTTTGTTTAATCATTATTTTATGCCAAAGTTTTTGAGTTCCTAAAGAATATTTTGTTATGTTTTTTTTTGAGAAAATATATAATTTTTGTATTTGCAGTAAAAACAACTTTATTAAAAATCTTTACCTAATGTGTTGCTTTTACTGGGGGTGGGATCGTTTTACCCGCCTCATGGGATCATTTTACCTCTACCCTTGGGGCAAAATGATCCTTTTGCGAAGTATACATTTCTATGATGGTTTTTAATGATTCAACCTTGACGACCATACCAAAGTGCTAAGAAAAGTATGCTCTCTGTGTTACAATAAATTCAATTTTTTTGCTCGTACCGTACTTCGCCTACGACGTGTTTTGTCTTAGAGGGATCATTATACCCCACTCTCCCCTAATTCTCAATAGATGGTAGCGTACCCATGTACCATTCTCAGTCTCCACTCATCTGATCATTCTAGATGATCTCATTAGAGGATTTTTTGAATTTCTTGAGTGGCATATAGATTTGTCTGTTCAACTAAAAGATTCAAATACTCGTTGGAAAAAATTATAATGGGTCTACATCTTCATATCTTAGTCCAATATTTTGTACCTCAAATCCAAAGTTTGGTGGTTCCTCTTCTATGTCACACCATACCTCATCATCCAATGTTGTTGAATTCGACTTCGGATTCTGTTCCGACTCAAGATGCTGTTGCTCAGGATTTAACCCCTTTCCACTTTCATTACTTTCAGAGCTCTCACTTTCACCTGATAATTTGTTATCGATATTGTTGTCACTGTTATCTCGTAGAAAGTTTTCCCACTCCGTTACATTCATTTCAGCGTATTGCTAAAGTTCTCTCTCTGCCAAGCCTCTTTTTCGCGATATTTTTTATTTTTGCGGCAGTGCACTATCACTAAACAGTCGAAATTCACAATATACACGAGAATGGTCGTGGTGGGCATTATAAGTTATCCTGTTCGGAGATGCCCGACCACGAGATAGTCTATCACACTTTTTTGTAAAAAAAAGCAAGTAAAAAGTGAGAACATAGAAACTAATATTTATTTGTTATATTCAAAACAATAAATTGAATGAAAAATTGTTGGCACCTGTAACAGATTCTTTCAAAGTAGGCTTGGCAGTCAACGTATTAATAGAATATTTGAGTAGTATTTATTACGGGCGACCTGGTTCTGAATTCGTGTTGGTATTTTCCTATATTTTGATCTGTCAAAGTTACAATCAGATTGCTTAATTATGACTATAATATCCACATTCCCTTGGATCACACTTTTATAATACTAGCATTTTTTAATATCTCAGTGAATTTCTTAAGTCTTCTTCACAATCAATTTTTCAAAGCATTGTGCCATTTTAAAACATACTGAGGACAAAGCGTCATCCCCATGCAAATGCTCTTCAAGAATTCTAAACATTTCCGCGGCGGTTTCTTCGAAGGACACTAGATTGAGAAATAAAAGGTTTTCTTGTCGAAAAACTATATCACAAATTTTTGAAACTGTTTAGAACTCATAATTTCATAATTACAAAGAAAGGATTATTTTAAAAAAAGATCAACAATAAGAAGTTACTCAGTATGCTAGTTTAGGTGACTGATTTGTCACAAAAATATTGACGTAAAATTTTTATATTTTTGATCAATTTGATATTGCAGGAAAAAAAAACTTTTAGTGTAACCAGACGTAATAATATTTAGATAATCCTGCTTTATTTTATTATCTTGGAATAAAAATCAAAATGCATAGCAACATAAAATACATATATTAATTATATTATTAGATGTACATGTTTCATAAAAGCTTACTCATAAATAATTTGCTGATAGCCAGAACCGCACAAAGCAATAAAATTAAAACTATAAAGTGGAAGAGCCACAATATGTTCCGTTAAAACCACGTAATAAGCCGGTAGCTGAATAAAAAGTTGTAAGTGCATTACTGGTAGCACACAAACTCCATATTGATCTGCTACTGCTGTTTCTCTTCATTGGGAACTTCATACAGGCCGCAGACTTTATTCGCAGGAAGGGCTTTATCTGAAACAAAGCAATGACAGTTTTAAATTATGCACCATAAATCTGCTTAGCGCTATATTCGAGTTTAGAATATATATAAAAAAAACACGCCAAACCCTCTTTAATATCAGCGCAAACTGCGCGCAAAAGAAAGAGAGGAGAATACCTCTTTGGGAGTTTACCAAATTATATGCATTAATTCCGGGGTCGAACTGGTTGCAATTAGTTTTCATTTGCTATAAAATTAAATCCCATCATAAACCGTTTTATCAGTGAATCATCTATTTGGGATGACATCTCATTTTAATTTCGGCATTATATGACGTTTTCCGGGTGTATAGTTGAGGTTCTCCTTTTGAATATCAACCCTATAATCGTGTGTTTCTCTTAGATGATGTTGTGCGCATGTAAAAGATCCGGTTCTATTCAGATTATGACTAGAGGAAATGACTGAATTATGTTCAGTGAAACTTTTCATTACATGCAATTACGATTATAACAAGGCAAGTTTAAAGCCGTTAGCGCTGAAGCGATAGGGGAATGGTGAATGGAATGAAATTAATATACATACATTTGGATATAGCGTCTTTATCTTGTATTTTCCAGTATTTAAAATAGATATTGATATATTTATACATTGCAATATACAGATTGTCGTATTTAAAAGTTAATATGCATCTTCAAATACACACACATAAACATGTACCTATGTATGTATGTATACAACAGTTCACCATAAGACGGGTGGTGTGGGGAGATAGTGGGGAGATCGAGAGCGCGGACATGGCATTCGTTCCGTAACTTTAGAGCGTGAACGTACATACATTGTATCTGAGCAAACTCGCAAATATTAAAATAAAATGCCCTTAACTGTCGAGGAAAAAATACAGATTGTGTTATGGTATGCGAAGGATAATTCGTACATCAGTTACCAAAATATTATACAAAAGCCGTACATAGCGTAGTAATTCCTTAAAGCAAACGTCTGCATACTAGCTTTCAACGTTTTGCACTAAAGCCTCGGTACCCCGGTGTCCCGATATGAACTCATCTGTACTCCCCTACTATCGTACCCGTCCATTTCATGTTTGCATGCACATGTGTGCGTGTCTGTGTTTCCCTATATCTACTTTTATTTCAGTCAAAGGGTATATGAGAAATCGGGAAGTATACATAATTAACGGATATTACGAATAACCTCCAATACTTACTGGTAATATTAACTGGAATGGATGTCAACAGAAGACAAAAAAATCAAAGTTAAATAATGAATTAAAGAGAAAAATCAATAATAATTTAAGGCAAGTAAAATTATTATATAAAAAATTAGGGATAATTTACAAGTCGGTTCAAATGTAACGATTTAAGATAAATGTAAAAGGTATCGAACGATAGTAGTTTTATACTTGGGGGTGTGTGAATCCGGATAGATAATAATAAGATATAAGTAAGATTTACTTATACATCGGACAATATTAAACGTTGAAGAACGTAAATATAATATATCTAAACTGATGTTTTTCTGATCTAACTGTCTGTTGTAAGTAGTTGAGAAAGACGGGTTTTATTGTACTGTCCAGTTTAACAAAAAAAAGGAATATCTCCTTGAGAAAGTGTACTCCGTCAAAGTTTTTCTGTGCATGTGAAATTTTCAATATAATTTTATTTCTAAAAAACGAGTAATCCAATCGGTAATAGTATGAATAAATGAATGTTGCTATTTAGAAAAATATACTTGATGAGAAAGTATTAAATGTAAATGTTCAAATGTATTTAGTAATGTTCAAATGTATTTAGTTTAAGAGCATAGGAAGTATTCTACTGTCACGAACTGCGTGAATATTAAAATAAATCCTAAATCTCTTTTTTTGGCATCAACTAATACGGAGGAGATTAGACAAGTCATAGGTGAATTTAAACCTAAAAAATCGTCGGGCATTGATGATATACCGTATTTCATTCTGTAATGTGTCGTTAATTTTATATCTGCATCCTTAGCATACGCAGTGAATTTGTCAATAAGCAATGGCGTATTTCCTGACAGTCTAAAAATAGCAAAAATAATACCGTGTCTAAAAAAGGGGAAATGTGGAGCGTTATGTGATTATTAGAAGATTAGATAGATAGAGCCGTGGCCATCTTTCCGATGAACGAGGTGCGTCCAGCGATTGATGCTTGGCCGGTGCAACTTAAGGCCTGCATTAGGGCTAAAAACGGTCATTTTGAATGATCTTTCATTTTTTATATATCATTTATGTCTGTTAATAAAATAATAAAATTTGATCATAAATTGATTTGTACCTTTTATTGTATTGCGTTAAGTGTGTGTAACAGTATTTATGTCCCTACTAGATACGTATCTGTCTAGAAAGCATAACTTCAGCGATATTCGCAAACAACTGCTTTTCGAAAGATTAAAATATCTTACTTGCGGTAGAAATTTTCAAAATGTTTTATAAAATAAAATGTTTCAAATTTGCTCTTGAACGCTGGTATTCTTTAGAAGTTTGTCGAAAATTAGTAGTTAAATTTAGTTTTTTCACTGAAGTAAACTACAACTGTCGGTCTACTAATTTCACTGAAAATCTAATCAGATCATCAGAGGACGACTATACTCCTAAATAAAAAGTTTGGTATTGATAGCTTTTACCGTTTGACCGCCACTGTGATCACACAAGAGAGACAGGCATACAGAAAAGCAAACATTTCTTACAACGCACCACCTTTTCGATAACAGAAAACTTCAAAACGTGAACTACAAAACTAAAAAAATCTCAGGGTAAGAGTAAAAGTATGAAAGTAAAAGAAAGAGAATAAGGTACAGCCAGAATAATAATAGTAATAATAATAATAATAATAATGTAAACAACTGGTTTCAGAGCGGAATATACTAATACTTCCAATAACAGTGCTATGAAGTAAAACTTTTCGATTACACCTCGTATATTAAAAAAAACGATGTTTCAGTTTATTTTATAGTGCTACACGTCTGTGCATTTGATTTTTAAAGATATTTATTATTGAAGAAAGGATACTTTATAAATTCCATTTCCATTAAGAAAGAAAACAGTATCTGATAAAAAAAATAACTTAAAGAAGCTTCCCATTTTTTGGTGTAGTAGTTGGTATTGTACTACGTTTGCGAAATTTTTTTAAATCCCTCTTTTATGAAAAGTGGTTGGCTTAAGAGAGCAAGTCTTTGCAAAGCCGATTTTGAAGTGTTTAAGTAGAGGAAAAAATGATTATCCCATCAATATAACACTTCTGGAAAATTTCGGTAAAATTTACACAGCTTTTTTGCGTGTTTCAACAAAACTCGTGCCAATAAAAAAAATAATTTGCAAAGTCGCGTATAATCTAACACTAAATTCAATTTTCCTAAGCCTCTATAAAAAAAAGTTTATAATATATCCAGTTTTAATTAATGTAAAACTATAATATTAAATGCATTTTACATTGTAAAACTATTGATATTATGTTGCATTTTGTTAGTTATTGTGCTTTTTATTAATAACGGTTCTGAATTTTGTTTGTTTGAAGTTTTACCAAGGTATGTAATGGCAATATTATTGTAAGATTAGTTGTCTTTGTTTCAGGTAAATTATTAATTAGATATTGAAATATTATCTGTCAAGCATTAAGAGTTTGATATTACAACTAAAGATAACCTGACTAGCCCATCTTATTATTGTTATAAGCAGTTACAGGGGATATTGTTGTCGGAGTTCCGCTAGGGTTTTTCCTTGGTCCTACGCTATTTATTATTTTTATCAATCGACCACAACAGTTTCATACGAGAACGACACTATTTTTTTTAAAGACTCTTGACATTTTTATTAAAATATTTCTTTGAGTATACAATAATAAATAGGGCAACACATCTTAGTAAATCAAATATTCATGCTGCTGAATGTACGCGGTTGCAGTGTCTATAGGTTGATTGTGGTTTGGAGTGGCATGTGCATCTTGATGTGTTTTGCTTTGATGCATTTATCGTATTTCTGTAGTAAGAATGTTTTGATTAACTTATATCTTGGTTGAATTTATACTATTTTAAAGTGTAGCCTTATGCAGTGGGTCCGTTCTTCTGGTATAAACAGAATTTTGTTCACCAACAAAAAGAATTATTCAAAACATAAAACAAAAGGAGTCTTCCAAGAACCCTTTCATTAATTACTGTGTCTTACATATATACCTTTATACGTAAAACGTATATGTATATATGCATGTGTTTGAGATACACACATACATTAAGTGCCATTGTCGGTAATCGAACGCACAGACACCGGTGTTTCGACCTATGTGGTCTCATCAGTGCACGTGGAGATTCTCGACAATAGCTTCAAGACTTAAATCGCTGCCTATGTCATTTTCGCATGTTAAATGTAGTGAGAGTATCACAGCGACAACTAACACCCAAAAGATGACACGGAAAAAGGGTGTTAGATGTCGCTGTGATACTCTTACTACATTTAACATGCGAAAAGGACATAGGCAGCGATTTAAGTCTTGAAGCTATTGTCGAGAATCTCCACGTGCACTGATGAGACCACATAGGTCGAAACACCGGTGTCTGTGCGTTCGACTATCGACAATGGCACTTAATGTATGTGTGTATCTCAAACACATACATATATACATATCCGTTTTACGTATAAAGGTATATATGTAAGACACAGTAATTATTTACTGCTTGATGTTAGTTTTAACATCCATGTGTTCACACTTTTCATTTTCGTTTTGATTGGTGACGCCACCTAAGGCTCTATTATACGAGATACACTATTAACATACAGGCCTCTGTATAGCAGAACATGCTGTCAGAAGCCATCGCTTTTTCCGTGTCATCTTTTGGGTGTTAGATGTCGCTGTGATACTCTCACTACATTTAACATGCGAAAAGGACATAGGCAGCGATTTAAGTCTTGAAGCTATTGTCGAGAATCTCCACGTGCACTGATGCGACTACATAGGTCGAAACACCGGTGTCTGTGCGTTCGATTATCGACAATGGCACTTAATGTATGTGTGTATCTCAAACACATGCATATATACATATACGTTTTACGTATAAAGGTATATATGTAAGACACAGTAATTATTTACTGCTTGATGTTAGTTTTAACATCCATGTGTTCACACTTTTCATTTCCTTTCACTAAGTTAAATATACTCATAAATTGTCAGATAATAATAATAATAAATTTATTAATTCATAGGACTACATTAGTAATATTGGACATGTAAAAGTCATACAGTCATATCTCCATCGCAGACCCTTCTCAGTCAAAATTCATAATGTTTCTTGAATCCCAAGAATTCTCACTGCCGGAGTCCCTCAAGGTTCAGCCCTCTCCCCACATCTCTATGCAATATTCACTTCCAATATCCCCAAGACCCCTGGCACACTCCTAGCGACGTATGCCGACGATACCGCAATCCTAGCATCATCAATAAGCCCTGATGCAACCATAAAACACATCAAACAGCCATCGACGAGTTAGCAGTCTGGTGCGACACATGGTGCATAGCAATCAACGCCGACAAATCGCAAGCGATAATATTCCGTAGACAAATCAAGCCGATCCGTGGAAATATCTACATAAACCAAACGGAGATACCCTCGATGCCGCACGTCAAATACCTGGCAATAAATTTAGACAGTAGACTCACATACACTCACCACCTTAAAACCACAAGCAAGAAGGCAAGGATGGACAGGGGTAGCCTGTGGCTTCTCCTCGGCTCAGCCAGCACTCTCACCTCAAAAACGATTTTGAGAATATACACTCAAATGCTGGATTCATGGCGTTCCGACGTAGAGAACTACAAACCATCCAAAATATCACACTCCCGATGGTCCCCAAAGCACCTTGGTTCGTTAGGAACGCCCAAAACTACAGAGAAACGAACATTTCCTCCATCCAACAATTCACTGAAGGCTTGATGGGGAAATTTTACGAGAACATCGAAGACAACCAAAATATTGCGCTCACTCCCCAAATGGTCTACGATTCGTAGGACTATCTGCCGTACAAGCGGTCCAAGCTGACACTTCAATAAAGATTCCTCTGTAAGGGAACATAACCCACCGCAATCAGGATTAGCCCCATTCGGAAATATAGTAAAAGGCCAATGGCCTGAATTAAAAACCACAACAACAACAAGAAGAAGACATTGCCACCAGGTTGAAAATTAACCATTGCTGAAAATTTTCCTAACCTGGTGTAATGTAGGCACCATTCCTACTTCTATATCTTAGTTGTCACCTTGACTGGTCATAGGTGTCATAAAATCAGTCGTTGTCATTACAATATCATATATGCATATTAAGTATTATGTCCCGTCTCAGTAAAACTCAAAAAATGACTGTGAGAACTTTGCTGGATAACGGCTGGACTATGCAAGAGGTGGCAGATGATCTACATGTTAGTAAAACCTGCATTTTTAAATTAAAGCAGAAGGTTGACCAATGAGAAAAAATTGAACATTGGAGGATGAGGCCTCATTGGAAAATTGGATTCAAAAAAACCCCTTTGTGATGGCGGTTGGAAGCAGCATACCAAACTCATTTTCCGAGTTCCATTTCAACGGCAAGGCAACGTATTCGAAATTTTGGACGGAAAACTTATTCTGCTTCCAAAAAGTTTGCGTTAGAGCCACAACAAGCGAAATTAAATGTTGCTAATTTATATGTGAATGAAAACCTCGATTTTTTGGGAACGCGTTATCTTTTCTGATAAAAAGATCATCCAGTTATACCACGACGGTCAGAAGCGTGTATACAGACCTGCAAATATTCATTATGAAGAGCGGTATATAAAGCCAACGTTTGATAGTGGTAGATTTTCAGTGGATGTGTGGGCTTGGATCAATTGTTTGGTTCCTGGTGTTTACTGGAATGTTGAAGAAAGATTAACTGGAAACTACTACAGAGATCTCCTGGAAAATGTTATGTTACCTTCGGTAAGGCAGCTTCTTGGAAATAATTTCATTTTTCAACAAGACAACTCTTCAATTCACACCACCAACATCGTGCGTCAGTGGCTTGCAACCACCAACATCGTGCGTCAGTGGCTTGCAACCAACAACATTAATGTTCTTGCATGGCCATCAAAGAGTCTCGACCTTAACCCTATTAAGAATGTTTGGGGAAAAATAACAAAACGTTTTGTGCAGAAATAATTTTAGAGCTCCAAAACGAGATGAACTTTGGGAAAGTAATGAGGAAGCATGAGAAGACCTAAGTCCAGATTATACAACAACACTTATTATGTCAATGCAGAATCGTTTACAGCAAGTCATCGACGCCAATGGAGCACGGACAAAAAGTTATGTGTTTTAGAAATAACCACAAAAATGCATGAATTTGATTAATGTCTACTAACTAAGGCTGGTACACAAAAGAAAAAAACAACCTCTACACGCCAGTTGCACATTTGATGTACGATATAAAGAAAAAATCAAGTTTATGTAATATTTTTAAAGATAAAAGACATTAAACAGTAAACATTGTCACACACATTTTACACGAGGTTTTTCGGGTCGTCTATCCCCACTTTACGGTATCTCTACCGGTCCTAGCGAAGACGAAAATATATCGGAATCGGTCGGCTATTACAGACTTAAATGCGAGTTAATTACAAACTGTCACTCGCATTTAAATGTCATATATACCTATAATATTCGAGTGTATAATAATATAACAGTTATGGGCAAGCGAAAATTGTCTTATTATAAAACATCAACGAGGAAAGAATAGAACAGGAGAAATAATAAACTGGTGGGGGAATAGGAATTATTTAGACGGAAGTTACCAGGTCATATTGCATCCGCCATCTTGCTAGAAACATTATTTTTGAAATATACTGTATATTCATATTTGATTACTACGTCACAGACTAGAGGGCGGTATATGTATTTATTTTAAATTTCATGTGCCAGTTCCTTCCGTCATACTTATTTTCTGCATGTTATACATGTTTTAATTATTGACATTGCGTATTATATGTAAACAACACATTGTCATGTAAGATATTGTAAATTGGTAGTAATTGCTAAATAAACCTATGTTATTATTACTATTATTGTAGAATCATACAACACGATGTATGTACGGAATTTTTATACACTCAGTATATGAAACTTAACCAATAAAATGAATTGATTCGGATTAAGACTGTTAAGATACTAAATTGTACAATAAATTACTGACTGAATTAGTCTGAAACCAGTTTTATTTATTATACACATATGCTGTACGCCCACAATGATTGATGAACAGAATCTCTAAAAGACGATATCACATTCCAATTCCCCCATGTTACATGAAATATTTTACTTCTCACTGACATTAATGTTCTGTACTTAGTATGTAGGTGTAGTGTACTACAGGAATGAATAATTTCTTTAAGAAATTGTAAGCAAAGCAAATTAACTAGAATAGAATATAAAAAATGTTTCCATCATATTTTCTCCGTCAATATTATATAAATGAATTTGTTTGGCCCTCAGGTCACTGCTAGAACAAGAAAAAATGTATCGAAAAAGTCGAATCAAGGACAAATGATTAATAATAGAACAAAATATTGATATCTGTGCTGGTGATGGGGTAGTTGTGTGCCGATATGCGCGTGGCGCCCCAATTTTACTGGATATTCGATAACGAAAACGAGGAAGAAGTTAATCAATTTCGGGATTACGCAACACACAAGAAAATAATTTTTAAGTAGGTCCTGGCTAACGCTAGAGAATCCACGACAATAATATAAAAGATTCGTCTTCAACAAGCAATGCGCAGCAAGAAATAACACTTAAAAAAAGCTTTCAGAATGATCATGCATAAATTCTTGTTAATAGGAGCAAACATTTTCCAGGCGTCGCGACGTTTGACGTCGTCTGCAGTCTCCGAATAACATTCCTTGTGAATTATATAGTTAACGTTCTTCTATCGCATGTATATATTTAATATAATCACGTTTACGTTTAAAAAACTCACAGCGTGAATGTGATAATTATACAGATTTGGAGAAAAAGTAAATTTAGATATAAAAATACATAGCTGTCGACGACTTAAGTGAATGTCCCGATAACGTAAAAGGGTAGAGTTACAATATCTGGGCGAAGCTACTGCGTCCCTATATTCGCCTTGCCCCTGTCAATGTACGAGATATGCCTGTAGGTATATAGAAATATACAATGAAATCATTTTGAACTGTCTGGGTTGGCAAAAAAAAAGTCCCAGTATTATCAAAAACTAGGAAATATTTACTTCCGTGAATTGCCCATACTAAATTTACATGTCAAATTTCAAAACCATAATGTATTGAAGTGTCTTGTACTTTCGTATTTTCTTTGTTTTATTGTCGCTTTTCTGACTATTTCAGGACAATATACCTGGTATACCCAAAGCTTTTACGGTAGAACAGGATACGTTTGTTGTAATGTCGCACTTTCGCAGTGGAACATTGCAAGAGAATGAATCATGGAAATATTCGCTGGGGTCGTGTTTTGAGCAATTTGTAACGGAATATGAAAATCTGGAGATAAACTTGGACACATTCACTCGTCATCGTAATAGGGTGATTGAGAGGTTAGTGTTTGTAAATGTAAACCTAAAAAAGCACCAACAGCTTTAACCGAAAATGTTGTCCCAGACATTAGACAGCGAATGGAAGTTAGTCCCACAAAATCTGTATGAAAGCTGTCTGCTCAAACTGGTAAAGAGCTCTAATTAACTTAAACGTAATTTGTTTTGCAGTATTATGTATTTAAATTGTAGGTATTTCCAATGGAAGTGTTCACAAGGCACTGAAAACAAACTTACATATGCACTCATATAAAGTTTCTGTACTATACAACATTTACGGGCCTATTACTTTGAGCAGAGATTGAATTATTGCAACTGGTTTAATGAAATATTACATGAAGAAGACTTGAATCGCACTTTCTTTTCGGATGAAGCTTGGATCCCTTTGTAGGGGTATATAAACTCTCAAAATTAGCGTACCTGGTCAACAGAGAATGCACATTTTTGTTGAAAATACTCTCCATCCTATCAAAGTCGGTGTTTGGGTTGCAATATCGAAAAGACATATTATTGGACCAATTTCTTTCTATCATACAATTAGCGCAATATGATACCGAGAACAAATATTGGAACCCTTCACCAAGAGCCTTCAACAAGATGGGGCAACTGTGCATTAGAATAGAAATGCAAAATATCACACCGGAAAGGCTAGACAACGTGTTCAATAATATGAGAAGACGTGTCAATCTATGCACTGAGAATAACGTTGGAAATTTCGAATAACTTTTATAAAATATATTCAGTTTGTGACATAATTATAGGATTATATTTTACAATAATAAAGTTGTAACGCATTTATTATTGTTTATGATAAAAAATAAAGTGCAATTACTATATTTCTGCAAAAATTCTTTCATATAATTCAACTTCTTTGACATTTATCACAAGAAATATGTAAATAGTAAACCTAACCACCAAAATAAATAAACATTTTCGCCAATTTCACTGTATTCCCATGTTAAATCAGTGTGACCAACCCAAGACAGTTCCAAATGATCACGTTGTAGAATATAATTAAATATAATATTATAATAATAATAATATTTATTAGCCAATTAATACAGACATTGATTTATAACATACATATTAGTTTAATACATTGACCAAAACGTTTAAAAAAAGTAATGGGTAAACATTTTTTATTTTATATTCTGAGTAAATAATTATTTGGTAGTTATTGCATAAGATTCACTAAATTATTTTACATTTACTGAAATATTTACACCTTTTATTTTTGAATTTGGAAAGTTAATGATTTTACTTGCAGTGTCCGCTAAACCTTTTTCGACTTGTAAAGGGTGTCTCAACGGGAGGTTTGTTTTTGAAGTTGCAATTAAACACATTAGATTGTTGAAAATTGTCAATGTTTTTAATTCATGATAAAGTACAGACATGGACATTACACGTGGAACACAATATCTGATAAGTGGCCGCCGCGACTACGTTGACAGATGTCCATTCTGTTGACGAAATTTTGTATTACTCTTGCACACAATTGCGGCACCATCTCAGCAAACGCCTTTCGAATCGCGTATTTCAGCTCTTGAAATGTTTGAGGATTGTTAGCATAAACCTTTCCTTTCAAAAATCCCCAAAAAAAAAGGCCATCGGCGTGATATCGCACGATCTTGGTGGCCAATTTTGATCGCCATGACGAGAAATTACACGGCCTGGAAACCTTGTGCGCAATAACTCAATTGTTTGGTTCGCTGTGTGGCTGGTGGCACCATCTTGCTGAAACCAGAAGTTATCCACATCCATACCATCCAACTCAGCCCACAAAAAATTGGCTATCATGTCACGATAACGGTCACCAGTGACGGTTACCGCGGCACCAGCAGCGTTTTCAAAAAAAAAATGGTCCAATTACACCGCCGGCCCAAAATCCGCACCAAAGAGTGACTCTTGGTGGGTGCATATGTTGTTCTTCAATCACACGAGGATTCTCAACGCCCCAAATTCTGCAATTTTGTTTGTTAACGTAACCATTAAGTTGAAAATGCGCTTCATCACTGAATATGATTTGTGCTGCAAAATCGGGATTATCCTGTTGCATCGATAACACCCAATTGCAGAACTCACGGCACTGTCCATGGTCGGCTGGTTTCAATGTCTGCGTCAATTGGATCTTGTATGCGTGTAAGTGCAAATCCTTGGTCAAAATACGCTGCACAGTACTTCTGGAAAGGTGTAATTGCTGTGCACGACGACGAATCGAGGTGCGCGCATCATCGGCCACATTTTCTACCACTGCGGCAATGTTTTCAGCAGAACGACCGCTACGAGGACGCAGGGCTGTTTTTACGTCTGCCACAGAACCAGTGCGTTCAAACTTTTCAATTAATTTCGTAATCGCGGTCTTACTTGGGCGATTATGAATACCAAAATGATCACGTAAATTGCGAAACGTACCCACGATAGATTCTCCATTTTGGTAATAGGTTTTCACAATAAGTACACGTTTCTCGTTTGTATAGCGCTGCATTCTTGAAATGTCAAGACTTCACAATGCTAACTGTCAAATCTAAGCGCTGTAGTACCAACTTAACCATATTTCGCGCGAATTTCAAAAACAAACCTCCCGTTGAGACACAAACAATTGCAGCCTTTTGTAATTATTTTTAATTTTCCAGTCTTTACTCCATTGGCACCATATGACATGAGCGTTGAGACCACTAATGTCAATCATAATATAAAAAAGGGGTGTCGGCACCACAAGACTTTCTTATACGTATGTGCGATCCGAATTTTTTATACGAAAGTTATTCCAAACTAAGTATTAAATAAATCTTCCCAACAAAATAAACCTGTAAGCAAAAACTGCTATTATATAAGAGTAAATGTGTTTCTTCAGGTCTGAAAATTCGAAATTTGTTTTATACAAAATTATTTCAACTGCACCTAAGTATACAAAGTGTCTAAAGTTAAGTGTTTACCATTGCTAACTTTGTTATTATTGAAGCTACGAAGTCGGTTAAATTAGCAAACTAGTAGGACCTTTTTTGCTGATTAAGTTAGTTAAAACAGAGAAACAATTGAAGAGTTAGTTTCTGAGATATTCACAAAAGCACCAAATTTTTAAATGGAACATCCTGTATATTTCGACATATTTTGAAAGAGAGTTAAATTCTAAACAAAATGTAAGTAATACACTATCGTCCTAAATTTAAAAATAAGAGAATAAAATGCACTTAAACTCTTTGATTGTCATTACTTTAATATGTAAGTAGTATTATTGCACTAATGCAATAGATAAGCGTTTTCTTAGACAATCCGCTCTCAGAAACAGGAGAATAACTAGTACCATCCTAAAAAAATTAGCTCGTAGCTGCTCGCAATTTTCTTGTATCTTCCTGAACGATTAGAGGGCGCTTAAATGAAGCTGAATTGGACAGCAGAAAATCGGCCTAGAAACCCCTGCTCACCAGAGAGCACAAAATTCAAAGATTGCGTTTTGCGAAAAATCATCAAGATTGAAAGATGGTTTTATTTTGAGACGAAGGATTAACCTTAAATCTCCTAATGAACGTGGGCGTGTCCGGCGAAGGCCAAGTGGGAGATTTGCTAGTTGCAGTATCTGTCCAGGAGTCCCGTTTGGTGGTGGCTCTCTTGTACATATCGTTGTTGCCCATGTAATGCCATTTGCTCCTTTTGTAGGGCCGAATTTCTTGTTTATGCAGAATAATGCTCGTCTTTATGTGGATGAGTAAGTTATTCACTACTTAAATGCTGTTGCTATTCCGTTCATGGAAAGGCCAGCCAATAGTCCTGACATGAACCCAATAGAACATTTATGGGACGATATTAAAAAAAAAGGGTTGGACATCGTACACCTCCACCTGACAACCACAATCAACTGATAGACGCAACAATTCAAGAATGGAAAAATACTCCTCACGAAGTCGTTCAAAATTTGATCTCCAGTATGACAAGACGGATGGAAGCAGTAATTAGAAGTAGAGAAGGACATACACAATATTAGAATAGCTCCATAAATTCTATTGTTTTCGTTTGTTTTCTGTTTACATATTTGCGTTGCTTTCAAGAAAAAAAGTTTTTTAATATAAAATGATTAGAAATATCGCCATGTTTCGCTGATTTCATTTACAAGCTACTAGACAGTACCTAACAAGAAGCTTTCATGATTTTTTTTTGCAATATTAAATTCACTATTGTAATTATACAAGTTTAATAAGTGAGTGGTGGGTTAATTTTGTCCATGAGTTTATATTACATCCCGGTGTCATATGTTTTTTATTGCATATTGCTGTGGTTACAACAATGCAACGACAAAAGTTACATAAATATTTTTATCGCCAACCGTCAGTAAAGTGATGCGTTACCATAGCGTTTTGCGGAGGTAAAGAAACACTTTATCGTACTGTACAATAAAGTACTTTACCTGCCGCTAATATCTGTCAGCGTAGCATGACTGATGACTTTTAAAAATAAATCGTTTGTCACTGTCATAAACTGTCAAAAGTTATTATATCTTTATTTCTTAAATTAACAATTTTAACGGTTGGCGATAAAATTTTGTATGCACCACGTCAGTAAAGTACCTTTACCGAACTCGTCTGTTACTCGCCGCGCTCGCTTCACTCGCTTGGCTCGTAAACCAGACTCGTTCGGTAAAGTATCACTTTACTGACTTGTTACATAAATAACTATTATTTAATGAATACTGAGAAAGCAGTAATAGTATATTATTCAACGAGTTTGCGTGGATAATTTTATTCCACGAGGATGAAGTTATAATAATAAAAAGATAAGGTTTAAATTTCAGAAATATTTATAATTCTCTTTTATAATAATGGTAACAAAAACACTGTTATCATGTAGCTACATCGAGTATTTTTCTTTCACAATATAAAAACATAAAAAAATAATCTTTCCCATACGAAGCTAATTTTTATTTCAACAAAGACATACATTCACACATAGTGCCATTGATGATCTAAAACTTCGCAACGACAATGTTTTGAAAATGACCTATACCAATCGCTAAAAGCAAATATTCGCACATAGTACATTTAACAGCTTGGCGTTTGCCCATCAAGAAACATCTCTGTCTATTCGTATTTATCTATTTGAACATTTTGATTAATACTGACTAAAATAATCGTTAATAATGCCTAATGATTCACTGAAAGCAAATATTTGCACATAGTACTTCCAGTACCCTCAACACCATTAACTATCTTCCCACTATTACAAAAAAATTTAATCCAATTTAACAAGACAATATTTACTTAAATTAATGATGCTCAACCCCTTTCTAAAAGCAAATATTCTCACATAGTACTTTTAGAGTACGTCTTACACCATCAATTATTCAAATATGAATATTCATTTCAAAAACTTACTTAAATTCATCATACAATTTGTCAAATTCCATTTTATTTATGTCCTCCATTTTGAAAAATCTTATAATCGAATATAAAAATGAAATTATCAAATGCAAACATTTTATTAACAATAATAAAATTAAAATTTAACTCGAATTCAAAAACAAAAACTTAATACATTGGAAAAACTAATAGCGAATTTGTAGTAGTGTATAAAACCTTTTTTACTATTGCAAAAGATCTCAAAAATTTGTACGTCTAACAAGTTCAAAAGACAGGATTCAGCTCCCTCTCCATTCATTTTCGCGGCCTTATATAATTTAAAACAAAAGATAGCTACTTATTCACAGCGCCACGTTTCTTCAACTAATATTTATGTTGGTATCGTCTGATTCACTTTTGCTTCCCTTATGTTTTCTCAATCACATAAACACATTTGACAGTTAATGTATTCACTAATGTCGTTACTTAAAATTGTCTATTGAAAATTCACGCACACCTGCTATTCTTCGCCTTCTGTGGGTATGTTCTTCTTTTTTCTTAATACCATCCTTCATTATACTTGTATACGAATGTATTGCCTCTTTCATTGTTATATGTATATATTTCCTTTTCCCATTGATTAAAGTTATTCTCATTTTCTTTTTGTAGATACCTTTGTTGGATACAATCGGGAACACGTTGTGTACAACTGGAATTTTCTTCATGAAAACTGTATTACAAACAGTACTCGCATCCACCGCATTATTTTCAAATTCTATCCAGTTTTTCTCTGCTTCTAGTATGTCGATTTGCAGACAACTACAAGCAATATTAATGTTATTTCTTCTTTGCAGGTTTTTTAAAAATTATACATGATCTGCTATATTTGAAGCCCTGGTGTTTATGCATACAAAACTTCTTAAATGTATTTTGACTTCTGCATTTATCAATACATAAAACTATTCGATGTGTCGTCTGGAATAAAGAGTACTTTTCCGTATATATCCTTTTTAATGTTTTTACATATAAGACTCAGGTATTTACTACACATTTAAATATGATCATAAAACTCTCTCATGAATTGAGATTATTGTACATGTCTGAGATTACATTTTATACATTTGAATTTGTATTATCGTCTCGGGCATGTCGAATGTGGCCTTGCTCATACAATTTAATGGCATTCAAATGATTCACTCTTTTTATTGTTCCGTCTTTTAACATAACTCTCTCTCTATTATTTACTTTTAGTACATTCATTCATTTTTGATCAGTGGTCCATTTCTTAAAATGTTTAGTGCTGCCCTAACGCTTTGTGAGAAATTTGGCTCTGTTTTTCTATATTCAAACCATACCTTGTGCTTGTCTTTTCTATAAAAATATAGAATGCATATATTTATTTTTTTGTTTGTTTTTTATTCCTAATTTAATACTTAATCTTAATTTATATATATTTATTTTCTTAAAGACATTGCCCCTTAAAGGTTAGGCAACCCATTTTTACTTGTTGTAATACTTTAACCTAGGCTTATTATATTGGTATATTTGTTTTAAACGAAAAATTAATGTTCTTATTCTATAACTTAACTATTTAATAAATGTTATAAATCTTAAAATATAAAGATCACGGCAATATGTACTTTCATTTCTATATTCATTTATATAATTTAATTATTTATTTATTCATAGAAAAGGAATATTCTATTAAATAAAATATTATTTATTATTTAATATTTCTGTTTAAATTATTTTGTAAGAGCCTTAATTAAAATCTATAAATAATTACTCTAATATTCCAATAAACTTCTCCAGTTAACTAAGTTATCGTTTTCTTATAACTTCCATTTTAAGAATACCTTTAAAATATGCATTACCGAGACGTCAAAGAATAATTCTACATATTTCCTCTTACATAAATAGGATATTTATCGAGAATGATCGGATGGTATTTGACTGCTACTACAAAACAGATTTAAGGCGGAATATTTTCGGATATGACTGACTCTTCGCATTGTATGGAAGCGATGGATTTATACGGCGGACTATTTTTGTTTCTCGCTTTTACGGTCTGATTCGGAAGCGTCGAAAGTGATGTTGTCGGCGTTCTTTTCTGGCACTTTTCCTCCATTCCTTTAGGGTAATACACTCAAAGATTTATTCCGTTATAAATATGTATGGACGCTGTTGTAATAAGGTAAGTGCGTTCGGACGCAATTCGAATGCTGTTTTTTTTTTGCTGTGAGGATAGTCCTCTTATCGTGTCATAGTGCTGATGGATTCGGGCTCTAGTCGGGGATATGTATATTTACGCAACCATTGATACATAAATTCCTTTTCGTCTTTCCATTGTTTACGCGAACACTCGATTGTATTTTGTTAGGTTCGTAAACATTAATCGATTGTGTTTATTATGGATATCTTTGTCAATATCTGAAATATATGAACTGTTGATTGATTTTCGTTTTGTTACTCGTTCTTCGAAAAGTTTGAATTTTTAGGTCGTGTTTAGTATATATTTTTTTCTTAGAAAATTGTTAAATTTTAAAATATCAATTACACAACATTTTTTTAAATAATAATATACTTTATTAAGAAGCCACTTACTAGTTTATATAACAAAAGGTTACAAAAAATGAATAGAGAAATATAATAATTATAGACCGGACGTACGAGGCCGAAATATGACGGACAAAAGAAATAAGGTATAACATCACGCAATTACTGAATAGCAGTATTCATATGGTGAACTGCTATTTTCGTCCAGAAAACGGACAGCAAAAAAAGGCGATTTTACTGTTAAATTCCTTTTTTCATTGGCGTTGGTTGAGGCGTGACGAGTTTAAATTTATTCTATTTACCCTATATTTCGTACGATAAATAAAGTAGGGAGAGTTAGTTTCGTTTTTTCATTGTTTTGACTGTTTATTACATTAAAATTTGTAATAGTTCCTGTTTAATACCGTTTCATTGAATCTACTTCTACCAATTATCTTGACGTAAGTGTGCATTGGATTTTGTTAAGTTTCAATAAAGTACGCATACCTTTTTAGTTATCATTTATTTAGATCTGGAACATTGTTTATGTTACTTATGTTAGTCAGCTATGATATGAAAGAATGTCGAGAATGGCATCATGAAACAATGGCGAGTTGGATTAAAGGTCATACTGATTGTATGTCCATTGTCACTGATTCCGATATTAATTGCAAAGTCTCTAAACTATCGTTACAGAATGCCAAAAAATCGCACATTCAACGTCACTTAGCATCGCTAAAACATACACAGAAATTGGACCAGTTGGAAGCTGACAATTTTAACGAAGAACTCTGTAAAACTCTAATGGCGGATAAAATCTCATTAAATAAACTTGACAATTCTACCATGAAAACATTTCTCCAAAAACATACTAGTCGAAATGTTCCTGCTGAATCCACCTTACGCAAATATCATCTTTCTAAGTGCTTCACGAAAGCAGTACAATGCATTAGAAGACATCTTTCAGATCAATACCTATGGACAAGTGTCGTCGAAACTGTCGATATATTAGAAAGCTGTGTGGTAAATGTTGTAGCTGGTGTACTACATCCACGTTTTTAAAAAGAGTTTTTAGAAAGTACAGGGAAAAACTTCCATCTTTGTCATTGCCTCTATCGCCAGTAATAACTAGAAGAGGAACATGGTTGGAAGCTACTAGTTTTTATGCAGAGAATTTCGATAGTTCACAAAATTTCGTTACATGTTTAAATGACGATGCCCGAAATATTTCTGAGTGCAAGGAACTAACACAAATCCCAAATTTAAAACATCAGTTGTAGTTCCTTCAGGAACACTTTGGAAATTTGCCTAAAATAATCAAATATTTTGAAAATCGAAATCTCAAATTAAAAGATGGATTAACCACATTAGATGTAGCTATTAATAATTTCAAAAGTATTCCAAGTGACTTCGGATGTGGCCTTCGGCAAAAGTTAGACGCAGTTTTTAATAGAAATCCAGATTTAATAACATTGCGGCAATTGTGTATGGGGACAATGACACAAAATCTAACTGCTAAATACGCTGAAATGAAAAAATATTTCCAGTATGCACTTATAACCAGTTGCTATGTAGAAAACACTTTTCTATCTACAAAGATGTACTTCATTCAAAGACAACAAATCTTACAGAAGAGAACCTTGAGAAAGTATTGCTAGTAAATATTAATACTCCTTTACTCGACTACAAAATGAACAAATAATAACGTATTTTGTATTTTATATAAACAATCGCCATTCTGCCGTGTTATATTCAATACCCATTTCATACAAAAGTTGATTTATATCAGTACAGTAACAGAAATTTCTTTCAACTTTGTAAAATGAACTGAATTTTTCGTGACGATTCTTCAATATTATTAACCAAGATCCCAAAATTTGTGATTTTTCTTTAGTTAAACCCAAATCCTGTATCAAATCATTCAGATCTGGTTGAGTAATGACATGTGGTTCGTCAGAAGGAACACACGTCAGATCACTTGAAAATTACAGCTTCAAAACATCGTTTATATCTTCCTCGTCCATGGAATTTGCAGATGAATTTGAATGCATTTGAGTTGAAAGCTCACAATCAGTTTTTTTCAACGGTTGGCTTACAGATGGAATCTCGGGATACATTACTTTGTATTTATTTCTTTTTTAAAACCATTCAATTTTTACAAGACAGAAGTAACAGTCCGTGACGTGATCTGCTGATTCATGCCAAATCATTGGCCTTTCTGACAGGACCTCTGAAGAATTCTTGTTTTTGCTCCACTGAGATAATTTGACATAACAAGAAATACAGCATATATGTGGTACCTATGTTTTGTTTTGATGTTTAATTTTGAAGCCAAAATATTGTTCATAATATCTATGAATTAATTCACTTAAAGCCGTCTTTTGCGACTTTTTAACATATAAACCACAAACATAAAAGCTGTCCGGAAAATGTTTACAGCTTTTCCATTCTTGAAAATCATACGCAACATTACTTGTGGAACTTTCTTAACTTAGTGACAATTCACTGACTTTTCGAATCACTTCGCCGACTGCAACCTTCATATATGTACGTATCGATTCCAGAAGTTTCCATTTCAGCATAGTTCGCGATGACTAATACTCGCATACTAGAATTATCTACTTCTCTCTGGAATGCATAACGTCGTATCCTTTGTAGTTGCCGCTGTCTTTCACGGTATAGCCGGGAACATGCTCGAGCTTGTTACAATACTTTTCAATTTTAAATTTTACGTTAATCTTAGTAAAAACAGATAAAAATGTTATTTTGAAAATCTGACGTGATACCCTATGTTAGAATCCAGTTTTTATGTTTAAAACAATGCAAAATACTGAAATTTTATTAAAGTCTTAACTCAGTTATAAAAATCGTGTCAATTAGTGTAATTTGTTACTGTTACGTATATTTATTAGTGATTCTTCCTTAAAAGCCGTAATTTATTATTAGAATAAAAGTGTAAATACATAATAAAATCTTTACTAACTGCATTGGGAATTGCTCGGATGACATTTTTATGAAATCTTTTAATTAAGAAAAAAGCTTCCGAACACGTGCTCGCTCGTAAAAATAACGACGCCTTATATCAGAGAAACTACTCTTCCAACCAACACACACTATTTATATACAGCCGCCGAAACTTGCGGAACATATATCTAATAATAAAGAAAACGCCTGTTCATAAACGGCCGACATGGAAAACTGAGAGAAGGGGTCAAACAAGAAGACATGCCCTTATCTGGTACGTTTTCCTCTTTGTTCCGGCCGTCATAATTTCAAATAAATAAAATTTATGAGCGCCTTAACTTTCGACCCCGGCCATGGGAAAAACGACTCAGCAAACGCCGAGGCGAAACAAATATAAGTTTAACCCGTTTCTGGCGTTTATTACATGGGTGGCTGGTTAGACAATATCTTTCCGTTTCTCTCCTTCTCTTTGCGATATATACCACTGCGCCGCTTCACTTCGAAAGATGGAAGTTTCCTCCACTGTATGTCCGTGTGGAATCTCGCGATCAACTGAGATTTCGAATGTCCTGCTCTATTACATCAATATAGATGTAGTAGTACGAATGCTACACAGTCAGTCTCTCTATCTGTTTCACGTCGATGCTTCGGTGGGGAGTCTTAAGTCCCACGGTGATGTATCACCCTCTGATGTTGACAGACGTCGCCGTGGGCCATTATATGATCGTTTGTTGTCGGCGGATCTTGCTTAATTGATCTATCGAATCGATTAGGAGAGATGCCCCTCCAGAGGAATGATGGGGTTTATGTCGAAATAATAATGTGGATTTCGAAATGATGTTGCCTTTAATAGATTTATGCGCGAGTCGTATGCGTGCCATTACTATTGCCAGGCATTAATGATTTTCTCAATTATAGACTACTAGTAAATATTTCATTGCAATTGAGGCGCTTTTTACAAAAACAACCATAGTCCTAGTTTGCTTTATTTGGGAAATCAAAGAAAACGTTTTCTCGTTCTTATATTTTTTATAATACAATAATTCAAGTGCAATTAATTTAACTCTGGAATCCTACACTTACTTTCTAGAAACACGAACCCTACACTGGGGTACTGGGTTCCCCAAAAATAAAAAGCCAACATTTTATTTTAAAAACTGAAATTTTATTAAAAAACCTCAACTAATAATTTGTTTGGTTTATGTTTATTTCCTTAATAACAATTTAAAGACATATCTGACATATATTATACTCATAAAAAAAGAAAATTGAAAAACTTACATTTTCTTGGATACTTTTGTATGGTTTTAATTTTAAGTTATTTTCACACACTTTATTCCCTACAATTAGAACAGATAGATAGGGAGTGGCTTTTACATACAAACATCTTGCACTTAACACACTTTATAGTGGTTTTGACATCTCTGGAACGGGGGCAGATGCAACACCTTCCGGCCCGTCGGTTGTCGTCCTCTGCGTGTCTTGGCTCTTCGATATCAAGTTGTTCGTCAATCGCAAGGCGAATTCCTCTACGCAGTGTTGGTGTTTGTAGTCTTTCCTCTAACCAAGGCTTCATCAGACCTTCTGCCAGGGTAAATAAAAACTCTACTCTTGGTTGTGGAGTTTGCTTGTTCAGAAAAGTGATCTCCTTGTAGATAATGTAGGAATTAACACAGGCACACTATTCAAGATGCCATAAAAGAGACACAAAGGCCATCTTCTCGTTTTCCTACTACAGGAATACTGAGCAGACATTTGATCCAACAAATCCACTCCGCCTTTGGTATTATTATAGAAGTGAATTATTTCTGGCAGCTTTGAATTCTGTTGCATGGAGTATCCCTGGTGCATGTTTGACAGTAGAAGTACATTCTTATTTTTTTTTGGTGCAAAGGACACCAATGTTAACTCTCTGTCAAAAGCAAACATTATTGTTCCTTCTGGTTTGCGCTGCAACATTTCTTTAGGTATGTGAGGCTTATTTTTGCGCAGCGTTCCCACCATGGTCAAGTTGTATTTACTCAGCATGTCGTTGAATAGAGGGACAGAACTAAACCAATTATCAACAGTAATATTTCTATTACTGCCTTGAATGGTTTCCGTTAATTTTTCCACAAAAAATGTAGCTAGTGGTTGTCCTCCTGTATTTATTTTTTTCCCAGTGTATGGGATGGCATTGATCAAATAACCATTAGAGTTGCAGAGCATCACCAACTTCAAACCATATTTCGCTGGTTTATTTGGGATATACATACGGAACTGTGATTTCCCTCGAAAAGCCAGGAGCTGTTCATCAATACAACAGTACGGTCCAGGGATGTAATACTCATTACAATGTTCAATAAACTGATCCCAAACCTCTCGAATTGGTGCAAGGGCGTCAATTTCCTTTCGAGCATCTCGGGTTGACTTGTCATCAAATCGCAATGTATTGATTAAAAACTCAAATCTTGCTAAGGGCATTACAGTTCTGGTGATGCGAAGGCCCCTACTTTCGTGCCAAAGAACCTTTGCAGACGTGTGGTTGTGATTTAATGCTCCAAAATAAATCATGAGTCCGAGTAAGGCTCTAACTTCTTTATCGGTAGTCTCTTTGGTAAAACTTAATCATTGTAGTTTACTTTTTGAATTGAAATCTCTTGATTTGTGTACTTTACAATTGCATCGATTATGGTTTCATTTACAAATAAGGAAAGCAGATTTTCAGCATTCGTAACACCCCGAGCAGCTCCAGCAGGTCGGGGTCTCATGAAAACTATGTTTCGTCGAGGGGTTCGACCAGCTCTTTTTGGAGGTTTGGTTGACCATCTATACTTATTTTTGCCTACCAGTTGGTTTTTTTAGGCCTAATAATATAATCAAGTTTTGCATTGTATCCTCACCTTGACTACCCTCTTCTTCTCTTTCATGTGCACCTTGTCTTGCAGTAGAAGTTCCAGGTTGTAAGTCTGCCTCATTTATTCTTTGTTTTTTACTTTGTCTTTGGGTTTCATTGTCTGTATCCTCTTCACTAGAAGGAGGTATATATTCGTCTTCAGATGCATCAGGGGAAAAAAAATCCGGAAAGACATCATCTTCTTCAATAACATCAGTTCCCCCCTCACCATCAGATACATCTTCAAAGTTATCAGTGATGTTTTCTTCATTATAAATCGAATCTGACTCAGACCTGCATAATTCTGCCAAAACTGCATCGTCTGTGAGTTTTTTATCCATAGGTACTACAACGAACACAAATAACACAAGTAATAAAAAATTAAAGGCACAATTGAAACTGTTAACACACCACAACAAACTTGCACCAACCCTACACTGGGGTACTGGGTGCCCCAAAACCAGTTTACAGCTCAAGCCTGATCCGCTACGTGTGCGACAACAACAGCCACTGCTTGACAGTCAAGGCCAATGAAAAGTCATGGCAGGTGATCGCGGTCAGGGTTGCCAACACAGAGTTACAGCAAAAACAAAATTCCCTGGGGCACTCAGTACCCCGGTGTAGGGTTCCAGGGTTAAATATTTAATTGAATTTTCACTAAACAGTTCATCTTTCAAATTTGATTCATTTTCAGTCAAAAAATTATTAAAATTGTTATATGACGGACTATGGTTGTTTTTGGAGGAAACCTTAAAGATTAAAAACGAACACTGACATTTTTACGTTTTTAAGGCGGCAGTCCCACTGATAAAGCGATGTCCATCGATGGTCAACAATTAAAATTAGCTTATGAGTAAAGTATCCGCAGCAGTCGGACTGCATCGATTAACGGCGATCGTTCAACAACAACCGGCATGCATCGGTTCATAATTTTCGACAGGTTCTAATTTTAGTTGATGATCGACGACTGGGCACATGCGCAGAAAGGCTGTTTTGACAGCCCAAGCGTCGCCTGTTGATTGTGTTTTGGTTTGTTTTACCCTGTAGATTTACATAATCATTTGGCATGGCTAATGATGCAGGCCTTATAGCGTAACCTACCTTCCAAATTTGAACACGTAGTATAAGGAAGTATTGTGATGACGAAAATTTTCGACCTCGAGATTTTTGCAGATGTCCACGTTCTGAAGTCCCCTGATACCAAAAAAGTGGTTTTTAAAAAATGTCTGTGTGTCTCTGTGTGTGTGTGTGTGTGTGTGTGTGTGTGTGTCTCTGTGTGTCTCTGTGTGTGTGACCACGATAGCGGTCAAACCGCTGTAGATATCAATTCCAAATTTTGTATTTAAGTGTATAATCTGCCTCTTGAGATCTGATTAGTTTTTCAGTAAAATCGGTAGACCGGAAGTAGCACTTTACTTAAGTGAAAAAATCGAATTTTGCAAATAGTTCGTCAACTACTAAGTTTAAACAAATTTATAGAGAATTCATATGTACTTAAAATTAAAATTGAAAACCATTTTATTTAAAAAGTTTTTCGAAATTACTACCGGAAGTAGGTCTTTTACTCTTACCGAAAATCAGTTTTTTGCCAATATTTTGCAAGTCATGCTTTTTAGACAGGTACGCTACGAATATAAAAGTATTTATAACTTAATTTCCAATATCTTTTGTATAAAAAAAATTTCAAAATTCGGACCGGAAGTATCACTTTTACTCTTACCGAATTAACGATTTTTTGCAAATATGTCGTAAATTATGCATTCTATACAGGGTGTTCCTAAATATCATGTACATAAGGAAGGGGGTAACTATTTGGTTTATTTTGTGCCTAAAATTTCATATAAACATAGGTCTGCAAACGCTTCGCAATATGCAGGGTGTTGAAATTTCAAGAATTTTTCACTTTTTACTGTATAGCTCCTGCAGTTTTTGAGATATTTTGTTCAAATTTGGAAGGTAGGTTACGCTATAAGGCCTGCATCATTAGCCATGCCAAATGATTATGTAAATCTACAGGGTAATAATTTTTTCGGGGTCATGCCCTCTTTTTTCACCCTGAACTTTTTTGCGATGCGCCACTGCTAGATTCTAAAATACGCAATAAATTTCCTGTCTTGTTTAGAAACTTTTTGATCTCTTATATTTTTTCTTATCTCTGACCGTTATCGAGAAAAAAATAGAAAACAATTTTCTGTAATTCGCCAGAGAAAATTAAATTTTTTAAAATGGTCTAGCAGGCTCTGGCTTTATTCAGATAATCACTTAAGTTTATTAATTTGACAATTGACATTAGAAATCGTAACTTGCGTCTGTATAAGTAAAGTTTTAAATTGCAAACTGTAAGGTGTAAAAGTGTTTTAAATACTCGTTATAATTTTGTAAATATGCCAAATTTCACGAATTCTGAAATGGCTGACATGCATTTTATCTACGGCCTTGCGAATGGAAATGCAAGAGAAGCCAGGCGTCTGTACATGGAGCGCTATCCCAATAGAATGATACCCGATCATCGAATATTTTCAAATATTCATAGGCGTCTTGGAGAAACTGGAACTTTTAAAAAGAATACTAATGATGCAGGTAAACCACGTACTGTTAGAACACCACAGATCGAAGAGGCTGTTCTGAATGAAATAGACAGACATCCTCGCACCAGCACCAGAAAAATCAGTGATCATTTAAATATTAGTCATCAAGTGGTTTGACGTATTCTACGTGTTTCCCTTCTATACCCTTACCACATTCAGAGAGTGCAGGCTCTTCTTCCCCGAGACTTCCCTTTAAGGTTTGATTTCTGCCAATGGTACCTTAATAAGCTAGCAGTAGACCGCATTTTTGATTGTAAAATCCTTTTTACCGATGAAGCGAATTTTTCAAGGACTTCAATTATGAATTTCCACAACAACCACACGTGGGCAGATGAAAATCCACATGAAATTGTAGAAACGCATTTTCAAGAACAGTTCTCATTAAATGTATGGGGTGGTATAATTGAAGATAATTTGATTGGTCCTTGTTTTTTGCCTGGTCGACTTACTGGTCAGTCATACAGGCTGTTTTTGCAGAATGAATTGCCTTTATTACTTGAAGACTTGCCCCTTTTACTTAGAAATCAAATGTGGTATATGCACGATGGCGCCCCATCACATTTTTCTATTTTGGCTCGGGAGTATTTAAATGAAGTATATGAGAATAGGTGGATAGGACGAGGTGGACTTCAGCCATGGCCCCCTAGGTCCCCTGACTTAAATAGTCAAGATTTTTTTTTTGGGGACATCTCAAATCTCTAGTGTATACAACACCTGTGAATACTGTTGATGACTTACGAAATCGAATAATCGATGGATTTGAAACGATAAGAAATACTCCAGGAGTATTTGAGAGAGTGCGAGCATCAATGAGAAGAAGAGCGGACGCGTGTATAAGGGTTGAAGGAGGACACTTTCAACAATTGTTGTAGCATAGTTTCATTGTCATTGTTATTACTTAGGGTTTTTATTGTTATTAGTTATGTTACTTTGTATTGTAATAAAACAATGCTACGAAAACCGGGTTATCCTATTTTTTAACAGGTAGTAGCACCTTAACTCTTAAAATTAATAAACTCAAGTGATTATCTGAATAAAGCCAGAGCCTACTAGACCATTTTAAAAAATTTAATTTTCTCTGGCGAATTACAGAAAATTGTTTTCTATTTTTTTTCTGGATAACGGTCAGAGATAAGAAAAAAATACAAGAGACCAAAAAGTTTCTAAACAAGACAGAAAATTTATTGCGTGTTTTAGAATCTAGCAGTGGCGCATCGCAAAAAAGTTCAGGGTGAGAAAAGAGGGCATGACCCCGAAAAAATTATTACCCTGTAGATTTACATAATCATTTGGCATGGCTAATGATGCAGGCCTTATAGCGTAACCTACCTTCCAAATTTGAAGAAAATATCTCAAAAAAGTGAAAAATTCTTGAAATTTCAACACCCTGCATATTGGTAACGAAGCGTTTGCAGACCTATGTTTATATGAAATTTTAGGCACAAAATAAACCAAATAGTTACCCCCTTCCTTATGTACATGATATTTAGGAACACCCTGTATATATTTATTAAGAGTACAAAAGTATTTAGAATTGGATTTGCAATATTTTTTGTATACATGAAATTTCAAAATTCGAACCGGAAGTAGCACGTTTATTCTTAGCGAGTAGCACTTTTTTTTCGAATATCTTGCAAAGTATGCATTCTATAGCGATTTATTAAGAGAATGAAAGTACTTAGAATAGGATTTTGAATAAGTTTTGTATAAAAAAATTCTTAAAATTGTATAGTTTGAAACGTTCATACGTATAAGAAAGTCGTGTGTATGAACAGAAATGGCTACTGAGATTTGTGTTTGGCAACCAGATGAAATAGACTTACTGATAAATCTAGTTAGAGATGGGCCAGAACTGTACGATCAAAGTAGTGCTGGATATTCAAATATCAATACTACTGAAAAATTATGGAGCGAAATAAAAATATTCTTTCCAACAAAAAACGGTAAGTAATCTATATACTATATCTTAGATTATCTTGTAGAATGTTGAAAACAAATATACTATTTATTACAAGCTATATAGATACATAGCAGTTTTTTGATATGATGGGTTTTTTTATACTACAGGCAAATATAGTGAATATTAAATAGTATTGTATTTCCACTTTTATTTCAGAAAAGCAACTTAAGAAAATGTGGCAGATATTAAGAAGTGGGTATCAATCATGAAGAAGTGAAAAAAAAATCTTCTGGTAGCTGTTCACAAGTCACAAAAAAATGGGTGTATTTTGATACATTAAATTTCTTGGAGCAACATTTTACAGAAAGAGCCACTTCTTCTAATGTGGTACGCTACGAATATAAAAGTATTTATAACTAAATTTCCAATATCTTTTGTATAAAAAAAATTTCAAAATTCGGACCGGAAGTATCACTTTTACTCTTACCGAATAACGATTTTTTGCAAATATGTCGTAAATTATGCATTCTATATATATTTATTAAGAGTACAAAAGTATTTAGAATTGGATTTGCAATATTTTTTGTATACATGAAATTTCAAAATTCGGACCGGAAGTAGCACTTTTATTCTTAGCGAGTAGCACTTTTTTTCGAATATCTTGCAAAGTATGCATTCTATAGCGATTTATTAAGAGAATGAAAGTACTTAGAATAGGATTTTGAATAAGTTTTGTATAAAAAAATTCTTAAAATTGTATAGTTTGAAACGTTCATACGTATAAGAAAGTCGTGTGTATGAACAGAAATGGCTACTGAGGTTTGTGTTTGGCAACCAGATGAAATAGACTTACTGATAAATCTAGTTAGAGATGTGCCGGAACTGTACGATCAAAGTAGTGCTGGATATTCAAATATCAATACTACTGAAAAATTATGGAGCGAAATAAAAATATTCTTTCCAACAAAAAACGGTAAGTAATCTATATACTATATCTTAGATTATCTTGTAGAATGTTGAGAACAAATATACTATTTATTACAAGCTATATAGATACATAGCAGTTTTTTGATATGATGTGCTTTTTATACTACAGGCAAATATAGTGAATATTAAATAGTATTGTATTTCCACTTTTATTTCAGAAAAACAACTTAAGAAAATGTGGCAGATATTAAGAAGTGGGTATCAATCAAGGAGAAGTGAAAAAAAAACCTTCTGGTAGCTGTTCACAAGTCACAAAAAAATGGGTGTATTTTGATACATTAAATTTCTTGGAGCAACATTTTACAGAAAGAGCCACTTCTTCTAATGTGAGAACATCTACTGATAATAAAAGCAATGCTACGATAACAGGCACCCAGGCAAACACAAACCTAGTAGAGGGTGAATATACAGTTGATGGTAATTATATTTTTCCTAAATGTTTATACCTATTATTATTATTATTATATTAGAATTTGGTTATCTAATACAACAGGATAATTCCAAAGTTGAGGATTCGCAGAATGAAAAACTAGGTAGGGTTTCATCAGCAGAGATACCTGTTTCACAGAAAAAGGCAGTTCATCTAATTAAGAAGAAACGAACTTCAACAAATTGATTATTTTAATAACAAAAAGAAAGAAAAGAAAAAATCTTCTAATTAGCTTTTTCTGCAAAGTCTTTTGGAGGACATGGAGTTGCTACCACCAGATAAATTAAGGAAGTTTAAAATTGAAGTGTTAGCGAACTTAAACGAAAAATTAAATGAGAATTAAATATATATTTTTGTTAAAATACATACTTTATTAGAAAATACATTTTATATGAAATACTCTTTTTAAATATAAGTTAATATCTTCAGTCTTGGTCATTTATTTGTATCTTTGCATCCTGCCATTCAACTGAACCAGCACCAGAAAAGTAATTGCAGAACTTGTCACGAACAACTCTGGCCATTCGTGTTGACTGATGGACATTATATCTTCTTACTTCTTGAAATTCAAATGCACGATATGTTGCTTTATAAGTGACGGTTTCATCAAATGGTTCATGCTCTTCAACTCTTATCATGTTATGTAAAACACAAACAGCTTTTATTATATTATCAACTTTTCTGGAAAAACCGCAATGCTATAGTATCCAAAATTCGGAATTTTGTAGCTAATATTCCAAAGGTGCACTCAACTATCTGACGAGCATATGAGAGTCGGTAATTATATCTGCGTTTTAGAATATCTAATGCTCGTCTAGGGTATGGTTTTAATAAATTCTGAGATAGGCGAATTGCTTCATCGTCAATAAAAACAAATGGTACTGCTTCATTTGAATTTTGGTCGATAGCCTTATCTTTAGGAATATCTAATTTGTTTTCATAAAGTAATTTTCCAAATTCAGAACGCTCTAGTATCCCACCATCACTATTTTTTCCATAACTACCAACATCGATCATAATAAATTTGTAGTCTGCATCTACGGCAGCTAACAAAACAATGGAATGGTAATGTTTATAATTATAATATAATGAACCTGCATTAAATGGTTTACGAATTCGCACATGTTTCCCCATCTATTGCTCCTAAGCAATTGGTACATTTCTTTTTTACAAGAAAACCTTCGCTAACCTTTTCAAAATCATGTTTGGTTGGGAATTAAAGACATATGTTCTGCAAAGCTTCATATATTAATAATAAAATTTCATTTACTATAACAGAAATTCTGTTCTGACTAATTCGAAATCTGTATGACAACGAGTGGTAAGACTCTCCTGTGATAAGAAATCTGGAAAACATTTATGTATTAATTATATTTACAAATGCACAGCAAAGACTACAAACAAACCTTAATGTCACAGTTAATCGTTCTTCATACGATATAGTTTTGCGGAAATTTGTATGCCCAATATGAAACAATGGTTCTACTTTTGAAATTAAGATACGATAACATTGAATATTCATTCTATAATAATTGTAGAATTTTTCTGTATCATTTAAAAGTTGAGGGACTAAATGGTGAAATTCTCCTAAATCCTCTCTGTTTGCAAATATTTGACGTAACCACACTTTTCTATGCTTTTTACAGTTTTTCTTATAGCAGTAGTAAGCTATTATGCTTTCAGTATCAGAAGAAGAATTAGATGGCATTTTTAATTAAAGAAGTAGGACAAAGGTTCTAGTTATGACGTCTGAGGTTATGTTGTGTTTATAGTTTATCTCCCGCCAGTTTTGTTGAATAAAAGTTTTGCGCGCGAAACTTAAATTTTGTTTGAATACTTTTCCCAGTGAGACCGTAGCACAAAATTTTTGTCGATGAATGTCGATGTCAGTTATCGGCGCTCGATGGTTGTGTATGCAGTGGGACTGCCGCCTTACTCACTTCTTATTTGTTAATTCAGTAGAAATAATTGTCAACTCTGTACTTTGGCAGATGTTTGTTTAGTCTTCATCGCCACTACTATTATCATCCTTGTCGATTTCCACCTCAATAGGACCAGCAGAACTCGTACCTGGTTGTTCAGGATTACATTGTAAGCGTAAGTAGTACTTCACATTTTCAGGAGTTTTCAGACACTTGGCTAGATTTCTAAGGAAAGCTAGCTGTTGGGGCTTTATTTGAATTTCCTCTTCATACAAAGGAGACAATGTCAGTTTGTTACAGAGTTTACTTCGATTTTGCAACTGTATAGTATATCAAGGTCCTGCGTCAGTATCCTTTGTTTGAACGTATTATACATCGGCAGTTATTTTAAGTACTCTAACTCCTTTAATCTTCATTGGTGGTTTAGGATTTGGCATAAAATACGGTTTTAAAGCTTTGGATATATTAAAATATCGCAAAACAGTGAACTCGACATCATTATAGCAATATAACCACAAAACCTCTATAACGTGTGAACATCTGAGACATTTGTGTGGTCAATTACTGCCCAAGAAGAATTTCCGGCAAAAACAGCCTTTGTCCAAGATTATGGCTGTTTCTGTAGAATCTCGAATGGACAACGGCTGTTTTTGCAGAACTAGTGAAACTTTACTTTACTGTAACTTCAGACTATGTACTTTTTTGCAAAAAATAAGTACACCAGTTGATTGGGCGTTCCCGAAAATATTTGAGATTAACACTAACCGCGAAATTCAAACTTTTGGCCTCAATTAATTGTATTGTGATTTCGTGGAAAACAATAAATAGTAAATTACTCTTCAAAAATAAATAAATCATAATATATCGCATGAAATAAAAAGTTTCCATTGCTTTATTGACTTTCTTTATAAGTAATGTTATTATTTTGTAACACACACTGTATATTTATACTCACTAATTATTAAACTTCAAATTATTTAAGAATATACCTTTATGACACCCGTTTCACAATTCATTTACTATACAAAAAAAATCACAATTATCAAAACGATATAATTCAAATTAGAGCAATCTCAACTTTCTGGGTTCAACAATAATTAATTATATCGACACAAAGTCGAAATAATATATAATTTCTTTATATATGAAATGGTATACTATTTTATATTGTGATTCTACTTTCGCGCTTATTAAAAGGACGTCATTTTTATATGTTTTATGTATGCACAAATATTCACGAAGTAGGTATTTTAAAGCCAAATAAAACAAACATTATTGTAGATTGAAATGTATTCATAGTTTATACATATAAAAGTTAACTTCATGATGCGTTAGAGATCGTGAATAGATATAATAAAAGTAAAAGCTAAAACTAGCGTAAAAGAAAATCTCTGCTGAGCGAATCTGATAAGATTTAGACGACATCTCTCGTTTCAGTTAAGAAAGGCAGGAAGTAGGATATTTACATATTAAGAGCTCCGGGCTTGCGTATTTCCCTCCATTTCAAGAAGCGTACATAAGGCTGTGTACATTTCAGGCGCGTAGCTGTCCAACATGAGTAGACTAGACTAAAAGTCGCGCCAAAAAAAAAGTTACAAGACGTCGCGACGTCAGCAAGAATAGGTAACTCATTATAAGACTTGTAAAAATGTATTTAGATGATGGTAAAGCTTAAGTAAAAGAATTTCGCCAATGGTCAGAAGAATTCAAAATCGAAGACGGACTCAGGAAAGGTGAAATAATATCGATCAAATTATATAATTTTGGTTTGGAAAGAATCATACGAAAAATGCCAATCAACCCTATCAGACCAAGTTTCAGATCTTAGGATATGCCAGCAATATTAATGTCATAACCTGTTCAGTGAAAGCTATTGAAAATATTAATAAAGGAATTATGAAAAACATTATGAAATAACTGAAATTTTAAACATTTTGGTTCCATAATTAATGAGCAAAATATGTTAGTTGAGGAGATAAGGGCTAAACTAATACCAGGTAGTAAGTGCTATTTTGGTATGAAGTACTGATATATACCGGCTATTCATTCTAGTTACGCCCTTACCATGGAATATGACCAAAAATAACAAAATTATATTGGATACCTGGAAACGAAAAGTACAAAGAATATACGGACCAAAAAATTAATATGGAACATAAAAGATACTAACTAATCTGGAAGTGTGACCAGCAGGTATATCAACGGCCACTGGAAGAAATCAAATATCTTGGCTTAGACATGTAGGCATCACAGTCTGTCGTCGTGGTCGGTTAACCCTTTCTAAGAAAATTTGGCCTGATTAAATTAAAATTCATTTATTAAAAAAAAAATGCACAGTTACCACTAAGATAATTATACTTAGTGGTAATTCTATATATTTAATAATTACACTATTTAACATTAAATACTTCATGATTGTAATTGCCTTCATGCTATATCCTGAACAATAATTTTACACGTTTTACATACGAATGCCCAGGTACAATATTCCTAATAGGAATTTATACCAATAATTAGGACTATTCGAAAGGATTAAAGTGTAGCTTGCTAATTCATGCGATTTAGCAGCGACCTGCCTGAACATAAAAGAGATCCATTTTAATCCAATATTGGTAAAATGGTTATCCATTTTGAAATCAAAGGACATTTTACGTAATCATTGCCTTTATTATGTGTGAGGCGTGCTATTGCAAAATTTCAATATATTATTCATTAGATTAATCCAATTTGTCTGTAGGTCAGCTCTCTATTCATTTTTCTGATTTAATTGCACGCCATTATTATAATTACATATATTTTAATAAGATTTCTGCTTTAATATACCACTCCAATTAAAATTTTCCATTAAATTTATTAAACATCGCTACTGATTGGCAAATAAAAGAAAAAGAAAATAAATATATACGTACTTACGAGGGTTGATCTGTATGTTTCAGTCATAGCTACTTTCCGATATGAACATTTATTTCTTAATTCTTGGTAATGGAACAAAACGGTTATTAACTGAGCAGCAATATACTATTATCATTACCATTTTTTACTATTATTACTGCTTCGGCGTAAGACAAAACTTATTTGTCGTTAACAGTTAATGGTAGCATAATTAATTTCAATTGTCATTAAAAATTTCTCATTCCATGGATATCTTTAGTTTAACAATACTCAGCTACTTTCACATTTATCTATGCAGCGTGGCGCGTTTATAACCAGCTCAATGCATAGAAAATCTGGTCGATTCATTGTATTGAAGATCAATAGCTCGCGAAATATCAATTCATATTCATATTTACTCTCTTTTATTCCTACCTGCACCTGTACATATTTTATAACAATGAGTTTTTAACATAATGCTAGTGTCAGGTTTTGTTACACATCAGATTGTACCCAATTTGTTTCTCTTTAATGAGGGACTGTATTTCCCTATTTTTATTTGCGCATAATTGTTGTCCATCTAAATCTGTGCAGCTAGACAACGTTGAAAATGGGAGGAATTTGTTATATTTAAGGTCATCTTGTGGTGTAATATGAAAGAGAGTAGGCCTCTTGCATTGGGCAAGTTGAACGGTACATGATAGCTAACTGCTAAAAAGTTGAGTTTCGTTAGTAAACTGATTTCAGTTTTCTGTTACAAACAAATTCAGTATTTAGAGTGGGGTGGTAAGTTTACAAAACCGTACCTCCTCTATTGTTGTCTGGAAAAACCGAACATTAATGAGTTGTAAGTTTTATTAAAGGATCTCGGAAGGAGCAAATAGCAATACAATTATCTAATATAAATATATGAGCCCTGCTATGCGTTTACGGGTTTCTTCAATTACGATTTTCTAGAACGGACAATAGAGAGGTTTCTAAGAAAGAAATTACATTAGGAGACTGATGTCTCTCTTGGTCTTTTCAGATTTAATTTTAAATGTACATTATTTTACGATTATGAAGCACTAAAATGACTGTAAGCACTTCCACGTCCTTAACACCTTTCAACGTCAACTTATGAAGAATTTAGTAATCTACCCCGTTAAATAATCAAATTTAGAAAAAAATGATCTGATTAAAGAAAATTTATTAATATGTCAATATAATAAAAACAAGTTTTCTCAAAAATCCTTTGTAGCCGATTTGTTTGCTTTAGTTCACGTTATAAATTGAGTAAAAAGCTACCCCGTTCTGCACTTATTTTTCGTTCAACTATTCTTTACTTTGTTTTAAATGAATATAAAATTAGGCAACGCACATTACAATAAATTGTTTTTCTTGTAAAAATCTTTCCCGCGGTTACAAATGTGTAAATATTTGGTCATAAATGAATTTTTATTTGCTTAGATATTGCGTTATTATTCCAAATATTTATTATATATTCCCTATGTGTAATAAGTACTCGGACATCCTTGGCTTATTAAATTATGTGCTATGCAACCAATATTACATTTCCAATCCACTATACAGGGTGTTATAAATTAAGTCGGTACTATTGCTAACTTTGTTATTAGTGAAGCTACTATCGGTTAAATTAGCAAAGTAGTAGTATTTTTATCGTGAACAATGATGGCAGAACCGAAAACACAGTTGAACTTCTAATTTTCGCTCTATTTACAAATGTTACTTATTTTTTGTATTGGATGTATTGTATTAGACAAAACGGTGATATCTTCGAACGTCTATTATAATAAATATACATAATACACAATGCTTGTTTAACATATGCTGTTTTTTTTATCATAGCCATCTTGATTTTATTGATATGAATTGCTGTACAAAATAGTGGATAACTGCAGCAACTTTCATTTTTTGTCAATAATGTATTAAAGCTTTCTTTTCTTAAATAATTCCTTATTTCAATATATGCAAAAATATACTGGGTGTTCCATTTAAAAAAAAGTAACTTTTGTAAATACCGCGAAAAATAGAAGTTCAACTGTCTTTTCGGTCCTGCCATCATTGTTCACGGTAAAAATACTACCTACTACTTTGCTAATTTTAGCGTTACTGTAGCTTCATTAATAACAAAGTTAGCAATAGTGCCGACTTAATTTATAACACCCTGTATAGGACCCTTAAGGTGTACTTTTGAAGAGAAATATTTAGTGCAATAGTACTGGAGTTTTATTAAACCTACAGAAATCTTTAGTCCTTCGAAAACAAGATCGTTTTGAGAAAACTACCGCGGAGGCGTCCCTACAATCCATCAGCAAATACAATGATTCCACGCAACCAGAACAATTGCCTTAATTCATGCAATAATAATATACAAATGCCGTTTAAAATATAAGATCAAAGTTTATACAAATTAAGAACATTTCTCTATTTAGCCTATGACTAAGAATCGAAATGCAATCTACATAACTTATAGAGGTTAAAAACAGATAGAAGACTTTACACAGTCGGTTAAAATTATTTGCATCAAATGTCAAACTGACATTTGAAAATTTACCACCAAATTCCAAATGTCAAATGTACACTTCTTCCAGGTGGTACCAACACCGGTAGCTAAAATTATTAATCTGAGTTACTTAGCGCAATACTTAAAGCTAATACGGATTACATTTCTATCTGGTTGCATTGACAAAAAGTTAACATGGATTAAAGTCAAACCAACAAAATGTGACACTTCGAGCAGCACCGTCGGTTTGTTGTGTACATGTTATTTATTGAAAGATAGTAAAGTAAAACAAGAATTAATTGATATGGCATGATATACATTGCAATATTATACTACATCATTTTTAAAATTATGTTTCATCATCTGATTATAACCAATTACTTTCTGAATCTGATTCACCTAATCTAATAATAAATTCTCCATGAGCATCCATTACTTTATCCCTTTCGATGTAAGTATTCCATTTCTATTTTCTGTACGTGTTTGCATTCTGTTTACCACAAGTTCGGAGTAAGTTCAGTAAACGCTTGCAAAATTAAAGCCTCAACATTGAAACTCCCATCAAAATTTTTTGAGGCTATCTTTATTTTCACTATGCTCCAAATCATTTCCATAGGGTTAAGGTCACAGTGATGTAAAGATAACCTTAACACCGAATGACCTAAAATTGCTACATAATTGTCTGTGGTATATTCTGGTTCTGGTTTATTGCGTCTCACTAATTCGAGTAATTCACACTTTAACATTTCGGGGTGATATGGTATATTTTTCAACAACAATCAGGATATACTATCTGAAGATGTGGGTGCTTTATTGATTTGGACACTGTGATATGGTGCGTTATCCATAACTATAATTGAATTTTGTGGTAAATTTGGTATTAATTGTTTTGCAACACTTTAAGAAATTTTCATAGTTCATTTCATCGTGGTAATCACCACTTTTTGGTTTCGATTTGAATAGAAGCAAAGCTCCGTCAATAAATCCCATCTCACCTGCTTCCAGAGATCACAAAGGTCGCCAATTCCGTGAAAAAATCGATGATTGCGGCTTTGTAAGGTTAGAACATTCACTCTAGAGGCCGTACTTGGCACCATGTAACTATTATCTCTTCTATAAATTGCAAATTACATAAAAGGAACTGTGAAGGACTTTTTAAGGCATAGCCTTATTGTAAAAATGTTGAATAAATGTGTGACAATTAAATGACCATATGAAAAAAAATATTATTTTTCTCCAAACTTCTTTCCTTCAAAGCTAGACAGATAATATAACAATAATCTCCTTATAATATTATTACTATTCTTTTTAACACATTTATTAGGTAACTCAGAAATCAGTAGATAGCTAAGCTAACATAGCTTCTTTAAAAAAAAGAATATTTTATAACATTTCAAATCAAAATAATTTTATACTCACAAATCCCGTTCGATATGTGTATACATTAATAAATAATAGAGTTAATTTCGTGTAATAATTATCATCTACAAACACTTGTACTGCAAATATCAGCTTATAAAATGAGCCTTCATGAAAAAAAAAAGAAATAAAAAAGTTCTTCAACTTTAAATAATATTGTTAACTTTTGCTATTCCTAATTTATAATTACTAAAATGTTACTTACCAATCATTTTTGGATAAGGTAAGTTGAGATTGTCCATAATTTTCACAAACTCGTCTAAACTTCTAGTAAGTCTCGGATTTAGACGTTTCTCTTCATCTACGGTGGTGCTGGTAAATCCTTTGTAATCGTGAGCCGGATAAAGCGTAGTGGCATCCGGAAGTGTGAATATTTTCTGGTGGACGCTATTGTATAGGGTTGCCGAGCTACCTTCTTGGAAGTCCGTCCTACCACAGCCACGTATCAGCAAGGCATCTCCGGTAAACGCAATACCCTATTGATTTTGTGTATTTATTAGGTTACGTGTTGTGTTGTAAATACGGTAACAGTATTAAATATTAAATAAATGTATACAGAAGCTTTACTAATAACAGAACATCAAGTAATATTACATTTATACAGTGTGAAAATTAACCAACTGATATATTTAGTAAATTAAATGACATATATGCATTGGAAAAAAATGAGGTGTGGCCACCACACGACTTTCTTATACATACGTATGAGCGTTTCAAATTATAAAATTTTAAGAATTCTTGTATACAAAAATTATTCAAAATCTTATTCTAAGTATTTCTATTCTCGTAATAAATCTCTATAGAATGCATACTTTGCAAGATATTATCAAAGAAGTGCTACTCGCTAAGAGTAAAAGTGCTACTTCCGGTCCGAATTTTGAAATTTCATATATACAAAAAATATTGCAAATCCAGTTCTAAATACTTTTGTACTCTTGATAAATATATATAGAATGAACTTACGACATATTTGCAAATAATCGCTATTCGAAAAGAGTAAAAGTGGTACTTCCGGTCTGAATTTTGAAATTTTTTTATACAAAAGATATTGAAAATTATGTTTTAAATACTTTTATACTCCTAACGTACTTGTCTAAAAAGCATGACTTGCGAAATATTCGCAAAAAACTGATTTTCGACAAGAATAAAAGACCTACTTCCGGTGGGAATTTCGAAAAAATTTATAAACAGAATTATTCTCAATTTTAATTTTAAGTACATATTAATTCTTTATAAATTTGTTTAAACTTAGTAGTTGACGAAATATTGGCAAAATTCGATTCTTTCAAAATTTGGAATTGATATCTCCAGCGGTTTGACCGCTATCGTGGTCACAGGCAGATGACACACAGACATTTTTTAAAAACCACTTTTTCGGTATCTGGGGACCTCAAAACGTGGACATGTGCAAAAATCTCGAGGTCGAAAATTTTCATCATCACAATACTTCCTTATACTACGTATAAGAAAGTAAAACCGAAGAGGTATGGGTGATGTGTTTTAAGATTGCAACCATGGGAGGCAATGTTAATACTATTATTTATTAAGTTGTATAACGTTTTTCTTGTACTGTAAATAATTATTTTCGTCAATATAACAAGAACATTGAGATATCCTTTGACGACCAGCAAAATCTCCAGCTACCAATAGTTCTACTAGGGGATACATTTTGCGGCATCTATGGCTACTAAATTTTTGCGTTAACTCAGGCAAAAGTTATGCTGCTGTGTTTGTGATGAAGCGGAAGGTAGAGAAACGAACGCATTAGCATTTTACAACACCACTTTGAAGATGTTCTTAATAATAAAGTGGAAACCTTATACTTATTCTCTGATAACTGCAGTGTTCAAAATAAAATCAACACAATGGTGCAGTTACGGTTTACTTTAATACAGTCAGGACGCTTTAAGAATGTGGTTCATAGATTTCCAGAACGATGACACAGTTTGCTTCGGTGTGATCGTTGCTTTGATGTCCGTAAATCCCCGACAAAAATTGAAAGCTAGGCCTACGTCGAGAATACACCGATAGGTCCAGCTCGGAACGGGCCATAGTCAGCAATGAGTGGCAACACCGAAACCCCTCTACCCGCAGCAGCAGCACATTGAAGTTAAGAATTTAGTAAGACTTAAACCGCGCAAGGATATAGTCGTTTGCATATTCGTTCTGTATACGTAATTTGCCCATTTGTTTCAGACATAATAAGGTCCAATTTATTATTATTATTGTATTCTTAGCTGCTACGGAAAAGTAATTTTAAGTAATAGAAAAACAATAACGTTTTCTAAAAGATAAAAGTAAAAAAATCAATAATTCTACAAAATAAATTCAAATTTTAAGAAAGTCACTCAAAATAGGAGCACGCGGAGTGGTATCGTACACACGTTGCCACATAGCACGTTCCATACGTATATTGTTGCCTATGTATGGCCCGTCTCGGGCTGGACCTATCGGTATACAAATAACGAGAAAGTCGTCACCACGTTCACTTTCTCATTCATCAGAGTTAAACAAAAGTAAATCAAAAATTTTGTTGAACTATTTTATCCTCATTTCTTATCATCAGTTACGTGAGCTAAAATGGGGAGAGGGGTCTGGTAAAATCTCACTAACTATCAATTAACGGGGGGGGGGGGGCAGTGAAAATTTCATTTTTAATTTAGAGAATATACATTTATTATAAAAGATAACATTTTGTATTACAAATCAATTCCAGGCATAGACAATATTTAATAAGGAACACAATAACATCGGCTTATGCGCTGCAGATGTATATTAATTATTTAGAAATTATAAGGTAAATCTCAGGTGAGGGGGTGAGGGGACCTACCACATCTTTACCAAATCTCACCAACAAGGAGAGAGAGGTCTAAATTAAAAAAAAAGCACTACTCGTAATTAATGGACGCTCCCTAAGTCTACTGATATGCTGATACCCTCAAGTTCGTTATCCAAAAATCAAGCTTACGGTGCGAAATTGCCTGTTGAGAAGGCGACATATGATAACGTAATAAACTCAGCCAATAAATATATACCTCCAGACGACATATGGTATTATCAGAAGTTCAACTCAGATTCTAAATGGAATCAAGAGACCTATGTTACAGATGATAAAGTCAAATGTGAAATGTTTGTTTGCTAATTTAAATTAGTAACTTATAGTATACATTTTGCTAAAGAATGTCATACAGTTTACCTTATATATAATACGTAACATTTATTAACAATATAATATTTCCTTTTTTTTATGACCATACTTTATTTGACGTGCATATTTTTATGAACGCTGGCGCTAAATATCCGCCGGCGGTCGTGCCTGTATACACTGAGAGTTCCGCCGGCCGGCGGAATCTTTACGATTGTAGTCACGTACCCGCCGACAGACGCAGTGTTTTGTGCAGACACAGCATATGGGCGTATGTGTTAATAATAACTTACTTTTATTTATTAATGTGCATGTAAATTTGCTTATTTATTTAAATCGGCAAATACAGATATGATAACTTGTACTTTGTAGTAATTCACTCCTGTATATTTTAATTGTATTTGAATTATTACTACTGCATTTTTAATACAGTTATTTAAAGTCTGTAATAATTAGTATGCAATGCACCTATTAAAATATGCAAATAAACACTGGCAAAAAATTCTTATTTTAAATTATTTTGTGACTAATTAACAACTATGAAATATGTGTTCTTTATTTTTGAAGTATCATTTATGTTTCAAACTGCCACATTAAGTGTTGTAATTAGTAGAATATGGATTTATTAGGATACACTTATAAAAATCATACTTTTTCTTATTATATTTATTATACTAAGAAATATGCTTATTTATATTTTAATTATAAATTGTATTTTTTATTATTACATTAAATGTTGCTGTAAGTAATAGGCAATATGTTTATTAAAATCTATTTGTATAATAATTTTTATGTAATTTGTAGAAAGAAAACAATCAATATTTAGTAAGTTATAAGTAGTATTTAGTTTTTGTGAAGTAATAAAATGAGTATTTCTTAAGACAAAAGTGAATAATACAAAAAGTGTATGTGGCATATATTGTAAAATATTTACAAACATGTTTTTTATAGTGTCTTATTCCTTTTTAAAAGCATGGAGAAAGAAGTATGTAGTTGTTAAAGCGACTTATTTAGACGTATATGCGTTTCGAATTTTTTATATAAAATTGTGCCATATTAAGTTTTACATAGTTTTATCTACTGAATAAACCTGTGAGTGAAGTGTTATTATTAAGTTGTTGAAAAGAAGTACATATACGCAAATCCATTCAAATTAACGTAATTATGGAGACCCTACAGTAAAATTATTGTAAAATTATCTCCCAATGAAAACAGAATTCTCATTCTATACTAAAAGTAATTTAAGTATGGACATAAATGAATGATACTGTCTTTATTTCTGTTTACAAGTAATATGCCCTAAGTAACGCATTATTCTATTTATACAATACACCAAAGTTAGATCCTGCGAAGTTGTCGGCTAATAATTTCCCTTTGAATTCTTCGCCACGTTAATACATTTTTTGCATTCAACCTGTGATGCAAATTTACACGCAGACAAATAAATAAAACTAAATTATCATCATGACCGTCAAGATAACGGCGGAATTTTCATGTAGTATAGTAACATGCCGCCGACCATCGAAAATCGACAAAACAAATACCGCCGTATTTGAACAGAACACTGCCTCTGTTGGCTGACACGTTACTATAATCGTAAAGATTCCGATAGCCGGCGGAATTTTCAGTTTATACGGACAAGACCGCCGGCGGACATTTAGCCACAGCGTTTTACGAATTCACTTAACTTGAAAACAAACTCTGATATATCTCTACCTCTCTTACAATTTCATTATCCAGTTATAAACCAATACACTGTACAATATCCTTAATTTTGATTATCTATTCTACGTTTAGTTTCATATTATAGGAATACATAAACTATTCCCTTTTCGTGGAAGAAAGCGAAGAGATAGATAAAGATTTTTAGTGAAGTTCCAAGAAAATATCTCACAGAGCTGTCCGATAGCGTGTTCCGTAATAAAAAAACGAATAAAGGCGTAAGGAAAACGTTCATTAGATTCTGACTTGGTACCGGGTTAATTTCAATCTGTGTGTAATAAAAGCCAACCACTCAAAGTAATTGAGTTACATAAACATTAAGACGAAATTCCGAGTTCTTTTTGTGTATGTATTAATGCCTTTTATGCGTGTGCATGACAATTTAGAAAATTGAATGATCAGAAACTGTATTAAAAAAGGATTAATATATCAAATGCAGATTACGTAAGCGTGAATAATTGTCTTTTGTTGATGTATATAATTAATATAACAGTCTTGAAATATAAATTCTTGTAAACTCAGTATTTTCTAATAGAATAACTAACCGCACTACTGAGAAGTCACGCTACTAACATAGTTGTACCTCAAGGCTCAATACTAGGCCCTGGCACTTTTTCTATTCGACATAAATGATGCTTCATTAAATGTTAAGGAAAATTGTGCATTTTATTTAATAATCAGTTTTATACGGAATTCAGAGTAATATTGCAATTTTCTGAAAGACTTCAGTCATCAGAATCAGTAGGGATCAGTGCGATATCAGCATAATGTGTGATACAAGTTTTCGTCAGATTTTGGCTTCATATTCCAATAAAAGTCTGTATTTAGTTAGAACTTACTAAGATATATAATAAAAGTACTTTTGGAGTCATATATTAAGAAAGAGCTTAATGCCAGAACTATTTCTATTAGATTCCACACTTCGTCAGTGTAACTGAACTAAGGATTTTTTTGGTTTAAAGGTTAACATACGTTCCTAAAAAGGGAAATTTTAAATTTTGTAAGTTTGGGTGGATAAATTGTGGAATTGCAAATACGCTGTGAGACTATTAATGTAACTACATCCGTTGTTTTACTTATTTTTATACGTTAACTATAGTAGGTATATGGCTAATTAGGGCAGACAGCCACTTTCGCATTTTAAAACGCTAGTGCTCTCTCGCTCTAACCATATTAATAAAATCTTAATTATATCAGCATGTATAGAAACTTTTGAAAGATTTTGGAACAGCTTATGAATAGCTTAGAAGCTGTTCAAAACCTGTTCAATGCTCTTCAAAAAAGTACCTCTAAGCTCTTCAAAAGCTCTTCATAGCTGATCAAAAACTCTTCAAAGCCGCTAAGGCTTAGGCAAAAGGTTAAACAAGTGCCAAAAAACATGCAATGCACAAGTTCTTTTTCAATTTCCAGTAGAAATTTCGTAAAACTTGAAATTTTCATAGCATTTGTATTTTTTAGAAATCTGTTGAAATTTAGTAGTTGATTGGTGCAATTTGATTTTTTCACTGAAGTAAACTACTACTTTCGATAAACCGAGTTCACTGAAAATCTAGTCATATCTCAAGAGAGAGATTATACTCGTAAATATAAGGTTTGTTATTCATAGGTGCAGCCGTTTGGCCGATATACTGGTAACACAGAGACACAAGAGAGAGAGAGAGAGAGAGAGAGAGAGAGAGAGAGAGAGAGAGAGAGAGAGAGAGAGAGAGAGAGAGAGACGTTTGCAAAAATCTTCGTCATGACAATACTTTCTTAAAGAGTAATGAAGAAATTAAGAAAGAAATAAAAGAGAAAAAGATACTGTGGTAAATATATTTCAATGATAGAATAGAAAGAACAAACAAAAAGAAAAAAAGGAAAAGCATTGCAAACAAAGACACTGGAATGGAAACAGGTCGGAGAAAAAGGGAATAACATACTCTGATATAAAACTATAAAAACATCAAGAAAGAGGAAAAATATAACCGAATTGTAGGTAATGAAGACAAACAAGAACCCAAGAAAAATTGATAGGATTCAAGAAAGAAAATATACAAAAGCCATGATAGAAAATGTCAGATTTAGTGTGGAGGAAGGTAAAAATAAATTGAGAAAAGGTGAAATTAATTGAGAAAATTTTCAAGGTATGATGGAGTAAATCGAGGAAGTATATGAACAGAACAGAAGCAGAAATATTACATAAAAAATTGAACATAGCTTAGAAGACCGGCAACATTCCAAGGACGAGACTAATATGTCCATTTCTAAAAAGATTATAACTAGAAGTAATAGGAGGCATAATATGTTATATTATCAAGAATCATAAAAGAAGTTTTAGTAAAGTCCTAGGGTGTTATATCATACGTCCCAAAAAATATACAAGACCAATTATGGTATTGTTGAATGTTTTCACGGCCGAACTACAAGCTAAAGATGCCAATTCAATGCCATAACAAATTCCCATCGCCCAGAACAATGTCAGTACATTAAAATTATACAAATTAATTAATTTTCAGAATATATAGCTTTCGGTTTTAAAATACTAAAGCTAGTTTCAAACTGAATATTGTAAATAAAGTTAGTATATATTACTTTTCTATGCCTATATTTTATTTAATACTTGGCTATTATGTGTAGTAGCCAAGCATTGTTGACAAATCTGTATTATTTTGGTGACAATTATAATAAACCTCAAATTGTAATTCTAACAAATGTCAAAAGGTGTATGTAGCGAGCGAATAAATAAATCCGGAGTCGAAGTAGGTTGTGCACGAAAAAACCGTATTTCCTAACTTACGCAATTGTAAATTGAAAAGTCAACGCTGACAACTATATACAGGGTTATGATAAAGTAACGCACAAAATTCATAAAACGTACAATATTAATTTTTTAAAAAAATGCAAAAACACGTCAAACAGTTTATTTTATTCCGCGTCTTTTAACATAAGTCAGAAAAATAAAACGTCAAATTTGTCAAAGTTATGACGTCATCAATATTTTTTTTAAATATGAAGCTTGGTTTTTTTTTACTTTATTTGATAAAGCTTGTTTTTCTGCATTATAAAGAAATAATTGAAGTAGGGGTCACATAAGAAAAAACTGAGAGAATTAATAAAAAACAAAATAAACTTTATTATAGTAATAACATTTAAATTAACTAAACAGTCCATTAAACCAAAACGATTTCTTACAGGAATTGTTCAAACTGTGTCCCGTTCACTATCTGACATAGGCCAAGAGGATGGTAGACCTGATTTACACAGTCTTCGATCATCTGCGGAGTTATACGAGTCATTTCATGTCTAATTCGTTCCATTAAGTCTTCTAAATTGTCTGGTCGGTTAACGTAGACCCGACTTTTTAAATGTCCCCACAGAAAGAAATCAAGGGGGGTGAGATCAGGTGACCTATAGGTGGCCACTCCATTGGTCCACGTCTTCCAATCCACCTTCCTTCAAACTGGTTATCCAGAAACCTTCGAACATTAAGACCATAATGTGGTGGTGCACCATCTTGTTGCCAAATACTGGGATCCAAGTTTTCCCTATTATTTGGATCCGGAAATGCCGCAATTAGATCCGGAAGCACTGCCATACGAAGATGTTCCAAATATCGCTCAGCTGTTAAATTCCCACGAAAGAAATAAGGACCAATAAATTTTCCCCTGACGATTCCTACCCATACATTAATTTTTTGGGGGCGCTGGGTGTGTTTTGTCTGAATCCAGTTGGGATTTTCCCGAGCCCAATTGATGACGTCATAACTTTGACAAATTTGACGTTTTATTTTTTTGACTTATGTTAAAAGACGCGGAATAAAATAAACTGTTTGACGTGTTTTTGCATTTTTTTCCAAAATGAACATTGTACGTTTTATGAATTTTGTGCGTTACTTTATAATATAAAATGTCAGCGTTGACGATTTATATATGTAATTGCGTAAGTTAGGAAATATGTTTTATCATGCTCAACCTACCTCAACTTCGGATTTATTTGATTGCTCGTTTTATTATTATTATAAAATTCTTAAAATTACTTTTGTAGGTTATATTAGTGATAGGTAAAATTTTGCAATATCTCACATTTGAAGCCATGTTATGCAGTATATATAATATGGCGGTTGCGCAAGTATCGTGGAATACATAAAATAACAAGATGGGCAGGACGAAAGATCAATGACCAGTAGTGTTTTAAACTGTTCAGAAAATATACGAGACAATCCAAAATATATTCTAAACATCAGAAATTGATAGGCAAATGTAAAGGATCTGATAGGTTGAGAGCAACGCATGAAAGATTTCAAGATCCATTGAAGAACTGTAAAACCAGAGGAAGACGAAAAATAAAAATTTGTGTACAATATTAATATATTAAAATATTGATTTTTGCAATGTTCTCCTTTACTTTCTCGTTCCCTCCATGAAAACGCCGCCTTGTATATAATTTGGAAGCAATTAGATTTTAATGTTAGTACAAGAGAATAATGAAGACAGACAGCACGATTCTTTCATTTCTCTAATGTTTTCATTTTGCTTGCGTAGTTTTTGTTCATGTGTTATTTTTATCATTTCGGCATTCAAAATTGCACAGAATCTGAAAGCAAAGGGATTTTAATGTTACAGAGTTACGACTATGTACGAACTATCTCAGCACTTAGCCACCAAACACATACAGCGTTTACATATTCAACAAGGAACTTGAAATTCGTACGCCAGCTTCACCAGTCAACATAAGTCTTTAACCATGTTTTATTAAAGTTCCGCATCTGAATCGGGAATGAGGCAAGCCACGCCACGGCTTTCGCGTTAACGTCATCGTCGCCTCAGCGACAGCAATAATGGCGTCAGCAGTGGGTAAGAAAGAGACGCCCGTCCGTAGAGGAAGAACATAGTTTTAAAATTTATGTGCTGGTCTTGTGAAGTACGAGGAAAAAATGAATTTCTCCAACATCTAAATCTACTTTTTTTACTGGTGTTTGTGTGGCCCGTTGTCTTTTCTACACTTGGCACCAAAATCACAGGTCTGCTAGAATGCCACCCATTTTAATATTTTCGGTAAGTATAAGTAATAAGCCTATTATAGAGGCGGAAGAATCGAAAAGACATATCTGCAGTTTAATTAAATATACTCCCTGCATATTACATATTATTTTTAGTGTAGTTTAGTTTATTGTTAAAACCTGGTAATTTGCGTAGGTTCTATCATAAGGTAATACAATATACCGTAGTCGTCAAATTTTAATTTCGGTTTACACTTCTATCCCATGCAGAAGATGATCTTATAATATGCAGCGATGCCTGCTTGCTAACAGTGGTGGGAGAGCAATGCATGTCGGGGGACCCTCACGCCTTACATTTCATAGCAAACGTTTGTCGAGTGTACTGTCTTGGCAGCCTCGCTTATGTTTATCTTTAGTTTATTTCGTCGCGCTCTTTTCCTCTTTCTACTTTCGTATCAGAAATTAAAATATGTCGACTACGGTGTAAAATACAATTAGCGACATTAAAACATTAAATATACAGGGTGTAGCACCTAAGATGCCTCGGACCGTAGCTACTCTATCATACAATATATCGAAAAAAGTCTAAGAGAAAAATTGTCCATAATTACAATCGCAATTTTCCTAAAATATTTTTGCCGTATTCCAGTGGCGTACCAAACCTATGTTCTTTTTAAATGGAACAATATATATTTTTTGGCTGATTCGGAAAGCCCTTGAAGAGTACTTATTTTTCTTATGTAACGTCATACCGCTAACTTCAGCGGTTTCGCTGTTATAACGGTTTTTCTTCGCAGTTAAAGCATATTTCGAAATTTTTTTTTGGCAGGAACTAAATTGTACCGGCGTTTGGATTTCGAATTTAGGGATAGACTAAGACCACTTCTACCTACTCAATTTTTTTTCAAGTGATTTAAGAAAAGAAGATGATTTTTTTTCTTTTATGGAAAACTTGGAATTTCGATTATTCGATTATCCAACGATGTAATTATTTTATATGCCTGCCATTTGATATTTTAGAAAAAAAATGACTATATGCAAAGCCCAATCAAAAATTATCTTCTTTCCTTAAATCACTTGACATTAGTAAAAGTATTAGGTATGACATCGCCATGGAATATATCTGAGTTTATTGTGAAAAGGAAGTACATTTTACTTTCTTATACTTGCTTTCGGGATTTTTGCAGATGTCCACGTTCATTTAAAAAAAAAGTATTGAAAACATAATTTTCAATACCTTTTGTATACAAAAAATTTTCAAAATTCGGACCGGAAGTAACACTTTTATTTTTAGCGAATAGCGATTTTTTGCAAATATGTCGTAAATTATACATACTATAAGTATACAGTGTGGAAACCACTTATGGAATAAATTCAGTAACTACCAAACTAATGACATTTGTCGAAAACGCTGAAACAGGTCAATTTTTATTTTAAATTGCGCTAGTTTTAAATCGCTGCTCCTATTAGTGACGTCATCTTCTTGAGAGCTGTGACATTGACGCATTTTTTTTAATGGAATGCTATAGTTTTTTATAAATTCGTAGATAGTACTATTAAATACCTTTTCAGTGAACTAACACAAGTTAACTTTATTTCGAACAATTTTTTAGATTTTTACATTAAAAAAAAAATAAATAAAAAAAAAATACAACACGAAAAACTGTGTGATGAAATTGATAGCACCTGACGGTAGTAGAATACAAGAAAGATAGTAATTTTGCTTTGATCAAAAAAGAATTAGTCAACTTTGACGTTTTAATAATTGTTGTTGTTGTGGTTGGAACGTAAAAATGTAAAAATCTCAAAAATTGTTGAAAACAAAGTTAATTAGTGTTAGTTCATTGAAAAGGTATTTAATAGTACTATCTACAAATTTATAAAAAAATATAGCAATCGATTAAAAAAAATGCGTATGACGTCACAGCTCTAAAGACGATGACGTCACTAATAGGTGCAGTGATTTAAAACCAGCCCAATTTAAAATAAAAATTGACATGTTTCAGCGTTTTCGACAAATGTCACTAGTTTGGAAGTTACTGAATTTATTCCATAAGTAGTTTCCACACTGTATATTTATTAAGAGTACAAAAGTATTTAGAGCTGGATTTGCAATGTTTTCTGTATACATGAAATTTCAAAATTCGGGCCTGAAGTAACTAACACTTTTACTCTTAGAGAGTAGCACTTTTTTCAAATATCTTGCAAAGTATGCATTCTATAGAAATTTATTAAGAGACTAGAACTACCTAGAATAGGATTTTGAATAATTTTTGTATAAAAAAAATTCTTAAAATTCAGTAATTTGAAACGCTCATACGTATAAGAAAATCGTGTGCCGGCCACACCTCCTTATTCCTTTTGAGAAAATAAACCTCTTTGCCTGGGCGACCTGAAAATGCCACGATGCTGGAAGTTGAGTGACAATTATATATATTTTCTAGTCTATGTCCAGATTACAAAACGTTGCAGTATAACCTTCACTTGTTTTTCGATTATTCCAAACACCCGATCGGGTGGCATATAAGTGTGATCAACTACTGGAAATATGAGTTTGCTCTCTGGCAGGTATTAAACTTATTTAATACATCCCAAACAGCTGATGCAATAGCATTTGAGTTTTTAGGAAAGTCTACCTGCGACCATACATAGGAATAAACAGTGTCTTTATTCAACAGTCCATTGGACCATCTATGGACTACAGTAAAATTGTATTGATTAATTCGTTGGCTAAAATAGATAGTCTGATCAGGCAAATTTAGTAACGCCCAATTCTTTTCGCAATCTAAAAAAAATACTGCGATAATTTCCGACGGCGTTTGAGTTATGCAGTCGTTCTTGGGTTATAATGTTTGGATTTCGTAGCTGGGCATATCTTTTTCTTTAATTTTCTCTTCAGCATTTAAACAAGCTGACATATATCTGTCTTCGGAGACCTAAAACCCATTTTTGCAATGTACCTAAGTTCGAAAATATCCAAACTCTTTACTGATACCTTTTTGCACTCATCTGTAATACCTATTCGATCTCCTCCCCTTTTTTCTCGAGGCATTTCACTTCGTAATAATACAAAGTTTTTCATAACATTATATATTGGTATTAGAATCTGACCTTGTGAAATATTTAATTGAGATTTTTTCATTATGCAGCTTCGAGTTTTTGCATTTTCACCTTTGCAGAATGCAATTATAAAGCTGTCTTGTTTATCTTTCTCCTTCCATGCGTATAATGTTTTATGGAACTCTAGAATTTGAAGCATGGTTAACTTGAAACAGTAATATGGTTTTCCCGGTTGACCATTAAGGTGGGTATGATGGCCAACCTTTCTAGTATGTCTAAAAATGCATTTCCTTGGATACTTCGTACAATATACAATAATTATTTTTACCATAGTCTCTTCAATTTTTGTTGTTTACTTTATCCTGGTATTTTCTTTCTGCACATATTGCGAAGTGCATGTTGTTTTGGCAAACTAACAATGATGTCGGGCGACATTAACGATTCACTTTGTATTTCCATTTTAAATAAAAACTTTTATTCAACAAAACAAACTATTTCAAAAGCTTTATGCATTAGTGGATCTGTCAACAATGGAAAATAGCAGATTTTAGATGCAAGATATTTTTGTTGATTTTAACGTCAACTTATGAAGAATTTAGTAATCTACCTCGCCGAAGAATCAAATTTAGATAAGAATTATCGGATTAAAGAAAATTAATTAATATGTCAAAATATTAAAAACAAGTTTTCTCAAAAATCCTTCGGAGGAGATTTGTTTGCTTGGGTTCACGTTATAAATTGAATAAAAAGCTACCCCGCTTTGCACTTATTTTTCGTTCAACTTTCTTTACTTTGTTTTAAATGAATATAAAATAAATTAAAATTAGGCAACCTACATTACAATGAATTATTATTCTAGTAAAAATCTTTCCCGCGGTTACAAATGTGTAAGTATTTGGTCATAAATGAATTTTTATTCGCTTAGATATTGAGTTATTATTTCAAATATTTATTATATATTCCCTATGTGTAATAAGTACTCGGACATCCTTGACTTATTAAATTATGTGCTATGCAACCAATATTACATTTCCGATCCACTATATAGGACCCTTAAGGGGATAACAGAAACAATATGAATCAAAAAATTAGGCACAGGGAGTGTGACAGGACCACGTGTTTATATCGAAAATTCTGATTGGTGGAGTACATAAAGTGAGTTTTGCATCCAGTGTAGCATAGCAAAAAGGGAATTTTGCATCAAGTCGTGGATTTGTAAAGGGATTTTCTATGTCAAATGGGCATTTTTGGGCAGAGCTACTTGGATATTTAATAGATAATGTGTAAGTTAACAATATGGCGTACATAACTCATATTTTCGTTTTTTGTCGATTATACACATGGTGTTTATATGCCATACTTGTTTAATCTTATAAATTCATTATAATACACTAAAACATGCTGTATATATTCGCCTTCTTAGGACATTAGTTCTATTTTAGTAGATATTCAGTTTTTTTTTTTTTTTTTTGATGACACGAATAAACATGAGGTAGTTTGAACTAAATACCGACATAATTAACTGCTGTAATACATGGCTGAAAATTTTTTGAGTAAAAATATTATTAAATTCCTCGTTACAAAATGTCACATCGTGGGATTTATTTCGCTTTGTCTTGTTACGCCACTGTCGCTTGCGAAAGTATTAAGTAAGCAATACACACTGCTCCGTGACATCTGGACGAAGAAGCCATCAGAGGATTGGGGTGAGGGTGGATATTTCGCGAAGAAGGTCGAGTGTCTTTCGAGGAAGCGCTCTTGCATATGTGAAGTAAATAAAAGTTACTTTTGTGTTTGGAGTTCGTCTAGTTTCAGTCGAAATGAAATGTCAAGAGAGTATGTATGACGTGATGAGGTCTTAAGACATTCTGTTCCCGTACAACCAGAGGAATATAAGTGTAGTAATTATTTATGATGAAATAATTTGTAGGATCTTGGGACCTTTTCACCCTTGTTTCACAAATACAGTCGTACAGAGACGCTAATTAGAATGGAATTGCAAATTCCGCTATTATAAATCGGATAAAAGAAAAATAACAGTAAAGTCCTAGCATTCTGTAGATATTATGAGATTTTTACTTTACAAATTACACTTTTAATGGGGTTAGGAGGATGTCCTTGACTTGAGTCAAACCTTTTTTTGCCAATGGCGTTCAGCACGGCTCCATCAGATTTACAGTGGGTGTACCCCAAGGGTCCATTTTGGGTCCGTTTTTATTGTTGATATGTAATTATATATGAGTAGTATAAACGATATTATAATTTCCATTCGGTATGACTATGCTGTTTCAATAATAAAAACAGCATACATACGTTCATTACAAATACCGACAAACATCATTGAATTCATTTTACTTTGTTATACGTAGTATAAGGAAGTATTGTGATGATGAAAATTTTCGACCTCGAGATTTTTGCAGATGTCCACGTTTTGAAGTCCCCTGATACCGAAAAAGTGGTTTTACTTTCTTATACGTAGTATAAGGAAGTATTGTGATGATGAAAATTTTCGACCTCGAGATTTTTGCAGATGTCCACGTTTTGAAGTCCCCTGATACTGAAAAAGTGGTTTTTAAAAATGTCTGTGTGTGTGTGTGTGTGTGTCTGTCTGTCTGTCTGTCTGTCTGTCTGTGTGTGACCACGATAGCGGTCAAACCGCTGTAGATATCAATTCCAAATTTTGTATTTACGTGTATAATCTCCCTCTTGAGATCTGATTAGTTTTTCAGTAAAATCGGTAGACCGGAAGTTACAGTTTACTTCAGTGAAAAATTCGAATTTTGCTAATATTTCGTCAATTACTAAGTTTAAACAAATTTATAAAGAATTGAAATGTACTCAAAATTAAATTTGAGACAAATTATCTTAAAGAGGTTTTTCGAAATTCCAACCGGAAGTAGGTCTTTTACTCTTATCGAAAATCAGTTTTTTGCGAATATCTCGCAAGTCATGCTTTCTAGGCAGGTACATTACGAGTATAAAAGTATTTATATTATAATTTTAAAAATCTTTTGTATAAAAAAAATTTCAAAATTCGGACCGGAAGTACCACTTTTACTCTTACCGAATAGCGATTTTTTGCAGATATGTCATAAATTATGCATTTTATATATATTTATTAAGAGTACAAAAGTATTTAGAGTTGAATTTGCAATATTTTTTGTATACATGAAATTTCAAAATTCGGACCGGAAGTGGCACTTTTACTCTTAGCGAGTAGCACTTTTTTTCGAATATCTTGCAAAGTATGCATTCTATAGCGATTTATTAAGAGAATGAAAGTACTTAGAATAGGATTTTGAATAAGTTTTGTATAAAAAAAATGCTTAAAATTGTATAGTTTGAAACGCTCATACGTATAAGAAAGTCGTGTGGTGGCCACACCTCATTTTTTAAAAAATGTCTGTGTCTGCCTGTGTGTCTGTGTGTGACCACGATAGCGGTCAAACCGCTATAGCTACCTATTCCAAATTTTGCATTTAGTAGTATAATCTCCCTCTTGAGAACTGATTAGATTTTCAGTAAAATCGGAAGACCGGAAGTAGCAGTTTACTTCAGCGAAAAAATCGAATTTTGCGAATATTTCGTCAACTACTAAGTTTAAACAAATTTATAAAGAATTCATATATACTTAAAATTAAAATTGAGAATAATTTTATTTAAAAAGTTTTTCGAAATTCCTACCGGAAGTAGGTCTTTTACTCTTATCGAAAATCAGTTTTTTGCGAATATTTCGCAAGTCATGCTTTTTAAACAAGTACGTAACGGGTATAAAAGGATTTAAAACATAATGTTCAATATCTTTTGTATAAAAAAACTGTAAAAATTCGGACCGGAAGTAACACTTTTACTCTTAGCGAGTAGCACTTCTTTTCGAATATCTTGCAAAGTATGCATTCTATAGAGATTTATTGAGAGAATAGAGGTACTTAGAATAGGATTTTGAATAATTTTTGTATAAAGAAATTCTTAAAATTATATATATAATTTTAAGAATTATAATTTATAATTTGAAACGCTCATACGTATAAGAAAGTCGTGTGGTGGCCACACCTCATTTTTTTTAATAGCTATGGATAATAGCATTCTATTATCAGGTTTATTAAATACACATATTGCAACAGAGTTGTCCAGAGTAAGTGACTTCTGTAAACAAATATGGCCGCCTGTAGCCATGTAGGTATACGTAGATATACAAATTATTCATTTTATCGCGTACACTATACGCAATTACTGTAGATATCTGGTGCCTCTGATGGTTCACTGACGATATTTCTAGAACAGTTAAATTTAGCGGTCAAATAACCCATTTGTTAGTCGGTAAATGTTGCCACGTGTAGACCCACAAACTAGTGTGCTCATCGAGTGGTTTAGTAGAACTCAGGGCAAAAAATTGGGTGAGTCCAGAATTAAATTTTACCCAGCAAGTAAGTTGAAATCTTGTCAATAAGATAAACCCAGAGGCGCCCATTTATCACCTACTTCCAATTTATATGCTACATTTAGTACTGGGTTAGTTTTGAGGTTATGTTGTAACTGAAACAATATTTCAAACGGCTGCATTAAAATCTCGATAACCTATGATGACATACTACAGTTGTTCCTTGGATGGCATAGTATGGCATCATAGGCATACTATAAAAATTGAAAGGGTTTTTCTTAATGTGGTGATGTCACTTCCAGGCTCAATTAAAATGTCAACTACGGCTAAAAGGATAAAATGGCGGAAGGAAAATATGGCGAAAGCTTTAAAGATTGTGCAAAAAAAAATAGGATGGCAAACCTTCAATCTCCCTGCAATAACACTAGGCAGAAAATTCAAAAATGATCGCAACACTACAAAAGGTGATTTGCGAGGTAAAATACCGGTGTTCACCCGGGAAATGAAAGATAAATTTGCTCAATATATTACGAAAATGGACTATTTAAAGAAACGATTTTTGAATTTGCAAATTAAAACCATATAAAAAATTCTTTTAAAAAATAAAATGAAATAACTGATCAAAAATGGATTAAGAGATTTTTACAACGAAATGGATAGCTTTCCCCCAGAAAACAGGAAACACCTCAGCTGTTTGCGCGAAGGGTTTGAACAAAAAAAGCATCGCTGCCTATTTTGTAATCCTTAATGAAGTAATGGATAAATACAAATTTCGACTAGAAAATTCTACAATATTAACGAGTCTGATATCAGCACATCCAAAGACGACCGCAAAAAAAGCTTGCAACAAAAGGACGAATGGAAGTTATAGCGTGCTGAACGAGTACAGCACTTAACTGTGGCCTATAGCCTGAGTGCAACTGGCACTTTTGTACCACTAGCCTTTATATTTCCCAGGAAAACGATAAGATGATCTTATGGACAACGCTCCAATTAAGATCAAAGTCTTATGTCCAATTGTTGGAACATTTTGTACATTACATGACAGCTTTAAGAGAAAACAGTTATGCTCTTTTTAGACGACCATGGCGTGATATTATCTTGTTTTCCTGCACATTGTGCATATCGTGTACATCCACTGGACGTGGGAGTTTTTCGATCTTCCCAAAGCTACTACAGCCAATAAACTTGGACATAGCTTAAGAAAAATCCTAGCGGAATTGTCACACATTTTCAAGTAGTGCCTTTTCAATATCGTTCATTTGAAAGCTGCTACAGCTCGAAATGCAGTACATGCTTTTGTCATAACTGAAATATATCCGTTCAATGACAAAATTTTTGAAGAATGAATGCTCCAACCCTCTTCAACAACGGATAAACCACTGAATGAACAAAATGATCAAAAGCAGGCACACAGAGACATAGAGATTGAACTTCCCACACCAGGACCGTCGGGAACATAACCTATTTCACCTAAAAAAAACGTAGATAGAGTGTAGAAGAATTATCCCCATTACCGGCATTAGCGGCACCAAAAACTTCGAAAATAAGCTAGGTTATGAAAGCCCAGCAAAATAATGAAGAAATGCAAAAAAAAATTTGTAGCAGAAGAAAAAAACGATGTGAATGACGATGGAAAGATTTTAATGGGGATGAAATTGTTGCTTGTTGCTTACACTGCAATGACTTGTATTCTCGGTCTAAAGCAAGAGACACATGGATTTGATGTCAAAAGTGCCATTATGAAAATGCAGGTGTCAACAAGCAGTAAAGTAATTCATCTGCGAACTTTGTCGATGAAATTTTTATCAACCTTTCAGCTTTTGTTTTGTTATTTCCATTTTTAATTGATTTCATTATTATTTTTTTATGCTACAAACTTGCGTCTTTATTTTAAATAAGTTTACTTTTATAATAATTTGCTGATGTTGATAGAAAATTATAAAAACCACAGAATAAAACTTAAAGCATTAAGGTATGCAATCATAAGAAGAACACTCTCTATGTTGGCATATTTCCATTTTTTTATTTTTTTTTTTCAAAAAATGTATGTCGGAAATAGTAATTTCCTTCAAGAATAATATCCATTTTTTACTAACTTCAGATACATTTCTAAAGAATACAAAAATACGCAAACAACTTAAGAAAAAATTCTTTTTTACTGTTATCAAGAATCATTTGCTAATATCGGAGAAATTAGAAGTGTGGGTAGTAAGGTTATTGTAGAATACAAATATTAATGAAAAATAACGTTGGCTACCCGTATTGATTTCCATTTAACAACAACTTGGACAACTTTCATACTTATCAATAAGAAAAATCAACCAAAATTGACGGAATATAAAACAATAATTCCTGAACGGTTTTATTCGAAAATGTTCATATTTCATTTTAAACCGGCATAATATTTTGCGGTCTCGGTCATTTTTGCAAATAAATATTGAATTAATAAATTCTCATGTAAATAATTTCATTGAGATCAGAATTCATTCGTTTTAAATACGCCGTAACATATCTTAACTTCATTATAAATATTACAATCTTGGTAAATATAGTTAAATATCTATTTATAAAGAATCCACCACGCCAACACAATACAATACATAAACAGTATATATAATATAACTGTCTGTAATAGATACTTTTATTAACTATTTTAAAAATGTATAATAAAAATGTTTATCTTACTATAAGTAGAAAATTAATAAAGAAATAATAATAATAAATAAATCTAGGAATGAACATTATTTTCAGTCATGTGCCGCCATCTTTCGGTGCGCGTATAAAGTTCATAGTCTTCGAGAGGAAAATTAAATCGTATTTCTGTTTTCTGTTCTCCTAATACAAAGTTGTAATGACTAGGCAAAATTATACCTCATCAAATCCATCAAATTAACAACAGTAAATAAAAATATTTGGTCGGAAATGCATAAATAAGTTGTGTATTTCATATATTGTTTATTGCATAAGTAGATAAGATAGGTATTATCAGCAATGCATTACATACGTATATCTAAATAAATATTTATTGGAATTATATCTTTCCATTGCATGACGATGCTGCGATACCTAATCGACAGTAATCGATATAACAGTGTTTGTTTTGTTAACTTGTGTACTTTTTTAATTCAGAAATGAGGATTTGGTACACACATACATACATACATACTTGATGTTTTTAAAAATAGTTTAGTACCTATATATCTGCTCAAATGAAACCGTGTTAATTTACAAAATAAATAGAGATTAACATAATAGGTAGATTATATGATGTTTGCGTACCTGTTCGGGACAATAATAAGTAACACAACCATTCGTATGTCCGGGTGTTGCAAAAACTTTCAGCCTGTGGGTACCAAATTTGATTTCATCAGACTCATCAATGAAAATATCAGCTTGTGCTCCACTAGCTTTTGAAATAACACTTTTGCAATGGCATAATTTCTTTAATTCACCAGTTCCCGTGATGTGATCTGCATGCATATGTGTGTTTACTGAAATAAATATTTCCCTTGTTAATAATAAAATATAATTAGTGAGAGAATTGAATCGTACTGGCAAATTTCAATTTTAAATTCAGATCTTTCACAAGTTGAAAATCCCTCTTTGCGTGTTCTATAACGGGGTCGATAAGTAAGGCCTCTTTGGTTTTTGTATCGGCTAAGAGATATGTGTACGTGCTGCTAGTAGTGTCGAACAACTAAAACAATTATGTAAACAAAATAAGCAAGAAAAATAAGTGTATTAGTTAAAATTAAGGAAATTTACCTGACGAAAAATAAAATCCTGCGTTAAGGGTATATGTTGCACCACTTTATTGTAGTTTCTGTAGTTCATGGTATTGAAGTTCGTCCTCCGTAAGGGAATGATAAGCTTTGCCAATGTACAACTCATTGTGAAGAATTATTTTTCGATTGGTTATAAAAGGACACTAAATAATCAATATCGAAATAACGTGTAATTAAAGGTACAACAATTTTTCATATACTGATATTTTCGCGATGATGTACTACGTTTAAAAGCAACAGATGGCGATAAACACTCCGTCTTGATTACATTTTCACCAATCTAGTTGCTTGTTGCAATTTGAAAGATAAACAAACCACATTCGATATTTGGCCGAACATTGAAGCAGTTTTATAGATTTGGCATTGACAATTCGCTATGTAAATTTTACGTGACATAAATCATTTTTATATTGCACAATATATTTTACTATCAATTAGTTTTTTTTTTAATATAATATTATTATCCTTACTCTACAATTATGTCAAAGTAAGTACAGAACAATTTGTAAATTATAGAAACCAAATACATAATGCGTTTTAAGTGGTAGTACTTATATTAACCTGTCAATATATATATACAAAACTAATGTTAATAATTATTCTAGAAAGAAAAATGTATGCGCAAGCTAAACAAAAAGAAATATACCTTTCCACCAAATCCTTAATATCCTGAAGACCTGAATTCCAAACCTGTAAGTACCTATTTTTCAATCTTACTAATATTATTAAACTCTACAACCTATATGCCACGTTGTGGTAAAAGTAATAGAAGGATTATTTTATAAGTACATATATGGATTAGTTTATTGGACCGAAATGATATATTTATAGAATTTGTCTCATATCAGAGAATAAATGTATGTTTCCTAGAATTGATAAAGAAGTATCTTGTAAAAATATTTAATAGGTATCGTAAATAGATCTGTCATAATTTAAAGGTAGATTTACGTGCGTGCTGGTTTGGTTGCATAAATTTACGTTCCTGGAACGATTTGCAAGGAGTTGAATATTTTTCTAGCATTTATTTTTTATTGTTGAAATGTCTTTTGTATTGGATGCTGACGCATATTTCACTCTTTTTAAACTTCACTCAATTGATCGCGGAATAAATACCTCTATCCAAATTAGGAAAATCAAGTTTCAACTTTTATTCTGATCTTGAACTTTCAAGAAAGCCGACATTTTATCTCTTTCTTATTATAGGTACACGTAAATTTCCGAACTGATTAAAGAAAAATATGTACTGCCCGAATCGAGCATTAGTTTGAAACTGAGTGAGTCATTTAATATTACGAGGGTTGTTTAATAAGTTTGGCAAATTTTTTGATGCAACGCTACCATCGACAAGTGTTGCTTTGTCCATGTTTTATACAAAAGCGACTGATTGTTCACTTACTAAAGATTTTTCCTGTCAAATTTTTCATGTTTATTTTGCTTTGACATAAATTGTTTAAAAACAGTTCTTCTTATAAGTGTACATTCTGTTTATTATTTATTTGCGTCTTTGAATATAAAATCAATATAATAAATAAGTTGAGAAAGACTGAAGTTTTAGAGCATTTGAATAGTATGACGTGCAATTGAATGTAACGTGTTTCCTCTATAGTTAGGTGGCGTATTCTGATCAGCATGCGCATTAACGCATTCCAACACCAACGTAACAGACAATTTTGATGAAAGACTAGAAAAGTAAGATAAACAAACTAAAGCTATTGAGCAGAAATAAATGTATTATAATATTGGAGTTAATCGAGTATTTTAATCGGTGTTGGAAAAACTGACCCTTGCACAAAAACTACGCCGAAACATAATACAGAAAACAATTTATTATTATTGTTTATTTGATTTAATCTGTATATGTAATTCTAACACTCAACTGTTGCCAAGTGAGCAGTTGAAGCTGGAACGGTTTCCGATCCGTCTGCTGAATGTGACCAATGAAACGGTCAAAGTACGTACTAAAGACGACGATTCAATGCCACTGCAAAGTGGCCTCGACCGGAAAAGTTCAGAACAATAAAATTAAACTAATTTATTAATATTTCGGGACATCTAGCTTCTGCTAGTAAAATATTATTACAGCCAATTACAAATTGAATATTATAAATAAGATTATTAAATATTACATTTCTATGCCTATATTTTATTTAATACTCGGCGATTCTGTATAGTGGACAAGTATTGTTGGCAAATTTATATTGTTTGTATTATAATTATGACTAACGTCAAAAGGTGTACAAAAATCATACTACCTCATTTTCCTGAATAGCTTTTGTAGGTTATATTACTTTACAGGTAAAATTTGTCAACATCTAATTTGAGATGACGCCATTTTAAATTATTGGCGCAAGTCAGTTGCTAGAGTGACTGAACCATATTGTTTATACATATACTGCTTGTAAGTATGCATAAATTTGCAGTAAAAACCGTATTTGGTTATGTATTTTCTGTTGTAAAATTTATCAGTTTACCTGTTCGTACCAATTATATTGTGATTTGTATAATGAAGCAAAGCATTTATAAGCACTAACACCCAGTCAATATGAACATAATTTTTGGTTTTGCAAGTGGGTCTTACTGAAATTTATTCGCAATAGAAAAATAGATCATGTTCGTCAAAGACATTTAGAAATAAGTTTATTAAATTATATGACATCTAAGTTAAGGTATTTTATTTCTCAAATCCATTCTCGAAGCGACTTTGTGAATTTATTAATAAAGATATTGTCCGTGCAAAACCAAGTTAAAGCATAGACGTAATGACTACTTTATATCTAGACCACTCAGGTTCGCATGGGCAAAATCTAGGAAAAGGATTTACTTTAATAAAAGAATAATTATAAGACATATCACTCAAATTTGTTAAGGGCCCAACAGCAAATTTTTATTTTTTGCGAATATCTACTTGAAGAGGTTGTTATTCTAATTGAAACAATAAGTCGCTAAGTGTATTTTCAAACAGATTTGCTACCATATTCCAATCACATTACTTATATTTCTTATACAAAAAGGGATTTGCAGATATTATCGCCTAAGTTTTTGTGGGTTAATACGATTATCTTTATTTGCCACTTTTTGACTTCTGAGTTTCTTCCACTATCTTAAAAGCTGTTGCTTCTATTCAGTCTATTGCGGGCAATCCCTGATGTTTCTAAAAAATAGCGGGCAAGACGTCATCAGTAGCAGAAGATATGTCGACGCTGTTTCTACTCAAAATCAGTAGCGGGCGGTGAGTTCGTTTTGGTGGGACAATTACAGAGACAAGTGTAGACAAGACTGATTTGTTTATTATCGGTGATATATTCCCAGATGCCAGAATTAATTTCTTCAAACGTGTCTACTAAGTATAATCTTATAGCAATGATATATGTTCAGCGCCCATGTCTTCACAAAGAGCAGCAAAAATCCTCGATTTAGAGGCCTTCTCTTGATATAATTAATTAATATATAAATAACTACTGTCAAGACAATAGACTTTTGGTATTAAACCTTCCACTACTTCTAGAGGTTCCTTCCCTACAAGGGCTTATAAATTGTAATTTCTTCCAACTATAACTTAAGATGGGCGTTTACCAACAAATAGAAACTTATGCAACTTATATTACTCGCGGGACGGGTAGACGCAAGGGGGTGTGAGTAGGTGGAGCTACACGATATTCGGTTTCGATCACAGCGCTTCGGTTTTATTCACAGATTCTGTCATAGATGAAGGAATACTAAAGGAAACATAATGTATAAAGAATGAGTATTATTATACACTCGAACATTATAGGTATATATGACATTTCTTTTTAATTACAAACTGTCACTCGGATTTAATTCTGGAACAGCCGACCGATTCCGATAGATTTGCGTCTTCGCTAGGGCCGGTAGAGATACCATAAAGTGGGGATAGACGACGCAATAGCTTCGAAAAACACTCGTGTGAAATGTGTGTGACAATGTTTAGTATTCAATGTTTTTTACCTTCAAATATAATTACATAAATTTTATTTTTTTTTATATCGTTCATCAAATGTGCAGCTGGCGCGTAGAGGTTGTTTTTTTCTTTTGTGTACCAGCCTTATTTAGTAGACATTAATCAAATTCATGCATTTTGTGGTTATTTCTAAAACACATAACTTTTTTTAAGAAAATAAATTAGTGCAAAAACCTTGACATTATAAATTTATGCCTTTTGCATCACTAATCCAAATTTGAGATTCTAAAATTACAAAATAAATTTAAAAAACGCAAAACAGCGATGCCTTAGTTTTCGATAGGTAAACGCTCCTCTTAAGCACAATTGCTGCAAACACCAGTACAATCCGTCAACTGCAATTTTACGCTGTCCAAAGTATTATTTGCAATTCTGAACAAATGTGTTGCTCTCCTTTTTATAAATTGGCAAAATAGTAAGTTTTCAACTATTGCAGCTCCCTGACAGTATCTGATACAACAGATGAAAGATGAATCATTATTGCTGTCATTTGCTTCATTAATTTGTACTTATGGCTCACCATTTTAAAACTAATTCAGATCCAAGCTGTAGCTGAATATCAAGAAATATAGCTTATTTTTTTGGCAAATTGTATGGTTTAGTAGAGCGATCTAATGTTTTTTAAATTTTTTAGCACAGCTTTTACCAAACCTTGCTTCTGTCATAAGCGTATTCAACACGGATCTAGAGCGAACCTACTTTTATCCGATTTTCAGCCATTTTTCAGGGTCATATTTTTTTGTATTTTATTGTGTCATTCAAGTTTCCTATTAGATTGATAATAGATTCTAATTGTTAATTCTTACAATGATTACAGTAATAATAATAATAATAATAACAAATCAAATAAACTTATTGCCGTGAATGTTGACTAATGTAACTCAAGCATATTCTCCTGCAAAATATGGGTTGGAAACAACTTTCTTTAATACTCATAAAATTTCTAAATCGATGTTTTTTCTTCAGGTGCAGAAATTCTCTTTCCTTATAATCTTTTTGTATTTCAAATTGTGTAGGTTAGGTAAATTAAACATGTTAATAATAAAATATAAACATTTATTGTATCTAAATATTACGAAGTTACCGCAACGTGATGCGTCATATATATAATTTTCAAATAAACAGTTCTAGAGAATAATGAAATGTGTTGTCATCGGGTGAATTAAATATAGAAAATTTAACCTGTATATACACAATACTGATAAACATATTAAATGTTTTGACTATAGAATTAACACAATAGAAATTATAAGAATACTGTGATAATATCAAATAGAGAAAGTATTTATTATCTATCATTAATCAAAAGAAGCTCACGATGATGCTAGTGTTTTTTTTCCAATATTGCTTAAGTATTTTCACGTCAAAAGACAGTATCTACTTGTTCAATTTCACGATTATTAATAAGTAAGTTCCTCATTTTATGAATCTGACCAACCAACTTTACCGCATGGTAGACAATGACAACCTATGCGCTGATGAGGACTAACAAGCCTGAAGCACATGTATGCTGTTGCACTGCACTAGGACTTTCCAATAATTTATTGTTTTGTCACTCATAAGTCAATTAGCGCTTAGGTTGACATTGTCTGCCGTGTGGTGAAATTTATTGTCATCCCCAATAAATTAAAGATCTTCTGGCAGTTTAGCTTCTTATTTTTGTTATTACTTCACTACGTTTGTAAAGAAGCCACTAAGGCAATATGACATTTTAGATTAGTGTTATGCGTTTCTTTAATATATTGGCTTCGAATAATTTCATATTTTGTAGATTACCAAACTATACATCTTCCACAATAATAAATATTAAATGACAGGTATACAAAAACTTAATAATTTATATATTATTAGCAATTGATATGGCAACATTTTGAACTGCACGGTATGTGAATTTTAAGATCTCCATCTTCGAGCATTGTCCTTTTGGGAGTGCAGACCGCACCTACACAATCACGCATACATTGAACCCGGGTCGTCTCGATATTTTGCCTGTGATGTGCCTTTAAGTTCGCCGTTATTAATTTTCTAGCCGACTAAATCTTCGCACAAACACATAAAGGTGGTACACTGTACGATATTGTTCTCGTAATTGGACATCAATGAAGCATTTATTAAATACGTGCTCCATTTTATTCTCTATATTAGTTTGCTAATACTATTAGGGAAGGAATAGGTACGAGTACGAGTACTTGCCATCTCGTTTTTCTTGTAATTTTAAAAGTTTATTGTAGGTATATAAATAAGATGGTTTTTATCGTAAATGTGCTAATTTGGCTAAACATTTACTATAATATTTCTTTTAACTTCGGATATATCAGGAAACTATAGTAAATACAACCAGTGGAAGACCTGTACATACGGTATCATTATAGACCGGACGTACCAGGCCGAAATTACGACGGACAAAAGAAATAGTGTATAACATCCCGCAGTTACTGAATAGCGGTATTCATTTGGTGAACTGCACATCTGTTTTCGGCAAAGAAGTCGATTTTACTGTTAAATTCCTTTCTTCATCGGCGTAGGTAGACGCATGAGGAGTTTTTAACATTTATTTTATTTACCTTGTATTTGGTAAGATATATAAAGTACGGAGAGTTTACTCGATTTGAACTACAAAATGAACAAATAATGTAGTTTGTATTTTATAGATCACTACTAACTTGTTATCCAATTATATTGTAACGAAACCAGCAGACATTCGAAATGAGTTTACATTAAATAAATGAAGCAGACCTCTCGGCGCGATAAAAACGAAATTGTCACACGCACAAAAAGAGACCATAAATCATCTCGGCCCGACGTATAAAAACGCTCTTATTTACACACCACCACGCTGTACGGCATAGTCCAGCGGAGACAGAATGTCTAGGAATATTCTACAGACATTCGAGAGGGAGATGGAGTGTACGAGAATGCTTCGAGATGTTTTCACATACGTATATAAGGCGGCATGATTCATTACGGGATTCATTGCGGGATGAGTAATCGCAGAATAACTTCGATGGAAAGAAAGTCCTTGGGTAGTCTCGAGTGCGTGTAAATAAATAGTGGTAGCCAAAGAAATAAATATACGTCGTACGGTAGAAATAGTTAATTAAATAGTGCCGTGTTATATAAATAGTGTGATATAAATAAATACGGACATATTAGTAGTAAATAAATATAAGTGTTAATTTTAATTTATTAATTGTAGTTTAAGTGTGTTACGTTAGTTTTTATATTTTTAAATTGTTATATAATTTTAAGTATATAAATATACAGACTGTTTTAAATAAATAATTGCACGAGTTGTTTATTGGAACCCGAAAACGTTACAATATAAATAAAACTGAAAATATAAAATTTCAATAGTGCGCCCACGGGCGATGAGTCATCGGCAGCTCGTGTTCGTTCTCTGGTTATCATGTTCAAAGAACACATTTTAGTCAGTCATGTACGTTATATGTTATATCCCATCAACTAGTATATTATATTCGCCACTGATTCAGGGTTCGTCGAGTCAGTTGGGGTGTATCCATTGAATAGATTTTGTTTAGGTGCTGCACTTGTATTTTTGAGTTTGATATATTGTCCCATGTTTTGAAGTAACAGTCTTTGTCATTATAAATAAAATATACGTTTTAGATATTTTATTGTTTTGTTATTATCTGTAATACCTCAGATTTATACTTATATATTTTTAGATTATAAAATTTCAAAGAAAATAATTTTCCTAAGTACCTCCTAGACAATTTTTAAATGAAATTTCCTCCCTTTAAATCATTGATAATACTAAGTCTTGTATTACATATTTACATAATCAAATAAACAATCAGCTTTATTCGTACAGCCTCCAAAGCTCCGAATCTGAAGAATACGTATAAATGTCTAACTGGAAATCAAAAAAGAACTTTATTTTTAACTCATCAAAAATTTCTAAATTATTAGGGCCAAAGTGTAGTTAAAGTCGGTCCGTAAGTTTGTTTATCCTTTACGCACGTAAGTACTAGTAGTAATTCCAGTTTAAGGGTCTTCCAAAAAAAGCGATAAAATGCGAAAAGTTGCAATCTTTGTTTGAGAATAAATGGCAATTGAAAAGATTTTCTATGGCGATGTTTTTTGTGCGTGCATAGCACGCCTTTATGTGAAAAAGGTCCGACAACCTCAGTGCATTACCATGTTTTTTTTCATTAAATAGAAGTATATTATTTTGAAACTTAAATTCCTCTACATGAACATTATTATGTTTGTATATTAACTGCGACAGGCTCGGACTCGAGGAAAGAAAAATCAATTTCTCGTCACTGCGTGTACATTGGACCGCGATTTTTTTGTACGGACATTATTCATATTTTTCTTTCACCCCCTATTTTTAACTATTTAAAACTAACCCTACATAGTGAGCAAACTTGACAAATTGACATTTCACATTCATGCGATTATCTACGCCTAATTCCACTTTGAATTCAAGTCATAAATTTGCAGATTGTTATGTTTGTAGATGAGGTGACCGACAATAGGATTTTTAACAATTTTCCGGCGTCTCAAATTTTTCAAAATTCCGGCTTTTGAAGGGAATTTGGTTTTTGCCAGTTGATATCAAGAAATTGAATACAGACATAAAAATAAACCATACACATTACTCTCAAAGCTCTTATGGATACGAAAGCATCAAATGCGAAGTAAAAATCCGATAATGTAATTTTGTTTGATTTTTCTTATTTTGTGAGATCCGTACTGTTCAGAAAGGATCCACCGTAGCTTCTCGTTGATCATTGTTCTCTGCTTTTTACCTTTAGTGTTTTATTTTTAATTCTATAATAAGTGGGTTCTACACCACTTTATTCTCTCCAAACTTTCCGTGATTTTGGATGCGAAAAGTGACACCCTCCACTTATTAGTTCCGAACGTGACCGCTGACCGAAAGCAGAAAACGCTGGTGCGCTCAATTAGAAATTACTTGTGCAACTTGAAGTAAATACAGCTTGGTTCCCTAGGACGTAGTAATCAGTTATAAATATGCAAGCTGTTTCAAAAGTAATGAATCACAAAAGTAAGATGATTAGAACAATATGGCCACTACCAGAAAATAACTGTGTGACCAAAGTGACTAAATGGGATAACATCAAATTCATTAATTAATCAATCAATGTAGTTTATGCAAATTCGAAACTCTTTTCACACTTTATCCAAGCGTTAGATGATGGAACAATACTGGCGTGTATAAAGTTAACGTTTTATACCGTTCTCAAAACCAACAGTAAGTAATTAATTAGTAAGAATCCCTTTGGTTATAGCTACGTTTTCAAGCTATTGCTCTACGAAATACTCATGAAATTATAATATTCATTAGAGTGATTTCCTGAATTGAAATTCTGATCTGAAATTCCTTATTTAACGTAATTCGAGGCAAATGCAGCTGCCACAAAAAAACTGAAGATATGGCTAACCGCAAACCACAGGAAAATTGGCAAAAAATAATTTGACCGCATCTGCAACGACTACAAACACCACGTCATTAGTCTATTAGCTTTGACCGTGGCTCTGACCAACTCAGTTTTTTGCTTCATCCTACACATGATCCACTAAACTTATGGAATCTTCCCTTTATCTTGCTTTTATATTTCTATGTATTTTGTGATAACTGCCAACAACAAAGTATTTGACGGAAAAAATTGATACTTTCAGAGAGTTTTAAGTACGTACTACGTTTTATAATTGTAGGTGCTACTTATGTTAGGATAAACTACTTTAAAATATTTTCCTTATATTTCTATTTAACACTTAATTCACTTAGAACATACTTATAGCTGCCTGGTCATTGAAGCAGTTTATGTCTATAGGTATACACAATACATTTGTATTAGCAATATCTTTATACAATACAGATAGTTTTATCCTTCTTTTAATCATTATGGGACATATTTTGCAAACATCACTGCAGAGGAGAATATTAAAACGTTTGAAGCAGACGTTTCAATTTGCGCATCCGTTTGCAAATTAAAAAAAAATCCACGGCATTGTGTCTGACTGAATTTGTGTTTTTCTTAATACAACACGCCCACATCAATTATAGAATTAATGTGATCCTCACAGCAAACAAAAGGAAAAGAGACAACACGACCATAAAATTGGTTGTTGTGCGCGTGTTGAACGAAGTTCTTTGTGCCCGCACGTTTTAGAATTGCGCACAAATTGGTACTTTATGCGCGTCAAAAATTAGAGATTTCGAGCCTTGAAATGTCAATTATGTATCTTGTAACTTGTTAGCACGTAGAATGAACATTAGAGCCACCAGTATACTTGAGTATACCAGTATATGTCTTTTCCATATGTGTTAGGAAATTAACGAAGTGTTTTAGTCGTGATATATTTTGCAATGATTACAGTTAGAATTGCAGGAATAACGCGAACTTCCGCCATGGAGTTTTTAATTAAACCCGTAAATCACATATAGTGTATGTGACAGTGTGCTAATTTTTCTTTTTTTATATATTGAATATACAGTATCATCATAAAGGAGTTTTCACTTATTCCGCATTTGCTTTTATAATAAAACACACTTTCATAAGAAATGAAAAATCATCTTTATTTCCGGGTTGACTTCAAGTAATAACCATTTTTGAAGACAAAGTCAAACGTCCTACTTAAAGCGTTGACAGAAACTAATCCGTTGATTTGTGTTTTCCAACGCTTTTTCATATAAATTCAGCCAAATATAACAATGATTTGTGCAATGCTTGCCTGCAAGTAATGTAATGTTGCTCTGGCTTGTTGGCACTTAAGAAAAATCTTAGCGTCATAAATTTTAGGAAGAAGGTAATTAACAGCCCATTTATTGAAATAATCGATTCACTAAATTTCTCTTCCAGTAAATAAATTGTTTAGTTGGTAATGTGACAAGTGACTGTCTTGCTCAAACCACATGTTATGCAATTCGGGCGCCCCCAAAAATCCAGTAAACATTGAACGATAAAAAATAACCAACAAGTGAAAAAGTGCTCAATGACTATGTAGTATGAAATGGTCGTCAGATAGTTTAGGTAGATGTAATGCGCTTTCATGCATTGCTTCTGGATCATAGTCCAGTCGAATTAGGATTTGATCCAGAAAAAAGTGAAAGCAGCGATTTTCCTTTGCGAATCGGTTATCAGTCAGTGGCAGCCTACATTTCAATTTTCGGGAATCGCACCCCATTGCTTCAGCCGCCATCTTCAATTTAAGGGTGAATTTTTATTTATTGAATAACTCGTTTACATAGGAGGTGAAATTTATTTATTGAATAACTCGTTTATTTTCAATTTCACACAAAAAATGGTAATAACTAAAGTTGTTTGGAATTGAATTTGCTGCAACTTTGGTCCCTTTTGTTTTTTCCCTACGATCGATATTTTTTTATTTAAACCAGTAAAGAGGCGGGGTGTACCTAAATATTGTATTTTCTCGTTTATTATTGACTTTACCGTATTAATAATGGTATACAAAGTTGTTGCGAATTAAAATCGATGTTTACGAGGATGAATCAGACGACCAAGACATGGCAGAACCATCGGTTAAACGTTCGAAACTGGCATAATTCTAATTTTGGCGGGCTTTAAAAAGTGTACTTTAGAAAAAATAAATGTTAATTTTTTTTATTGTAAAAATCATACAGTTCAAGAACCGTTTTATTTACACCCCTCTTTCCCTTTGCTGTAAGCGTGCGTTCAGAAATATCAAATCTACAAAAAAAAGGTCGGTATCAGAGATGCAGAAAATTTAATTCCCAACAACTTTGTATATTATGGTTTATACGATAAAGTCAATAATAAACGAGATAATACAATATTTAGGTACACCCCCTCCTCTTTTTGGGTTTAAATAAAAAAATATCGATCTTTGTTGTAGCAAATTGAATTTCAAACAACTTTGATTATCACCATTTTTTATGTGAAATAGAAAATAAACGAGTTAATTTGATCTAATTAGACTGGGCTTGCTTATTCAGAAGACGATAAAGCCAGAAGCGAGCTTTATCGCTGCAAATGATTTTTTATGAAATTCTGGATCATTTTGAAGATTCTCTGAAGCCCAATTGTTAAATTTGCGACCTCGTTTGAGTTTCTTTCTTAAAATATTGTAAATACTTAGGCCAATATCTTTTTACAAAATCCAAAGACTGGTATTGGAAAAGTCCAATATCTGAGATCGATTTTATTGTTCTCACATTTACATTTGGTGGTTGGTAATTCGAAATGATTACCAACACAATAAGAAACTTGGATGAAAATGAAATAGAAATTAAGCACTGTGAACAACACACTATAAGCGATCTTGGAATGAAAGTCACAACTCTAAGGCTACTTAATTGATTAAGATCTAAAATCACTTAAACCAATTTGGAAAGAACATTTCCAAAATCAATTTTTTTTGAATAAAGATCTATGAAAATTAAATTGGTTAAAATTTATGCGTTAGTAAACAGTTAATATAAATGACGCTTAAGTTAAACTTTATGCTTTCTAGTGAAATTCTGTGCAAGCTAAATCGTCTCAGAGCTTGTTATGGAGAGTGCAATAGAATGTGAATGTGATAGATAATTGCAGAGCTAAAGTTATATCGGTAAAACGTTGAAGAATGAATAATCTCATAACTAAATTTGCATTTAGATTTAAAAATATACAAAATTTAACTCCAGAGTTTATTAGACTGATTTTTTGTAGCTTAGGGCATTTCATGTTTTAACATGGTGAGGTTTTCTCGTAGTTTTTTGCAAATCGTACATTTCTGTGAAGGGTTGATAGCTGCTCTTTTTCGACATACAATATTCCTTTTTTTGTGATCTTTTTACATTTGATATATTTTTGTGAGTGTTATATGAAGGAACAAAAGGTGATATAAGTAAATAATTTGAATATTTATTCTTGTTAGAATATTTGATAAATCACAATTGCGAATAATTTATAATAATAATAAGTGAGTACATAATATTATATCTGTATATCTTCAAAACTTGTAAATTCTCTTCCCGGAACTAGCAAAAACTAGGTAGCTCTCTTGGCAACTATGTAATGTCCATTACATAGTTGCATTATGTACGTATACATACACAAGTTATGTATGTATAGTTTTCAAGGTTTGTCAATCGCTAGCACCGTAGCACCCAGCATCACACAGTTGACCTTTACTTATTCACGTTGTGTGCTATTTCAATAAATAAATGGTATCTTAATAATAATTTCAAATCTGAAATGATTATTAAAATATTATCATGTTTGTTAAAATTTATTTGTTATTGTAAACTAATAGAGTTCATACAAAGTCTTAGGCAATTTCGATCATTTTGAATTCATATTATCTCTGTTTAAACTAAATAATATGTACTAACATGGCAGACAAGTTCTATTTACATACACCTTAAACATTTTCATTGTATAAAAGTGATGTTGTCAAGGTGATTAGCATCTTGGCTAGGGTATTGCTCTAAGCAATTGGGAAATCTATAATTTTGCCAAGAATGTTAATAGGGTCAAGCGAATTTGGATTTATTTTTACCTTCGTGTGAATTTTTATTTCTCGAATAACTCGTTTACTTTCAATTTCACACGAGAAATTGTGATAACAAGATTTGTTTGCAATTAAGTTTCCTACAATTCTGGTCTATATATTTTTTGCCTATCATCGACATTTTTCAATTAAGACCCGAAATAGGTGGTGAAATTTATTTATTGAATAACTAGTTTATTTTCAATTTAACACGAAAAATTGTGATAGCTAAAGTTGTTTGAAATTGAATTTGATACAACTTTGGTATCTATTGTTTTTCACTAGGATCGATATATTTTTATTGAAACCCGAAAATAAATATTTCGTGTTGTAAGGCAAAAACTTTCGATCTTAAGCTTTTTGCAGATGTCCACGTTTTAAACACCCCAGATAAAGAAAAAGTGATTTTTGTAAATATGTTTGTTTCTCTCTGCGACCATGATATTGGCCAAACGGTTGCGTCTATCAATACGTAACCTTGTATTTAATATTATAATTGTCCTCCCAAGATCTGACTAAATACTCAGAAAAATCTGTAGCTCATGTATAGTGATTAATTTTACGTTTGGCACTCATAATTCTAGGGAATATAAAATCAAGAATTATACCAATCGAGTGTCCTATACACCGGGCCATCGATGGTGCATAAGTCGAACCTTTAAATTGTCTAGAAGTATATCAAATAATAGTTGTAATACACATAGTAGATTATTTCAGTGAAAATCAAATTTTAAGGGGACTTACGCAGCTGTGGGTAGGACGTAAGGGGGTGGCACCATATGCGCTAATGCAAATTCCGTCATTGTAAGGTATTCGTTCCAGTGAAACAAACAGAAATTTATGTTTTTCTTATTATTTTTTAGCATTAAATTGAATATAAAGAATTAATTAAGGATTTGTTGGGATTATTTTCTTATAATTGTAATGAAACAAGTCCCACAAAAAAGAGGCAGACCGGGCGACGTTAAAAAAAGAGGTTGTAAATCATCTCGGCGCGACTGGTAAACATCGTAAAACAGTGAATCATCCATTTACGCATGGTACTGTGTCGGAGACAGAATGTCTGTCGAATGTACTACAAACATCGGGAGGGAGATGGAGTTTACGCGAAGCTTCCAGATGTTTCGTATGTGTATATAAAAGGCAGTTGAACGGATGGATGAATTAATTCGGGATTAAGAAGTTCCTTAAGTAGTCTCGTGCGGAACAGTAAATAAATAATTCCTTCAATGGTAGTCGCGCAGTAAAAATAAATATAAGAAATAAATATAAGTCGTACAGTAGAAATAAATAAATACAAGTGTTAAATTAAATTGTAGTAGTTTAAGTGTGATACGTTAGTTTTATGTTTTTATATTGTTATATAATTTTAAGTGTATAAATATACAGACTGTTTTAAATAAATAATTGCACGAGTTGTTTATTGGAACCCGAAAACGCAACATAATTAAAATTATTTACTCCTACATTTCACCTTCGAAGTTGGCCAAATTTACATCATAACACAGTTTCAGAAACTTTATTTTAAAAACTAATTTAAGTCGAGCATGCATTGAGCCTTTGTTTATGTGTGTGCTAAATTTCATTTTAATATTTCGTAACTGAAAGCTGTACTATTGCTTGAACGAAACTTTCTTAGTCCAGAAAATGCGTCCTGCAATTGTGTGTCTTTCATTAGTTGACGAATGCGCTTTGGTAGTTCTCAGTTTTTGTGATTTTCTGATTGATAAATTCCATTCGATAGGTTGATGTCTGTTAAAGAAAGTAGTGATCCAATAATCTTGAAAGCCGTTGGAGATTGCTCCTAAATATGTCTTATGAAATGGAAATTGTATTTAACATTTAGTGAACCAAAAATAAACCCCTTCTTTTGAGAAAATGAAATTATACTAAATTAAAAATATTCAGGCTTTCCTGTATTAGTGAGTTTCTTTGATTTATGTTGCTTTCGTTTTTGAAGGAGTAAAGATAATTTGATTACTATTATAAGTTTTAGATTTGGGTCCTACACGTATTATAATATTTATTCCTTCCATCTAATGCGTTTGTATGTTGAATATGACTCAATGTTTGTATTTAAACTGTATATGTAACATGTAGTCAACAAAGCAAAAATCGCTATTTGACAATACAAATATGTTATTTTTAGCTGTTTGTGGGCTGTGGGAATAATTATTAGAAATAACAAAGAAGACAAAAGAAATTTTGTACTGATATCATCATTTATTTTTTATGGTTCAAACGCAGTACGCTGAAAAGGGATAGATTAATATATTTTTATACTTAGTGAAGCTTATTATGAATACGCAGTTGATCAGTCAAGCGAATCAAATACATTTGGTTAGGGTGTGTGGTTACTTTATAAACAGAATGTTTTGCGTTATTTTAGTTCAAATAAGAAATTTACTCATAATTTAGTCTAATCACTATTACTTATGTGATATGTATGTATAATTATCTAAATTATTTGTTTAAAGTTTACCCATAAAACTGGTGTGTTATATAATCGGTGCTTGTAATTTATTCTAGGAATGGGTATTCCTATTCATGTAACTACAACAATTTAAAATTATAGGTTTTTAATTTTATTTCATTATATGAGCAAATGAAATAACATTAAACACCTGTAAGCTTAAATTTATATTTTGTTAAACTTAATTAATTCATATCTATAATTTTCAAAATTAAAACTAAAAATCCTGTAAACTGCGTTTATGGAATTTTTAATTTCACTTCTAGTCAACTATTACAGTTAAACAAAATTCCAAACGAGAAAATACAAAAGTACTCAAAAATAAATTTGAAAACACCTTTATAAAAAAAGTTCTTCAAATTCTTTCACTCCGAAAATTCTTTTATTGCAAATTACACATTTATTATCCCCGATTGTAATTTTTACCAACTTTTGTAGCAGAATATTCATATCGGAAGTAACACTTTTAGTTTGAAAATCATCTAGTTATAGTTAAATGTACTTTTGAGTACTTTTGTCTTCTCTAGAAATTTGGGTAAACTTAGTAATCAATGAGATATTAGTAATTTTTTTTCCACCGGAGTTAACTACTAGTTCCAGTCTACCGATTTGAATAAAAATCTAATCAGATCTTCGGGAGACGCATACTTTTAAATATAAGGTTTTGGTACTGATCACCTTAGCTAATATTTGGTTGCATTATAGGGCCTTTCAAAACTTTGAACATTTTTGTACTCGTTATAAGAAAGTATTAAACAAAATTCTAAACGAGAAAATACAAAAGTACTTTGAAAACACCTTTATAAAAATGTTCTTCAAAATTCTTTCACATTTTAAGTAAAACTGCTGAAGTACGTTCGCTAAAACTCATAAAGAAAACATATACACACTAATAATCTATAGATTTCATTTATCTATAGATTATTAGAATAATTCACTTCGACAAAAAGTTCTTTGTAGGGATGCTATTTCAAAATTAATATTATGTCATAACAACGAATTATTTTTTGATCTTTTACAATGTTATTATAACATTCTTAACACTAGAAAAGATACGCCTATTCAAAATACACATATGCAGTATTTCGCTGTTTCCGGATCATCACTTTTTATAAACATTAAGTTGAAGCTAAACTTCGCTTTGATTGTGATGCCAGTATTGATATTATTATTATTATTATTAGATGTCATATTTGATTTATAGGATCGTAAGACTGATGTAAAATATAATAATTATAGACCGGACGTACGAGGCCGAAATTACGACGGACAAAAGAAATAGTGTATAACACATCACGCAATTACTGAATATCAGTCAGTATTCATATAGTGAACTGATCTGTTTTCGTCCAGAAAACGGATAACATAAAAAGTCAATTTCACTGTTAAATTACTTTCTTCCTCGGCGTAGGTAGAAGGGAGAGGAGTTTTTACATTTTTTTTCCATTTACCTTATATTTCATAAGATAAATAAAGTACGGAGAGTTAGTTTCGTTTTTTCATTTTTTGCTTGTTAATTACATATTTCGTAATAGTTCTTGTTTAATACCGTTTCATTGAATCTACTTCTCTCATTTACCTTGACGTAAGTGTGCATTGGATTTCGTTAAGTTTCAATAACGTACATACGCATACGTTTTTAGTTATCATTTATTTAGATCTAGAACATTGTTTATGTTACTTATGTTACTCAGATATGATATGGAAGAACGTCGAGAATGGCATCGTGAAACAATGGCGAATTGGATTAAAGGTCATACTGATTGTATGTCCATTGTCAGTGATTTCGAAATTTATTGCAAAGTCTGTAAAATATCGTTACAGAATGCCATATAAAGCATATGTAATAGTATCTAAAGTTATAAATACAGTTGATGCGGAAACAGTTGCTAAAACCATTGACGATAATTTGCACAAAATGCTTCATTCGGACGACAGATACAAGGAAAAATGCTTTTTTTTGTTAGTGTCGCATATACATATGTTAAAAACAGACAGACGATTAAGGGAAACATCCTTATGTGCTGGATATTACTTGTGTACATACACATACTCGCCACAGAATCTGTGAATATATCAGAGAAACCTATCCGGAAGTTGATAGACTTGTATCCGCTTTTAAAGAAGTTTCCAGAAAGTAATTCTTTACAGAGAATAACTAGATGGGGAACATGGTTGAAAGCTACTAGTTTTTATGCAGGGAATTTCGATAGTTTACAAAATGTCGTTACATGTCTAAATGACGATGCTCGAAGTATTTCTGAGTGCAAGGAACTAACATGATTTCAAAAATCAGTTGTACTTCCTTCAGGAACACTTTGGAAATTTGCATGAACTAATGATATTTTGAAAATCGAAATCTCAAATTAAAAGATGGATTGACTACATTAGATGTGGCTAATAATAATTTCAAAAGTATTTCAAGTGACTTCGGATGTGGCCTTCGGCAAAAGTTAGACGCAGTTTTTAATAGAAATCCAGATTTAATAACATTACGCCAATTGTGTATGGGGACAATGACATAAAATCTAACTGCTAAATACGCTGAAATAAAAGAATATTTCCAGTATGCACCTATGATCATTTGCTATGTAGAAAGGACGTTTTCTATCTACAAGGATGTACTTTATTCAAAGAGAACAAATCTTACAGAAGGGAACCTTCTAGTAAATATTAATACTCCTTTACACGACTTGAACTACAAAATGAACAAATAATAAGGTATTTTGTATTTTATAGATCACCACTCACTTGTTCTCAAATTATATAATAAAATTAAAAACTCTTTAAAAATACAAAATTTCAATAGTGCGCCCGTGGGCGATGAGTCATCGGCCGCTCGTGTCCTGTCTCTAATAATAATAAAGATATTTTCATTATTATTATTATTATAAAGCAAGAGTTAATCTAACCATATTGATTTCTAACATGCTATGCAATCTATTCACAAAATAGCCACAATTTAACCGGAAATCGTCCGGGAACTAATGTTTACACACCATGTTTATCCAATCATGTTCGAGTTTGATGAAATACATGTGCATCTACGTATCTAACTGGGCGCACGCTAAATGCGGCTTTCTATATTAAACTTAACGATATCAGCCGTGTGTATTTTATAGATGGAAATATGCCGTTTCGCAATCATCAGGGGAGAGACCTTGCTTAGCGTTTGTGTAAACGCATCGATGAGTCCTGTCGGCTGTATGTTGTGGGCTCTTTCACTTTCAAAACTGGGGCCCGTGTATCGTACTCTTTATTGACATTTAACGGTTCACTACCGCGCGATGGGAAATTGAAGCCGGTCCGGCCGTTCAAAAACCAGAAGGCGCTTTTTAATAGGTAAGATAGACACTGGCATTTAGGTCGTGCGATAGTGAGTGAGCTATTTTTATTTTGGGAATTGGGGCAATGCGATTCGAATAAATTCAGAGAAGAAAGTGAGTTGAATACTCTGGTATATAATTAATTAATTAAATGTTTAATTGGGGAGTGTTTAAAATCATTATAACAATTAAGAATATTTCAATAGATGAATATTTTTTTAGGATCATTGTGCAATTGTGTGCACTGGATTTTTTTTCTGTTTTTGATAAGCTCTGATAAAGGCTTTTGTAGGAACTAGTTGTTATAGTTGCTATTAGTTACAAATTATTCTATTTATTTATCATGTTCCATAGACTACTTTATGATTCAAAGATATAAAAATTATGAAATATACATAAAATGAGTATTGTTTTCAGAAAAATTGCTGCCACGTCTAAAGTTCATCATCACTATTACGACACAGTGATAGTGATATCATGACTATTACTATGCCCACTAGCGAACTACATTATTTATTTATGTCATGCAATGTATCACTTACTGCCGATCGCTAGCGATAAGTCGGACCTATTATTCTCTTGGGTTGGGTTGTACAATTATGTGCGGGGCAACCATTATGCTGTAACCATACATTATTGATATCTACACGAAATTTTACTCACTGGTCGACAGCTCTTTTCTAAAGATAATATTGTATAAACGTATGTTTTCACCTTGGTTAAGCGGTGCCATCAAAAGATTAATACGGACGAAAGTATATTACTTCAAAAAGTGGAAGTTAAGCAGATCTCAGTTGTATTGCGATGAATTCAACAGACTGAGATCGTTAATAAAACAAAAAATTTTGACAGCACGTAATAACTACAGATTGTACATTCAAAATAAAGTAACTTCAGATCCTTTCGTATTGGGGAAATTCATTAAAAGCATAAGAGGTGACTCAAGGATCCCGGGGTGCACGCGTTATAACGGAGAGGAGATATCTGATCCGCAGGCTGTGGTTGATGCTTTGGCAAAAATCTTTTTGAACGCATTCCAGCCAAGTTCTCCTTTTACTTCGCCAACAAACTGTGGACCGAATAATATTAGCATCTGCCCTGTGTCGTCGAGTGATGTCATGCGCTGTGCAAAGAAACTTAAGCCCAGCTTCACTGCGGGTCATAATGGTCTACCATCATGACCCGCCATACTTGGTTAAAACCTTTATCTTTTATTTTTATTTTAATCATCAAAACTCTCAACTTTTCCTGATGTATGGAAGTTTAGTAGAATTATTCCTGTGTTTAAAAAGGGTGAGCGCTTAGATCTCGAGAATTATAGACCAATTAATTTGCTAAGTAATTTTGCTAAATTCTTTGAGTCTGTTATTTATCAGTAGAATATTGGCAAATCTTTTCCTACATCAGCATGGATTTACACCAGCACGATCCACCATTACAAACTTGGTTGAAGTAACACAATATGTATGTGAAGCTTTGGATAATCGCTCTCAAGTGGATATGATATGTACTGACTTTTCAAGAGCATTTCATAGTATTGACTATTCCTTATTGATAAATAATTTGGATAGTTTCGGTTACTTTATTCGTCTACTTAAACTGGTCTCGTCATATTTAACAAATGATCTAGGTATGTATTCTACAAGGGATATCAGTCTGGACATTTTACCCCAACATCTGGTGTGCCACAGGGGTCCAACCTAGGCCCGTTGCTCTTTAATATATTTTTAAATGATTTATTGAATTCGCCAACCTGTGGTGTTTTGGCATATTATGCTGATGACTTTAAAATATTCTTGCGTATTAACAGTTTGAATGATAGCTATATAATTCAGAATAACTTGCTGATAGTCAATCAGTAGTCTGTTGATAATAAAATACTTTTGAATATTAGTAAATGTGCGTTTGTTACTTTTGCGAAGATCACCAACCCCACACTCTTCTCGTACAATGTAAACAACGTCACACTTTCTAGTAAAAATCAATTTAAAGGTCTGGTTGTTTTATTTGACTCTACTCTGCAATTCTCGGACCATATGTATGAGGTCTGTAATATCCCTACAAAATTTTTGGGCTTCCTGATCCGTTACTGCAGAGGTTTCACTAGTAACTTGGCACTTGCCTTTGTTCGGAGTAGATTGTACAGAGCCACTATTTGACATCCCTACTACATACATCAGCAGTTGGCATTGGTGAGAGTGCAAAAGCGTTTCTTGAAATTTCTTAGTTACAAAGTGATGGTTTTTACCCGGCTCGGAACACGGACTACTTTCAGTTACTTGATAGGCATTCCATTGAGTCCTTATCAGACAGAAGAAGATACAACAGCGCACTTTTTTTTTTATATAACTTGGTTAACAATGTGGTGGACTCGCCGGTACTATTGTCCCAGGTCAACTTTGTCGTACCATCTAGGGCCACGCATTCCACTGACACCTTTTCGATGTCCAGACAGAGAACTAACAAGCTTTTAAGGGCGCCTCTCTCTCATATGGTGGCAAATGTGATGGATATATTCTCTGAATGTTTCATGTAAGCTGATGATCCCTTGTGCAGTATATCATGTTATTCTTGTTTTCTACATTTTTTATGTTTTGTAATTTCAGTTTCAGTTTATTATTAGGTTGTAGGGAGCAACTGCTCACATGTACTATCTAAACTTATATATTGACTTTATCCTGTAAGTGGAGTTTGTAACTCTGTTGGGTAGTAAATGTATTATTATTATTATTATTATTATTAATATTATTAGAGATTTTTTCGTAATTAGTAACTATCAGAAATTATACGAGGCATGCGTACTTTTTGAACGATGTTCGAAGTGAAAAATCACAATTTCTTTTAGTTTACCACTTCTAGTTTGGTGTTCGGAATAATTCAAATTTGCTATTGGAAATGATTTTCACACTGTCATCAGGATTACGTGTTTTACCTCTAATTAAGAGTTCGAACGTGTGTGTTTACGTCTTTGAAGTAGAATTCCTGAAATTTCGTTGTGGTTGGTAGAGTCAGTTGTGTCTAGTTGTCATTAATCACAATTACTTTATTTGTTATTGTACATTGTGCAAACATAGAACCTCCAATTATATTCATATTTGTTGGAACATATAATTATAATTGTATATAGAAATAAATTTGTTTTGGAAATATATATAAAAAAATTAAAAATTTAAATTTTTTAAGAGATCATGTGTAAAAACCGAAACGATTATATATACAACCAAGTGTATAAAAAAATCTATAAGTATAAATAATTCCTTATTATCATAGGTTCATAATGTACCTACATTTATTTTACACAAATTCTCTCTGCAAATAAACCATATATCTTGAACACGGTTTAGAGACGGCACAATATAGTTTTTGTAAAAGAACCATCTGCTTCGACATTTAAATTTCCATTTCTGAAATAAGGGCCTGTAATATGACTGCCTACTATTATAATCCATATACGATTTCCTTTGAACTCATCCGTAAATAGTATACAGCTTGAGCGCGCGGGGTATGATCACCCGATGCCAGTCGATATTCTTCCGATGTATATTCGGCAAATGATCTCCGCTAGCTGTGTTCGCCAGATATAGATATATAGATTTATTTTTCCAGAGTTGTTATTTCGTTATATTTACTGGAGAGAATCTCTAATTTTAATTTCTATTTCAAGGGTCGTTTTTATGTTATTTTATGGTATTCCTGTTATACTTATTTATAGTTTTTTTTACCATGAAATTTCTATTTATTTATTTTTCTCTAGACATCTTAGTTTATTCTGCAGATGTTTCAGGCGGATTGTTTTTATTTCATTCTAAAACCCAGTTGTACTGCTATAACTTTGTACACAACTACATTATTATTTAATTTCATAAGGATAATCATAATTACGTTATAAGTATTACAATCTTCGCGTTATTATCGACTTAGTTATCTAAGCAATCGTCATCACTTAAAGAGAAAATTTAATTTGTTCTTTTTGTCAATCTGCAAAAAAATAATCAGATCACTATGAGTTCGAATATGAGCAGGCAATGCTAGTATGTTGTGCCGTTACTCTAATATGTATTATCGGACCACGTTTAGATGCGAGTTTACGTATACCATCGGGTGATCATACCTCGCGCGCTCTTGCTGTATATACTTTGAACGAAATTGTCATTTCTAAACATTGCAATTGTCAGTAATAGTTTGACAGAATTTCATTTGTTGTTCCTTGTTTTGTGGAAAAAATCATTCACTTTTGAGTTTTTGTAGCTACGATTTTTTCTTTAAAACATTGCCAAGACTTTCAAAGGAAGATCCACATTCCTGCACTACCTATATATTTTAGTGTTGAGGTCGGACGATGTTCAATACTTGCACAAATAAGAATATCCCGCTCTTTATTTTGTCTGGATATAGGTTTTTTGATATGAAGTGGAAAAAGGCAACCACGTACCTCAAGTTTCTATTATTATCTTATGTAATATGTCTTGAAATAACTCAATTATTCTTCTGATAAAATAACCTAAATGATGTCATTTGATAATATTTTGTTTCTGTGGAAGATTATAAGGCTGCGTAGTGATTTATGGACACGATAATATGTACGCCAAAAGCATCATCTTGCACGTGTGGATGTCAGGGGTGGGAAATGTTTCCCTTACTACTTTTTTTAATGTTATATGATTCGCTAATGGATAGACCTTTGTTTTTGGATCTTTCTTAACTTCATACTTTTGGTGTATGCAGGTTGCTTTCAAGAATCCCTATATGGTAAGCAATGGTTTACTACAACATGCTATTGTACTATCACGTTGAACTAAACCACTGGTTTTACAATAACGCGGTTTAACAAATTCGAAGATTACTTTAAAAAAATGGACTTTTATACTAACGGGCCTATGTGTGCAAAAGGTCAAGGAAAAAGGGTACTGGCGTTTCCAGACATATGCCTCAAGAGTACTGGGACTAGCTATAGTAATTGCGAAAGTATATGTGGAAAGCGAAGATGACAAGATCTCAAAACATCTACAAGCTCCCATGAAAAAGTCAGTCGCGTTCAGAAGAGCAAATAGTGATCGATTGTGCACATCAAATGAAGCACACAAAGTTATTTTGTCTCACTATAAATACTGAAGCAAAAGTATAATAATGTATGGCATGTCTCCTAATCTTTGGGTAGGTTACAATTGTACATTTACTAATGCTCAGGCTAATCTTGTTTTCTTTATACCAGTTATTAATAATGCCAAGAATTCCCTGTAAATTAAAGCAATTCGATACGTTGTTATTTTTCGAGAATATAGTTAAGTTATCAGTATATATCAGCACCTTTATTTATCTAATAGATTGTTAAAGTATAATAAATAATAACTGTCTTGAGTTGGATCTATGAGGTACTTCTGATGTCGCTTCAATTATATGCTTTAGAATGTTAGTAAATTATAGAATGGAATTAATACTGGAAAGTCGAAGCATTGGGACTTGGGACTTTGAGGGCATTTAAACCAAATATAATTATTTATTAATTTTGCTTCATTATTTTTACATAACTTTGTTGAGGGTTACTGACAAGTATGGATTCCTTTCTATTTTATGATTTATATCATCATTTTTTATTATTTAAAGATTGATTTTACCTTTACTTTATAAGACCAGACATCGTAAATATTTTGCATAATATTTGAAATAAAATCGCAGAGTACATCATGATTCATCTTATATATTACATAAATCCAAAATCTTTTGCTGACAGAGGTCATGCAAAACAATATAATAATGAATAGAATAGATTCTAAGAAGGAACTGTAATTGCGTTTTGTAGAATATCTTCTTAACAATTTTTTACGTATTCACTAGTAACACATAACACGTAACGAAAGAATTAATAATAGATCTGAATTATACGCCGGCGTATTTGTTAAGTCTTTATTGCAATCAAAGCATTACGAATGAGTAAAGCTAATTATGAAAATAATGTAAAAAGGTGACCTATTATTTTGCAGTAATTGTGTAAAGTCATGAAATGAATCATTTTTTCTATGTGCGAAAGAATTATTGAAAATTTTAGTTTTTTGAATTAATACTGATAACATCAATTAGCAAAATTTGATTATAAAAATCTAGTCCTGCTAGACGATTCGAACGCACATCTCGAGATTGCCGGTCGCGTATTTTGTCTTTAATCCGGAAAAGCTTATCAGTGTGAATAAATAAACAAATAAAAGTTCTAGATCCGACCTACCAAACAATTTTTCAAAATCACGCGTGTTTTAATTTTACACTGGAAGCAATAAAATTCAGCAGGTTTACTAACGTCTGCTTCACTGTTAAATTAGTGAATAGATATCTAATTTTATCAATAAATGTTTCTACATCTATTTTCGGAACAATCTTCCACTTGAATTTATGGTTTGTCCAGTAATTTTGCAATAAAATGTGAATTAGCTTATCTGTATTTTATTCGATTGCAATCGTTGCCAACTTAAAACACTCGCGAAATTCGAATTTTTTTTAGAACAGCAGCATTAATTATACTACATTTACTTATCTATACTCGTTACAATGACTTTGCTGGTTGGTTAAAAACTGATAAAACAATTGAGGAGCTTCTGAAAGAAACAACAAAAATCCATTTTTTCCAGACGAGATAATTAAAGACAACTTTACAACTTCCTTGTATTTGAAGATATTTGTTGTTTGTTGTGGCTCAAGTTTGTGTTCAAATATCAGAATGTTATTTAATGTATATTATCTAGTAGAAATATAAACATTGATAAGCTGTTAATTTCCAAATTTCATACGACACCGGTTGCTTTTGGAAGAAAATGCTTTAGCACATGTATAGCACAATCGGTGGCCTTCTATTTAAAATAAATGAAGTTTATAACAACATAATACTAAAATTAAATTTCGTCTGGAGATTGCTACTCTCTTCATATACCTTCTTTCTGTATTCTATTGAATCTACTAGTTGTTCTTGCCGATTTAAGTAATATCGTTCGTTCTCCACTGTTCGAACGAAATGCTAGTTTTCTGAAGTAAGCTAATTTATTAGGCTTTACTGGATTTTTTTTTTATATATGGAGTGACTGTAAGTTTAATTATGCTGGTAGCTTTTTCTTATTTCGAATGGGAATTGTTTGCCATACACCAGAATAGTTGCCAGAATAGAGATTCTCTTTAGCAGATAAAATAAGTTTGTCTCAATTTCAATTAGGAAGACGAGAATGTCCTCTAACAGGAAAGAAATATATCATTTTTTGAACAACTTTCAACCATATATAAGAAAATAAAGAAATCGGATCATTACATAGTTTTTGTCAATCATCATGAAATAAAACTGAAGTATCTGCATTGGGTTCTTTAAATGTTGAAAAACTGTAGTAATAATGAGACAACATCGCTTTCACCTTTGCTGTCAATCTTTCGTCATACACAAACATGGCGGCACTAGTCGTGCCTAAATAATGTATGCCAGATACATAATACCACAACTGATTTGCAAAGAATACATCACATGTTCGCAGATGAGGCAAACGTAGGTTTTGCATGTAGTCAAATGACAAACAAGTTAATTCACCTTGCCTTGCACATGATTTGTTGCCTCGTTTAAGTTCATAAAATTCACCAGCTTTAGACAAGTGAAGAGCTTTTACAGAATTTTTTGTTTGTTTCTGGGTCCGTAGCAGTATTAACATTAAATTGTTACCAAACTGGACAGATCTCACTTCTTACTAACCCAAAAGTTATTGAAAATTTCTTTTTGAAAATACTTGAATACGCCTTGTAAGTGATATGAATCTTGTACTTAACTTAATTTTTTTTATAGAAAGAGTTTCAGGCAAGAATGAACCATCTGGACTATTACGTCTAGAGCAGTGGTTCCCAAACTTATTTTGCCTACTGCCCACTTTGAGAATAAATTATTTTTTAGCGCCCCCATTTTTTCACCTACTCAAAAACCACTATAACTTCAAATTAAATTAATTATTGTGAGCTATATTAGCGGAGATTAAACATTCATTCTAAACGAGACTTTTACTATGGGTTATAGTAAAAGTCTCGTTTAGAATGAATGAGTTAACTTGAGACCTGAGCGTAGTAGGTAGTACACAACGGCGCTCAGGTCTCAAGTTAACTTTTACGGGCTACACCTGCCAATGAGAATGATTATTGAAACGCAACTTTATAGTATTCAGACAAAGTATCTTTTATTCAAAATTCAAAATAAAACAAACATAATCGATTCTAATATAAAAACTAATGTGAAGGATGAATCTGATGCTGTTTAATAAGTTTGTTGATATCAGGTTCCAATTTACTCAAGAACAGCCGCAAGTCACCACGTTCGGTAACATGCAAACGATTTCTCTTTTTAGTAAGCAGCGTTGCTACAGCACTAAATCCACGTTCACACAAATATGACGATGGGAATGCTATCAAGAATCGTTGTATGATTGACCACAATCCAGGGTACAATTGCGGGATCGGTTTTTGTAGCCAAAATTCTTGGTAGCCATTTTTGAACTTGATTTTTATTTCCTCGTTCGTTGTCAATTCTATAAGTTCTTCTTCCAGATGTGGTGATATTGCTGTGTTGACATTTGAAAACGGATCCAACACCCAGTCTGGTATTTCCAAGTTCAAAATATCCTGGTATCGTTCGGTGAAGTCAATGTGGAGCTTTTCCAAATGTTGGCAGTAGGCAAACAAGTCGTCGTTACTGCAGGATACTGATAAATTCGGAAAATTATGAAACTCACGTCTGCCCATATTCTTTTTGTGTAGAAGCAGTTTGGCTGCGAAAGCAGCAACGACATTTTTTGTTTTAATTAAATTTAGTTCATCGCCTTGCAGTTGGAGATTCATGTTGTTGAACAATTTATACAGGTCTGTCATGTAAGCTATATCATTTTTTGATGTAATGAGCTTGTTGCGCAATTCTGTATCTTTAGTTTCCAAAAACTCTATCACAGAGTCAAACAGGTTGTAAAATCGAGTCAGACAATTGCCTCTTGATAGCCAACGAACTTCGGTATGAAACAACAAACGGTTGAAATCTTCGTCATTAGTAACACAAAGCTGATGAAATAATCTATCATTCAAAGAGCAGTTACGGATTTTATTGACTGCTTTGATGACATATTGCAGTGATTGAAATAGTCGTTCACTTAAATTTCTAGCAACCAAATGTTGTCTATGAATAACGCAATGTACAGCAAGGACATCTGGAATTTTATTTTTTACGTACGCTATGAAGCCTTTATGGCACCCTGTCATAGCCGGAGCGCCATCCGTAGCAACTGATATAATATTTTTCAAGGGAATCTCTTTCTCATCACAAAACTTTTCCAATGTATTGAATATGGTTTCGCCTTTTGTATCGGTCTCTAAATTTCTAGCAAACAATAGTTCTTCACATATTTTCTCATCTTTAATAAACCTCACGTAAGACAGCAACAATGCTTCATTAGTTGGTAAAGTGGACTCATCGAGCTGAATTGAGAATTGACTAGTCCTCAGATGATTGCACAATGATTCTTCTATGTTTCCGGCCATTTCATCAATTCGTCTTTGCACAGAATTATTACTCAAAGGAATTTTTCCGATAATATCTGCGGCCGGTTTATGAAGCACAGTAGTTATTACTTCCTTTATTGCTGGCAAAATTAACACTTCTCCGATGTTGTGTGGTTTGCCTTTTTGAGCAATTAACAAAGAGATGTTGTACGAAGCTCGAAGTCCGTCGTCATCTTGCTTAGCAGCCGCCGAAAAGAGTTTTGCTACACTTGGCCGAGTATTATGCTTCTTCTCTAGGTCTTGAAAATATGCTACATTCTTGTCTTTCTTATCTGGATGCATTTTATTCAAATGATCTTGAAGTCTTGAAGGCTTCATTGCTTCATTCGAAAATGTTTTTAGGCATAGAAGGCACAAAGGCGACGATGGGTTTGTAGGATTTTCAATGAATCCGAATTTAATATATTCCGCACAGTATTGCCGTCTCTTCTTTTTTACTTCCGACATTGTTTTGTTTTGAGAAATACGTAAGTATAAGTGTTGAACTTAAGTACTGCTTATCTATTACGCGCGAAACCGCAAATGAAAATAAAATAAATATTACGTTGTTTATATAGGATTGCATAAGCAGCACGCACCGACAGGAATAAGACAAACATGCATAAACTCGTTTATCTCATTCGACGCTCAATCGTACTCAACAAGTAAGAACAAGTATTCTATGAACCAGCCGATTGATACAGTTGCCTTTTTATTTGTTTGTTTGTGTCTCTTTTCGTTTCGAAACGGAGCGACCGATTGATATGTTTTTTATTTTATTTATTCAATAAAACAGGACAGATATATGAACTACTCGGAGAGAAATATCGAACCGAGTTGGTTTGAGCAATCTCTTAATTAATATTAGTTGATGTTCACAAGCTGTAGTCGAGAGTAGGGATGGGACATCGGTGGGTAAACATCGATATCAAACATCGATGTTAACATCGTTGATCAACATCGATGGTTGCAAAATATCGACTACCAAACATCGATGTTTTTAAATATCGATAATTATATTTATAGATTTATTTTTTGGCAGTTTAACAAAAACTTTATTATAACTTAATTAATTTACGTCCTTAACAAAATGATATAAAAGATATCACTATTCAAAAAAAATAATAAAAGAAATATATACATTTATAATATGTAGTTAACTTTAGAAACTACTCAAAAAAAACTATATAAAAAAACAATATTATGCAATTACGCATGAAACAACCACATGACTTAAATCGTCTGATACTTAAAAAATATATACATTTACGTGTATCAAAGCTTTTTAAGAGAACGATTTTTATTTGGGATTTTATAGTCTTGCATTTTTTTTTGACTACGCTGGCAAATACCGAGATACATATGGATATGGTTTTATATTTCTGATGTGTCATCTTGCATTTAATACGTGTATCGTCGTGTATGATTGTACGCACTAGGGAATTTCCCGAAGAAGTATACATCGGTAATGTCTATCTCCCTTCTTTTTCTATGAAAATACGTTTACCTCCTTCACTTATTCTGCATGCATACATAATTTAACTTTTATTCTGCACATTAAAAGTACTATAAATTTATGTATTTAATTATATATTATTTAAATATTTATACTGAGTAATATTTAAAAGAGCCTAAAATGAAATATTCGAATTTATATGATATAGCACTGTGAAATTTAAATACTTCTTTTATTCGTAGACAATTTTACATCCTCGTAGCCTGTATGTGAGCTGTTAATTTGGAAACATTTTTGTATTTGTCAACAGAGGACGCTGTTTTATTTTGTGATTAGTGCAAATACATTTTGTCAAGCTTAAAAGTTCGATGTTCACTATATTTCTTCTAACATCGATAGTTTATCGATAAATCTAAATTGTAAACATCGATGCAAAAACATCGAACATCGATCCTAAAATATCGATGTTCAATGAACATCGATGTTTATCGCCCATCCCTAGTCGAGAGTCGAGAGCTCAGTCGGTGTCTAAGAGTCCTCCTAGATTCTAGATGAAATTACAAATCGCCCCCTAAGCCTTTACACAACGCCCCCATTTTTTTTCTGGGTCTCTTACCGCCCCCCTTTAGACCTGCAGCGCCCACAAGGGGGCGTTATCGTCCACTTTGGGAACCTATGGTCTAGAGTAATAACTTTATCAAACTTCTTCGAGTAATTTGTTACTTCTGTTTTCGTGCGGGCCTATCTCTATGAACACCCATGGTGTATGCAAACATCTTGAAGTCTTCTAACTCTTCCCTTAGTTACCCTAAAAATAGGCAAAAAGTCTGTAGAACATACTGAACTGCATTGAATCATCAGAAATCTCATCTTATTTGACTTTTCTTCTCTAGATTTATTAGGAACCTACTCGCATCGCAGGATCAACAAAAGCAATTATAGACAATATCTTCACGAACGTCGAGGATTGCGAAACTGAAGTGTTGTTGTCTGCCTTATCAGACCACTTGGCGCAACGAATTACAATGGTAATTGATAGAGGTCATTTGAAAATTCCTAGAATTGAGAAACGGTTCTTTCATCAGGAGAAACTGGATATAGTAAAATATGAACTTAGCAGTATGGACTGGACTGACGTTCTGTCCTCGAATGATGTAAACTCTTCCTATGCCAACTTTATAAGAACGTTAACGCTCTCAATAGAAAGAAATACATACAAAAAAAAGGTTAGAACCGGGAACGCTCCTAAAAATGCGTGGATGACTGGTCATATTAGGATGCTATGTCGCATTAAGAGACAACTATACGAAGCGGTCTTATCCAATAAACTTGAAAAAGAAATCTACAAAAACTTTTGCAGTAATCTCAAAAAAGAAATTGACAATTCGAGAAGGAAAACCTATGCAAATTGTATAGTAAATTCAAGTAACCCTGTAAGGAAAACTTGGGAAAACCGAACAACAAACTTTTTGAGATAGATGCCTTGCGGCACAACGGAAGGACCGACATTCAGGTGCTGACAGAGATGAATGAATATTTTATAAATACTGTGGACAATAAAGTAACAAGAGCGCATGTCTAACACAACAAGAAACTCAATATGACTTTTGCTTTACATTTAACGGAACATGATGAGGTTGTAAATACAATAAAGAGTCTCAATAATGGTACTGTGACGGGATTGGATGAATTTCCAATTTCTGTATTGAAATATTGCGCGGAAGAACTAGCACCTCCTCTTGTGCATCTAATAAATACTTCTTTTCAGAGTGGACTATTCCCCGACGACTTAAAGCACTCCATTATTAGGCCTATATATAAAAAGGGCGATAAATCGAAGTTCGAAAACTATCGACCCATAGCCCTACTATCAAATATCTCAAAAATTATTGAAAAAATAATCTTGAGAAGAATCGTAAAGTTTTTGGACAAAAACAATTTATTAAACACGACCCAGAATGGCTATGTGAGGGGACGATCAACAACAAGAGCTATGTTCCAATTCCTAATGGAAATATTCGATAGTATTAATAATCAAGAAAGCGTAATTTGTACTCTAATAGACCTATCTAGGGCTTTCGATACAGTTCATCATGGAGTCCTCTTGGAAAAACTGGAATTGGTTGACTTCAGAGGAGTGGCGCGAGAGTGGATTGCGTCCTATCTGGCGGGAAGGAAACAATGTGTAGCAACATTATGATAATACGGGGAAGGAAATACGCTCGGAGTGGCGCAGGGTTTCCTTTGGGGTTCCGCAGGGTTCTATCCTGGGACCACTGCTGTTTATACTCTATGTCAACGATTTCCCGGACGTTGTGGACAGCTTGGCTGTTATGTATGCCGATGACACCTCCATTGTGACTCGGGCAGCTGGTGAGAGAGATTGTTCCAATAAATTAAAGATACAACTTGGAAATATGGAGGAGTGGTTCTCCAGTCATAATTTAAAACTTAACATACACAAGACCAGTTTCATAAAATTCACCAACTTTGAAGAACCTTGGCAAACGCCACACAATGGAAATATACTTACTTCTGTAGAGAGTGCACCTTTCCTGGGATGGTCCATAGACTCTCATTTGTCTTGGCGTCAGCATGTGGATTATCTAGCTGGTAGACTAAACAGCTCGTGCTATGCTCTGAAAATGGTAGCAAAAAACGTTGGTGTTGGTGCCGCAATGACTGTTTATTACTCTAATGTGTACTCCAGACTTAAATACGGCGTGATATTCTGGGGTAACTCGGTGGACTCGGATAGACTTTTTATACTTCAGAAGGCCTGCATAAGATCGGTTTTTGGTGTCCGTCCAAGTGACTCTTGTATCAACATTTTCAAGTTAAACAATATACTGACATTGCCATCTATGTTTGTGTTAGAATGTGCACTATTTGTGAAGCAGAACTATCTTGAATTTTTTAAAAAATATGAACTATCACACTGCCATAATACAAGAGAAACTCTCATAATTTTTTGTCACAACCGCGAACGCACTTGACAAAAATTCAGCAAAATGTTCTGCATCAGTGCATGAAGATTTATAATCATCTTCCAGCCAAGATCAGAGAACTGCCACAAAAACGATTTAAAAGTACACTTAGAAATATTTTAATTGTAAGAACCTTGTATAAGATCGAGGACTTTTTTAAAGAGCCTGTAAAATTTGCTGCTTTTACTTTTATATACTTATTTATATACTTATATATTGTTTTTTTTAACTTTATGTGTATGACGTGTTCTACGCTCTATTGCAACATTGAATAAAGTGTATTATTATTATTATTATTATTATTATTATTTTCTTGGACGTCGACGTATTCGAGCATGAGAGGTAATAAGGCCGTTTAGAAAATGGTTTTGCTCATGTTTTGTTGCTAATGATTTAAATGTGGGAAATAAATTTACACTTGAGTCCTCCGGTATTTTTTCAAAACATTTATGCCTTGTACATATAGATATCCAAGACCTTACTGGTAATAAAAGAAATACAACATTTTAAAAATAAAAGGTTTCGATAATCTAATAATGCTTTATGATTTTTTCTTTCCTCACTTTGTTTTTTTTTCCATTTGTTTCTACTTTGTAACATTATTTTCATCCGTATACTTATGGCTATCACTCATTTCTAAAACAGTAAGTCAAAGCTGTCAAGTAAGGTTATGTTTGACAAACAATCCGCCGAAATAAAAGGGTAAAGATTCTAGCATAAACAATCAATGTCAAGGAATAATATTGTTTTTGCTGAATCTTGTTAGGACTATGGTTATTTTTGCAGAAACACTTAAATTTTAGATTCTCATGACTCGTGACTAACTTTCTTTTTGCATCATTGTGACTTTGGCTCTTTTTGTCAGAATTTAAAACTGCAACTTTTAGTTGAGTATTACAATTATCAAAAAAGCTTTTTATTTATATGATTTTTTTTGCTTCTGCGAAATATAGCACGCCACATCTCTCAAAGCATTCCGAATATGTTTCGATCATCGAGTTCTTATGGAAAGCATCTTCACAATTTAAATAATCCTTCTTAGAGATTTCATCACACGTTACACAATTGTACTTGAACTGGAGAAGATTGTTCCTTGATCTATAGCAGGGCTGTCCAACCCGCGGCCCAAGGCAAGTATCAATGTGGCCCGAAAATATTTAAAGTTACTGAAGCTAAAAGTCTTATATCTCAACAAAAGATTTTTGGCAACGTTACAACTCAAACAGAATCATTTGTGAAGGCTAGTTATGTAGTCTCAAATTTAATCGCCAAAAAATCGAAACCATTTTCTGATGGCGAATTTATTAAGGAATGCGTGGCAGATATAATTTGTCCAGACAAGAAAGGTGATATTTCTAAAATCATTTTGTCTCAACAAACTATAGCCAGGAGAATTGACGATATTGGGAACTCTATAGAAATGGATTTGAAAAGTAGAGCCTGTGGTTTTAAATATTATTCTTTGGCTACTGATGAAAGTACTGATGCTACTGATACAGCTCAATTTACCATTTTTATTAGAGGTATTAATGACGCATATAGTGTAACTGAAGGCTGGCTTCTTTAGTGCCATTAAAAGACCAGACAAAATCAATAGATTTATATGAGGCAGTGAAAAAAACATTAACGCGGTTTTCTTTGTCTCTTTCGAATATATCTGGGGTAGTTACGGATGGCGCCCCAGCTATGATCGGTAAAAAAGAGGGGCTTGTAAAATTAATAGAAGACGATGCCATTGCTATCGAAAACTCTCGTTTGATGAAGTACCATTGTATAATACACCAAGAATATTTATGCGGAAAAGCTTTAAAAATGGGTCATGTTATGCAAATCGTCGTCAAGACTGTAAATTTTATAAGAGCCCGGGGATTTAATCATCGCCAATTCAAGGAATTTCTCAAAAATGTTGATGCTGAGTATGGCGATATCGCATACCTTACAAAAGTAAGGTGACTCAGTCGAGGACAAATGATAAAAAGATTTTATGACTTACTTAATGAAATCAAATCTTTTGTGACATCGAAAGCTAATTCTGTGCCAGACCTTGACGTTGCCGAGTGGCTTACAGATTTAGCGTTTTTGGTAGATTTAACTGCTCATTTAAATGACTTAAACACGCGCCTTCAAGGCAAAAACTAACTTATCAGTACTATGTTTCAAACAATAAACGCTTACCAGGTAAAACTAAAATTATGGCAGGCCCAATTAAATGCAAACAACTTTTTGCATTTAAGCACGTTGTCCAAACATATTCCTAAAAATGGGAAAAAATATGCGGGCTTATAAACTAATAAATTTTAAATGACTTAAACATGAAAAGTATATATTTTAAGTTTTTTTTTTGCTCGCCAGCTATGGTAACATACTTGTGGCCCAAAACACCATGCCCTTTTCCAATGTGGCCCAGGGAAACAAAAAGGTTGGACACCCCTGATCTATAGTGATGATTTAGGTTAGAACGTTTCCACAAGTCCTGCGAAATCCAACGCAAATCAACCAAAGCAGAATATAACTAATCGACATCGCCCATAACGCCAAAAATACCGATCATAGTTAATCGAAACAACTCTAATTTAAAAATAGATGTCTCAACAAGTCTGAAATATGAATTAAACTTAACACTTTTCCAAATTTTTGTGCATTTTTTTAATACCATGTCCCTTTTGATCTTATCAAATATCTGAACGTCTATACGACGTGTCTCAAAATTCGCGGAACACCTGGATGGTACGTTATTACGTGAGGACCAAGCCTCATGAGAAAAATATGGAAAAAAATCCATCGCTGTTAATTTCAAAGAAATTAATAGTCAAAGTTAACACTTTAGATGTGGTTTGTCTAAATTACTGTACAACATTTTAAAGGTTGGTTTACAGTGGGATAACAATTTTGAACAACTATAACCAGGTTTGTAATTAATTACTCTTCTAATTATATCATTTCCAGAAAATCGTTTTACGCTAATTTTATCTGAAAAAACATATGGCAACGTTGTCCTGAATTTACACATTATTTTCTCTTATTCCCCAATTCACATAGATACGGGCAACTCTAGTACCTTATCCATTATTAGGATAAATAAATAGACTCACCAAGGCCGCATACAAGGGAAAACCGAACACGACCAGACCCTTAGGAAGACCACCAAAAAGATGAATCTTGGACCTCATCTTCACAGGACATTGAATAAAAGTTGGAGAAACAGGACATAGTCCTATTAAAAAGAAGAAGAAGAGGATAAATCAAACGTGCTGCCAAATTTACCTCTACAAAAAGGCCAATATCGTCTAGAATGGACAATGTGGATTTTTATGTAATATGCAATTATATGTTATTTTCATAGACTTCTTTAATGGTCTGAACTTATGGTGTAACTAGCATCTATTGTTGATCTACCTTGTCGAAAACCATGATGATAATCTCCAAATGCCTTTTTGTGCATATGCTTATTTGTTTATTAAGCATCGAAATCTCAACGACTTTTTATACATCATCTGCGTTTCTTTTTTCAGCACTGGTACTGCAAGGTTACTCAGTGGAATTTTTAACATTTTCAGCTTGTATTTTCTATTTAAGTTATACAAGCTGAAAATGTTTAACATCCCTAACGATATTTGTGTCAACTTCATAGAAATTATTCCCGTCCTTTTTCGCATTATTGCGTGTAAAAATTCAATATCCCCTTCCATAGCAAGCAAACACATAAATTACAAATTAGGGGAGATTCTCGTAAAACGTGGGAGCAATATTTTATTGTTATTGCTTATATAAATTTAATATTTCACATATATAAATTATTATATCTGAACGTATATCGCTTATAATAGACGAGGGGATTTTCCGAACAACGCGAGGGGCAAGTATTGATTTTCCGCGGAAAGTGCATAGCAGAATTAGACAGTAGACACCAAAAGGATAAGAACTCTGTCTGCGCTGGAGGACACAACTCGCGCGGTTTTATTGCCGATGGTTGCTTATCTGCAGGTGCACTTTTTTCATAAAATAGACCGAAGTTTTGTTGATTCCAACAGATGAATTGGGAGATGTGGCAGACTGCGGCGGCCAAAGTTTACCGAGACGTCGACTTGCTGTCTCACATGGTAGGGATATCAAGTTTGCACCAGATCAGCTGTCGAAACACCTACCACCAGCTGATCACAACAACAAAACCGTAGTAGTCACAGACTAGTCGGCCAGTGTCTGTTGCGCGAAGCGTTTCGTTTTAGAAACTTGTCTTTCAGTAAATTGTTTTTGTAACGATTACCTACGCATCCAGTGCCGTATCAAGTGACTATTTTTAATTTTTCTAAGTGCACCTGCAAGTGTTCACTCCAAATTATTTCTTAATTCGTGTGATGGCACTTTTTTAATTGCACGAACAAGAAACCCGCAGAAAAAAAGAACCTTACGTAAGTACATATACAGCACGCATTTTCTAATATTGACGTTTGGTGTTTCGTTCTTTGTGCTTTTGTACAGGTGATTCGAGTTCGTGAAACTTCGTTGTGCGCTTCGTGTATTTCCGTCGTGTTATGTAAACAAACGGGTTTATTTAGAAATGAAAACAATTGCGCACGATCTAGTACGTACATTTTTTTGTTTGTCCAATGTATTTCGCGTTGTATATTAGTATTTTGTTATTAACTCTTGCTTTCACATTGTAACACGAAACTAATTATGTTTTATGATACTTGTAGCATGTAGAAATAGAAAAATGGCTTCTCTGAAAAATTACTTCTGCATCCTATCTTTTGTATAGTCAATATACCTATATATGTGACTATACTATTTACGTACAACCATATATAAACACACTGGAAGTATAACAAAAGATCTTATCGGCGTTATCAGATAATTTCATTTGACTTTGCTGTGAATAAATGAGTACCTACAATGCAATCACTTATTAAATCTTGATTTATCGAGGACATGGAACAATTATAATTACGTCTTTTTTCTTTTTATCTGCAAGTATGCTATTTTCCGCTAATGAAGCATGCTATGAAAATTGAAATTATTATTTTTAAATTAAAATTTTTGATACAGTTAAATCAAATCGTATTCTTGTTAAGTTTCTTATAAAGGGATTTTCAAATAAGAAAATATACATAAAATATTCGCTCTGGCAATTTATCATTTTGTAACAATTCAGTAGTATAACAGCAGGCGTCAAAAACGATTGGCAGTTATACAAAAGCTTAACGGCTGCTTTTGAAAATTTGAAAATATCCATCTTATTATTTTATTTGCTAATCAATTCGACCAAAACACTTACTTCGAAACTTATGTCAATTTTTAACCATGACTGTATTCGAAATCTTTTGTTTATTAATTTTTGAGTCGCATTAATACTTTTCTGACAAATTGCATTAACGAATAAAAACAATATACCTCTAAAACCATAGGTGATGAAGGATCCATATTGCTCACGATGACTAAAGCAATTGTTTTCTTGTCGAGGTGTAATACTCTGTATAGTATTTTGTTGTATTTCTTTTATTTATACTTCAGCTGAATGTATGTATCAACTAGCAAATATGCTGATTTAGTGTTAAGTAATAAATATACCTTGTAAGAGGAAGAAATAGACAGATAAAATAAAGATATGCAAGGAACAATATGATTTATTATTAAAGTACCTATACAACAAGTAATCAAGATACTAAAAAAGCCCTTTCGCGGATTTTAAAAGGTCGGCTCGACAAACGTACGTTTTGTCTATCGAAGTTGGTGCTAAATTGCTGTGGACTTTTATTATAATATAATTTTATAACAATAAACATTCTGTTATGAATATCAAGGCGAGGATGTAACAGGTAAAAAAAATCGGGTGTTTTGAGGGACGTACACCGTCACAAAATGATATTAATGTTGTCTATCCAATATTTCTTTGTCATTCTTCCGTTAATTTACGTAACTATAATACACACACGTCACTTAATCCATCTCATACGAATTTAATGTAAGAGAGAAGGATAAAATCATACACAAATTACAAACGTTTGTCAGTTAGCGTATGAATTAAGTTCGAAATATATTATATACAGGGTGAGTCATCTCCGCGGGGAAGGCATATTGCGACTGTATGTGAAAAGATATTTTGAAGCGATTTTTTCCTATGATAGCCTCTTATTAGGAGCACCTTTTAAAATTAGTTTGTATTATACAGAGTGTTCCATAATTTGGTGGATGACTATAGTTATAGTTTTTTAAATGGAACACCATGTATATTATTACACTTTTATATCCCCGTATAATTCTTAGTCAAACAGTTATAAGAAAGTATAGGTCTAAAGTTTAAGGTTTTTGACTTATTACTATTTCTCTGAAAAATTCAATGTTTTTTGTAAAAGTATATTACGGATATAATATAAGTATCAAACATGTTTGAAAATGTTAACGTGAAATGTCAAAATTGACAGATGGGAGTATACAAAAGTTAAGTGCATTGTACATTAAAAAAATACCATTTAAAAATTTTAATAATTCTTATATTAAAATCAATGAATCCTGTATCTATAATTTTACAAACAACACAAGAAGTAACATTAAAAAGCAATTCTAATACATTTGAAATAGAATTTTTTTTTAATAATTCTTAAACTAACACAAACATTTCTGTAGGCCTTTGTTCGATTCAATCGTAAGCTATAAACGCCAGAATTTATTACATACAATGCACATTCTATATTATACGTGTTTATATCGATACTTGTGAACATATCAAGCTACTTTACACATATATTTGTTAGACGATAGTTATTTAATTACTTTCTGTTTGAATTTTTATTTTTTACAGTCTCCTCATTTATTACATAAAACATTACAGTCATTAAACAATAATCATTTGAATAATACCTTATCTAAATTCTTCTTATTCATCTTCTTTTTTGTACTGTTTCCAGCAGGAACTTCGGGCTGCTTATTATCGACGAAATCTTCTTTATTTCTACGATGTTTTCAACTTCATCATCTGCTTGTTCTGCCACTCGAAATACAATCCTTATTTTAATAATATAACACGTTGCACAATTACTTCTTCGGTGCAACTTTGACCACTACTTTACTACATTTTTTCGGTAGTAAATTATTTATTGAAGTTATCTTAACAATGACTCTTGTGCGTAGTCTAATGTTAGGAGTTAGCCTTTTGATACGATATTTTACGTATATTGCTGTCGACTCTCTCTTGTCTCACGCGAATTTCCCTTATATATTAGAATGTCTGGGGTTCCCCGCTTTCCACAAAGTTCAGGGGTTCCCATTCACATTTATCATTATTGTTAGCAATTTTTCAAAGATTATGTCATGCTACTTAGTTTTGACAATTGACTATTAAATGCTTAGTACAAAATATTATATTAAAAATAGTACATTAAAGTTTAAAATGCATATTTCATTTACATTTCGTGTAATCTCAACATTTTTAACTTTAAAACTGCATAATATTCTGCTAAAATGAATCTGAACGCCATGACACGAGCAAACATGTGAATCTGTAATTACAATGTCGACATAAACATTATCGGGCCATTTCATAATTTTTGGCAAACATCGTTTTGCCGTTAAATATTCCCACTCGTCCTTGAGCTGCTAAATTTATTCGGACAGCGTCGGCGTACAGAAGCGGTGGATGACATTCGTTTCACTGTATTTTCCCCCATTCGGCAGGGTTGTTGATGTCGATAGTCTAGACTGGCCTTTTTTTTAGCGATATCATTTCGGATCTGCGTAGAAATTAATGCAATTGCTATCTCCAGGATTTCATTGTTTATAAAACGTATAGGGAAGACTATGAAATTATAGCAGCAGATGCTTATTACGCAGTCCTGTTACACTCTTGGTTTATCTTAATTTATAAATACATATTTATTTAAATTGGATTTGATCGGTGGCGTATAATTATTATTAAAAATATTGATTCATATAAATATATGATTTCCATATTGCAAGTCATTTAGAGCAGTGTATACTAAAGTGCAGCTCTGTTATAAACTACGCCTAAGAAATGTGTTTAGTAGCATACATGTCTGAAGATATGCCTGCATTTGTTGTTTCTGTTTATGGCCTTAAGAAAATTATGCATCTAAGCATTGCAGGAACAATTCTTTTTTTCCAAAATTCTTTCACTCGTTTTGACTGGTAGATCTATTGAAGAAATGCCTCGAAAAATATTCCATATTCTGCTTGCTACCTTTTCTTCTTTATCTGGTACTATTATGACAGTGTTTTAGTATTTATTTAATATCCAAATTTTATTAATTAATCTGTGGACAATCTCCTCTCCATGTAGAGGGGGGGGGGGCAGTTGTTAAAAATATCCTCAAATTTGTTTATAATCAGCATCTTCCATTAAAAAAGATGAAATTTTAAAATTTCGTGAAAATTAGCTAATTTTTTCTTTAAAAATTGCAAACTATGAATATAGTATATTATCTCGTGAACCACCCGGGTTACTCTCGAACATTTTTAGAAATAGTACCAGAGGATTTATAATTTCAGACACTCTAATGTCGAAAGTAGTGCAGTACAAATCATATTCATAAGTCTTCTGGTTTCGGTGGAAACTAATGAATATTACAAATTCTTGTGGATCACATTTTCTTTTATTTTAACTCCGTGACTTACCCTAAATACATTAAAATTATATTTCTTGACAGTTTAGGAGCAAATTATTTAATTTAGTCATGTATTATCAAGAGTGCTTTGAATCGTTCTAAGTGATTGGTTTTGGATTGCATTTATCTTGCTTATTATTTGCAGATACCCATTATAATGGTTAATAAGATCTTTGCATGTGATTCAATAAATACGCCAATTTATGAAATATTATTTCTGTTTACCCAACTCGCCCATATCGTTAACTATTCTTACAATGGTGTTATTTGAATAATTTCAAATATTTGAAAGTTTACAAAATAAAAATTATGACAAAGTAAGAGTTTTAGTGACATCTATCGAAAACGAAGTACGATTTAAAGCATTTCAGATAACTAATGACTAAATTAGATTAGATTGTGCATTGTCCACCATGTCACGTGACTTGTGTTTTTAATATTTTACGTATAATTTTATCTAAAAATTTTTATCTATAATCATCCTATTTTAATATGAAAACTACCTATCAAGTATTTTTGAAAGATCCTGTTAAATCCATAGTTGTATCTGCATACATTAACTTATGATAAGAGATAATTTGAAAAACATTTGACTATTCTCGGCTGAAGATGACACAATGTCGAAACTAGTACCGTAGAGTAAATTAAAACTTTTGTAAAGAATAAAGAGGATCCATCATTGTTTTTTGTTTTGCTTCACTAAATTAGATATTTTACCTCCTCAAAAATGTTGGGAGGATTTTTAATTATACAAAGTGTTCCATAAGCTGGTGTCTAACCATACTTCAAGCATTTTAAAAAGAACACACAGTCAGACGGAAATTAGATAGTATAGGTCTAAAATCGAAGATTTTTTACTTATTACCCTTTTTCAGATTATTTAATGGTTCTGAAACTGATATGTCTCTCGAAAACTACGCATTAGACGGCCACCATTATTTAGTAATGAAGAGGCCTAATACATAAATATCTGATTTTTTTCAAATTTTAGTAGGATGTGCAGAAAACTAGATTAAACTATATAGCAGATTTTGGTTTAAAAGTAATTTCAGTTAATAATTAAATTTCTTATTAAAGTTAACACCAAAGATATATAAGCACGTTATTAATTTAAGTGTGACATTTAATAATTTGCTTTTCAGTTAATAAAGCGTAATTTTTTAATGCTAGGTAGCTCAAAGTAATGTAAACAAAAGTAATTTTAAAATGTTTCTTCTAAAGAACTTAGGGATATGTTTTTTTCTACTAGGGGTTTTCCAAAGAAATTATTTTACCGCTAACCTGGAAAAAGTTCCACAAAGGATGCATTTACGGGGTTAAGTACTCTTTTATTACACCTGGTAGAGTTGGTTATGCAAAACGCCGTAAAAGTAAATCTGTGATAAATGGTGAAAATAAGTTTTAAGTGGTTATGGCAAAATATCCAATTTTAGCACAAATAAAGATAGGTCTAGAAATGAGACACTTATTAAGATTGTGTAAGTAAAAGAAAAGAATAAGGGTAATATTATCTTATATATTATTGCTATACAATTTTATAAGCAATTCAAATTCTTTAGCCACTAAATATAGTTCTTTGACATTCCTCTAGTACACACAAAACTCATATCTGTAAGTAGATTTTCAGACAATTTTATTATAAAATACATACCTTTCTTTTATAATTATTTTGAGTTCCTCACTGGCATCAAATTACGCTTGTCAACTGAGAAACAAATTATTAAACATCATGGCTTACTATATAATATTCAATGCCCCCCCCCTCGCCGTAAGGGGGGGGCAAGTTTGGGTTTCGCAAATCGATCATCTTTTATTCTAAATCTTTGTACTACGATCTCTATATATTTTACCTGAATAGTTTATGAACTCTCGTCGGTCTTTAATACAGGATAGCTCTCCGTCGCTATGTCCGTTGTGAAGAAGGAAGTGAAAGATCTTGGCTCTTTAAAACAATGATTGAAAAAAACGCCAACTGTCTTTTACGTAATTGACGAGCTTCCTGAAGGTGATCTCACATGAGAGGAAGGAAAGGAAAGTTGAAGGTGTACAACCACATTCAGCAATAGTAGTGTTAGCAAAATTCAGGCGAAATTGTTACTAAAAGAATTAAAAAAGATAGTACAAGCTGTGCTCGATATAAATAGCAAAAAGAAAAAAGATACGAAAGCTTTCATGTACAAGATTAAAGATTTTTTACACAGATTGGCCTTGAATTTAAACTATTTGAAAGTAAATGCAAATTAAATTTGAAACAATGGCAAATTCAATATTACAGAGGTACACACCCTACGTGCAATAGTTTAAACAAAACAGGAAGCTAAATACGACAAAGGAATTTTTTTCTTAATTCACGACAAGTGGACTTAAAAGAACCTAAAACTATTGTGTTGTGTCAACTAACTAGCCAACGCCGAAGGTCAACGACCTGTGTCTACTGATACGAATTACAGATTTATTTACAAACTTATGTCGGTTGTCGTTGCAAAAAGAAAAAAAGGCGTAGATACACAATATAACAACACTAAATAATCGAATTAAATGACCTTGACTTCTGCAAATCCCTAGTTAAAGGAATTTCTTTGAAGAATCCAGCGGGATTTCTGTCTGGCAGAGGTGGATCAAACGAAAATGACGCTTGTTAGAGAGAGAGAAAGGGAGAGGGGGACGGGGGGGGGGAGAGAGATTTTCGAAATATGTATCAGCCAGACCAGGCGACGTTAAAAAAAGGGGTTATAAATCATCTCGGCACGACCGGTAAATATCGTAAATGCAGTGAGTCATCTCACAGATGTACGACGTAAGCAAGGAATAGTCCAGATTTCCTCCAGTATATTGCCGAACTTACTGGTACATTTCGAGAACATTTTATACAGGTATATAAGGCGACTGGGTCACCGATGGATTCATTCATTGCGGAATTAATTGCGGGATGAGTAATTCGGGATAAAGAAGTGGTCTCGTGGGAACAGTGGAAATAAATAAGTAGCCAAACAAATAAATAGTTCTTTAAGTGCCGTGTTATATAAATAGAACTGTTATATAAATATACAGGACGGACATATTAGTAATGGAAATAAATAAATACAAGTGTTAATTTTAATTTATTAATAGTAGTTTAAGTGTGATACTTTAGTTTATATATTTTTATATTGTTAAATAATTTTAAGTACATAAATATACAGACTGTTTTTAAATAAATAATTGCACGAGTTGTTTATTGGAACCCGAAAACGTTACAATATATTAAAAAGTCATTGTGGCTCAGTAATGGTCACTTCTAAAATAAAATGTTTTTGGTATGTAATTTAATAAGGAATTCAAAAATGAAGTTATATACAGGGTGTTATACTGAAAGAAGGGGACCTTTCTGAAAAAAATGTATCATTTAAGATTAATCTAGTTTTCTGCACTCCCTATTACTAATTCGAAAAAAATCAAACGTGCCCAGATGAGGTTTTTATTATAAAAACAGTACCAAAAATTATGGTCGTCTAATGCATACTTTTCCAGAAATAATTAATTTTTTATTAGCAACATAGAATTTATCAAACAAATAGCGAGTCAAAAACATTCGATTTTAAGTCTATACTAATCTTATTACTTTTGACTAAGAGTTATACGGACAACAAAAAATGTAACAATATACAGAGGGGTTTCATTTAAAACACTATGACTAGGATCAACCACCTTTATGCAGTACAGTATATAATTTAAACAAATTTGAAAGGCGTGATCTGATAACAAAAATCAAAAATCTTTATTCAGAAAATAGCGATATCGCCTGGTTAATTTAGATTACTCTGGATAATTAAATGTGCATTGCGAACTTAATTTGGATTACTGAAGTACTTACTGAACAAAATGCTTCTTCTTTTTTGCTTGATAAACGTGTCCCTTTTTTCTTGATTTCTACGATAATTAATTATAACTCTAATACTCCAATGAACTTTCAAACAATTTATGTTCAAGTTATAACAAATACAAACACAGATTTAATAAATTAATATATAAATTACGTGTTGTATTGTAGTTATAAACAATATGAGTACAATTTTGTTTTAATCACCATTAATCACTTTTAATAATAAGCACTCTCTTTCTAATTGTAGACATTTTAAATTTTACATGAATTTAGACAAATGTAAAAAACTTTCACCTATAACATGTAGTTACAAATATTCATCTACATGCCCGTATATATAATTTACCTACAATACATACACTCTTTGTTACATAACAAATGGATACCTAAAACTTTGGAGGTGTAGTAGGTCATGGATAGTCGCAAAAAAATTGCAAGTACGTAAATCAGTACTAATTTACATTATAAATTTTCTATGGATTGAATTAATGCCAGGACAAACTTTCACATTTGTCGATCTGTATCATTAATATGGTGTTTCAGCTACCTACATGAAATACTTATTATTTAGGCAGGTCATAACACCTTTTGTTGAGTAATCTAATTCAGATTATGATTTAACTAATTTACCATTCTAAAACAATTAAGTCGGATTTTACGGTAGGTTTTTATGAGAATCATAACAGATAGATGGAAAATCACATTCAGAATTGCATTCATTAAAGGATTCATTATTTCTAATTATTATAAAATTGTAATCAATGTGTGAATTGCGTAAATACAATTATTATTATAAAAAATTAAAGTCATAAAGAAAATACGTATGTAGTTTCTCAACCGACACTAAGAAATCGGAAAATATGAACACCTACAAATAATTAGATGTTACAAATATGCAGGGTATAATAATTTTGCCAAATAATGCAGAAACGCGGAAACATGTGGTAATTGTGTCACTTGACAAACAAATACTGCATCTTCCACGCAAAACTGACATAAGTAGCGTTTTAAGTTTTAAAGCCATTGTCGACAGTCTCCACGTGCACTGACGAGGCCTCAAAGGCCGAAACACCGGTGTCTGTGCGTTCGATTGTCGGCAATGGCACTTAATGCATGTGTGTATCCCAAATATATGCGTATATGCATATATGTTTTACGTATAAATGTATATATGTAAGTCACAGTACTTATTTAGTGCTTGATGTTAGTTTTAACATCCATGTGTTTACACTTTTCATTTTCGTTTTGATTGGTGACGCCACATAAGTCTCTATTACACGGGATACACTATTAACATACAGGCCTCTGTATAGCAGAACATGCCGTCAGAAGCCATCGCTTTTTCTGTGTCATCTTTTGGGTGTTAGATGTCGCTGTGATACTCTCACTGCATCTACCACGCAAAACTGACATAAGTAGCGTTTTAAGTTTTAAAGCCATTGTCGACAGTCTCCACGTGCACTGATGAGGCCTCCAAGGCCGAAACACCGGTGTCTGTACGGTCGATTGTCGGCAATGGCACTTAATGTATGTGTCTATCCCAAACATATGCATATATGCATATACGTTTTACATATAAATGTATGATGAAAAAAGTGCTTAGCTTATGTAAATTACAAACCCGCTACATCCACTAGTGAAACTGCGAGAAATATGCTGTTGCCAATGAAAAGGCTCATTTAATTTTAAAGCATAATAAATACTGGCTATTCAAATACAATATTAATAATACATTGTGCGCCCAAGATCAAGAAACAAGACCACTTTTGCTTGATGGTTCTTGGATGAAACAAGAAATAATTCGTATTTTTGTACACAATTCTTTATACAGACAAAATGAGATTTATTAACAAGGGTGTATTTAATAGAGAAAATAATATTAGCTACTGTTTGCTCATTAATTCGTTTCTTTCCTTAATTTTAATTTTCCTACTATTTGTAGTAATTATTCTTCTTTTTTTCTAATATGTCATATAGTATAATTATCATTTTTTATTCAATCAATGTTTTTCCCTTATATCTTCATTTCGTATTAAAATCCTTTTTCAAAACTTACTTGCCCATTGTCCGCTATAGGAAAATTTTAAAAACTTAATCATACCAAGTCTTACTCCTATGAAATCAAAGAAAAATAAGCATTTTGTTGAAGTCATGGCCACCTGTGGTTACACTTAAAACATAAGTTCATGTTATATCTTGGTAATTAAGTGCGTCATAATTTGTGTCAGTTTACTAAAGTCTGCATAAATATTATTACGAGATGCCATTTTTAGTTTTATTCTTCAGTGATTATCCTTTTTTGAAATATCTTCAAAAATGGACAATAATAAATGACAAATCTGAAAGTACGGTCAAATACTGTTCAAGTTTCTGAGCAAGTTTGCGGAATTAATCGATCTCATATATTCAATACTAAGAAAGTTGCGCATATAGGGAGATAGAAAGTGATGTGGTCATCATACGACTCTTATACGTAATATTGCCCAATTGGCATTACCGGATTGTAACAAATCACTTTGGCAGCACTTTTGTATGTTTTACAAATTTAGAAATTTTTAAAAATTTCGCTTATTAACAGTATTATTTGCATTTGGGAAGATTATAATTTCCATTAATTCTTTCGCACTGAGAAAAATGTTTCGTCTAAGAAAATAGCGCGTCATATTTGACATCTGTTGCTTAATACAATTTGAGATGTTAAAAGTAAATCATACTCATGTCTCGTCTTAGCGTGGTAGGCAGCACGATAAGTTGGGCAAACTTCGAGACGTAAGTTTGTATCTTACAGATGGCAAAACTTTTAAAATTTGCTTATTAAAAATATCACTTGCAATTGGAAAGATTATAATTTTTAATAATGCTTTCCCATTGCTTCACCAGTGTAATTAGAAATTTTTAATATAATGTCTAATTCCGCCACCGTTTGCGATATCTACTCGAAATCTTCTTGTCATGTTAAAATTTAGATTTTCGAACAGCTCTTAATCAAGATGGTCTCACAACTTTGGAATAATTCCACCTATATGGCGTTTAAATTGCCCACAGGAGATTGTTCATGACTGCATTAGGGAGTATGTTCCATTTCACGCTTTATACAGTTTGCTGGAAACTACGTAAACCAAGAAAATTCTAGGTTGTTGCTTGTTATGTGTCAGTTTTTTATTAAGAAAAATGATCAAACAATCACTTTCATTGATACAGTCTCTAAGAAATCTAGAATGCAGAAATGTTCGCCACACGATCACGATTTCCTCAAAATGTAGACTATCTTGAACTTTGTAGATCAGTTTATCATTAGGTAAACAATTAGTATAAGCGTAAATTATTTGTTTTAATACATTTTTCTGTAAACATTGTGAGTCCGATAAGATTGTTAATTTTTTATCCTCGGTATTTAACACAAGGTAATTGTTATAGTTATAAGTATTTATTTTTTTATACATAAAATCAGTCTTCTGTGTAATTTGACATAATTTATGAATATATGTATATTTAAAATTATTGTAATGATTCATTTCTCAAATATTGCCTGCTTGTTGAATGCTATATGGTCTAAGTTAATTTAGTTATTTTTTTTTATGCAGGCACTATTAAATCCAGGGTCAACACTTTTTAATCCAATAGTGCCTACATACAATTTTTGTAAACCTTGAATTAACAAAAATGAAATAAAACATATTTGTAGCGAACCAATTTAAAATCGAAAGTTATATAAATAACAATCATGTATACGATGTAGTTAGGTAACAGTAGAATCCGTTTCTTAAATTGCTCAGAAATGGCGTGCCATGAACCCGGTAGCGTTTGTTCTATATTACAGAGAGAGAAAGAAACGGAAAATTGCTCTGTGAAGTTGTGCATGTTGCATTGAACACAAACTGACGAACCGGTAAATTGATCAAAATTGTTCTTTGAAAATGTTCCGTAAACAAATTAATACCAATTTCAAATGCTTTTATGGGCTTGGTTCCTGCATATATGCGCCCATTTCACCCTTCCTTATTTTTGAGAGCGGAAAAAAACACCTGTTTTTTTCGAATTACTTGACAAGTTCAAGGTTGATGTTGGTTATTTAAAATTATTATCATTTGCTCTAATTATGGGAACTTTTATTGTATGTGTAATCGTTTACAGGATTTACCAGGGAAGCCGGATATAGTGTGTCATCTTAGATTTGGGTTTTTTGCGTTAGATGTAAAGTATAGGTATCGTAAATTCAGTCGTTAAGTTTTGTTGTAAAACGCAAAACCGTAAAGTAAACTATAAACTATATATTACTTCTTCTCAATTCGGTGTTTCCAAGTTAACGTTGATTGTGTTTTCTTTTTGTAATCTAAAAAGCTTTGTTTTATACCAATAGTGTGTCCACTATTTATACACTGTGTATCAGCCAAATGAAATAAATTCGAAAATAAATAAATGGGCGCGTATTTGAAATAACGCTCGGACAGGTTGATTGGTATTTTGAGTTATGCATTTTTTTCAACAGAAACTTTGTATACATGGTGTGTCATGTGACAGTGGCCAATACCAACTTTCTTATTTATTCTTCTAATATAAGTGCAACACCCTATATCTTATTTTTGGATTCTTCAGAAAATTCTAGACATATTTCATGTACAATTTCGTATACCTATCCTCAACTGTTTCGGAAATATTAAGTGCTTTCAGATTTCTTGCAAAAATTAATATTAAAGAAAGAAAATTATTTGATTACAGAAATTTTCTACAACACACTCAAAAGTTATAAGTAATCTATTTATTTCTTGATAATGTAAAAAAAAACAAAAAAACCTTTAACGTCAATGTAGTTGTTCAATATGATGGCCGCGAACTTCTTGGCAACATCCTAATTTTATATAGGAATTTCTTCTAACGTTACTCAACATCTCAGGCGTGACCGATCTACTCGCTAGCGCTCAGCTAAGTCGAGTGGTTTAGTTTTGTATACAATGCTTTTGACATAGAAGAAGTCTAATAACGTCAGATCACGGGATCGCGCTGGCATTCAATCGATCCTCGCCTCCCTATCCATTGATTTGGAAGTATTCGGTTGAGGTAATGCCGGACATTGATTTGGTAATGGGGCGGTGCTCTATCTTGCTGAAACCATATCATATTCGCTGGAATTTGTGGGTTTGCTGGGTCAGGATATCTTCTTCCCCTACTACTTAGAGATCTGTCGATCTGTTAATTCTGAAGTTGCCCCTGCGTCTTTTCTTGAGAGGTAGATAGCCAGCTATCTCTCCGTCTCTTAGTTGGCCTTCCGATAGGTCTGTAGCCGGGCGGGTTGTTCTCTAGGACTATCTTCGGAAGTCTGTTCTCGTCCATCCGTCTTACATGGCTGTACCACTGCCTCTTACGTTGTCTTCCCCATCTCACAACATCTTGTATCTCGCATTGTTCCCTGATATTCGAGTTTCTCACCCTGTCTCTTCTTGTCTTCCCCACTATTGTTCTCAGTGTTTCCATTTCGGCGACCCTTAGCATGTGTTTCGTCTTGTTGGTGTCTTCGCGGACTTCTATACCGTACGTCGTGCAAGTCTTGTAGATTCTAATTTTGCTATCTTTTCGCATGTACGCGTTTGACCAGACTATATCTCGTAGGCATCCTGATAGTGCGGATGCTTTGTTAATTTAGCTCCTCAGGTCTTTAACTGGGTCGTGGGTACTTGGTATGTCTATGCCCAGATATCTGAATTGGTCAGGATATAAGTTTGTCAAAGTTGGAACGATATTATTTTGGAGTAGTGCTAAATAATTATCGCCGTTGAAATTACCATCAATGAAAAAGGGACCTATGATATGATCTCCAAAAATTCCTGTCCAAACATTAACCTTTACAAGTTATTGCGTATGTTCTTCTCTCACCCAGTGAGGATTTTCTGACCAATAGCGGCTATTTTGACGATTATCATGACCGTGAAGTGTAAAGGTGCAGTCATCAGAAAACAAAACATGTTCTAATTGGACCACATTGTTATCTAACATTGCCATCATTTTTTCACAAAAATACGTTCTTTTATCAAAATCGTCTTCCATGCGCTCCTGATTTGGTATCATTTTATATGTAGAGATGCATTTTATATTATTTTAATGTTCGAATAATCAATGAATAGCTGACATCGAACATTGTGGCTGCTTGTCGACTAGAAGTATGTGGGTTTTCCTTAAACTCAAGTATAATATCCAATTTGTTATCATCACTTATTGCATTGGCAGCTGCTTTTTTTTATCCGCCTTACATGTCCAAGCTCGCGAAACTGCTTTTCTATTTTACTAATTGTCCCTTGGGATATAGGCGGCAAATTTGGAAATTTTACATGAAATAAGCGAGCAACTTCCATTTGTGTCCGTGTGTTATATCCATTTTCAATCATCTGGGATATAGTGGTCGAAACCTCGGCAGTAGAAGCACGGTTTCAACCCAGAAAACAAAAAGGTCATTAAATACATGTTTTTCTTGTTTTATCGTTTCTGTTTTTCTTTCTTAATTTTGTGCCTGTTTTGTATTTTCTATTGACAAATGTCATACATTAAAGATTGTTGTTTATATTTTGTATGCATCATTTCTTTCTGTCTTTCTTCGTTCGTTAGTTTATTAATTTAACTAATATCTAATCCTGAGAAGGTAATTGTATCTTCTTGTAGCATCTGGTTATGTTACTCTAACGTTTATATAATGTGTAATATTTCTTCAAAACGCTGCCTAGCACAGTGGTTCAGACTCGGATGTTTGCGGCAAGAATTCTCTAGGCATGATGTAGAAAGGATTGCAGAAACTTAATACACGCACACGGAAGAAGTAAACGGTCACTTTCTTAGATAACAGTAAAATGGAGTACCTGAAATTTTTATGGTTACTAATAGAGATTTTAGAGATCATATATGCAAAATATGAACTTGCTGAAGGATATTAAAAGCAAATACATAATGAAATTCACTTCACAAAATCGACTTTTTGTTGGTCCAGAGCTTCTGTGCGGAGCCGTGACATATCCGTCTAGAATTCCAAGAACCTTGCAGCTGTTTTACACATATCAATTTCTTGACAAACTAAGTGGCCAAGAAGTTGATTAACCAACAATTGAGGACAACTCCTGTACTATACTTGTGAAGTGAGTGGGTCAATTTATTGGTCAAGAAATTGTTGGGTCAAAACACGTTCCAGATTTTTCTTCAATGTCATCAACTGTTTAGTGTTTTAAGAATATTTGTGTTATCAACAAACACTCTTCTTACTATTAATTCGTCAAAAAACTTGGTCATTAATTTGATAAGTCTAAAACAACCGTCTTTATCTATACAACTATCTTAAATTTCTGCAACCGATAACGACAATATGTATTCATAGACTTGTTTATCTAGGTACTTCTTACCTTTTCAACACATAACATTACTTTTAGCTGATTTATTATTAAATTCGTGAATTAATCATAACTATCATAAGTAACAATAACAATACCAAACATTGTTTAAAAAAGTTAATTAACTGAAAATAAAAAAACTTCTCTAAAAAGACAACTTTACTGTACCTTTAACTTTTCTGGACTATTTGAATTGTATTTAATAGATATACATATATATTATTCAAAGCTAACAGCGAAACTAAAATTAACACAAACTTATTTAAAGATCAATATAATGGAATATTACATACGATTATTCCGATTTTATGCATATGTTTAATGTTCGTATTCAGCGTTTTTGGTCCAAATAGAAAATCCTACATTACATTATTAATTAAATGCAATTAACGCTAGAGAAGAAATCTAAATAGTGTCTGCAGATAATTTTAATTGGCAATAGTACACATGTGACGGATTATGATGTGTGTTTATATTTTCATTCTGCCACGTGCTGACATGGACTTTCAACAAGGACAAATACTTCCAAGTGGGAGTGAAGAATGCCTGAAGTATTTTATGTGTATGTGATATTTTACGTAGTCAAATATTTCTAATGTAAAAATCAAATATCTTGCGTCACTATTAATAAACAAATAGTTTTCTTGCATAATTAAAAATCATTCTTTTTCATTTAATTACAGAAATCTAGTATACCTAAACATCAACTAATGGCGAATCTTTTAAAACTGCTTTAATATTTTTTTTAAATTTAAATACCCCTATATTTTAAAAAAGATTTGCTTCAATTTTTGGCGCCCAACGTGGGGCATATGCTGAAACTAAATAGTTTATGTATAAAAATATATTTTAAATGCGAATGTAAATTTTCAGTGATGAAATCGATTCTGTTATAGAAAGAAACTCGCGTAATACAATCAGTAAAATAATAATTAATCTTCTTTAAATAATCAGGTAAATAAGAATTCCGTGAAACGCAGGCATGTTTAATAATTGTGCACTTTCTTATTGCTCTAAATAAACTTCCGTATGATAAAGAAATTCTATTGCAAAATATAATAAGAAATAAATCTATAAAATACATTATTTGCCTTATTAATGTAATATGTTCAAGAACATTAACGACCGATCAATAAATATCTATTTCTTAACACCTGGAAATATCTTGGCTTTTTATTGTGAATGCATGTATAGGACGGCTTGCATGTCTACCTGCATCGTCAAGGATGTTTCAATAGAAGCAGAAATGTGGTGACTCACTTGAAAGTAAACCTGATTTTATATGCAACAATTTTGTCTGTTCAAAGGTATATGTGGATTATAAAAATTTAATTTATATAAAAATAACTATCAGTACAACTTTTAAATCTTGAATTTAGGCTATCACTTATATTATTAATTGTAACTGTAAGAAATGAGAAAAGAATTGTGTAATATGTTTCTATTCTCCATAATAAAAATAGAGCTTTTTTTATTAGAATAAAAAAATATTTTTTTTCTGGTAAGCCAATGGTTTGACGCCTGGTAATATAATAGGCGTGTCACAAAAGTCACTTTTTTCCCTTCAATTTTTTTTTGTCGGACTTTGAATATGCGTCGTCATGTAATTAATTGTTTAATATTGAAAGTAAATAAAATTGATATACCGGGTGTTTCTTAAATTTAATAACATTATTAAGAGCAATTAAATTTTCTAAGTTGGCGTTCACACTTTTGGAATACGAAATAATTGAAATATGTGTAATATTTTCATATTCAGAGTTAAATTCTTTAAAACAATAATAATATTTTCTTTTTAAAAACGATTTATTTATATCAGTTTGATAAATGAGCTATAGCGTTTTCTGTATATTGGAGAATTTTGTCTGACAAAAGCAAAAGTATGAGTATTATAATGATGAACATCAGCATTGCTTGTATATTTCATTTTATTACCATAATAAACATTTGCAGAGTGTACACAAAAAGCAGTTGAAATTCGTAAATTTGAGGATGAAGGCTATTCATTATTCAGATCCCACGTTTTTAAAAAATATTGCCTAGTTCATAATTATTGTCGACGTAATTATTATCAGTACAATTAATAAATTTGTTTTGTGTAAGTGCATAATATAGGTACCTTATTTCTATACTTTAAATAAACACATTAAACGGGGAAAAATGGTCCTTTTTTCAATAGCTTTCGCTGCTGGAGAAATAAATTATTCCACAAATGTGTTTGTGCAATGTCCCGGAAAGCGTACATCGGGTCAATTTTTTTCCCGTTCATTTAAAATATATTATAGTCAAACGTTGCAATCAGTCAGTGGTTCTGCAGAGCGGACGTTACGTAATAACCTTACACCATTAAATTACAGCCAATTAAAATGTGAAACGAACTTTTCCGGGTTTCAGTATCAATATTTCATCGTGATTCCTGTTTCGGTTAAATAACGGCCGAATAATGTGAAAAAAAGCCTGTTTTTGATGGCCCAATTACGCTGTGCAATTCTAAGTTCATTTGTATACATAAATCATTTTCATGACGCCTCTTAAGAATAAATACATGTATGGGAAAATGTGTTTAAACTATTTTCTAGGTTTTTAGGTTAAGTTCAATTACTTACATCTGACATTATTTCGTGTATATGTCCGTAGCACAGATATAGGCTTCAATAAACACAGATAAGAATATTTTAACTGACATAATTAATATGAAAATATACAGTCTGTTTACGATTACTATATACAAATTTGTGTACCTATATATGGCATAGCAGTTCATATTTTTAAATTAATAAGTCTTAATCAGCTTTATTCAGATATGACATTCTAAGAGTTTTGCAATATCGCCAACAAGCGCATATAAGTATATAATCAATTATTTTTATAAGTTTTCACTTTTAAGAATGGTATGTAATTCTAAAATTCTTTATTGGTTAAAATGTCGAAATAAACATTAAATTCATGTGTTCTGAAATGATATTTCTATTAATTAAGTTAAGTTTTTCATCATTACTCGTTATTTCACAGCAGTTTTTCAAAAGTTGGTCAAATTTTTACGAAAAATCGCCATATTTCAAAAACAATTGAAAATCGACTAATACACATTGATGTCAGTTTAATCAAGCCTTTAAGCGCTTAAATGTAAAAAATGTGAATCCATTAATAAAAGATAAGCTTGGGTTGGTTTGTTGTGGTCGAATACTCTGTATAAATGAAATACCTCTAAATTGTTAGAGGTCGTGTACAATTTTTGTTGTCATATTTTTCGCTGTGTATATTATTAGATATAGCTAATGGACTTTGCTGATTGATGGGATACCCGCTATATATGTATAAATAAGAGAAATAAGGTCGGGTTACTCCGCTGTAGTGCAACCGCAGACGCATGTTTCAGACTCGTTGGTCATCGTCAGTACGGTGTAGCCAAGGAACAAGGCGTATCATTGTATCTGTTTAATTTTCAATCATATAATACACGGCCGCTACGTCCAGAAGCATTTTCACAAAGAATGTTTTCCTGTGAAAAGTTTTTTGCACATGTAACTATATAAATATAAGGACAAGAAAAGAGGAAGACAGCCTAACAATAAAATAATATATTTGTACACATTTCATTACACATACATTATTAATTAACTTAAGCAAACGTGAATAAATATTACTAAAATTTTGAGTCTGATTTCGAGTTTATATTAATCATTAATAATATTTGGTGTAAAGACATTAATGCAAAGAGTTTTAAGAAATAACCTGTTAGTCAAATTAGATTCTTTATATAAAACTATAATAATAAATAATTAATATATTAATACTAATATGTGATGCTAATATACATGCATTTGGTTTGTTTCAAGTATTTTTTATGTTTTATATTATGTTCTTTGACTCTTTGCCTATTTTGACCTGTGTAGAACATCTTGCAATCATTGCACACGAAACTGTTGACCATGTTAGTACTATATGCCTTGTCTAATACATCCTTAAGTAGTGTAAAACATTTGGAAACTGAGTTAGTTTACGTGTGTATGTCATGTCTCATTTTTTTGCCATATGTTCTTTTCTAGATATCCTGAAAAATTTTCCAGAATCTAGAGCTGAATGCTCTACAATTTGAACATAAAATTCACCGATCGAATTATATATTTGACTATAAAAGTCTGCCAATATATACAGTGATGTGCAAATGTATGGAACCAAGTAAATATCTCTGGAGTTTCTAGAGATGTAGAAATTAAATTTGGTGGGTAGATATTACACTATATTTTGTATTTAGTTCGAATGTTTTTATCGCAATTCAACTTCCAGTTTAACCGGAAGTAATGTCAGCTTGAAATTTTTAAATAGAACACCCTGTATATTATTTTAGTTTTGAATAGAACACTTTATTGCGAGTACAAAAATAATGGGTTCGATATGTTTTATTTCATGGCCAACCGTGATATTAACAAAAAAAAAATTATTATTGAATGAAAATGTAATAATATCTGGTAGTCCATGTAATAATTGTAGCAGTGACAGTTATTGTCAAAATAAGTAGTATTTTAGTTTTAACGCAAAGATGGCTCATTTAAGCGAAAGAGAAAGAATTGAAATACTAATGATGATTGGATTTGGCGACAGAAGAAGAACGCATCAAGAAGTTTGTGACCTTTTTAACAATATTCATCCGAATAGGCAAATAACACGTTCGATAGTTACAAAGACTTTGCAAAGGTACAATACAAATGGCACCGTCGGAAATTTAAGAAAAAGTGGACGTATAAATACTGCTACAAATGAAGAAGTAGCTCAAAATATTGCTATATCTTTAGAGGAAAATCATAATTTGTCTACTACTGAACTGGCCAATATGCACGAAATTAGCCGTCGTTCAGTAGGGAGGATATTAAAACGAGAAAGATATTACCCGTACAAAATTCGCCTAGTTCAAGAACTTTCCGACGACGACTTCAACAGACGGCTAGAATTTTGTGAATCAGTTATGGATATTTGTAACCGTGACGATAATTTTGTACAAAATGTAGTGTTTTCTGATGAAGCAACTTTTTGTTTGAACGGTACAGTTAATCGACACAACTGCCGTTACTGGTCCCAAAATAATCCTTACTGGGTACAAGAAGCTCATACGCAACACTCTCAAAAACTGAACGTTTGGGCCGGTATTTACAATAACAGAATTATTGGGCCTTTCTTTTTAGAAGGAAATTTGAACGGGAACATGTATTTAGAACTTTTGGATGCACAAATAATTCCGGCGCTGGAGGAAAATGGACAACTGCCAAATAATATCTGGTTTCAGCAAGATGGGGCACCACCTCATTACGCTCGCATTGTTCGAGATCGTTTAAACAGGACATTTCCTAATAGGTGGATTGGAAGAAGAGGTGCTATAGAATGGCCTCCTCGATCACCAGACCTTAATCCACTGGACTATTATCTATGGGGTTTTTTGAAGTCCAAAGTTTATTTTAATCGACCAGATAATTTGCAAGAATTAGCTGAGAGAATAACTCAAGAGATTCAAAGAATTCCACCAGAAACAAAGGCCAATGTTACAATGGCATTTAAAAATAGACTGGCCTACTGTCAAGAGGTAAATGGTGCTCAGTTTGAACATTTAATACACTAACGGTATCCTAACGCTTTGTCGTAGTCATGTTTTATTTTGCTATGTTTAGCGCCCTTTTCAGTAATTTAAGTACTGTTGTACTCAATTTCAGTTTTGGTATTTAATGTTATTGTTACATTTGTGATTTACACTCGCAAAATACTAGATCTTAGCATTGTAACAAAAATCACTCTTTTGTTAATATCACGGTTGGCCATGAAATAAAACATATCGAACCCATTATTTTTGTACTCGCAATAAAGTGTTCTATTCAAAACTAAAATAATATACAGGGTGTTCTATTTAAAAATTTCAAGCTGACATTACTTCCGGTTAAACTGGAAGTTGAATTGCGATAAAAACATTCGAACTAAATACAAAATATAGTGTAATATCTACCCACCAAATTTAATTTCTACATCTCTAGAAACTTCAGAGATATTTACTTGGTTCCATACATTTGCACATCACTGTATAATAAAAATAGATAGAGAAAGTAAGGTAGAGAACTAAATTTACAATTTTATTCCTGGAATAATAAATTTACAAGGGATTAGTTTGATGTCTGAGCGTTAGAAGCAACCCACGATGCCGCGATGGTACAAAATGCATAAAAATTCTTTGTTTGGGCGAAATAGTAGAACTTTAAGAAAGTGATTAGAAGGCAATGATTGAGATGTGTTAGAGATATCGATTAAAACATATCCTTTTTTCTTTTTTCCAAATAAAAGAACATATTTCGTCTTCTGGAGTTTATAGAGGTGTAGAAAGGTCCTGGTTTAACCAGGATGTGACGAAGTTGACAGAAGAAGGAATATATATAGGATATAAAAGTGTTTTGACAGTAGAAGATTGCAGTGACTACAGTGAAACAAGAAATAAAGTTAATTCGACAATTGAACGAATTAAAAGAGAATACTAGGATAAATTTACCACAGACATGGAGCGCGATCTTTAGAGCGCCCAAAGGAAAGTATCGAAGATGCTCAAAAATAGAAACAAACCAGTAAACGACTATATCAAGACCGAAAAGGTGTCACTGAACGAGTGGGAAAGTATTTTAGAAACCTATATGACAACCCTGACAACCCGGAAGTTCAAAGACAGGAGGCGAAGGGAAGATATGGTGAATGAAATACCAGTCACGGAGGAGGAGGTTAAGTTGAAGATCAAGAACCTAAGAAACAGAAAAGCTCGAGGAGTAGACAACATTCCCAATGATTCATAAAATATGGTGGTGCAGAACTATCAAACAGATTAACAGAACTGTTCAACAAAATAATAACCACATCCCGCATACCAACAGAATGGCACAGGAGTATAAGCATGCCAATTTTCAAAAAAAGGACAACCCGGGGCACTACATAGGAATAACCCTGCTCTGCACCACCATGAAACGGTTCACCAGCATTGTCAAAAGTATCATCGAAGGCGTTATAGAAAATAAAGACGAGCAAACAAGGATTCCGGAAGCAGATCGACAACTTTGCCCTGTTCAGTATAAGACATGTAAAAGAGGGGACTATTGAATTCGATTACCCTGCTTATGTGTGTTTTATTGACCTAACGAAGGGGTGCGACAGAGTACAACTCGCCGATATACCGGATATATTGAGAAAGAAACAAATCTCAGTGTCTATCATAAATATAATCAGAAATCTGAACACTGGTAACACAACAAGAATAAAAGTGTATTTTTAAACAACAAAAGACATACCAATAAACTAACTAACAGGAATAAGATAGGGGGATAACCTCAGCCTATTCCTTTTTAACCTCGTTATGGACGAAATTATACACGAGGTGACAACAGTAAAACAAAATGCATTGCTTTCTTCAAGAAACCAGTAAGATGTAAAGTTGTAATAGACAGTCAGCCAATCGAACAGGTTATGAGCTTCCGTTATTTAGGAGTGGATACATCAAGCTGCAACACCCCGATAAACGACATCAAAACACATATCAATAATGCCTCAGCAATATCAAGCTGCTTAAAAGATATCATCTGGACAAACAACCAAATGAACATTGACAGTATGGTGCGGATGTATAAATCCTGTGTTAGACCAGCGCTAACCTATAGTAACGAGACTAGAGCTGACACAAACAAGACAAAGGGCATCCTGAGAGCAGTAGAGAGGAAAACCGTAAGAACCATCGCAGGAGAGACACTGTGGGATAGAGTAAGAAACAGCAACATAAGAGCGACATGCAGGGTGGGGGACATAATCAGGTGGTGAAGGAAAAGAAGGAGATATTAGCGAGACCATGTAGGTAGAATGGAGCAAAACAGACTGGCACACATTGCCAAAGAAGGGAACCAGCAAGCTGACCAGTGGGGAGGACACCCAAGAGATCGAAGGACAGCTGAAGTTCCGCCTCACAGGATAACAAATCAAATTAAGACAGCTTTCGTCATTAACAGACCTCAAGGGTCTTCTCGAAGAAGAAGAAGAGTTTATAGAGTATTTTAGGAAAGGTTGGTGAATGTTTAAATAAAAAGCTCGACACTTCAGCATTGCCAACAGCAGAATTATATATGAAGCAATCAATCTAGCGTCTCATCTACATTATAATAAATAATACATATCAGTAGTTGTTGTTTACATGACTATTAAGGAACCAGATGCATAAAATATGAGAAGTTATAAATATATTGAAGAATAAAATAATAACATAAAATCATTTCCAAAAACTATTTAGTTATATTATTCTCTGTTCTTTTTGAATATTCTTATATCATTTGATGTCTTTAAAAATTTCTTATTTTATTCGTAGATTTTCTATAATCATTTAGTCCATTACCACTAAACTGATTACTTAACTGCTGAAAGGCCTTAGTTCATAAGTGCGTATTTGTTAAAGACGAAACGCAGTCATCATTACGTTTACTTTTTCATCTATACGAATCCACATCGATTAGACGATGAAGACCAGACGTGTTTTCAATTCAGTCATCGCTTTGCCGAAGGGATCTTCAGGAAAAATAAATAATTGAAGTAGATTTTCACGGACGGACGGCCGGTCGGTAGTAATTTGTAAACAGTAGCTGTGCGTATACGTATATATATATATATGTATGTGTACTATCTAAAATTAGATTTTCAACGGATATAGGTCACTCGTGATGTCCCACATCGCCACCTTCACAATGCACACACTAGGACATAATAGAACATGCAAAATACCGACTGTGAGACATGAACTATAATATAATCCTTTTTCATTCATATTAATTTGTCGTAAAAGAAAAACATTAAAATATTTTATAGTGCTAGGATTAATAGAATATGAAATAGAAGTATATATGTTACTGTGAAAGACCGAAATCTGGTGAATGTCGAGATTCACCGGTGAATGTCAACATTCTCAACGTTGCTTGACGTATGTCCGAAATATTGGTGAAATTTCATTATTTCTAACTTACACCGGCGATTGTCGACATTCAGCATGCACTCATGGTGTATGTTAAAAACATTTTTTTTTTAATAAAAAAAAAACCCCATAGGTCTTTATTTATTAAAATAATATGGGAAAAAGACTTTGTTGAACTCAAAACAAACAGTAGAACATAAAAATATAAAATGAAATATAAAAAATAATAACAATATCTTATTTATTGCAACAACATAAACTACCATGACACTTCGAATTGCACAAAAGTTCCTTGCTTTTACAGCTGCATTTAGTCGTGGAACACTTTCTTTTGCAGTTACAACGTGTGTAGCCTTGCCCTCCACTTTTTGAATTAGCAGAAGCTGCTTCTCTTAGCGACATTTCTTTTGTTGAAACTTCGTCCATGGAAACTAACTTTTCTTTACAAATTACGAACTGATTACGGGTGAAAAGCTGCTTCAAGGTACCATTTTTGTTAGCTAGTCTATAAAAGGCTGAATCCTCTATTCCAACAACAACAATAAAAACAATTGTCTTCTCGTTTACTTCCAATTAAGGCATGTAACTTTTCAAAAAACTTATCACGATTCACTGTAGTAGCCATTGAATACAAATTATAATTTCTAATAAGAAAATTAAATTAGGTTAGGGAGCGTGCCCGCAGGCTGTCAAACGTTGCGTTAGACTGACGAAGGCAAAGCTAACTGAAACAAGATGCTGGAACCGTCTAAAAACTTGTTGCGACCTGCCGTTTCCGACATTCACCGGACCTCATTTGTGTTTGTCGACATATACCGGTAAAAGTCCGAATTTATAATACAATTAAGAAATGTTCGGACTTTCACCAAGGCATTTGGTATTTGTCGACATCCACCGGCGGATGTTGACATTCACTACTTTCGGTCTTTCACGGTAACATATACATAAAGAAAACACGAAACAGCATCCAGACGGAAAAATAATAATAATTTCTTTCATGTTACTTGAACTTTCGCTATAATCTTTTGCTTCTTCAAGAGACTAGAATATAACGTTTTCATTCAAAATGTGACTATAATACATATATAGAATATATATGGGCTGTTACTTGTTTTTGCCATCTACCTTCTTTTGCATATTTTTATTTAATCTAATACAGACATATCTAATATTATATTATTATAGTATCTATTCATGCCATACAATTATTCATATCATTACCAGAATGGTAAACTAAAATAAAATTAATATTTATATAATTTTAATTCACTTATTGGAAATATTTATATTGGAGCTTTAAGAAAACTAATTTTTAGAATGTTATATGGTTTTACTAAATTTCTGATAATTTTTATTTTGTGTTTAATTATTGTTCATGTAATGTGTAATGTAAATAGCAACATTAATACAAAAGAAAAACTAAATATTTAAGATACCCCACAGTGGTTCAACTAGAGAGTAAAAGATTATGTTGCACAGTGATCGACAAGTTCATGAAGTAATCGAGGAGTGCACAGATATGAAGTGTAGTTTACATAATAAAATTTTGATGTTTCAAGTCGTAATTTTCTTCATAAAGACATCCACCCCTAGATAAAAGTTTTCTCATGAAAATAACGATCGACTGTAGAAAATAATGATTCCATGAAGAACTGTTGATTTATTTGATATAAAAACAAAGCTGGTATTACAATGACCAATTATATTTTAATATAAAGGAAATTTGTTGTTTGGATTTTAAAGGATTATAAACTTAATATAGCTTATTAAGTAATGTATATAAAATTAATTCATAATTTTATCTAATTATTTCACATTCCCTTGTAAAATATACAAGGATTTTGATTCATTTTATTTCAAAAAATTTAAAACAACAGAATAGAACTATCTTACACATATTATTAAAATATATATAAAGTTGTACACGCATCTAAGGAAATGTTTCTCAAATTAATAAATATATAATTCAATACTGGCCCTAAAAAGGAAAAAAATTACTTCAAGGGTACTCAGACATTTAGTTTAACAAATTGTTTTGTACTACTGTTGTGAATTCAGCTTAATTTAATTAACAAGATTTGATAAACAAATACTTATATTAAAGCAATGAGTTCTTGACTATATTTTTAACTTAACAGTATCCATTAATGTAAGTAAAACTATTGGAAATTCTATCAAAAAAGCAAAAAAAAAGATTTCTTAAGGGGAAGGAAGTTACATTTTTAAATTTTAATATACAGGGTTAGTAAAAAGTATCGGAACGGTCGAATAACTTTGTTATTTGAAAATTATGATTTTAGAAATTTAGTATGGGGGTATAGTTAATATAAATGCATTTTATGCAATACAGTTAATATTTTTTTCACTTCCGGTTTAATCGGCAATACGTCCAACTTTTTTTTTTATATGGAACGCCCAGATTTTCTTAACACTTTTGAATGCAAAATAAAAAACTACGTTCAGGAAGTATTAAGATGTTTATTTTTATTCACAAGAAAACAGTTAAAAAATTAAAAAAGTGTCCTAATACAGAAAAATCAAGATACCTGTCTATTCAGGTTGCGATTACAATAATTGTTCAAAATGCTCTCCATTTACAATTTGACAAAAATGTAAACGGTCAGTACAATTTCTTATTGAATTTTGTATTTGTTCTGGAGTGATGCGATTGGCTTCTTGAACTATTCTCTCTTCCAATTGTTCAAGATTATGGGGACGATTTTTGTACACTTGACATTTCAAGTGACCCCAAAAGAAAAAATCTAATGGCGAGAGATCTGGCGAACGTGCTGGCCATTCGATTGCTCCTCTACGTCCGATCCAACGTCCCGGAAAAATGTCATTCAAATAATCGCGGACATTATGGGCAAAATGGGGGGGAGCTCCATCTAGTTGAAACCAAAAATGTGCATTAGGGTGATCACCTATGTTTGCATTTGGAAAGAGGGCCGCAAGCGCTGGAACAACCTCATTTCGCAATAAATTTAAGTAGACGTTGCCAGTTAAATTTCCTCTTATAAAAAATGGTCCTATGATGTTGTTTCCAACAAGACCAGCCCAGACATTCACCTTTTGAGGACGCTGTGTATGGACTTCTTCAATCCAATGCGGATTTTCAATTGACCGGTAGCGACAATTATGTCTGTTCACAGTGCCGTTGAGACAAAACAGTGCCTCATCTGAAAAAATGATGTGATCTAAAACATTAGGGTGCTGCTCGATCAATTCCGTCATTGTTTCGCAAAATTATAGTCTACGATCTGGATCATCTTCAGTTAACTCATGGACGGGATACATTTTATAGGCTTTCATTTTTGCTGATTTAAGAATATTATGAGCAGATTTTTGAGAGATCTCATGAATTTGACCTAATTCTGTTGTGGACACGTGATGATTTTCTTCCACTGTAAGTAACACATTCAAACTAGTTTCTTCATCTGTTGCTGTTAATGGACGTCCCCTTCTAGGTAAATCCTTCACCTGACGAAAGACTTCAAACTTTTGAATTGTTCGGCATACCGTACTTTTACTAATGTGACGATCCGGATAAACAGTATTAAACAAAATACGAACCTCTTCAAAAGAACGTTGACGATCACCGTACCCACGCATCATTAATATCTCAATTCGTTCTGATTCAGTAAGTTTTACTGCCATTTTCAAATGTGTCAATGTCTAAAATAAGTAAATTTATAGCGATGCAAAAGTTAAAACGCTTTTAAAATTGTCAAATGTGACGGCAAAAAGAATGCAAACACTAAACAACAACTTTTTTCAAAGGTACCTTGATTTTTCTGTATTAGGACACTTTTTTAATTTTTTAACTGTTTTCTTGTGAATAAAAATAAACATCTTAATATTTCCTGAACGTAGTTTTTTATTTTGCATTCAAAAGTGTTAAAAAAATCTGGGCGTTCCATTTAAAAAAAAAAATGTGGACGTATTGCCGATTAAACCGGAAGTGAAAAAAATATTAACTGTATTGCATAAAATGCATTTATATTAACTATACCCCCATACCAAATTTCAGAAATCATAATTTTCAAATAACAAAGTTATTCGACCTTTCCGGGACTTTTTACTAACGCTGTATAAACCTTTTCATCAGTACAGTTATGTTATTTTGCTTTGTGTTTTAAGCAGATAATTTTGCTGTTATTACGGATTATATTATATTATTATTATTCTGGCGGAGCCAATTTATTATGTACTCTTACGTCTGCGGTTATCCATCATTGCCTTATTTGTTGCTTTGATGCCACTAAAATGCTATAAATTGTTTTTAGAAAATTTAGCAATCTAGGTATTAGAATGAAACATGCACCTTTATGAGAATGGGGATTAAGTTTAAATTAATGTTAGTATTAAATTTAGTTTATATTTAATGAACTGTAGAACTTTACGAGACAGGCCAACAAACTTAATTTAAAGAAACAACACATTAATATTTAATATTCTGCGACAAAAGTTCCATCTTCAAAAGTTAAAGCGCATACCAACAGTCAATATCTTCGTGTTATTTACTGTTAAACAATTTGGAACTCAGTATTACATATATCAAATGGAATTTAATTTAAAAATAAAAACCTACGTTTTAAACAGTATGAATTATTTTTTTTTTAATTTAATGTTATTGGGAAAATTATATAAGCTATTTATAAGAATTATAATTATGGATTTAGAATTTTTTTAAAGCTGCTGCTTCAAATAACGGGTGTAATGAAGGTTTTCAGACCATTTTGAATGAAAAATGTTAGACCTTCTGAAAAGTTTACTATTTAGAATTTTTTACATTTAACATGGTTTGTACTTTCTAAACTTAACATTAAAAAACACTTAACGGTTCCAATTGTTCAGTGTGACGCAGTTTTGCTCGAACCTCTTGCATAAGTCTTTCGCAGTACTCTATAGGAATATCACGAAGTTTAGTTCGGATCCTCTTCCTTGACTCAACTTCATTTTGTGCTTTCCAACCATAGTGTTGTCTCTCTGGCGTAATGACTTGAAGCCAAGTCAGTCCAAAACATGATATCATCATCAGGTTGATGTTCATTAACGAAATCAACCAATTTTGGCAAGCAACTTTGAATGTAAAGATTGGCGGTCTTATCCACATTTCTTGTAGAAAAACCAGCATTTGCCGGCGTCTCCGCATTGCTATGCGGGATATAATTTTCATCGCTCATAATGATTATTTTGTTTTGAGCAAAATGTTCTTGTCTCAAATTTCGACATCTTGGAATTTTTTCAAGCTGAACTGGCGTGTAATTTGGACACTTTTGTCTATTTCTTTGTTTTAAGCGATTTTTTTTTATTTCTCTTGCAATGGTGGTGTTAGAAGCATGAAAACGGCGTGCTAGTTTACGGGTAGACGCTCCAATATGGGTTTCAGCAAAGTGAAGAAATCTTGCTTGATTTTTGGCGGCAGCAAGCGTTCGTGGTCGACCATTTTTCGGTAGGTTCTGACAGGGTATACTCTCCTCACACTCACGAATTGTTTGATATATTGTACATCGAGAACTATTTTCATTCTCAAAAAGGTGTACAATTTACCGTTTAGGCATATTATCAACTAAATTATAAATATGCTTTCGCAGCCGTATTGTTACAACTGAGAAGAAAAAATGACGTGTAATAAATATGCGCAGTAACCATGGTAACACATGGCCATATTTTTACTCTACAAAACCGTGTTTATGTATTCGAAGGAAACATTTTGAAATAGTCCGAAAACTTTTGTTACACCCGTTATGATTAAATTTGTCTTATTAAATCTTAATATATTAACATTAAATTATTAACATTGCACTTAAAAAATCATCAAATTATCTCTCATTTCTTCCCTTCTCAACCTAATTTTAATATTATGAAAACTAGATTGATGATTATTGCTCTTAGTATGAAAATAGCACATTCCCGTACTTTGTGTTCCATATAAACTTCATAGCTTGCAGAATATTGATATTAAATAATTTTATAAACTGCGGTTTCGTCAGTCTCACCTACTACACTTGTATGTGGCCCTAAATTGACACATGCTGTAGTAATAATACGCGATGGATATGTAATGCTATTCACGATATAATGTTCATATCAGTTATATATACCTCATGGGTCTTCTATATCTCTTAAGTAAAATATCATTATTAATGTAAAAAAATATTGGTAATTTCCAATTAATTATTAATAAAGTTAAACGTAAATAATTCGCATGTTTCTTGTATGCGTGTCTATGTACAAAAATAATCAGTTACTGTTTTTTGCAGAAATTTTCATTAACCCATATTACCAAACGATTACTTCGAAAATAAATTACTTATCCATTTAGGTTTATTGCTGCGCAAATATCTATTGATTTACGTAGGCATATTGAAATGTACTCCATTATTCCTACGCAACGATTTAGGAACTTTAAAACACGATGCGTATATAATTTAAGACTTTAAGAAATATACTTGTTGATGTTAATTTGTATGCATTAGTTGCTTTTATGTTTTCATGTTCATAAGAACAGTATGTTTAAATTAAATTATTATGAATCGTCATGAATAATACATTAGCATTCGTTTCTTATTCGAAATTACCATGTAGTTTATTTAAAAAAATTCCCGTTTCTTGTTCCATAAAAGAATGTAATACTTGCTAATATTTATCAGTTTTTGATAACCACACTTTATTTCTCTTTATTAATTTATTTGTTTTAATAATAAAATAGTTCATGTGCTAAATGTTTCTAAGGCTTTACCTGAACTATCTCAAACATCTGAAAAACAAAAAAGAAACACTTATTAATAACCCATTACATTATGCGTATTTTGTTTCCTAAATATGCAATTTAATTTATTTGTTTTAATAATAAAATAGTTCATGTGCTAAATGTTTCTAAGGCTTTACCTGAACTATCTCAAACATCTGAAAGACAAAAAAGAAACACTTATTAATAACCCATTACATTATGCGTGCTTTGTTTCCTAAATTGCATATTTAGGAAACAAAACACGCATTATCTTAAATGGCTCAATAATATTTTCGGAAAGGCATTTGTTGTTAACATACACGTCGACAAAAGCTTTTGGAAAAGGAAATAATACTTTATTATTTACTATTACTAAACTTTGGATATAACTTCAATCATCTACCAGAATTGGCTGCCGAATTCTTTCAGAAACACAAGCCTTCAATTATACAATTTCTAAATCTTCATCATAGTCCACTAAAGTAATACACATTATTTTCTTCATTGCCCCATTGTAAAAAATCTAAGGGATTTAAGCCTGAGCATCAAGTAGGTCATAAGTGATGTCCACCTCGACTAATCCAATGCTCTTCATTTGTTGCTTTTTAAAACTCATAACCAACCATATTGTTCCTGGTGCACCATCATACATAAACCACAATACATTTCTCGTTTCCAGTGATGAATCTTCTAGTATACCAGGTAGTGATTCTTTCAAAAGTTTTGGTATTTATCACCGGTAGAAACACTGACCTAATTATCCAGTCACCCACACTTTAAGACAAATGTTTAAGGAAAATTGATGTTTTTTTGCCGTATATGGGTTTTTATCGGCTCAAACATGTTTATTATGAAAGTTTCTAATTGGCCTTCTAGGGAAATGAGCTTCATCGGAAAAGAGAATTAGTGGCAATAGTTCAGGAATTTGAAACATGCATTCACGTACATTGACAAAATGCAATATGGCAAAGAAAAGCAGTATGATTTATTGCATGAAAATACTGGTAGCAATAACTGAATCTTCCCTACCATGTTCAGTACATTTTCTTCCAGTTCTACTTCTACTGCATTGATTTCCAGATCTTAAGAAGCTTTGAACGACACCGGTATTTATGATAGATAGATCATTTGCAAACATTGTAGTTTATCCACATCTCAGAAAGTCTGAGAGATTAATAATAATTAAAAGAAGTAATAATGTGTCGATAACGAATGCGTGTCAGACTTTAAACGCTATTTGAAATCTAACTGATTTTGATCCGTTTATGACAACACAAATGGAATTACCAATTAAAAACGAAAATGGATTCAATAATATATGCAACTATAGTTAATTTAGTATCTCTGCTTTACAAAGAAGGCAAGCTCGTGTCTGTTCATTATACTTTCTTTACCTACTCTTTCACAAATCCCAAAATAAGCACATATTATTTTCTATCAAGTAAGTGTTGATGTTTCTCAAGAAATCTGTAAAGGAATATGCAGCTTATTGTTAAAGAAGACTTTAAACCACATCCGCAAAATTTAAAATTTTCTTCCATATATTTATTTTAAAATATTCTTACATACAAAATAATTAAACTTCAATACTACACCTAAAAATGTTCTAGTCATTTGCAGAAAAAATATTTCTGAATTTCATGCCAACATCATATCTCAACAATATTTCGTCAAAAACAATTACTATCTGTTGGAGATTTTTCCACGTACTCTATTATCATTGAACAATTACTATACTAATTTTTTCAGTTTTTCAGATTTCTACTCGTGCTTATTTTCTTTAAAACCAATAAATATTTGCAAGATCCACTAGACCATTTTAAGTTCTTATACATGCATACATTTTTGGCCGAAAATGATTTATAATAGTATATTATGTAAATTTTATAAACCCTATTTTAGTCACGAGTTTTATTATTCACAAGGGAGTCGTAGCGGAATGAGTGTTTAGTAACATGAGTGAACAAAGAGTTTATAAAACGAGTTTTATATTATTATCAATATAATACAAAATTACTTGTCTGTTGTTGCACCACGTTAGGTTACTTTGACAGATAGATGACAAGTGTCAACCAACTTGATTGAGTTTTAACCTACGAGGAAAGAATAGAACAGGAGAGAGTCTCCTTAAAAATAATATTTGTCCAAAATGGCAACTCAATATGGCCGCCTCAATGCATAGAATATGTATGTTACACGACTGAACACATAATCAAACATGTCAGATATATGACAAGTTATTCAAAATACTCATTTTATAAATTATGATTGGTCAATATTGCCATAACTGACCTGCCTTAAAGTGGTAAATCCGTCTAAATAATACCCATTCCCCCACCAGTTTATTATCTCTTCTGTTCTATTCTTTCCTCGTAGGTTTTAACTGATTTTAGCAATTAAAAAAATTCGTTACTTAGTTCACCCCGTGATTAAAGCGCACAAAGTCACAGCTTGTCAATGTGTATTTAAAAGATGGAAACATACAATAAAAGGCATTTTATAGATTGCAGTAGAAAAAAGCATTGCATTTTATATGCTACAGTCTTTAGGTATACTAGGACGATTTGACGAAAGGTGAGACTTAAAATGAAATACTTGAATTGCGCGAACGATTTCCCTTTAAATACATTTGGACTAGGGGTGCTGAGATACCATTATACTACTTTTATAATCACCGCATCAAGGTCATCAGAATGCTGATCTACTTCTGCAGTAACTTTCTCGTCTTGAATTACCTTCCACCGAATGTGTGATCCGAGAAAGTTTTGGGATTAAGTCTAAAGAAGAGACAAGATTTGGTCATTAGTACAGACCGGACGCGAGAGCTTGATGACTCATCGCCCACGGGCGCGCCATTGATATTTTGTATTTTTAAAAAGTGTTTGACTTTATTTATACAATTGGATAACAAGTGGGTGGTGATCTGTAAAATACAAAATACGTTATTATTTGTTCATTTTGTAGTTCAAATCGAGTAAACTTTCCGTACTTTATTTATCTTACAAAATATAATAAATTTTAATAACTCCTCACGGTTCTACCTACGCCAATGAAGAAAGGAATTTAGCTGTAAAATCCACTTTCTTGCTGTCGTTTTCGCGACAACAACAGATGTTACAGTTCACCATATGAATAGTGCTTTTCAGTAACTGCGTGATGTTTACATTATTTTTTTGCTCCGTTAATTTCAATCTGATACGTCCGGTCTATAGTCATTAGGGTAGCTGAGGCACAATCTGGAATAATACACTTTTACTTGAAATGTGTGGCTGTTATGTCACCTTATTGTCACAATGAAATAGCTCATTAATATCTGCCGGATAGATGTTAAATAGCTTTAAATTGTCGTTGAAAATGTGTGGTGCTCTTTCACGCTTTTGAACTGCATTTTATAAACGCAGCAATTACCTGGAAGAATAGACATGTCAAATCTGGAATGGTAACACGTTTTGATTATCCAGGATGTTCTTCATCGTCAGGACTCATGTGCCATGTTTAAGTCGAGCAACTCAGCGGCATATCGTGGTGGCCTTCGAAGGACCATCGTTGCCTGATGTTTCATATCCGTCAAAATCTCAGTTTTGTTCGTCTTCTGAAAAAGTAATTGTATGTGTCAATCTAAACGTCTGACTTTGAAAATTTACAATCAATTTAATATCCTCTTGTAAACGCATGGCCTTCTCGAAAACAATATCAAATTTTTTCACAAACTTATATTTATGTATCACCTTCTATTAAATCATATATATATATATATATATATATATATATATACATAGATTTGTTTATTAAAAGAATATTCAATACCGTTTCGATTTTTTATTTATCGGCAAGGTCGTGCCTATTGGCCATAAAAAGGAAGTTATATCACTCATATGTATTCACATGTGTATCAAGTGCACATGTAATACATACATACACTCCCGTTTATACTAATTCGGACACTTGGTGAAATCATCATAGTGCAAGGCCGATTTTTCTTGAAAGAGTGAAAATATCTAAATAATATTTTCAATTATACTACCAGTTTAGCAACTTATTCATGACGAAAATAAAATTTGTAACTTTAAAAGCGACAAATACTGAGTTAAAAACGAAGTTTTACGCCAAAATAACAACTGAACTCACAAATGCGCCACGTTGACGGTAAGTAGCTTATATGTCAATCTTCGCCCTCATCATGTGTTTACATACGTGCAGGTCGTTTCGATTTGCCGAACGCGATATACGCGACGTCCTTCGTGGCATATCCGGATCACACAAAATTTTAGAACAACGAGCATTAGGTTACATCCGTTTCCGTATAGCAATGGTTGATGCCACAACCACGATTTTAAAGATGAATGAAATTTTACATTTTAAAAACAATATTTTTTTCTTAAAAAGTTTGTCAATGACGTATTTGTATTTAATTAAATTTATTTATAAATTTTTCATTCGCCTTGCGACCCCAAGGTAATCATTTTTCGCCACTGATCTAGAGGAAGACCGAGTCAAGAAGAACGTGCTGTTATAATTGCTTTCCACCAGAAAGGCAAAGTAATTGCAGAAATGAATTGCGATCAGGAAAGGCAAATTTTGTTACTATCTCATGATCGTGTTGCAATGAGAAAATTAATAGTACACCACAGTAACAGGCAGAAATTGCTTTAGTAGTTAGTAAAAATGCATAGAAATTGGTCGGTGGTTGACTTTCAGTTCGAGGTTTGACTCCAAACGGCGCTAATATGTAACTGTTTAAATCAATAATATAATACACTGCAACTAATGGATTGACCACCACAAAACCATGATGTTCATTTTATATAGCTACTATGGGATGAGCTTAGGAGTAAGACTGATAAAATGTACTCCATTACAAAAACTATTTGTGGAATCTACTATAAGACTAGTGGAATGATTCGCTACGTATAGGATTCGAAAAACTAATGGAATCCTTATCAGTGATGGTAACATCTACCGATTTTTCGGTAGATCTACCGAATATTGCCGACCTTTCTACCGATCTAGTAAGAGTCCGGGTTACCATCACTGATCCTATCTTTAATACACACAGTGATGGTAACTCTGACTCTTACTAGATCGTTAGAAAGGTCGGCAATATTCGGTAGATCTACCGAAAAATCGGTAGGGTTACCATCACTGGTCCTTATGCAGAAGGGGTTCCTCCTATGAAAAGAACAATTTTTATATTATACATTGTTGGAATAGTTATTATTTTCATCATTATACAGCGTGTCCACGTAAGTATGAGGCAAATGGGATTTTTTTTTATTAACGATTTCTACGAAAACAAAAGATCGTGCATCATGATTTATAATTAGGATAGAGAAAAAGTTAGAGTAAAATACCATAAGAGCAAACAACACTTTTAAAATATGGAGAATATTCATTTGAAAATGTTATTTCAAATTTTAAAATATGCTCTAATTTGTAATAAAGGAAACAAGAAATTTAAAAAAACAACCCCGTTATTGTTGCAGTAATAATAGTTAATGCGTAATAGTTAATTAGACTATTCAGTAATAAATGCTGTGTCATTTTCATGTAATATAATTTACATTTGGTGTCAACAATAACATCTTTAAATGGATATTTATGAAATCTTTAAAAATAAATGTAGTTCACTCTTATGGTAAAATTATTTAGTTTTTAATTTTCTCTCTTGACAAGTACTATAAAGCAAATCTAAGTAAAAAATATTAGGTTTCTTATGAAATACGAACTTTTCTTTACTTCATACTTATTTGGACACATTGTATATGTGAAAAATATGTAAGTAAAACCTCATTTTATTTCAATTTAATTCAAATATCCTCTGATATTTTAACTGTTTGTGTAATTTACAGTTGAATATTTTATTAAATTATATATCTTTAACCTTGTAAGTCCTTCGATCGAAACATTAAATTTGTTTTTTCCAATATTTATTACTAGCTTATTTCTTTAAAAAAACACCATGAAACCCGTAATATAACTTGCTTACATTTATTCTGAAAATCATTTGTGTTTTTCAAGTTAAAAGGCAAAACAATCAATATGCTTAAACGAAGTATGTCATATTCATAAGCCAGGTTTATAAATGCTGCTTGCTTATATTCCAACTTGTTTGTTATTGGCTTCCTCAATATTTTTCAAATTTTACAGATAGTACGATAATTAATCAGTGTGTTCTCCTTTTTTAATGTATTTACACAAATATAAATAAATACAAATTTATAATGAAACAGCAGGAGAAAGAAATACATAAAATACCTGTTTTTTATTGAGTCAATTGAATTAAGTGTACATTTGACATGTATACTTAATTCACACGATTGGTAATTTGAATTATTACCCATATACCTAATACGAATAAGAAAAACTTTTAAAGGATGGAACTAGATTGAAAGCAGTACTTTTAATCATGAGATAAAAATAGTTTTATAATCGCTATTTAGTACTGATCGTGTGTTGGAAAAATATAAATTTGTAATAATTAGTATTTTAACAAACGATTAGGGTAACTAGCACTGTAATGAACAGTAATGATTTGAACTTATTATGAATCAACCTGTATATATGTGATATATATACACATATGTACACATACATGTCGTGTTTTAAACAATAATTAATTTTAATGTAATTTCTTTTGCTGTGTTTATATAAATATTAATAGACCGAGTAAAGAACAGTTTACGGGGGATATTAAGAAAGCGCACTTTCATTTTTGGATTTTTTAATCATACATTTACACGCGTACTCTACAATTACGTCATCTAATTGTATGAGTATGCAAGTTTGCCAAACACTCTATTGCATCAGTGGATACAACATTAGCAAGTCTGCATAATCCTCAGCTAATAATAAAATCTCTTTGTTGTTAATTTAGTCGAGAATGTTTCGTTTCTTTTTTTTTTTGCCTTTCTGTTCGTATATACGTTAATTGCGTTTCCTGTTCTCAATTTATCAAAAGATGCTCAATATTGTTACTTGTTTAATAAATAAAACTAATTAGCAACGCCACTAGAAGATCATATACAAGTAATAGTTAGTAAAGCAAATTCATTGATATTATTATATCTTTATAAGTATGTATACTGTATCCTGTCAACGCTATAAAGTTTTATTGAGAATTAAAATCTAATCATAAAATATAACGAAAATATCATATATTTTTTTTACATTGCACTTAGTGTTGACAATATAATCTTTTATTATTTAATTACTGGATGACCTGTTAGTACCCCAATAGCTTTACACCAATTACAGAGAACATCAGCAATCATGGGTTATTAGTATGTTAGTGCCTGTGGTGCGACTTAGGTTGGAATGACTTTCATTCGCCCATGAGTGTGATAGCCGCAGAAAAACCAACACTTACAAGAGACGAACTCTCAGACCTCCGAATTATAATGCTGACTTTGTGTGGTCCGTGAAAATGAGCTTGTTTGAGCATTTGTTGTAAATTCATTACGTAAAACATCTGAGTAGCCAGTTTTCGATAACCCATACTGTACTTGTTTATTGTATTATAACATTGACCTATTAATTAAAATAACTAATTATAATAAAAACCACAATATGTATTCTTAATGCAAATTATAAAAATACATATTTATAAACAGGAAAAGAATGAGAATAGTAGATAATTAAATATTAACTAAAGAATAAATAGGAACTGATTTTAAAATACGATTGTTATAACTGTATATGTGGTATGTTATATCATCATTAAATAACATCATTATGTATCAATGCAAATGATTTATGGATTAACCTTGAAATGTGTTTAACGATAATATGCAATATGTTATGGATGCAACATTATTCTTAAACATAAAAACAGTGACGAGCATCGGGAAGATAATAAATACATTCAAAACCGATTATTACACGTAATAACTTAATAAGTAATGTTACTTTCGATAGTTTATTAAAACCTGTTTATTTATACCATGGCCATCACCATGAATAATTAATTCTCATTTGATAAAAAATTTAAATACCATAATAATATAGATACTTATTCTGATGATTTTAAAACATTAGTAATTAAGTGATTGCATATTGCCAACCTGATCATACAATTCACATGGCAAAAAATAATAAAATCCACTTCTAATCCAAGTATTCAAAATTGTGACTTACTTATTCAATCAACATATTGTATAATACGTTACTTAATTTAACTTTTTGAACGAGAGGTAGATAGATGTATTTCTAAATGTTAAAGCGTGGTTGTTACGATTATGTTAGAAATACACCGATTTGCAGTAGAACTCTTGAAACGTAAATAATTGTTGAAGTTTTGATATATTTAGACGTTTTATTCCTACCGCTATACTGTAAATGTCGTATATTGACACAGGAATCACAATTAGGTTAAAATCATAGAGTATTTTTTACTCTTTCTGGAATTTTAAGCCTGTCTTAAGTATTATATATAACTTCCACTCCTCTTTTATGAATTTTTGGTTATTTCTAGTTATTTAACAAGTTCTTGTCTTCAACTGATCCCTACCTTGCCTAAAGCATCTGTGACACTTAAACACCATGTTTTTCCCTTATTTGTAAGGAACTTGACAACGGCGCGATACTTGATTTTCTCGTTATATCACAGAATCTCTAAAAATTTAAAGAGTCTAACTTTGGAAAAATTCAAAGTAGAGTTAAAAAAGTTACTGGTTGCCAGATGCTATTACTCTTTTAGTAATTTTCAAAATAACAGGCAGATCTTAGATTTGCATATCTAAATTGTTTGATTTAATATTTACATTTGTATTGACTTGTTCTATACCATTTTTATGGTCAAATGAACGCATAAATATTATTATTATTATTATTTTATACCTTCTTCCTGAGTAAGAGGTAAACTATAGTTTAAAGACTACACATGCGATTATCTTAAAACTATAAACTTATAATAATAAAGAATCACTGAACACATCACGACACTGAAGAGCTCTCCCACTACCATCCAAACCCTTTATAATACAGTAGAGTCTCGATATAGTGAACTATCCACTGCAGTGAACAGTGAAATATTAGTATTGGCCTCGAAATAGTGAACAAATTGTACCTCGCTAGAGTGAGTTGCACAAGCACATACACAGGGACTTCCCCAGAAAGCGTAAAGGCGTACGTATGTGTAATGCGTTTATTCCGCAGTTCAGATTTAGCAGTTACTCGGGGAGTTTCGGTGTATTGCAGTGAATATTTTTGTAATACAAGTTAACAATTACGAAGACGTACTTTGAAGTGTACATTGTGTTTATGTTTTCCAAATGTCTCACGCTAAAAGGAAGCATCTAACATTGGAAGAAGAGGCAGAAATCTTAGAATCATTGCAACAGGGTGTTGCATCTGTACTATTATCCAGGAAATATGGAGTTGCTAAATCGACAATAACTTCGATAAGAAACAAAAGGCGTATGATTTTGAAAACGATTGATAGTACGTTTAGTGGGCCCGGAAAAAGAAAAACTTTAAAACTATCGGATTATCAAAAAATGGAAAAAGCTCTTTACAAGTGGTTTTTGAAACAAAGAGAACGACACACGATTATAACCGGAGAGATACTTAAAGAGAAGGCAAAGGTGCTTCATGCAAAATTTTACACAGGTTCCTTTCATGCAAGCAACGGTTGGCTGCAGAAATTTAAAAAACGCTACGGCATAAGGTTTTTAAAACTTGCTGGGGAGAAACTGTCATCCCAGCCAGAACTAATCGCTCCATTTAAAGAAAAATTATCCGAAAAAATAACAGAACTTCAACTTAATTTAGAACAAATATATAATGCGGATGAGTCAGGTTTATACTGGAAACTCTTACCTGATAAAACTTATGTCTCGTCGTTAGAAAAAACAGCTCCTGGAAGAAAAGCAGAAAAACAAAGAGTAACATTCTTAGCTTGTACGAATGCCTCTGGAAAACACAAAGTCAAGTTGCTAGTCATAGGAAAAGCTAAGAATCCTCGAACACTCAAAAACTTCAATCGTCCTGTTAATTATGACCATTCCAAAACAGCGTGGATGACAGCAGAGATTTTTAAACGTTGGTTTAAAAACAAATTTATTCCTGAGGTAAGTTTGCAGATGTTTTTATGCAGCGTCTTCACATGCAGTTTTAGGTAAAAGAGTTTTTAGAAAGTCAAGGTTTTGCCAATAAGAGCATTATTATTGTTAGACAATGCTCCAAGCCATCCACCAGTAGAAGAACTTAATAACATTGATGAATGCATTACGGTAATGTATATGCCACCGAACGTCACCCCATTGATCCAACCTATGGATCAAAATGTGATACGTTTGGTAAAACTATTTTATCGTAAAAAATTGTTATCTGACGTGGTTACCAAAAATGACATTGGAACAGCGTTAAAAGCCGTAACTCTAAGAGATGCTCTTATAAACTTGAATTTGGCCTGGGAAAAATTAAACCCAACAGTAATTAGAAAATGTTGGCATAACATATTACCAGAAACAAACGATTATGATGATGAAGAAGAAAACATTCCGTTAAGTGTTTTAAAGTTACGATTGAATGATGAAGATCCAGAATATGCACAGTCTGAAGTTATGAATATCTTAAACCTCATAAACTCTGAAGTAAAAAAATTAAATGCATATCTACTTGCATAGGTTCTTAAAATTAATTTACAGGTTTATGATCGACATGATGTTCAAGTTTGGAATGAGGACCGTCAGTTAGAAAATGAGAAAGAGGAAGTCACAACTGAAATTGAAAATGAAGACAGCGTTGGTGATGACGATGAAACTGTGACTGACAAGTTGATTTCCACTGATGAAGCACTGAAATCTTTGAATACGGTTTTTCAGTGGGCTGAAGAAAACCCAAATGAAATAGAATATTCTCGTGTAATTGCCCTTCAACATTTGAGAACTAAGTTGGTTCAAAAAATGTACAATAAGCCAACAAAGCAAACAAAAGTAACAGATTTCTTTCAATCCACTGACTAACTTAATTTTGCATATGTATTTTTTTTCTACTGTATTACATAGTTATTAAGCACTATTACTGCTATTCATTTTTTTATTTTATTATAAGGTTTAAGCATTAAAATATGAAGTGTTAAGTTAATAAAGTAATAAACACCTTGTAAGTATTCCTATTGAGCGTTCTTAACTGCACTCCAAATAGTGAACAACCTAGGTGGAGTGATAAAGCCATGCATTAATTAGTTCACTATATCGAGACTCTACTGTATGAACTTAAAAAGGCTCCCTCGTATTTCAACCTTCGGAAAAAAAGAAATAATTCATATTCATTTTAGTATTAATTCAGTAACCCATTAGTTTTGAAGACGTTGCATTTCAGTTTTGTGGTCAGCAGATGTTGACTACGCGTTGCTATTGATTGGGGACTCATGGCGTTCAGTCTTTGAAATAGTGACACGACATTCCTCTCTGAACTTTCTCACTCCCAGACTATGCTCTCGTTCTTCTTCCATATTCCTAATTCTCGTCTCTAGAAAGAACGTAGAACATGTATCTTCGCTGTAAGGATTGGTCGTTCTTCCAACTTCCACTATGAAGACATTTACTATATCAATGGCTAACTAATTATTGTATGTTCCTCTTTTGTGTACATGCATGTACACAGAATAACATTGTCCTTTAAATGTAAAGCGTTGGATAAGTAAAGTTTTTTTTATTATTATTATTATATTTTACGAAGAGGTTTTAAAACTGAGAAGACCATGTTTATTTACTAATTGTAAGTCTTTATTCAAATTTATTAAGCACAATTAATAGATATGCATGCATAATATCAAATCTACGTTTGATTTTATTTTTTTCATTTTGTCACTTAATTATGTAAATGAATTCCTTTGTTAAATCAGTAAAGCTCTAGACATTCTACAGACAGGAGTCGATGAAATTAGTTGGTGACCTTTGTGAGAAAGATTTTACCGTTCGAGGAGTGGTTCAAATTCAAATACATGCATACATTTATATATACTTTACATACAACACTGTGCTCAAAACTAGAACGTTGCTGGGACTCTCAAAGTTCCATTGTTCGCAATTTCAATTTGATGAAATTTTCCGATATTTCGCCACACGACCGCAACTCCACTATCGAAGAGAGATTTGCACTTGCAACGGTGATGATACGAGCTCGTTTTATGTGCGCCGTTGCGGCAGAGGGAAATTTAATTTTCCAGAGTGCTTGCCGACACAAAGCACGCTAAAAATTAATTTCGATGCATACATGATCTCTGATACGACCTCTTTGTGAAGTTTAATGTTGTTGACCTTTTTAGATACGTATATTTAATGTTATAATTTATTAAAAATATAGTTCCAGATGTGAATTTGAATAAAAATTACCAAACCAGATTAAAAGTTTAGTCTAATTGTAAAAAATGGAATATACTGGGGTGTCTCTATAAGGTGCGGAAAAAACGCTACCACACATTTCTGAGGGCAAAATATGACGATCTAACCCAACTTACCTCAGTCCAAAAGTGGATGCTTTCGGAGATACAGAGTGTCAAAAGTTCAATTTGGTTTTAGTTTTTTATAAATAATTTCTGTAATAATTGGTATATTGTCACAATATTTGGGTAGGGGGGGTTTCGTGGCGTAAAAAATTTAAATCTGCTCTCATTTTCATTGCAAAATGTAGAGGGCGCCACCTGCGGCATATTGTATCCATTTAAAACGTAATAACTTTTTTGAGACACACTGTATTTAACTTTTAAATAAAAATTCTTATTCTCCAATGTTTTTTACCTAGAAAAGGTATACCTGGTAGGAGTTGATTGGAGCAGCCGTTTATGAGTAATCTGGATATAAAAAATTCATTCCGTATATGGACACATATGCTTCTGTAATTTGAGTGTTATTCTTGTGGCAATTCAATGCAATGGTGCATCCACTTTTGGACTGAGGTAATTTGGGTTAGATCGCCCTCAGAAATGTGTGGTAGCGTTTTTTCCGCACCTTTTAGAGACACCCTGTATATAATACGAGGAGAGATCATAAATTATTATTTCTAACATAGTAGGCGTTTTCTTCTATGGTCTTCTTAGTAGTCTTACTTCACCTTATTGTATGATTTTGGGAATTCTGAAATAATCTATTCTTAAAATAATTCTCACCAGCATTATCTGATGACCAAATTCGAACATTTTATCATTTGTATTTTATATACGAGGTGTAATAGAAAAGGTCTATAGGCCGTTTCGGCTGTGGGTCGTCTTCATGTGGTTCCCGACCTTACTTAATGATAGAACGTCCAAGCGTCCTTCCAGCAGGACTGTTTGTCCTGCTGGAAGTACGCAAATCATGAAGTGCATTTTTCCATATGTTGTGGTACTTCCAGAAGTACTAAACTCCCACCACTAGAAAGAGTGAAAAAAATTGCCTATTTGTTGTGCAAGTCTCAACTTGCTATCTTCAGTCGTACTCGAGATACAAAAGAATATGTGTAAATTGCATCAACTTACGAAAAATCAGGGGCGTACGATTAAAAATGAATGTTAGGAGTATTAATGAAGGGGACAGGGTAGCCACAAAGGCTACGAATTTTGATGAAAATGGCCAAGAAAGATGGAGTGTTTCCGTCTATGGTAAAGACAAATACAAAACTGCCATGTGTTACGGGAAAGTCGTCAAAATACACAAAAGTGTAGCTGATGTGCTATGGGATCTCGATAATGAAGTTGTTCCGATCCCCATATATTTATTGAAAAGAATAGGTAAGCAGCGTGACTACCTTTTATTTCTGTATTGTTAATAAATAATATCTCTTTCATGAACAGCGAATAATAAAAGAAAACGGGAATGTGGAAAAACGAGAGATGCTCACGCAACACCACAACCATCTACTTCATCTGGGTGTAATAATAAATATTCCCTCAGTAGTGGTAGTAGTAGTTCATCTTCCAGTGACTCTGATAATGTTAGTGGCGACAGTGATCATGAAAATGATAATATTGGGAATATTTTGGATGAGGGAAACAACCGTAGCCGAATAAATGAAGAAATTTTGGTTCATGAAACAATATGGAAACTGGACGAAGAAACTAGAATCGACAGCTATTCAGGAGCAAGATACAAGCCAAAATTAAATGCAGCTAATATTCATACCATGACGGAGTTAGATATGTGGCTACTTTTTTTTCCAACAGAAAACATAGAACAGATTCTTGAAGCGTGCAATTCTAATGTGGAGCCAGGCACCAAACATATAACCAAAAAAGAATTTATCAAAGTTTTAGGGCTTTTCTATGCAATGAGTACAAATATTCTGCATAGTCGTCGTGAATATTGGTCGAATAGAGACGATAATGCTGTTTTTCCACCTCCCTCATTTGGCAAGAGATTTGGGTTAGGTTACCATCGGTTTGAGTATATATTACAAAATTTATCATTTGGTATTAATAATAATGACAGAGATGACCCAAATGAAACTAATCAGAAATGGAAACATGTTCAAAGTTTTATAGATATGCTACACACTAAATGGAACGATGTCCTTTTACCAGGTTATAAATTATGTGTCGACGAATCGATGTTCGCCTGGTATGGCCGAGGAGATAAAGCAGTAGATGGAATGCCTGCAGTAATTAAAATTAAACGAAAGCCGAAAGGGATTGGTTGCGAATGCAAAACTCTTTCAGATGCACTGTCCAATATCATGCTCCGAATAGAAATAAATGAAGGCAAAGGTGGAATGGCCACAAAAAAGTGGCAACAAGAGCTTGGAGCTGGATCTGCGACCATACTCCGTCTCACAGAACCTTGGCATGGTTCGGGAAGAATTGTTGTAGCCGATTCATGGTTTTCTTCAGTGAACACTTCGGTGGAACTTCATAAAAGGGGGTTGTATCATATTGGTATTGTTAAAACTGCCACAAAGCAATTTCCTATCAAACAATTAAAAGAGAAGTGTCCGGAAAATCGTGGAGGAATAATTTGTGCCAAAGCTTCCGTTCAAGGTATTGAGGTAATGAGTTGTGCTTGGCGAGATAAAAAAGTGCATACTTTTGTGGGAACCTGTGGAACTACCTTGGAAGGGAAACCAGCGAAAAAAACTCGTTATGATGCTGACGGAAAGAGGTATTCCTACGAAGTTCCTAGAAATAAGATGATTGAAGAATATTTTCAAGGAGCGCCTAGCATTGACGTTCACAACCATATTAGACAATCCGGATTAGCCCTTGAGCAGGTATGGAATACGCAAAACTGGAAGCATAGAGTCTACTCTTCTTTGCTCGGAATCATAGAAACAAACGCTTTTCTGGCATTCAAGTATTTTAAAGATGACAACAAAATCAGCCATTTTACAAAAAATCTAGCTTTTCAAATGATAACAAAAGATTGGGAAAGAGATAATCCAGCCGCAAAAGCCCCAGTACCACAAAATCATATTTTGCCAGCGGCTCATAGCGAAAATCAACGTACTGATCATAAATTGGTACCACTGAGCAGCCTTTCCGACAAGAAAAGACATCAACGTAAGTGTGTAGTTTGTTCCAGGGTCCATAAAATACAAACCAAAGCACTGCGAATCATGTGGGCAAAAAGTAGTATTGTGTTCACCTCAAACAGGGCGAGAATGTTTTGCTTATCATATTGTGAAAGGAGTTCCACTTTAGTATTATACTGTATTTGTTATTTTATTTTTCAGTTTAACGGATCAAAATTTATTTTTAAGAAATATTTTTTATTTTCATTTGTATTTTTTTAATAAACGATATATTTTAAATATTATTGTACCCCTTATTAAAAATCGTTACCTCCGCCGATGAAAAACTAATGAGTACTGCCAGAAGGAATTTGTGTCCTGCCAGCAGGACAAACTAATGTTATTTTAAGGTACTTCTGGCAGGACAAGTCTCGCATGTCCAGCGGTCCTGCCGGAAGGTACTTCCAGCAGGACAATTTGCTGGACGTTCTATCATTAAGCGATTGTGCCACTTAAAAACCATAGTTTTTTTCCGGTAAGAATCCCCGTAAACCGATAACATTTCTTCCAGTATGGTAGAAGAGACTTTTCTGGGTTTGTGAGGGACTTGATAATGGAGTGATATTGGATTTTCTTCAAATCTCACAGTTTCTTCCCGTTTAAGTTGCATAGTCGACGATAGTTTAAAGACTACTGACGCGATTGTGTTAAAACTTTATATTTATACTAATAATGAGTCACTGAACACGTTACAACACAAAATAATTCTGACACTATTATCCAACCCCTCCATTCTTTGTACTTGTATTATATAATAAATATATTATTTGCGGAAATTTATATTTTCAGAAAATTGCACTGAGTCGGATTTAATCCCGGGTTTCTGTTAAGACCAGGTAAACGAATGCTGTTAGCTCAATTCCCATACAAAAAAAAATCTATTGTATTGGTAGGAAGCCCATTAATTAATCTTCCAGGAGTACCTCAATGACTTCCCCGGACCATTCCTCTTTATCTTACTTATTAAGGCAATACTTTATATTCAAAGTTGTGAATATGTTATGTTTTGTTGCGACTATTCACTGCTTACCTAATTATTCAGTGATGCTTGGATTAGATTCCCTTGGTATGTGATGCCTAGCAAGCTTAAATTCCGTGCTTTCAAAAACTTTCCTCATTAGATACGGCCATACTTGTTTTTAATGGTTGGTGACAGTGCATAATTTTGATAGTTTGGTTATGTCATGTAAATAATAATAGGCATCTATAATTTGAATTTAAGTATGACATCTGTCAGAATTTGAAGTTTTCAAAAGCTAGCATGTACACCAACATTGATTACATAAAAAAACACTTTAAAAACAGCCTGCTCTAATGAGGAAAGTATTTGAAGGCACGGTATATCAAAATGTGAAATATTGACTTACTTCGTAAAAAGATACGGATTGTCTATGATCACTAGTGAACACTAATAGTTTGTGGCAATAGATGGGTGCCTAGGCATCGAAGATTTAGGTTGACTTTTGTTTCTTCTGCTACGGGATTTATTATAGGCAATACCAAGCAACTTTTAAATCATTTATATTACTTGTATTTTTAGGTTGAAATTAGAATATGTCTGCTGGCAGGGATTTCTGATTAGGAAATTATTAAAACAATCAATGGGACCCGCGCAGCTTAGAGTTTTAAAATATGTACACACTTTTTGTTAATGTAAGTTCTTGAATAATTTAATACATAATTTGTTTTCAGTAGTTTAAACTTTCTAATCCTGCATACCATTTTGCGACATGTTTCCATGTTTTTAAATTAAATTAGCGGGGAAATCAGTAATCACAGACACTTTCTTTGAACCCGTTAATTATATGTTTTTATTATATATTAATTGCTGGTTATATATTATTATTTAAATATAATTTATTGAACTATAAATTTAAAATGTTTATTTTACGTATTTAAATTAATGCCACTCTGTCATATCAGTATTTAAGTATCACTAGTCTGCATATGAAATATGCTACTTTTTCTATTATTGATTTTAATTTCCTGAGCAAATATATTATATTTTTGTATGAATTCTGTTTACTCTCGAGCAAACTTTTAATTCACTTTTTTGTTGTTCTACACTCTGTATATAATATTTACATTAACCTTGGAACCGGAGCCTTGGTTGAATTGCCTGTACCACATCTGCTATTTGTTAGATTGTAAATTGTTCCCAATATGCACTCGATTTTTTCTTTATAGTACCTTATTTTAATATTTTATATTACTCACCGAAACGAAGGGTCACTTGAACTAGCCCTGTAATAAATCTTTTTAAGCATTTAGAAATATTTAAAGATAGTTCAACTGTAATTTTATGTATTTTAGTTTACTCATCCCTTTGTGGCAATAAATCAATAGGTATTTGTTTTCTATAGTGTATACGACATGGGTTAGCAAGAAATTGTATTTTTGTTTTACTTCTTAGAAACCTAAGTTAGATATCATGCGAACTCTGCTTGCAAGAAAAATTCATATTTGAAATTAGTTCCTTACGATACCTATAAGCATTAACAAAGGGTTTCACATTTTCTATAAAACCAATTCAACAATACAGTTTGTATTGCGTAACTTCATTCTATAATATTATTAGTGTGATACGTGTTTATTTTAATAATTAAAAATTTATGTTAAATGTTTATCATTTTGATTTGCTGAACTATCTTCGACAAACATACGAAGTTTTGTGAGTTTGTGTCTTTTAATCCAATTAACTGTCGCCGATCAATTAACAAATATAGCCTATACGGCCTTACAACCCGTGGGTGGCGAGCTCATGAACATACCGCATTTGACAACAATTTATCAGCGTCAAATAGTGCTACTGTTCGCAACAACAAATTGAATATCCATTATATAAAGTCAGAATAATGACTTCATAATCAAGTAAATGAACTCGTGGTATATGCGCAAATGAGACCAAAAATTCGACATGCTTATCTACTGATGGGCGATAATAAATCCTCACCTCTTAGGGCGTCACTAGAGTGTGATGATTTTACGTATATGCCACGTGTTAGTTAACTTTTGTTTGTAAACGCTTTGAACTCTTTTCATTAGAGGCTTTCAATTATTTATATGTTTAACATAATAACTGTGAAAATACCAATAATTCAATAATATATCGTTCTTTTCAGTAATTCACAATGCCTTCTCTACTAGAGGCCCTGGAGCAGAAATATGGCGAAAGTTCAACGGAATCGGAAGGCTCTGAAGAGGAAGGTATATTAGTGTCGATATATGTGCCGAGAAAATCTCCTAGGTTGACGGTGCCTTCTCTACTGGTCCTGAACGACTGTGATATCACCACTGCCGGGGAACAACAGGCTCTGGTAGATAAATGTGCCGCAGTGGAAGAACTTGACCTCGCCAAAAATAAGTTAAACTGCTGGCCAGAGGTATGATATATGCGCACATGCCTACCTATAAATTAAAATAAATTCTTCCGTAAATAAACAGTATCGAATGCATTAAATTGATCGTTTTTTTTTTCACGTAACATGTGTGGAAATCTTATAGCAAGCCGATTTTTATACGCGTACTGGTCACTTGCGCAATGCATCGTGCCCAAGTTATTTGTTCCGAGACCGCCAGAAATAGTCTAAGGTCGTTCTGCTTTAGTCGCAAGTAAATTACACTTACGTATCTCAGCTGTGCCGTTTATGAAATCTTTAATTTGTGTAATTATGTTTGTTATAGACACTGTGTTAACGATTTTAAACATTAACGCTTTTATGCAAGAGTGAAATTGACGTAGACGATTCTGCAACGAATTAATAATTTTTCGAATTTTTATTTTTGTACATACTATCCATAATTTAAGGTTATTTTAAACTTATCAGACTTCACAATACTATACAATCACATATTCAAGTCCAGTTATTGTTGAAGAAATTGTCAAGTTAAATTCTTTATCAAATTATAATTTATTTGCTGTTTAACATTTATACTGCAACACATGTGTTATTGTAGCTGTCGTTTCAGAAGCTGATTGTTCATACGAGGATGTACTGAAAAATTCTTAGCCTATTATAGAAGCAAACAAAATTTGAAAGTCAATATACATATTTTATTATTCAACATACTCCCCCTTAATTGGATACTTTTGTTACAACGAACCTGCAAGGCCTCTAGACCTTTCTAAAAAGAAATTTTTATCTTGCTCTGCAAACCAGACTTTCATAGCTTCTGTCACCTCTTCGTCAGAAAAAAAAAAATTACGGCCTTTTAAACCTTTTTTCATTTGAGGACAGACATGATAGTCGGGCGGAGCCAGATCTGGTGAATAAGGGGGGGTGTTTGAGTAATTCGAACCCTAAATCACGAATTGTTTGCATGGCAACATGCGATTTGTGTGCAATGCACCTGCACAAACAAATCACCGTTGGACAACTTTCCGCGTCTTTTGCCCATATTTTTTTTCTCGTAAAGTGGCCAGTAACGTCGCATAGTAATTCCCAGTTATTGTTCTACCCCTATCCAGAAAATCAATCATGATTACTTCATGGCAATCCCAAAAAACTGAAGCAAGAACTTTTTCAGCAGATTTTTGAACACGAAACTTCTTAGGCCTTGGAGAACCAGGGTGTCTCCATTCTATCGATTGCTGTTTTGTTTCTGGATCCTAAAAATGTACCCAAGTTTCATCCATAGTAACAATACGACTTAAGAAGGCCGCATCTTTTTCAAACCGAGCGTAGATCGAACGCGATGCTTCCACCATTGCACGCTTTTGGTCAACAGACAGACATTTGGGGATCCATTTTGCAGAATTTGTCTCATATCCAAATCGACGTGACCTATATGATGGACGCGTTCATATGAAATATTAAGTGCCTCAGATATTCGTTTTAGCCAATTCGATGGTTTGACGGACACTGAAACTGGCTTTCCCGATCGGTGTTTATCTTCAATGGAAAATTTTTGAAACTTCTAATCCAATTTTTCACGGTCCCATATCTTCGTAAATATGCTTACCTCTTAACCCCTTCAAATACAGGTACTTGATGATGACTCGATACTCTAATTTCGGTCGACATTCTTTTTTTCAAATTTTAGTACGCAACTTTGGTTTGACTTTTTGACGTGAAACTTTACACTAACTCTTCTAATAGTTATGTTTCGTTGCTATGGTTTCGCAATATTTTGTGTATCCACGGAACCGGGCAAAGCTAACTAGATATTAATACATCCTCGTACTTACAGAAACAAATAGATATGTTCACTCGGTGGTGTACGTTGAATTATTTACAGTTAAATATTGTTGTAACTTTCTCAAAAAAGACCACACTCATATCATTTAGCTATACTATTGACGGTGCATCTCGCTCGAGATTCAAACATCAAAGACCTGGTGCTTTGATGCAGTTCTAACATTCACTGCACATAGAGATAATACCATTTGGTTGGCTATAAGAATTTTGGGGGTTTGATTAGAAATACTGCATTTTTTCAAATTTCATATGTTATTTGCTCTTTTGCCATTGTTTGGATTCTGAACAACCGACGTTTTAGTGGGCATAACGTCTGTTATATAGGTCTGTTTCTTGCCAAAACTGATCTAAATTGTCAAAAAAAATAAGTTGAAATTAATATAAAACACTTATGACAATTCTAAACTGTCACATTGTCACATTGACATTTAGAACTGTCATAAGTGTTTTACACGAATTCCGCCTTAAAAACATAGTTTGTTTAGGTTTAGCAAGAGACAGTCTAGGGCTGCGGATAGGGCTACCCTACGGTAGACGTAATGTCCGCCAAAGCGTCGGTTGTTGGAATCCAAACGATGGAAATAGCACGAACAACATATCAATTATACTTCACTCCTTGATTTGGAATCCATTTTATACAACGCTGGATTTGTACCGTTGAATTGTAATCTGCGATTGCAATCCTTGCTCAATACCATTAATTTTATTGGAGTCATTATGAGTTCATCTTAAAATAAAGATATTGCCTATCATATCTACTTAATCTTTTTTGTATTGGTTTGTTTGAAATCAAAACATGTATATTCCATCTCTTTCAGGTATTCGGTATACTACAGCAAATGCCTAAGCTGAAGTTTGTTAATCTCAGCTTCAACCAGCTCTCAATGCCTTTGAAACAAACGGAAGTCGACATAAACATCCGTTGGGAGTATCTAAGAAATTTGGTGCTAAATTCGACTCAAATCGATTGGGAAAGCGTTCAGCAAATTTTGGATTATTCCCCGACTTTAGAGGAACTCCACCTCAGCCTGAACGAATATGACCAGGTGAAGTTGTGCGATCCGAATACTACATGCGAACAGTGCGAAGAGAATGAGAAGACGAACAACGTTGACGAATCCAAAGTTGAATGCAGCTGCTCCAAAACACTCGGCCAAAATAAGCACAAACATCTCGGCATCAAAAAGTTTCACTTCAATGGAAATCCGGTTTCGAATTGGTCGGAAATCAAGAAACTGGGCTACGCTTTTCCTAACTTGCAGTCACTGGTATTAGCCGATTGTCCCATTGGTACGTTGGATGTTCAAATTGAAAATGGCGGCCCGCAGTGTGTACAGTACAATAGATGCGAGAGTGAATGCGAGTCCAGTCAAAATACCGATTCGCCCCATGACAGTTTCAGAAATCTAAAATTTTTAAATTTGAATGCGACACAGTTATCTACTTGGGACGAAATTGAACGGTTATCTAAATTTCCCGCCTTGCAATGTCTACGAATACAGGTATGTATACAATAGGTAAAACTAAGTCGTTGTATCAAGGCGAAAAAGCTGAACTAATAAAAACGATACGCGGGCGTGGTAACGTTCTATCTGGGCTGTATTAGGCTAATGCGCACTATAGACTACTCTAATGATTTTCCATTTTATTGTTATTCTATGTGTGTTTACAATAGCGGTATATAATTTCGAAATAAAATAGGTACCTGTTGGTACACTTGCATTTAGTACTAATCATTATATTATCGTATAATGTTTAAATATTAAAATTAATTTAAATTAAGTAAAGAGGCTATGATTAAATTGGTAGAAATTATGAGTGTTTTACTGAAATTTCATTCCAGAGTAGTAGTCATCAAAATCTACCGGTAAAATAAAATAATGTATGAATCTGTTCGAGCAGCTATACTACAATACGCTGGTTGGGGTGGAACTTGTTTGTCATTGCACATCTTATATTTTATGTCATTTTCGCCTCGGTACAGTGATTAGGTTATAAATCTTAAAATGTTTTCACAACTTTAGCACCATACCTCCACACAAAATTAATTGGTTAAAAACCCTACGAACATTTCGGTAGCCAAATATTTTAAATTTAGCTGTTTCTGAACACGTTCGCAACACTGGTCATCCAATCAAACTGGCGAATTTAACATTGATCAAAGAAGTTAAAACAATGCATGTGAATCAGTATACCGGGTGTCCCGTAAAAAACGCCAACAATAATAACTCTGTTATTTATTGTCCGATTTTATTCAAACATAAAGAAAGTTAATTTGCATCAAAAGTGCTACAAAAAAGCAGTATTTTATTTGTTTTCAGTTGATTTTATTAATGTCAAACGATAGTCAACTTTTTTATTTTAAATGAAAACAGATATATATATGGCTATATTCGGATTGGATTTTTTTTTTCTGAATTCAACAATGTATAAAATGTCTATTTTTGATAAACAATTATTGAAAAAAAATATAAAACACTTAATAAATTTCATCTTTGTATTCCATTATTTATAAATTTTGGAATGTGCCATGAAAAAACAAAAATGCGATAAACGTCAATAAACGTCAGTGTGAGTGTCTATTAAGTCTTATTTATTGTTCTGCTTGAAGGTCTTGCCACAAAAAAAGTATATTCGTAAAAATGAATAACAATGAGTTAACAGACATGTTGCAAGTGTTTTTTGAATGTAATAAAAATCGTCTTCAAGCAGTTCGGCGTTACAGCGTTCGTTTTCCGGACAGAGAAGTTCCAGATTCGAACATATTTCAGAAAATTGAAACGAATTTGAGGAATTATGGATCATTTAAAAAACCTAAAACACAGCGACGTAGATTCGCCGAAGATACGGAATATGATGTTCTTCTTGCACTACAAGAAAATTCACGAACTTCGACTCGCCAAATTGCACATAATATTGGGGTATCAAAAACTACAGTCCATACTATTTTAAGAAAACACAAATTTAAACCGTACATAGCTCGAATAGTTAATACATTAGAACAAAATGATCAACGCCGAAGAATACAGTTTTGTCGACTTTTTTTTAAATGCATTAGAACAAGACCGGCGTTTTTACAGAATGATAATTTGGTCTGATGAATGCACTTTTAGCAACAATGGTATTTTTAATAGAAACACACATCGACAATGGAGCCAAGACAATCCGAGATTTGTCATTGAAAATAATTTTCAAAGACGTTTCAGCGTAAATGTTTGGTGTGGTATTTTAGGCGATCAATTAATTGGGCCGTTTTTCATAGATGGTTGCTTAAATCAAGAAAAGTATCACACTTTATTAAACGAAAATCTCCAAAACTTTTTAGATGAATTACCTTTGGCAAATTTAAATAGAATATTTTATCAACAAGATGGGGCCCCCGCTCACAACGCCAGAGTAAATACTGATTGGTTGAACACCCAATTTGGAAATAGGTGGATAGGAACATCCGGTCCTATCGAGTGGCCTGCGCGTTCACCCGATCTTTCGCCCCCAGATTTTTGGTTGTGGGCTTATCTACAAGATCGAGTTTATTTGACACCTCCAGAAAATGTTGACATTTTAAGACAAAGAATTATTAACACTTGTCAAGAAATACCTGCCGTTTGTCTTTTAAATGCGACTCGTGGAGTAATTAGGAGATGTGCGTTATGTATTGAACAAGGTGGCGGGCAATTTGAACAATTATTGTGAAGTGTTTTGTTTTGTTTTTTAGAATAATACTTATAATTAAAGGGCGGAATATATGCAAAGTGCATATATTTGCATATTTTGCATATTTTAACAAATTTCACAAAAAATTGCATATTTCGGCAAAAATAAAATTTGTGTGCATATTTTTATGTTTTTCGTTTTATGAAAAGATTAAGTGCGACCCTGTTTAGGAATTTCCAAGTAATCAGCTTGCCTAATGGAGAGCAGATGTGGTCTATTCTTTTATATTTATATTGTATAGTTTTTATTATTATATGGTTTATTGCCGGCATTTATTGGGTGTTTAGTAATTTCCAAGTAATCAGCTTGCCTAATGGAGAGCAGATGTGGTCTATTCTTTTATATTTATATTGTATAGTTTTTATTATTATATGGTTTATTGCCAGCATTTATTGGGTGTTTAGGAATTTCCAAGTAATCAGCTTGCCTAATGGAGAGCAGATGTGGTCTATTCTTTTATATTTAGATTGTATAGTTTAGTTTGTGGATAGATTCCAGTGTGAAAAGAGTGATTTCGAAAATATTTTATTTCAAACGCCTAAAATGCCGAAAGCCGCTTCGTGGATTAAAAATTTTCCAGAGTTGGAGTTTAGTGGGGATAAAGTGTTTTGCAAAGTTTGTGCCAAAATCATTGTTTGTGAAAAGAAGTTCCAAATTGATCAACACTTGAAAACAGCTATGCATAAAGCTAAGTTGCAGAAAAATAAATCAGTGCCTGTTCAGCAGTGTGTGCAAACCGCATTTCAAAATGTCAAACCAAAGAGTGAAAAGGAGGTGTTTCATCAAGACTTATGCAAAGCTTTAGTCGCAGCAAATATACCTTTGAAGAAACTGCAAAATACACAATTCAGAGATTTTTTGCAAAAATATTGTAATCAAAACATCCCTGACGAATCCACACTTAGAAAGAAGAATGTGCAAACAGTATACGAAACCGTAATGGGAGAAATTAAAGTTACACTGGGCGATGAACATTTTTATATTATTGTTGATGAAAGCACAGACTCATGTGGTCGATATATCGCACATCTTATGATTGGAGGGCTTCAAGAAAATGAGCCAGGGAAACCATACTTAATATCTTCTAAACAGTTAGACAAAACAAATAATGAGACCGTAACTCGATTTATTCAGCAGTCTCTATCAAATTTTTTTTTTGCAAATCCAGTTCCAGTAGAGAAGTTTTTAGTGTTTTTGTCTGACGCAGCGCCGTATATGGTTAAAGTAGGCCAAAACTTAAAAATATTTTATCCCAATATGGTACATGTCACTTGTCTTTTACACGGGATAAACAGAGTTGCAGAAATTATTAGAACAGCATATCCCTTGGTGAACAAATTATTTTCAAATGTAAAGAAAGTGTTTTTGAAAGCACCTCTAAGAGTGCAGATCTATAGAGAGAAATTGCCAGGAGTTTGTTTACCTCCAGAGCCCGTAATTACTCGATGGGGAACATGGATTAAGGCCGCGATATTCTACGCAGACCATTTTGAAGCCATTAAAGCATAGTTTTAGATTTAGAAGACAATTCGCAGTGTGTAGTGCAAAGTCAAGCATTATTCAAAAATGTAAATTTAGCTAAGGAACTTGTTTTTATTAAGGTTAATTTTAGTTTTGTACCAGATATAATAACTTCGTTAGAAAGTAGGAATATAAGTTTAAGAGAATCAATTAATATTGTTGAAACTTTTTCCGACAAATGCAAAAAAGTTCCCGGTGATGTAGGAAATCAAGTAAGAAGGAAACTCGAAGTTATTGTGGGAAAGAATGAAGGCTTTAAGTATTTAATGGAAGTCAAAAATATTTTTGATAGTAACCATCCAACGAAGTAATACCTTGGCCTTATAACTTACTACCCAAATTAAAATATTGCCAGATCACATCGGTAGATGTTGAAAGAACTTTTTCTTTGTACAAACATATTTTTACAGACAGAAGGCAAACATTTTTATTGGAAAATTTTGAAAAATATATCGTTATAAATGCATTTTATACTATTTCAGGTTGAAAATTGTACTTATTATGTTTTTCTTTTAATTTTACTTAAAATAAATAATTTTTGTAAGAGTCGGCGTTTCTTTATTTCCATTTTTCCATGTTATATTCAAGGCATATAATTGCATATTTTGACAAATAAATGCATATTGTTGCATATTTCAGAGAAAAACGATGCATATATATGCGCATATTTTAACTGAAATGACGTGCATATATTCCGCCCTTTACTTATAATAGTTACGTTTTCAATGTTTCATAGCACATTCGAAATGTTATACATAATTTATTAAAAACATGGTCAATTTTCATAAATGGTTTTCTTTCAATAATCGTTTATAAAAAAATAGACATGTTATACATCGATGAATTCAGAAAAGAAAATTCAATCCGAATATTGCTAAAAATATATCTGTTTCCATTTAAAATAAAAAAGTTAACTATCGTTTGACATTAATGAAAACAACTGAAAACAACTAAAACACTACTTTCATGTAGTATTTTTGATGCTAATTAACTGACTTTTTGTTTCAATAAAATCGGACAATAAATAACGGAGTTCTTATTGTTGGCGTTTTTTACGGGACACCCGGTATATTAAGAAAACTAAACAAAATGTAAGGAAGTGTAATTTATTCAACATTTTTTAAGTTAAAATAATTTGGACGTTTATTTAAAAACTTAAATTATTTGTTATTATTTTGAAAAAAAATGGAAAAATGAAAATTTAAGTTTTTCTCACAGATTTGGAGTACTTCTCCACGTTTGCTTAATTTTTAATCACTTGCTGATTTAGATATTTTGAGATTATAATCTATTGTATATATTCCGCTTTTATAGTCAATCCAAATTCTCAAATGTGCATACGCTTTTTAACAAATGCCTCTGTCTTAAAACCATTTCTATCTCAATATCAGTGGAAATCTGATACGAGTTCATTATATAAGCTTGATTTCAAGTCAAAACTGAAGCATATATAGGCGATGAATTATGATATGATGAATTTTTTTGGCAATATCATGGTAAGGCTCAATTTATAAACATGATATCTGGCCATTCTTATTTAACTCCACGCGAATAAAATTCTACCGTCATTTGTATTGTTGAAATGTGGAACTTTTTCTATTAAAAGCTTATCTATGATCATAATTTAGTGACGACAAAAATTGGAAGTAGTACCTTTTTATTGAGGCAGCCTTTCTAATGATATGGATTTATGAAATGAAATTATTGAGAATATGAAAGTCTTAATGAGACGGGTTTCAAAAATATAGTAAACAACTTATGACATGAAACATATGAATAATATGTATCATCCTTCAGTGGATACGGATTTCGACCTTTTGGTCAAATGGAATGTTTCCCGAACCTGATCAGTTGATTAACATTTAAAAGTAGGAGTTAGATTATCCGACCCCATCTAATGCCAAAGACTCTGTTTCTTCGGGTAGTATTTTTATCAACAAATAATGCTGAGCAGACCAAAAAGTCGAAATAATTACTCATTATCTCTATATCGTGACGCTAAAGGGTGGTAATTTCACGTTTTCTCTTGAGCTGTTTCCTATATCTTGTGATTAATTTTGAGATTCGCTTAATTTAGTAGCTTTCACTTATTTCTAGACTTAATGAAACTTGAAGTATTCTTGTATAACTTCTACATAATCTAAATTTTAACTTGACTGAAATATAGCTTTTTTTTTTAATGTGTGAAACAATCAATTAAGAATTAGACTTATTCTTGACTGAAACAAAAAACAACCCATAAGTCCTGAACACGACGAAATTACAGACTTAAGACATTCTAGGCTTATGGAAGAGCAATGAACATCAAAGTTAGAGTATGAGGTTGAGCATTAAAATATTAATGTGTGACATGATCTTCACATGTTTAGAGTCCCAAATTATATGAGCAAAATAAGGAATAAACACTTGTGATTCTTTAAGTGTTGGAAGCATTCTATGGAGTTTTCTAATATTGCAAGAAAAACATATTCATAAATTATAATTAAGAACAGCTTTGTTTAAATTGATACTTCCACTGCATTGAAGCACTCTTTGACACTTTTAACTTCTTCATAATGTAAAATTAAACTTGATTGAAGTAGATTTTTTGATTTGAAATTAGTTATCATCATCAGTAGAAAACCTAAAACGAATAGAACAGCTTCTTGGAGAAAGGTATAAAAGATTTTGAAGATATATTCTTCACTAAATCGTAAGTGCTCTGCTGAAGATGGCAATCTAGTTTCAAACTCCAACCCATAGTCTCCACCATATTTGAATTCTCATTGAGTATAAGATATATAGTCTACTAGAAACCTTCAAAGTTGTCCAAACGACCTGTAGTATAAATAAACGCCGATAACTTATTGATATTTTATTTTTAGGGCTGCCCTTTGTGGGAAAGTCATGAATACACTGAGCACGAAAGAAGGCAACTTTTGATCGCACGTCTCCCAAACGTAGAAATGTTGAATGGTGGCGGAACCATAGGACACGATGAGAGGGAAGACTCCGAACGGGCTTTCATAAGATATTACATGGATAAACCGGAAAGTGACAGGCCTGAAAGGTGCGAGACTTACATTTAAATTTATGTATAATTTTGACACTCATTACCATTGTTTAGATATTTCGAGTTGGTGTCCATTCACGGTAAATTGGATCCCTTGGTCAATGTCGATCTGAGGCCTGAGAAGCGAGTGAAAGTAACATTTACTTGCGGTTCTAATAGCGAGGTGCGCTCGGTGGATGTCTACCGAACCGTTAGCGATTTGAAGACCAAATTAGAACAGTTCGCTGGATTCTCTGCTTCAAAGATGAGATTGTTCTACGTAGACCAAGATCTACGAGATATTCAGGTATGTGTATTACAACTAGTAATCTATTGTCCCTATGGTAGAAAGAAGCAACTAGGACTTTTGAAACGATTTAATTTTTAATATATGTCTTCGATGTCTTAAGTAAAAATCTTTTTTGTCCTGCTAATCACTCATTAAAAATAAAAACTACATTTTCGTCATCAGAACGACAACATCCCTGTAACAATGCAATATCTGCAGTTATTATAGTAAGGACGTGTTGTTTAAGATTATTTGTAGATGTTAATAATACTATCTAATTTGATTCCAACTAGTAATTAATTCCATTCGAAAGTTATTACTTTAATTTTTCAAAATCAATTATGATTTAGATGTTACTATTGAATCATTTATTTAAATCTTGTAAAGCTTACAACCCCATAGCCGTAAGCTGGGGCAAGTATGATGCTTTGTAAATCGATCGTCTGTAATTCTATATCCGGTTGCGGAGAAGGGAGTGGGTCGGACTTACTTCGTAGAACGACAATCGAAAATGGCGCCATCTCTCATTGATTTATTTGACGAGCTTCACCCGAGAGGTGGAAAAGGAAGATTCTAGGTGTTCAACCACACTAAGAAATTAAACAAAAAGAACAAATAGGTTTTATTAACAATGAAACGTGAGACGAATTAACAAAAATATAATATAATGTAGTAGAAATTACTATAAGCAGATTTAAATTTTGTTACCCATCTATAAGTATTGATTTAGAACTGAATGTTGAACTTATAATCTGATAAAAGGGGAGGCTTTAGAGTTACCCATGTATAGTATCTAAACAATTAAATAGCACAATCCAATGTAATTACTACCTGAGGATAATTACATTTACAAATGTGAGATTTAAAAAAAACAGATAGTACAAGAAGCAATGCTCGATAGAAATAGCACACCACAAATAGGTACGAAAGCCTTCGTGTACAGAGTTAATTACGAGTAATGCAATTCGGTTGAAAAGTTCAAGAAATCTTTTGAATGTGTTAAAATTAAAGTTTAAAAGCTGCTGCGAGCAAAGTCCTACCTATTCATTGTACTTTACAAATGAAACTAGAACACAATTTGAAAAAACAAACGTAAGAATTAGGAATATTAAGTCTAAAATTAAGCGTTTGACAGGGAATGTCAAATTAAATTGTAAACAATTTAAATTACACATATTCAGAAGAACAATCGTATTTTAATGAAGGAGTGAATCTGACTTAACGGAAACTTGATAAGAAGTGCCGTAAACGCTGTCTACTCAAGAGCAAAACATGCGAAAACATAAGAATTGAAGGTTTAAGGACGTATAATAACTAAAAGTTACTAAAATATATTTAGAAACAAAACAGAACAATAAATCAACTAAATAAGGGAGTGCAAAATAGCATAGAAATCTACTATACGTCTTTCACTTTCTTTAATTGCGCATTGCGTTTGAATATTCTCAAAGATCGCACTTTGTAAACTTAAACCATTCACGGAGTAATACGCTAATTTTTGTGGATTTAATTTATTTTGTGTTAGCATCATTTTTAAGAGAATTGTAAAATGAAATTTGTGTTTACTTAGAAGATAAAGTCACGGAAATTCTCAGCAGTTCATGAGTTCAAGTTAAATTAAATACCTGTTACGATCTCACTTAAGCTGAAAGCCCATGACCGAGCTATCCCACATTTGTTTCTGAAATAATATTTGTTTGCAATGAATGATTTGTTTGCTATCATTGCAAACAAACGATTCTTGATAGACAATTGTTTTTAGAACTTTTTTAAACTAACATCATCTGATAATATTGTTTTGAATCACCATGTATAATGAAATAAACTGCTTAAATTGATAATCTTTAGTCAACAATACTTATTACTACTTTCAGCGGTCAACTTTTACTCCTGAAGAAATGAGGTACCCGCAAAAACGACTTTACAGCTACAATATTCGTTCTGGTGATGAAATAATAATAGAGTGTAAAAAGAAGTTGATGAACAAACACTAACCGTACAAACGAAGTAATAATTTTTTGGTTGGTGACGACATAATCTTGCTGACGATGGTATATCACTTAAGCTATTATTTGGGCTATTTCCATAAGCTTTCGTATAAAATGGCGCACGACCTTGCCAGAACTGACATGTTGTCCTCGGGGAAAACCCTAATTAATAAAATATCAAATGATATATCAAGAACTCAAATCTGATTTCAACTATTCTGTTTTGGGGTATTTTTAGCATCAGTTTATCTGTCTTTATTATTTGGAGGACGAAATAGTCCAAGTAGTAGCCTAAATCACATTTTTGTTGTTTTTATTAGCTATGTTTTAAAATTATTTAAATGTTATTTGTTCCGAGAAAAATTATCCTATAACTGAGTTACTTTTTGAGTTCCTTTTTTTTAGAAATTTATTGACTCAATTCTAGCATTAGGTAGGTGTGAGTCCTTAGCCACTCATATTGGGGATAAATGGTAGGAGTCAACATAATTTAATTCTTAATATTACTCAATAGTAACTCACTATAGAAAACTCTTTCTTTGTATACAATATTTCACCATAGATATTTTTTCACAATATGGGTAGCTTTGTTGTATTTGATTTAAATTAATATTTTAGTTGCTCTTTTGTGATACCATAGGTACTACTATTTATATTAATGCTTCAAATTCACTCATTCTTATGGATTTTTTTCCAAAGTGAAAATTTATGTTAATAGGAAAATCATTAAAATTGCCATGTAATATTTTAATTAATACGTTCACATTTTTAAAGGAAAAGTAATGTGATTTGATTCACTTCTACATTGTGATAAGATTAAATCCAAGTCATTTGGATTTTGTGAGTTTTTAACGTTTTATTTTCGTTTATGTTATGGAAGTCAGTTTAGTTTTTCGATACGTGGATGGTAATGGGTAGCATACTTATAAAGTTCCTTAATTCTTTATAATACACTATTTTTATTTTCTCATCCTGTTAGATATACATCTTTCTTAAATCGAACCTACTTATATAATTGTAACGAAAAACTGAACGGGAATTTCATTATAGTTTAAAATAATGTAATTTTTTAAAAATTAAAGAAATGAAAGATATAGTTATAAGTGAATAACAAATATATTTAATTTAGACGATTTGTAATAAATAGGAACTAACTAAAAATATTGTATTTTATTTTTTATAATTTCCAACGGTAAAACTTAACCTAACCTAGAACAACGTAATTTTAGTAAATCATGTGTGCCGTCGGTGATGCACTGTTTATGTGGCGTGGGTCACCGATGCCTCACGCGCAAAAAAACAACTATAATAGGTACTAACTAGATGTACTTATATTTTAATTTTTATCGTTCCTCAGAATGAAAACTTATCCTAATGTAGAACAAAAGCTCGTTTAGTATATCAAATAGAAATAAGACACAAACCAATTGTTTCAGATTTACACTATATTTAAATTAAAAACACAACAGCTGTTTCGCTACACTGTAGCTTCTTCAGGTGATAACAAATTCTAAATTATTACAATCAGAGACTTGTATATAGACAAATATAATGACAACATTAACAAATAACTGTAAAATATTTACAAAGGGTAATTTAAATGTATTTACTTAAAGAGGACAGTTTTCTTAATTATATCGGCAGTTTACGAAAGGGGACCTACATTATTACTAAAAGGATTAGGGAAAACCTAAGAACTAGAAAGATATAGATTTAATAAAGGCGATTGATTCAGATTTACTTTCTCGTTTAATAAATCGTCTGAATATTTCAATTTGTTAATTTCCAACTATCGACATTGTCAATTGCCAATGTCGATAGATGACTATAACAAAGAGTACTATATTATAAAACAAATTGCGAAAAACAATGGGTACGACCCAAATTTAATAGACAAATTAATAACCAAAAAATTGTTTAATAAAACGTTACTAGAGGTGTATCCGACTACCAAAGGCAATACGATTAAGAAGTTTAAAGCATTTTCTTATTTAGGTCATGAACAAGATCAACTTATGAAATTAATATTGCTTTTAGAACAAATAACAACAAAGAAAAAACGACACGAGACAATAAATCTGGAGTTTATAGGTTAAATTATGGATCTTGTACTAAGAAATATATAGGTCTGACTGGGAGAGCTTTTAAAACAAGGATAGCTAATCATTTTTCTGCGTACACTAATAAAAACAACGACTCAGCTTATGCGAATCATTTGATTGAACACGACCATTGTTTTAATGATAAATTTGACATTCTTCATGTACAAAACAAATGTAGAAAATTAAATTTACTCGAATGTATGGAAATTAACAAATTGAAATATTCAGACAATTTATTAAACGAGAAAGTAAATCTGAATCAATCGCCTTTATTAAATCTATATCTTTCTAGTACGTAGGTTTTCCATAATCCTTTTAGTAATAATGTAAGTCCCCTTTGTAAATATTTTATAGTTATTTGTTAATGTTGTCATTATATTTGTCTATATATAATAGAGTTGTTCTCTGATTGTAATAATTTAGAATTTGTTATCACCTGAAGAAGCTACAGTGTAGCGAAACAGCTGTTGTGTTTTTAATTTAAATATTGTAGTGTAAATCTGAAACAATTGGTTTGTGTTTTATTTCTATTGGAATATGGATTTACATCAAGTAAAGGCCGAATCTATTGAATTTTTTAATAAATCACGTGTGTCGCCGATGATGTACAACAATTATTCGCGAATTACAAATAAATTGCAAGAAATATTTACTAAAGAATTTACTACTATTTGTGGTACTACCAAAATCATGCATGACTGTAGAAAATTCCAAATGAGGAGTGTGCAAAAGCGGATATATTCATTTTGTAAATTTTTTCAGGAAACAACGTATCAAAAAAGTTTGATATATGGGCAGACTTTCTATGAGAGCATTTCTTTTTTGTAATTTTTTCTTTGGGCTTGGAAATATTGCAAAAAAAAGATAGGATTTGCCGGTTTTGCTTCAAAATTCTTGAAATAAATAAGAGATGTTAGGAATGAAACAGTATATTTTGTCTAAAATTAACACTAACTTAGTCTAAACGGAATTTTAGGAAAACAAACAGAAAGTAGAGGTGAAAAGCTATTTCGTCAGATAAGCTGCTACACATTGTCACCAACGTTTTCGGTAACCTCTTCGTTTTCATTGGCCGTAGGTGAACCAACCAGTTCTCTGTACCAATGCAGGCCATTTCGCTCTTGCCATTTGGCTCCAAAAATTGTTTCCATCAATGGCCCAAACTAGCATTTTAACCCCTTAAGCGGCTTGATGCATTCTATGTAGTGGCTCTCTTAGTGGCCACTTACTTTTCTAGCTGACGCATATAATCGTCTTATCCAATGAAATAAAATATAATAAAAAATAACAGTTATTATTCATATCTAAAATTTATTCAAAGTACATAATATTAAATGTAACTAAAACAATTTCTAAGTAATAGAATTCATTCGCTAAGAATATGTCAAAAAATTTTTTTCGTTATATTAAAAAATTTTGAAGTGAATATAAACTTATCTTATGAAAAAATATATTTCAAAACACTATTTTAATCACAGTAATGATAATTTACACTATTTCAGTAATACCTAGTTAACACATGGAAGAACAAAAAGAGAATGAAGTTCAAGTTATGATTTCTACATTGTAAACAACACCGCCCCTAGACAAACTCAATCTTGTAATGCTCATATCCTTTTTCTATCACAAGGAACGATTGGGCGTTTATATTCGACTTAAACATTCAGTATACCAAGTAAATTCATGATGCGAATATATACGTCATAAGCGCTACACAATACAAAAGGCCATGACGAATATATACGACGTAACCACTTCAGGGGTTAAATTAACGCCAACAGATATTGCTGTGCAATAGAATTTCATATCGAGGATTTACCCGGGTTTGCTCCAAAACTTGGATTTGTCCGCTTTTGCTCGCACACCGCAACTTTAAATATAATTTAGACACGTTTATATTAAATGTTGCTCACAAAAACCTACAAAAATGAGTAGAGCAGATCAAAATTATACGATTAACAAGTGTACCTACAGTCGAAAGCAAAAAAAAGTAGACAAGAGATATTGTACTTTGTAAACCTGGCTTTATTTACTTGTCATTAGTGTCAAGTCATTATTCTATGGAATATCAAATAATTATCAAAACATCTTCTACCTGATTAATACGAATCAAAATACTAATTAAAAGACATCATAAAGAAAACATCTATTAATATCTGGTTATAGAGCCGTTTTTGTTTAAAACTTCTTACAATCTATTTGGAATAGAGTTATAAAGGTTGGTACAATTATTTTGATTTTGATTCTCTCATGCTGTGTGAACTATTTCTACCATTCCTTGTCTATTTTGAAATCTTTGATTTAATTTTTTTGATCATTAACTGCCACATATTTTCGATAATATTTAAATCAGGACTTCTTGGCAGAAAATCCAACACATTGATATTATTTTCTCTGAACCATGTTTTCACTCTATTCGATGTATGGATGGATGTTCAAGTGCATATCTTACACGAGTTTCTTTGTGGGTCACATTCAAATTGTTTTTCGGTAGTTTTATAGACCGCAAATTAGCTTCTCTAATTCTTCGCTGGACAGTAAAAACAAAACCCAGAAAGTTATTTACATCAGCTGCATTCACTACTGTTGTAAATGAATTTTCAATAAGCACATTTGTGATATGACGGTATTGCTCGGCTGTTGATATTCTTTTGCGGTCAGAACCAGAAATTCTACAAATTCTATGCTGATCTCGCCATATTTTAATAACCCTAAAAGCTGTGCTTTTATTTATATTACTTCTTTTTGAAACCGTTACTAAAATGTGAAATCACATTTAATATCTTCATTTGTGGGAGGCATCTTTATAATAAGCTTAATATCAAGTTTAAGGTTGTCAATTTTGAAAGATAACCAAATATTGACAAGTAACTTTGAAGACGCTATTACACTAATCATGTTGAGAAAGTCTATGACAGAAATCTGTATTTTTGTCTACTTTTTTTTGCTTTCGACTGTATCTCAATTACGTCAAAATATAGATTTATCCGGCTTTGCACGCAAGCTCCTCAAATGTACTACTCATGAGCACAATAAACATGCTGTCACTTTTTTAAGGATAATTCCATCAATGTAACTCTAAAACATAAATCTTTCAATGTTTCAATCAGGTTAAAGAGTAAAAGCAGCGTTATAAATGTGATATATTGAAAAAGTAAACATTATTATTGAATATTATGGCAGTTGGCAGTCAACGAATGCCAAAAATTGGCTTCACCACCGAAAAAATCCAATAGTTTGGAACTTCACATACTTATTTGTAGGTGCCTGCCTAGTGATAAATAAATCAAAACTGTGTAATTCATATGAATCAGAGGCAAGGTCTGGCGGCAGTGACCAAAAGCATATTACTTTTTCAATTTTTTTCTTAATGTTTCGAAAATTATGGCTTGTAGTTAAAACGCACAATGAAAGTTGATAAAATTCGCTGCAGAATTGAATATAATAATATTTCTAAAGTTTACCAAGTTATTGAGCATTGAAAATTGAAACAAAGAAAACCAAATTAATTATTTGACATAGAATGATGTATAATTACAAAACAATAGTAATTATGTAAAAGTATTAATTATGTAAAAAACCAAATTGTAGAGAGAGTTCTATGTATAAAAGATTATACCACATGACTTTCCCGTAGAGGGCCCGCCTGTTTGAACTGCTTGATCATCTTGTCTATGTGCTGCATTAACTATGTGAGCCTAGAAAAATTATTATTATGGTAAATCATATAATAGAAGCAACAAAAACTCTGAAAATCCATGTTTTTCTCCGAATACACACTCTTTCAACACGGATTTAAATCGGTAGCCTGTTGATACTATTATTATTCATAAATTTATATTAAGTATATAAAGTTACCCTAATGAATGTTTTAATTCAACTAGGTATATCTATAGCTGATTTTTAATGTCTGGAATATGTTTGAATTTGCCGCCGTAATTTTTAGTGTAATTCATATTATAAAGTTGCCTGTTCAATTTATTTATGTCACTAATGTCACTATCAAACTTACAATGTCAACAACAGTATTAGTTAGCTTTTATTGAAAATCTTTTAACAAAAAAAAAAGAGAATAAAAATCTATTCACAACTATCTAGAATTTTAAAGCATTTATATCATATTAAGTGTTCTCCATTTGTTAAGTATTCCACGATGTAACTAAGCATTTACTTATAATCCTTTTTTTCATATTGTTAAATTAGATATAAATAGGTACTTTGTATTTCATATGTAATTTTAGTATTCGTAAACGACCAAGTTGGTTAAGAATGCAGTCACACATCGCGGTTAATATTATGGTAGATTTTTTTATATTATACTAGCTTAACAGGTCCTGCATACCTCGAGGTCTTGAAAATGTGCGCCTTTTCTTTGTATAGGTACCACCCCAAAGTTGGGTGACACAATGTTGAGAAATCCCTATCTCTAAATTAAGATATTTAATTTAAAGTTAAACTTTAGAAATAAAATGTAAAATTATTTGTTTTGCCGGCTCAACTCAAATTATCTCAGGGCGATTCGAGTTAATTGAAATGATTAAGTAAAGGGGTTCCTGTACATTAATAAAAAAAAATACCATTTAAAATTTTTAATAATTCTTATATTAAAATCAATGAATCCTGTATCTATAATTTTACAAACAACACAAGAAGTAACATATATTTAAAAAGCAATTCTATTATATTTTTTTACAAACATTAAACTAACACAAACATTTTTGGAGATCCCTTGTTCGATTCAATCGCAAGCTATTAACGCCAGAATTTATTACATACAATGCACATTCTATATTATACCTGTTTATATCGATACTTGTGAACATATCCAGTTACTTTACACATATATTTGCTAGACGATATTTATTTAATTACTTTCTGTTTGAACTTTTATTTTTACAGTCTCTCCTCCTTTATTACAAAAAAACATTACAGTAATTAAACAATAATCATTTAAATAATACCTTATCTAAATTCTTCTTATTTATCTTCTTTTTTGTACTGTTTCCAGCAGGAACTTCGGGTTGCTTATTATCGACGAAATCTTCTTTATTTCTACGATGATTTCAACGGCATCATCTGCTTGTTCTGCTATTCGAAATACAATCTTTATTTTAACAATATAACACGTTGCACAATTACTTCTTAGGTGCAACTTTGACCACTACTTTACTACGTTTTCTCGGTAGTAAATTATTTATTGAAGTAATATTAACAATGACTCTTATGCGTAGCCTAATGTTAGAAGTTAGCCTTTTGATACGATATTTTACGTATTTTGCTGTCGACTCTCTCGTTTCTCACGCGTATTTCCCATTTATATCAGAATGTCTGGGGTTCCCCGCTTTCTACATAGTTCAGGGTTTCCCAATCACATTTACACACACATACAACGTTTATTTAGCCGCGGGATTGTATATTGCTAATGGAGTGTTTATCATATTAATATAAATTTTCGGCGTGACCTTTTTTACTCATAAATATATACAAAACCTATGACTAATATCTACTTAATAATACAATAACTCATTCATTGATTTTAAATATTATTTCTCTTCAAAATATTAATAAAAAAAATATACTTAATTAAATCCTTTAAAAAATAATAAAAATTATGAAATTAATAAAGTGAAATGGGTTGTACCATTACATCTTTAAAGGAAGATGTAGATTCTATGTCGTAATGAAAAGACGTATATTTCTTTAGTTGTATTCTTTTTAATGTAAAAATATTTTAACACCTTAATAAAAACTAGGAAAACGTAGCCTACTATTGCAATAAAATCATTGTTGTCTGCACGCCCTTAAAATCTTTAGACATTATTTTAAAACAATCTGCATTATTTATGTAGACGTTGGAAATATTATGTTTGGCTAATAATTTATAGTTGATGTTGTGTATTATCAACCCATGTAAAATCTTTCGAATTTCGCGGGTGTTTTAAGTTTGCACTGGATGCAATAGAATAAAATATAGAGGTGTACTCGCTGATGTTTCACTGCAAAATTAGGGAATAAAATGTAATTTTATCAATTAATATTTCAACATCTATTTTTTAACGAAACTTCTGCCTGGGTACACGGTTTATCTAGTAATTTCGCAATAAAATGTGAATTAGCTTACCTGTATTCTATTAGATTGTCTTCGTAGCCAACTTGAAAACTCTCGCGAAATTTGATAAATGTTACATGGGAATCTATTCGGGTTATCTAATGATTTAATAAACTAATAGAATTAAATTAACAGTAGCGTAAAACTATTCTAAAAAAATGTTTACTTATTTTCTTTTATAGTAATAAATCAGATTATATGACACCAGAAAAACGATAGAGTCACATCGTATGTATTACCAACCCTTGAAAAATGTTATGTAGCGGAAAATCCTAACGTATTTCATATAATGATATAAACCCAACTGATCAGTAATTTAGGTTTCTAATAAAAATAGAAATGTATAAACATTTGAATATCAAACAAATAATACTAATCGCATAATTTTTATTGCACTGCCTCTAATATTTTACTTTATGGTATCCCGGAAATGCATTGCCTTGCTTCATCTCTAATTTTTTTACAGGGCCCCGAAGAAATGAAATACCCTCACAAACAGCTTTACAGCTACAACATTCGGTCTGGTGATGAAATAATAGTAGACTGCAAAAAGACATTATTGATGGACAAGCAGTAGCTGACGAAGATACATTTTCGTTGCTGTTGCAATGTATTTTACAGACTAAAATAAAAACTGACAAATAAATATCTGTATGTCCATATTCTTTATATTAGGGAACATGTTTATGGAAAGAAAGAATCACTTAACACAAAATTCATGTATTATTATTATATGATTACTAATTGTAAGTGAAATGTATTTAACATTGTTTTTCCTTTATTAATTTTTTAAGTTGCTATAAATGTGTCTTCAATTACTAATAATTTTATAAAGTGTAACAGATGGTACATATTAAACGAACGTGAATTTCTGGTGACTCACGTTTCGACTTGTACCACTCTGGCCAACTGATATTCACTCTAAAAAGCACAATAAGAAATGTTGCTGGTACCTACCTATCCTAATATTTAATATGTAGTAAATATCACTGTTCCCAATATGGGTAGCTTTGTTATATCTCATCTATATATTAGTATTTTAGTTGTTCTTTTGTGATACTAGTACTACTACTATTACTACTTCCTCATAATCTCACGAAAATGGGATTAAATTGTTGTATTTTGTTCATGTGTTAATACAAATAGATATATTAATAACAAAATCAGTGAAACTGCCATGTAGTTTTATGTCTTTTTAAAATATTTATATATACATATATAGGTATGTAATATTAATAACGTAAATGTGATTTAATCCATATTTCTTCATTGTGATAAGATTAAGTCCACGTCGTTTAGATTCTAGAAAATACTAACAGTTTCTTCTTTGTTGTAAACTTAAGTTTAATTCTTCGACAACGTAAATGGTGGCGGATAACAAATTTGTTGATGAATCACAATAAACATTAAATACACACTTACTAATAAATATACTAAGTATAATAGAAAATGCATCACGTATTAGGTACTACAAATTACATACACCATTAAAATCTGAAGTTTATTTTCAAACACATATTGGAAGTGTCAACGTCATACGTTCAGCGGTAAATTTAAATATCTGGTAGGGACATAAACATAACACTTTACGCAATAAAATAAAAAGTACAAATCAATTTATGATCAAATTTTAGTAATTTATTAGCAGTATAAATTTTTAGTTAGTTAGTATAAATGATATATAAAAAGCTCGTTCATCGGAAAGGTAGCGACAACTAGGATCAAGGCCTGTTTCAAGGAGTCAATATTACTGTATCTTTGGTGGCATACCATGTCCTCCAAAACGGTCCATAATTTGTAATCTAAAGGGTCTAGGTCCGGGCTACTCTACGAGGAAAGAATAGAACAGGAGGGAGTCTTCTTAATAAAAATATTTGTCCAAAGTGTAACTCAATATGGCTGCCGCAATGCATAGGCGTGCATAAATATTTTGTATAGGGTATATACCTTGTGTTGCATCGTCGACCTGAACATAGGAAATCCCATGTTAATTTTAAACGTGGTGAATGAAAGTTTCCCAGTTTATTTTAGAGAAAAACTTATTGAGAATTTTTTAAAGAACTCATAAAAATGAAGCGAATTGCAAATTTGGAATTGTTTTTGTCAAGTATTTTCTTAGATATGAACAATAATACACTAGTAAAGTAAGCCAAAATTGTAATCCAGTCATAATCGAAACAACAATCAAGTCACTTGCTAATTCAAATAAATAAAAATCACAGACTAAACAACCCAGACCGGCAACTACTTGAAAAAAAAATATCCAAGATCTTCTATCCTTGTCACACATCAGTGAACTTGGTACGAAGATGGCGCTAGCAGCATATTGGCGCGGAATTTGAAATGAACTTGTTTTTAGAATACGCTATTAAATACGTTATTTATGTAACAGAAACATACACAAAAGTTACTAAAACTATGGTAATAAATATTACTTACTGTAACAATTATAGCCATAGTTTGAGCATCTTATGTGTAATTTTGTGGTGTTACATATTAAATATGTGATACGAAATATAAATATTAATCTTTTACTTACATGTATTATAACATCGCTCTTACGGTGACCTATTAGACACAATAAACTACTAAGATTTAAAGAAATATAATAATCTAGTGAAAACTGTCAAGGTAAACATAGGGATATAATAATAATAGTTTTTATTGATACATATACTTATACAATACATAGTAAAATTAAATTACACAACCAGTAACGAGAAGGCAAAAATAATACAAATCTTGTAATATAATATAATATGATGCCTAAGAAATTTTGTAATATGCATATTTAAAGCACAACTTTACAATATTTATACTCACTAGTCGATATTTGCAGGAAACCTGTCCATTTTGTTAACTTCATCGTGCCCAAACCCGCATACTAAACACTTGGACACCATATTTGTATCAACATATAATTAATAGGTACGATGTACGACAAAGGATTGCAAAAATATGTCAAACGTGTCAAACTTGAAATGTAGTTTTGAATGACATATAACCACAGCATAACAAACATTTCAATTGACGCTAGCGCCATCTCATCTCCAAGTTCAGTGAATCTGACAAAGATGGTAGAGTATTGAAATTTACGTTTGCTGAACAAGGATGAGTACTCTGGATAAAATCTATGAGTAAGTTGCCGGTCTGGATTGTTTAGTCTGTGTAAAAATGTCAAATTGACGTTTCGCGATAAGTCAAATTGACGTTTCGCGATAATTTTGCTCAAAGTCAATGCTAAGTTAAGAAATATGAATTATTTTACCACAGAAGAAAAAGTTATTATGATTAAGTGGTATTATGGAGGAAATAGTCTACAGGGCGTAAGAGATATGTTTTCCGTGCATTTTCCCGATAGGCCGATTCCAAGTAAGGCGACCATTAAAAATGCCATTGAACGTTTTGAAGCAACGGGCACAGTAATTAAAGATTGTAAATGTATAAAGGAGAATAATGGTAGGGTTCATCAACAAAGAAACGAAAATGAATTAGATATCTTGCTTCAAGTCCAAGAAGAAAAACAAGTAAGCACGAGAATTCTTGGAGAAACAGTGGGACTACACCATACTACAGCTTGGCGCATTTTGAAGAAACATAATTTTAAATCATTTAAATATGCGAAACATCAAGAACTGTTGGTCGGGGATAGAGAGCGTAGGGCAAATTTTGCCTTTGAAATGTTGGAGAGAGCAAATAACGATAGGGAGTTTTTAAACAACATTTGCTTTACAGATGAATGCACGTTTACTCTCAACAATGAGCCAAATGTTCAAAATTTAAGATATTGGAGCCAGGAAAATGAGCACCTTTTTCTCTCTACGAGGACTCAATATCCACAAAAAGTTAACGTTTTTATTGGAATTTTCGGACATCATATTATTGGACCTCTTTTTTTAGAAGAAAATCTTTCTGCTGAATATTTTCTAAATTTATTACAAAATCAAATTGAACCTGCTTTAGAAGAAGTTGTTCGTGAAAATCAGCAAGTTTGGTTCCAGTTAGACGGATGCCCTGCGCACAATGCCAGGATTGTAAGAGAACACCTTCAAAATGCCTTTAATGGAAATGTGATAGGTCCAAATCAAACAATATGCTGGCCCCCCAGGTCCCCTGATCTTTCACCGAACGACTTCTTTTTATGGGGACATTTAAAAAACGCTATTTATAAAAGTGTACAATATGAAAACTTGGATCAGTTAAAAAATGCATCTCTGGAATGTAGGAAAATTAATTAAAATCAGCTGAGTAACGTACAAAGGTCATTTTATGATCGCTTGGGGCATTGTTTAGCAGTAAACGGTGGGATATTCGAACATTTAATTTAGTTTGTTAGTTGTTCATTTTTTAATAATGTTTTTACTCCAATATGTAATGTAATAGGTATAACTTCGTATGTATTTGAGTTCTAGTGTAAAAGATATCGCATAATGTCAATTTGCCTTTTTTTTTTAATTTGAATTTGCAAGTGACTTGATTGTTGTTTCGATTATGACTGGATTACAATTTCGGCTTATTTTACTAGTGTATTATTGTTCATATCTAAGAAAATACTTGACAAAAACAATTCGAAATTTGCAATTCGCTTCATTTTTATGAGTTCTTTAAAAAATTCTCAATAAGTTTTTCTCTAAAATAAAGTGGGAAACTTTTATTCACCACGTTTAAAATTAACATGGGATTTCCTATGTTCAGGTCGACGATGCAACACACGGTATACACTTCGTATGTTCTCGATAATCATTTATAATAGGTTGTTAGTCCAATAGTAATTAAACAAGTATCGTGAATGTATTATGTTATCATTTCTTTTTAATACAGTAACATTTATTCTAACTATATTAAGGAAAACATAAAAAAAGCTTGCCTGGAATATGTATGTTACGCCACTGAACACATAATCAAACGTACCGGATATATGACAAGTTATTCAAAATACTCATTTTATAAGTTATGATTGGTCAATATTACCATAACTGACCTGCCTTAAAGTGGTAACTTCCGTCTAAATAATACCTATTCCCCCACCAGTTTATTATCTCTCCTGTTCTATTCTTTCCTCGTGGGGGCTACCCGACGGCCAATATTCGGTGCTTATGAAATGTCGTAAACTGTTTTGGAGCCAAGTCTGGGTGACTATGGCCGTATGAGCTGGTGCAGCATCTTACTGGAACGTCTAGGACAGATTCCTGATACACTTTGGTAGATGCTTTGACGGCTTTTTCAGAGAAATGCAAATTGGTAACCCCATCATAGGAAACACCCTACCAAATCATAACTGACGCTGGGCGGTGACCTTTCTCAACCCGTGAGACCACTTCAGTGGCTTCTTTAGATAAACGTGCATAAACCCTATCATTCTGCTTATTGCATTTTCCTGGACGATAAAGATTTTTTCATCGGTAAAAAGGATTTTTTTGTGACGATCATCCGCGTACTTCCTAAGAGCCGTTTTGATTTTACGAGCCTATTTTTCTTGAGTCGCAGTCAACAATTGCCCTGTACGTCGTTTGAAGGCCCCAAGTCCTAAGTCTTTTTTGATAATACGACTCATAGATTTTCGAGTCGTATTTATTTCACGAACCATATTTTTTTTAATGACATGCGGCGTACGTACCGTACGAGATTGTCCGGATCGCAGGCGGTCTTTGATGTCTCCAGTCTGCTCAAACTACTTTGTGCACCGATGAACAAACATTCGGCTTGTCCCGAGTGGTGGAAGCGTCTCAAAAATATCTCTTTTCTTCATATTGCAATTATACAAGGTTATAACCGCGATTCGATTTTCTTTATCGGACCATTCCATAACGACAACAAACTCAGATGCCAATTATTTGCACATATGGCCAAGCTAATAGTTGGCTGTCAAAAATCATGGGTTTTTATAAGGAGTCGTTCAGTTAAATACTGCGACGGGGTACGTTGAAAGTTGTAACAGTGTTTATGTCCCTATTAGGTATATTGTTTGAGCACAGTATATAATTAAGATATTTAGTATTATACAAGTTCAGTGACTATAAGTAGACCCGAGGTTTTTAGTATTTATGGCTTTGATTGTGTACCTATGGAGTGGTTGAAGCGCTTTGGCAACCGACACCAGTAAATTAAAATGGTGTCAAATTCAAGATGTTGCAAAATTTTATTTGTCAAGTAAGATAGTTTATCGCCAACCATCAATAAAACGACGCATTACCATAGCGTTTTACGGAGGTAAACAAACACTTTATCGTACTGTAAAATAAAGTACTTTTTCTACTCCCATACGTTAATTGTACTATTAGATATGCCGAACCTGTACTTTAATGATGTCCATTACGATACAGATTTTCATTATGATACAAGTTTATATCCAATAGGAATACAGATTTTTCATTACGATACAAGTTTATATCCAATAGGAATGCGACATTCCAATATTCAAACAATATTCAATATGGCGACTGCATATCTGACAGATATACAAATTAAATAAATGTGACAGTTCTCTGCAATTTACAAGTAAGTACTTAAAATTTGTGCTTTTTTGAAAATATGAACAGTAAAAATGAGGGATAATGACAGTGAAATGTAAAATTTGAGTCCACCTGAAATTATGGAACAAGCCTTAGTAACCACAAACAATTTATTACCAGCTAAATTCGCAAAGGTGCATGGAAAATTTGAACCTCAATTTATGAAATGGAATGTTCAAAAAATAATGTTTTATTATGGGGTCGTAGAAAAAATAGTGTATGCAACTCGCGTTTAATGGCTATTAAGACACTCTTATTCATTACAATACTCGGCTTCGCCTCGTATTGTAATTTTCTTACTCGTGTCTTAATAGCTATCATTAAATGCTCATTGCATAATATACTATTATCTGCCGCTAATATCTGTCAACACATACATGATTGTATGACATTAAACATAAATCGTTTGTCACTGTCATAAAATGTCATCAGTCATTTTATATTTATTTTTTAAATTACAAATGTTTGCGGTTGACAAATAAATTTTGTATGCACCACGTCAGTAAAGTGCCTCTATCGAACTCGTTTATTATTCGCCTCGCTCGTTTCGCTCGCTTGGCTCATAAATCAGACTCGTTCAATAAAGGATCACTTTATTGACTTGGTATATAAATAACTATTACAATAGTTACTTACGTAAAGGGAGTAAAATCATATTTTACAGTCGAGACATGGATATTGCTAGACTAGGCTTAAATGTAGTCCTTCATAATCTTTAGTATTTAATTATTACAATAACTGATGAAAATGAAAACCATCACTTTGAAGCGGGACGTTGCATATTATGCAACAGTCTTGCACAACAGCCAAAATATGTTTGAAGCACATCTCTTCCACTTCGGCAATTTCTTTATTGGCTTTAAGAGATATTACATTTGCAATATAGGATAGACTTAGAAGACCAATTTAGGAGATTGTGTTATAAGTATTATTAGAAATTGGCCTACATAGAACTGCCATTACAATGAATTTCGTCATATGTACAGCTAGGAACTTGCTTCGTTATCTTCGCATTGTTCTTGGAAAAGAGATATAGAAGCTGTGCGGAACCAATACACATCTCCTCCTTAGGAAGAAAATAATTGTGCAAATAGATGAATATTTTAGTCCTCGAGAAGCATAATAATAAAGCTCATTCGTGAAGAACCATTATCGCAATGTCACAATAAACCAAGACTACAAAACTGAAAAGACTGATCAAGAATAACTATCAATATAAATTAATGCAAACCATTAGGAAAATATTAACACAGTCGACCAGATGCCTGCTCTCTAAAAACAGAGTCTGTCTGATTAAATTTTGGTCTATTTGGAATCCTCTACCAATACATATCTACGTCGTCAATATCCTGAATAATATTTTTCAATATACTTACCACAATTCAGTTAAACATGATAAACAGTAAAATCGTTCAATCACTAAAATATATCAATATATTTAATACCTATATGAATATGTTTAATCCAACCTAAAGCTCATTTTTCATCTATCAATTATAAGTTCAATTTCTAGAACTCGTTCAAATTTGACTCGAGTCGTGATTTACATATTATAGGTACCTATGTCAATTTCAAGTTCAATCAAAAGGTTGTATAATTAACGCTTTACCTTACGTTACTAGATATTGGTGCCCTTCACAAGTAAGTTCAATTAATTCACAGATGTTCTTTTGGAGGCATAGCTGTTTGAAAACGTATTGCCCACAATATATCGAAATGTTTTAGTTTTAACGCAATGATGTCAACAATAGGAAATTTAATTTTTTTTTTAACTGACTCAAAATTATTGTGATGATATAGATAGAATGACAAAAGTACCTAATAATTAATGGAATTAATATTTGATTGCAAATATTCATCATAACCTTCATCGATGTTACAGTAGGTCAAAGTCGGGTAAGCAACAGTTTGAGGTTATGTCTAACAAGTTAAACACGTCCGTGTCTAGTTACATTATTTGGAAATATTTGAATGCAATACACACTAATCAAGCAAAATGTTTGACAAACATCTCAAATATACAAACATTCAATTAACAAGTTCAAGATATTCTACGCGTTAAAATAATTAGGTACCTATTTACTATTATAGCCTTTACCGTTTTGAAAGTGTTTTTCTTCTACTTTTCATCACGCGTGATGATTTTGTTGTGAATTTGTTGGTATCTTTCACGTTTTTTGCTGAACAGCCTCTTTACAAACTTGCATTAACTATTCCTCTGTCACATTTGAGACATGATCCGTCTCTCGGTTATCGTAAATTTCTAGATTGTTTGTCCATCTAGCGCAGTAAAATTGCATATACGTATGGTATTTGAATATTTCTCTCACCTTTTTACTGATCGGCGCTGTATTACATAGAAAAAGTGCGAAAACTTTACTCTCTTGCTGAAACTGACTTTCTTCAGTCCGTCAATTCTGACGTTTGTCATCATTTTTTATGTCGATCGTTAGTTAGTACCTATTTCGATTTTCAGTTTTCGTTTTTTAGAGAACTTCAGAATCCCCGCACTTGGATCATCCGAAATAAATCTATTGACTAGAAGAAAGTTGGTTCTAAAGATACTCGAATCACTCGTTGCAGACATCGAAACCACGTACCTTCGGAGGAGATAGAGTATTTTATTTTTCATATTTCGCTTACTCCTTCACACAGACATTTTTAGAAAAAGAGATCTGCACGCTTTTATTATATCTTATAAGTATATTAAGTAGGTACCGATTATAGATTTGAGATTAATGTATATTTAAGTTTTAGAGATATTTTGTGCAATTTGTGTACAACAATCTAATAATTTGTTTAAATCGTTTATATTATGCTTTCATACTTGTTGATCGTATTGTTTCTCAAACACTTTGTATAATTAGTATGCATCCAGTCTTATGGATCGTCAGTCCCGTTGCCATTAAAACGGAAAAATATTATATGTAAATGTTTGTTTATAAAGTGTCGGTACTGTTGGCTGCCGTTACCTTTCTTTGCGTTCCTAAATTGTAATCAGACTGAAACAGACATTGATGCCGTTGACATAAAAGCGTCTGTACATGCCAAAAAAATTAAACCTTGACCATCACATTTATTACTTTAAAAAACTACAACATATATGTACGTCACAACAATGTTGATAACACTCCATTTGATATCCCAAGATGTATTAGTCATAACTTGTGTAAGAATTTGCCGGTGTACAAAATGGTTTATAAAATGACCAAGTATTGCGTTCTCTATTGCACGTAGTGTAATAATAATAATAATTGCATCGAAAACTAAACTTCAATTTCATTTTTATTAAGTAGGTATAAAACAATTTACTAATAAGTATCAAAAAAAGGGAAAGAAATGAAACGTAGTTTTAAGTGAATAATAAATATATTTAATTTGAACGATTTACAATAAATAATTACCATAATTATTTGAGTTTTGTCTCTTTTTATTTCCAAATACACACCTTCCCCCCTACGTTTGTAAAGTTCGACTGAAGAACGTACAGTCAAAATCGCTTGACGTTTCCAATAAGCAATGTCATGAAAGGTGCAATGTCGTGAAAAGTACAAATATGAAAATAGACATTCGAAAACTATTGACGTAAAAAATAAATGCAAAAACCCTAAATGAAAATATGCATCTGACATGGAGTAACTCATTTTGGAAACTTTAAAAATACAGTGTACACAGAAATTCCATATACAAACAATCTACTGATGCCGTATATTATTATATCACATACAAAAACTACTTAAGTAAAAAAATACGAGTGTTTTCTTGTAAAGATGGTATAAAAGAAAAAAGAAAATATAGAAAACGAAAACAAGTCCTACGTTATTTATTATCTATGTTTTTCCCATGGACGTTTCAGATATATTTTTTTCAAGAAGTGTTTCGAAAAGACATTTATAGTGTAGGTAGGTATATAGTTTCTAGGATGTGATCACAAACTTAAATATAATTATTCTACCTCGCTTGAGGTTGTTAATAAGCTATTATCAAGCTTAACTGACGTAAATTGCATTTCATAATTTTAATTAGGATAGCCAAAATTTTATTTTACAAGATTAGCCTAGTTGTCATTTTTAAACTTTATACAATAGAATTACTTTTCGTTTAGTCAATGTTGACTACGTTATAGGTTACGTTATTGTATAAAATGTAATATTAATCCTAAATTTCTTTAAAAATGGAACATTTTTACAAGTAAGTACCCTTGACAAACTAGATGCTGAAGATGCTGGTACTTAAAATATTCTCTACCGTTAGCTATCAATCAGAGGTATATATGAATTAATATACAGGGTTAGGCAAATGTCTGGGAACACTAGACTTCTGTCAAAATTATGGGTTCTATTAAAAAATAACCTTTATAAAAGTTTTTGTAGTATTTTTTATTTATGTTTCTACAACTTTCACTTGTTTCGAAATATGGCGTCATCGGTATTTTTTATAATGGATCACCCTGTATATTTATCATTTTTGGATAGACACATTTTCAAGAATATCAATGATATACGGCTTGGTAGGTGTTTAACTTGAAATAATAAAAAAAAAACGTTGGCTAAAAACATCTTTTTGTCAGATACAGCTGATAAGAAATATTCGTTTTTTTCTGTTGACATGCAAACCTTTTAAGCAAAATTAAAAGTATTGCAATTACTCAGTATTATTGACAGTCATACTCAATAGTGACAGATAGTTTCCATTCAACAAACATAGACGTTTATTATGAGTGAACTAACAGATCGTGAAAGAATTACTTTGTTAATGATGGTTAGTTTTGGAGGCAGAGATCTCTACAAGATGCATGCAATATTTTTAATACCATATTCCCTGAAGGAAATATTTCAAAATCAACAGTGTCAAAGGTGTTGAGAAAGTCTAATGTAACGGAAACTCTTAAAAATTTGCCAAAAACCGGCCAACGTAGAACTGCTACAAATGAGGATAATTCATTGGATGTTCTTAATTAATCTTCAATAACCAAAAACATCACTATCAAAACTGTCATATCACAATATTAGCGAGAGATCGGCAAAGAGGATATTGTCGAAAAATAAGTTTCATCCCTATAAAGTACCTACATTTAGTACAAGAATTAAATGAAGATGATCCCGATAGAAGGATGCAGTTTTGTGAAGAAATGATGAATATGATTGATCGTAATGGTAACTTTGTCAATAATATTTTATTGATTAGGATATTGGTCACCAGTTTGAACATTTATTATAAATTGTCTTGTTTTCAATATTTTCTTGTTGCTGACCTTTTCAAATATGTTAAAAGATATAAACTGTATATCACTGTAAGTCATGAAAATGTGTCTATCCAAAAATGTTAAAATATACAGGTGACGCCATATTATAGAAAGTGAAAGTTATAGAAAATCAAAGTATATGTCATAAGGCTGTTTTACACTTATCAATTTCTTGGCCAAGTTTTTAGGTGAATTAGCAGTACCAATAGTGCAAAAGTACGAAATAAAAAAAATAATAAAGTTACCGAAGGTTTGTGTTTGATATTGAATGTAAAAATTACTGCACAAGAGATACAAAAGAAACTAAATAATTTACGCATCCAATTCTTTCAAGAAGTATCAAATTAACATGTCATTTTTAACATTATTCTAAAATGGAATTTGTGTTTACATTTTACACAGTTGGCAAAAAACTTTATAACATGAATATTACTAGAAATCACTAAAAACTTGATCAAGTTGAGAAGAAAAATAGAACATGTTCTAAGCCACCAAGTTCTTGGCCAAGAAATTGATCAAGTCGACTTGGCAAGTGTAATACACGACTTGTCGTCAATTTTAACTTGACCAAGTTCTTGGTCAATAACTTGGCCAAGAACTTGGTAAGTGTAATACAGCCTATAGAGTAGAATAAAAATACTACAAAAACTTTTATAAAGGCTACTTTTTAATAGAACCCATACGTTTTGGTGAAGCAATTACATAGACACGACTGATTCGTTTATTATCGGTAATATGATCGGCATCTGGGAAAATATCACCGATAATAACGAATCAATCTCGCCGACGTAATTGCTTCACTTAAACGATCTCACCAGCCGCAACTGCCATTATGATGCACACGACCGTAACTAGATGGGGATTTTGGGTGTTCAAACCCAACACCTCAGTATTCATTAACTAAGTCAATGGGATTGCAATAGCAAACCCAACGAATTTTTCTGTTACGGCTTTGATGGTGCAAGAAGTTATATGAATTCAAAAACGAAACAAATTGGCTTGTGGGCAACACTAGTTCCCACTGGTGTTTAGATGAAGAATGTATCTTCAAAAGCTACAGTCTAGCAAAAAAATTCACGTCTAACATTGTATTCAAGTTTTCTTCTGAAAATAATAACTCGGTTGCGGAAATACGTATCTAATTTATTCTATTATATAGGAGTACTACGTAAGTATAAACTCAGAATAAAACTGCTGTTATAATTTCATTGTTGAATCTTTCATTTTTTTCTGTTGCAATTTAATAAATAAATGACTATCAATAATACGTTAAGCACAATGTTGACCCACGACGTTGCGTGCTTTCTTCAAGCCGAGATAATTACAACAAACATTGAAAAAGTAAATAATTAAAAACAGACCTAAATAAGAGTTCTACAACAATGACAATGCTTTAATTCAGCAGACACAACAGTTGCGCAACTGTTCAGTGATCATGTCCAGTAGACGAGCGCTCACTCTGAACATGTTCAGGAGCGGCCGGCATTTTTGTGAGCGGAAAAATTCTACGCTAACTTAGTGAGCATATTCCATACGCATGCGCCATTGATGCATTCCAAGACCAACCTAATACATAATTTTGAAGAAAGTTACTAGAAAAGTAAGATACAGCAAATTAAAGGTATTGTGCTGAAATAAATGTATTAAAATATTGGAGTTCACCCAGTATTTTATTCGGGGTTGAAAAAACCAGCCCTTCCACTAAAAACTACGTCAAAACTTAATTAAGAAAAACAATTTATTATTATTGTTTATTCGGTTTAATCTCTATAATATTAACATATGGCAGCAATGAAAAGTACCAGATGACAGGCGATGACATAAAAAGGTGAGCGGTCCTGTCCAGCGAACACTCAACTGTTGTGAAGTGAACGGTTGGAGCCTGCTGAATGAAAGCATTAACATATCAATATTAGTTGTAAAGTTGCCACAGAGCACTGCAACCAATCGCTTTTATGCTCTAATGTGTCAACTAGCCATTGAAAAATTCTTAATATAACTGGGTTGTCATATTTAAAAGTGACAATTTGTATATTTACTGAAATATATATACTTATTTCTGTAAATAGACGTGCGTTGACGTAACAAATACATTTACTTAAAATTTATAATTTAATGAATATATGCATAAAACGCAAAATGGACAATTACATACTAGAAAACTTATTTCATGATGTAATATTTCGTAAAAATGACTATACACCACAGTGATCCATCCCCATTGTTAACTACGAGTTCATAGCATTTTTTTTGTTTAATTTCAGATTGTAAAAACAGAAAAACAATTGAAAGTTTCATTTATACAGGCTGTCTCTAAAAGGTGCGGAAAAAACGCTACCACACATTTCTGAGGGCGATCTAACCCAACTTACCTCAGTCCAAAAGTGGATGCACCATTGCATTGAATTGCCACAAGAATAACACCCAAATTACAGAAGCATATGTGTCCATATACGGAATGAATTTTTTATATCCAGATTACTCATAAACGGCTGCTCCAATCAACTCCTACCAGGTATACCTTTTCTAGGTAAAAAACATTGGAGAATAAGAATTTTTATTTAAAAGTTAAATACAGTGTGTCTCAAAAAAGTTATTACGTTTTAAATGGATACAATATGCCGCAGGTGGCGCCCTCTACATTTTGCAATGAAAATGAGAGCAGATTTAAATTTTTTACCCCACGAAACCCCCCCTACCCAAATATTGTGACAATATACCAATTACAGAAATTATTTATAAAAAACTAAAACCAAATTGAACTTTTGACACTCTGTATCTCCGAAAGCATCCACTTTTGGACTGAGGTAAGTTGGGTTAGATCGTCATATTTTGCCCTCAGAAATGTGTGGTAGCGTTTTTTCCGCACCTTTTAGAGACACCCCAGTATAAGATATTCACCAAATCAGTTTCTTTTTATAATGGATCAATCTGTATATTTTTACATATTCTGAAAAAAAATAATATCTTGAGCCAAACATTATTAATACATTGCTACTGCTATATTGTAAAAAACAAATAAGAAGCCCTTGAGCTCCGATATTTATTAAAATAATGTGTAGTAAGCAATACCTTTGAACATTTAATATGATAGATAAATGAACATATTTATTGCTTTCTGTTCCTTTGTACAGTTCAACATGATTTAACCTTGTGATTAAATTATCTCTCTCACTATTTAGTGTGTAATACACTTTAAATTCCTTTCATTACTTATTTGATTAATTATAGTTGTAACAATTATTAGATAAGTGCATTTCTTTGTTTATTTATAAGTTTACAGTAGCAATATTTTAATCAGTTTTTGTTCAGAATATTACTTTCTTCCAAAGTACGTCAAATTATTTTGAAATATGAAATTGTTTTTCTTTTTGTATTTACAATCTAAATAAAAACAAAAAATGCTTAATTATAATATAAAAAACCTATTAATTTAACCAACTTCATAGATTCAATAATAAGGAAACCACCAATGAGAAGAAGCTTATAGCATGATCACAATTATTTTTACCAAAATTTAAGATAACTGTAATTGGTAACGCCTATTTTCACATAGGTAATCAAATTTTTTAACAAGTGAAATTCCTTTCTAATTTTGAAGTAGTACTACAATTTGATGAGAAAATATGTAATAATATAAATGACAAAAAAAATTAATAAACTCATCAATCAATCAACGAAGAAATTTTTTTTTTAAAAATATAATAAAAACATAATCCATAATTTAAACCAATCCTGATAACATATTATATATATAGGACCACATAGGAGGTTTGTGTCCAATATGTATGTAGGACCGCAAAAGATACACCAAAAAATTTTCTCAAAAAGTAGTTCCAAGTTCACAGAAAATTAGGGTAAGTTTGAAAGTATAGAAAATATTAGCTAAAAATCATACAGAATTAGTAATATTTATGTTGATTATGCAGAGCCCAACCAAGTAGAATACCTCCATAGTAGTTTCACAGCACTTATAAAGAATATTAGTTCCACTAAATCATATTATTCGCATTTTAAATTATTTTCAATTATACAGATGCTCCATTTCGTTCCCCAATTAAACAGGCTTTTTCTTAATTAAATATTTAGACAGTGTGAGACCCTTTTCCGAAATTTATGTTCACCCTATTTTGAGAATTTTGAAGTTTTTTGAGAACGGCGCAAGATTAAGTTTAGAACACAAGCCACTTGCGGCAGATTTTCTAAAAGAGCACGCAAAATTCCATGTCACGTATATTTTATACCATTTTGTTAAAGCGATTTAATATAATGGAAATGTTTCATTTAAAAATCATTGAAAAATAAGTTTATTGACTATGCTTGTACTGACTTTTAATTTGAATAGCTTAAGGGTCCTATATAGTGGATCGGAAATGTAATATTGGTTGCATAGTACATAATTTAATAAGCCAAGGATATCTGAGTACTTATTACACATAGGGAATATATAATAATTATTTGAAATAATAACTCAGTATCTAAGAGAATAAAAATTTATTTATGACCGAATATTTACACATTTGTAATCGCGGGAAAGATTTTTACTAGAATAACAATTCATTGTAATGTGGGTTGCCTAATTTTAATTTATTTTATATTCATTTAAAACAAAATAAAGAATAGTTGAACGAAAAATAAGTGCAGAGCGGGGTAGCTTTTTATTCAATTTATAACGTGAACCCAAGCAAACAAATCTTCTCCGAAGGATTTTTGAGAAAACTTGTTTTTAACCCTGGACTGCTTAGTGGGGTTGCTGGTAACCCCAATCGAATTTAGAAACTTTGTAACTTTTTTGCGGTGCGGTTTGCATCACTGCGGAACTAGCTATGTTTATTTGAGGTTATGTTCTAAGTCATATGTGCGTTAAACATTTGCTTCTGTGCTTTGTTTTTACATTATAAAGCAATTGGGGTGACTTGTAACCCCAGGTAAACATTAAAGCTTAAATTATTTTCCACATTTAAGCAATTTGTTTTGAATTTAGATGGCAGTGAAACCAGGTGATCCTAATTTTGAAGAAACCGTTTTACGGTGGTTTGATGAAGCTGATTCAGAGTATGATTCTGATGGTAGTGACCAAGAATTTGAGGACCATATATCTCAGCAGTCAGAAGTTGAAAGTGAGATTTCAGTTTCGGACGATGAAGATAAGAATGCAGACACGACAGATGAAAATTTAGGTCCTTCTATCAAGGGTAAAAATGGACATCGGTGGTGCTCTGATCCTCCTCCTCGTACTCGGACACCTAAGCGAAATTTAGTTGTACGCATTCCAGGTCCAAAAGGCGAGGCAAAAACTATTTCTACTGAATTGGAAGGTTGGAAGTTGCTAGTTTCTGATGAAATAATAAACAAAATAGTTTTGCACACTAATTCGGAAATTATAAGAAAAAAAAGTAACTATACTGAAAATTGTGCCTATGTTGGCGAAACGGATACAATGGAAATACTTGCTCTTTTTGGTCTCCTTTATATATCAGGATGCAGAAAAGATAATCACCTTACAACTGTCGAAATGTGGTCCAAGTATGGACCTGAAATATATTGTGCTATTATGAGTGAAACACGTTTTCGCTTTTTGTTATCATGTATAAGATTCGATGATAAAACTGTCAGAAATTGTGAAGATAAATTTTCGCCCATTCGGGAGATATGGGAGGAGTTTGAATCAAACTGTACTAAATATTATACTCCTCACGAATATGTTATCTACTATCGATGAGCAGCTTTTGGGTTTTCGCGGAAATTGTCCTTTTAGAGTATATATTTCGTCGAAGCCAGACAAATATGGATTGAAAATAGTAACAATGTGCAATTCACGGACTTTTTACATGGTAAGTGCCATCCCATATACTGGGAAGGAAATTAGACCAAATTCAGAGCCTCTACCAAGTTATTATGTAAAAAAGCTGTCTAAATCCATCCACGGAACAGGACGCAATATAACTATGGATAACTGGTTTACCAGCATTCCATTGGCAGATACCATGGTAAATCAATTCAATCTAACCATTGTCGGAACCCTCCGTAAAAATAAGAGAGAAGTTCCTCCATCATTCCTGCCAAATAAAACTAAAGAAGCACTGACTTCACAATTTGCTTTCGACCAAAAAAAGACGTTAGTGTCATTTACAGCAAAAAAGTCGAAATGTGTGTTATTGCTATCTACAATGCACAATACAAAAAATATAGATCCAAATAATAAACCGGAAATAATTAATTTTTATAATTCAACAAAAGGAGGTGTCGACACATTTGACCAAATGGTTCATACATATTCAGTCACGCGGAAGACCAGAAGATGGCCTTTGCGATTTTTTTACGGAATTCTGGATCAAGCTGGTGTAAACTCCGGAATATTGTTTCAAATCGTAAAGGGTGAGAGACAAAAATGCATTCGCCGACATTATTTGTTTGAGCTCGGAATTCAACTTGCAAGACCGCACAGGGAACGGCGTTTAACAAAAAATCTGCCAAAAAAAGTGTCTTTATCAATAAAAAATATTCTAGGGATAGAGGAGAAAAATATAGATGCGGTTCCACCTCCAACAAAACTTATAAAACAAACCCGGTGTGCAATCTGCCCAAGAACTAAAGACAAGAAAACTAAAACAGCTTGTGCAAAATGTTATAAACCTGTTTGTAATGCGCATCGTGTTGACATATGCCTAAAATGTAGTAAATAAAGTTTTTAATGTTTAGTTTTGTGTTTTTGATTTGCTTAAAATTGTTTTTTTATTGAATGGGGTTATGAGTAACCCCACCTAAGCAACTATGAGTGCACCTTTTACCTAAGCAGTCCAGGGTTAATATTTTGACATATTAATTAATTTTCTTTAATCCGATATTTTTTTCTAAATTTGATTCTTCAGCGGGGTAGATTACTAAATTCTTCATAAGTTGGCGTTGAAAGGTTTTCCCCATGTTGACAGATCCACTATATAGGACCCTTAAGACTTGAAAATCCGATTGGATGTCAAGTTTAAAATTTATACTGACTCAAGTCAAATAATTTATGATTAAAATGACTTTTTACCACATTTTTTATATCATATTTTTGTTGCCGTCAAAACGTTTGTATTTGCCGCATAAAAATGTCATTATATTTGGCAATAATTTAAAAGAAAATAATATAAATAAAATAAAAATACAGTGTTCTAAAATAAGAAATTTTATAACCAAGCAATGAGTTATAAAGCAAACTTTATAGAATCGAAATAGGAAAAAGAATGTAGTTGCAAATTAAACTAATTTAAGTCAAAACATGAAGTTAATGCTTTTAATCGAGTATAATTTCTTTGTTTCATTTCTATTAGACACGTTGTTTCCTGCCATGCTGTCATTTCTTAATTCAAATAATAAAATTGTAGTTATTTAACGTATTTATAGTTTCCCATTGTAGGTAGTTGATGAAAATTTAAGTATTACGTTCGAAACAAAAGAAATGTCAACGTGACCGTAAAACATCATTTGTTTTTCACAGCCAACATAATCTTTATAATCTGTTAGAATAAATTACTCAGAAAACAGTAACAAAAAAACAGCTGTTTTGGTGAAGGTAAAAAAATTAGTATTGTTTTTCAATAATTACCATCACTAGTAGTTTCGTTTTTGAATTAACATATAAAACAGACTTAATAACATTTAAGTTTGGAGCACATTTTATATAAATCTACAATTTTCTATAATCCTAACCTATAAGAGCAGAAATTAACTAATTTTGTTTAGAGTTTTAAAAGAACTACACAAGTTTTATTTTCTAATCAGAATCACTGGAATATGTATAACTTTTAAATTTCAATCTTTCTTATCGAACATTTTTATGAAATGTGAATGAAAACTGTTCACTGAAACTATTATAATCTCATTTTTATCCAAACTGATTTGAATACTACAAAACAGTATTTGGTTTTAGCCTACAAAAATGTTTAACAATATATATTAAGTAATGGTTATCCTGACTTTTTAAAATAAATTAACGTGTCCATGAGATTGATTAAATTACCTAAACTTATAACTCTGTATGTTTCTCACTTTTACTAGTTTTACTTGCTTCTACTTTTTCATCTTCTTCAATTGTCACTGGTTTTTCTTCAGTGAGTTCTTCTTCTATAGTTGCCTCATCCACTTTCTTATCTTCTTCATTACCTACATCCTGGTCTTTTATATCACCACTACTTTCACTAGTTTGTTCTGTCTCACTTGCAACCTCTTCTTGGGGCACTTCTTCTTCTTGTTTCTTTTCTTCAGTCTTCTTCTCCTCTTTGGGTTTCTCAGTTTTCTTGGGTTTCCATAATTTAATTTTATTAACCAGATATTTGACTTCTCTATCTAGAGCCGCCATCTTTTCAGATATCATTTTGACAGTTAATTTTATTGGCTCGTACTTCTTTGCTTTTTCTTGTTCTTCAAGTTCTCTATCCCTCCATTCTTCAGTACTCGTGATAATTTTCTCTAACGTTTCAATTTCTACATCTGTAAAAACATCCTTCTCTGGATTATTGGATTTCGTTAAATTCCTAGCGGATTCTAAGAAATTCTTGGAGCCATTTAACATACTATTCAAAGCATTGATAGCTTCTGGTCTTTCTCTATGTTCAAAGACTCGATAATTTAATTCTTTTGTTATCACTTTTAATTCACTTAACTTCAGCTCGTAAGTCTCTGCATCAGCTTCAAGGCCGCCTTCATAGAGCCATTCGGATATTTCATGACATGCCCTTAATATAAAATCTTTTTCCTCTTCTGTACTAGCACTTGAATATTCCTCTTCATCAAATTTCACTTGTATTTCAATCACAAAACTTTCCAAATTATTCAAAGCAGTTGCTCTTCGGTTTAAGGCTTTTTCAATATTACTTAATTCATCCAATTTGTTCAGCGAAGCTTGGAATTGATTACTATTCATGTCATTAATAGTTAATAATTTTTCGTGTGCTTCTAAAGATTCTTTTAAGGTAACCACTTTCGGTTTAACTTCCTTTGATTCTACACTGTCTTTGGTTGTATTTGCTTTGGAAGCTGTATCATTTTTGACAGATTCAGTTACGTTTGGTTTTTCAGGAGTATCTTTCTGTTTTTCTTCTTTATTGTCAGATGTATCTTGAGCTTGTTTCTCTTCGGCACCTTTCTCTTCTGTTGGTTTCTCATCATCTCCACCTCCACTAAATAATTTACTTATAGTACTTCCTAATTTTGAAAATGCACCTTCTTCTTCCGGTTCTTCTGTTATGGTTTTCTCAGCAACATATTCCACATTCACTAGTTTCAATAATCCTGATTCGTCCATACTAAAATGTGCTTTAATACCTTTCGACTCAATATTATCAGCTGTATTCTTTTTGATAGTAGCGGCAACTCCCTTCACACTAATCTCAGTTAGATTTACACTACCTATGTTCAAAATCTCATGTGGTTGTAGATAATCCAAATCTGCATAATTAACATTAAATGTGAAATCATCAGTGTGCTTGTTAAAAGTAATGATTTTCTTTTGCGGGTAAGGATTCATCAATCCGAATAGCATACGTTTAATCTGTTTTATATCCCCTTCAACTTCACGTTCGAAAATTATTTGTACTGGAAATAGAACAGCATCTCTCGTGAGGAATTTCTTCACTTGAAATCCAGAACTCAAATCAGCAGCTTTGTATACAGCTCCCATAGCTGCTGCTTCATCTGTGTTCAGACTTTTAGCCAATTCTTGCTTGACAATCTTTTGTAATACCTCTTGCACTTTAGGAGTACGAGTACCAGCTCCAACAAGGACAACTTGATTTATTACATCCATCGTTATACCTGCGGTGGCTAAAGCTTGTTGCACTGGGTTTCCAACTCTTTCGAACACATCGCTGCATAAATTTTCAAATTCTTCTCTAGTAACTTGCAAGCGAAAATCTTGTTCATCTAGCAATCCTTCAATTTGAGCATAATGATCTGCATTTGCTGATAAAACATTCTTGACACGACCGGCCTCCTTAAAAAGTTTGGCCATTGCTCTTGGATTGTGAAATACATCATTTTCAGTCTTCTTCTGCTCGTTAAACTTCTTTCCCAGATAGTTCCTAAGACGAACCTGCATTTCCAGGCCACCCAAAGTACGATCATATCCAACACCAATGACTGATATTTGTGGGTGTGTTTCAACATAACCTCGCTCCTTAGTTTTCACATTCTGAAGACTGACAATAGTTGCTGTTGTTGATGATGCTCCCATATCATAAAACATAACATATTGAGCTGTTTCATTGAAGTCCTTTGTGCGGAAGATTCCATAATTTAATGCTACTGCCATATGATTGTTAATTAATTGTAAAACTTTTAAGTCAGCCAACTTTGCTGCTTGTAATAAGGCTTTCCTTTCTACTTGATTGAAAAAACCAGGAACTGTGATCACACACTCCTTAATCTTTTGATGTGCACTTTGTTCTGCAAATTCTTTAGCTTTATGCAACAGCTGTCCAATTAATTCTTCTGGACTATATACAATATCATCATCTTGTATAAATAAAATCGTACCTCTCTCAGCATCTTCAACTAGGTCATATTGTGGAAACCGCTCCTGATATAATCTTACAATAGGATGGTTGATTCCTTTTCCAAGTAAATCTAATAAATATTGATAAGAATTCTTGGGAAATCGTATGCCAACAGTTTGAGCATCTTCACCAAAAGTTCTTACATTATCTCTGAAGCTTATAACTGAGGGTGTTTTTCTCTTGGATTCCTTATTCAATGCTATTTCCATAGGAACACCAGGAGAAACTATGCCAATTTTCATCCATTCCGATCCAAAATCAACGGACATTACAGCTAAACTGCTGACATACCCAATTATATATACCAAAATTATAATTCCCAATAGCTTCATCTTCAGTCCTACAACAAAAACGATTTTGAAATACCTGTAGCTTTTACCAGAATCAATTGACAAAACATATATTACGTACTTTAATTTTTAAACACGTAAAAATCAAGTAGAGGTTAGGAAATATTGACAAGTTGTGTTTCAAGTTTAAATTATATGAAAGTAACTTAAATATGAGTGCAACATTTTTACTTACGGTTTGTGGATTACCTATCTTGATGTAGAACAAATGTAAATGTAATTATTTATTGTTTGTGTACGTACTCAAATAATCAAAAACCACGTCAACCCTATTCCATGTGCTAGAAAAACAGCTGCTTATTATTTAGCCGGCTGAACTTCCAGGTGTGGCGTTATTTGATTGGTTCATATGTTAGACGCTAATATTCAAATATCTATTTCGTATTCAATTTACAATTTTGTTGGGATCAATAATTATGTACTAAATGAAATAATAAATTTCTATTTATCTAAATTCACAGATTATTATGTGTGAAAATGTGAAAAAGATAAGTGGGGTAACTAGAAACAATTTAATAAGCGTTGCTGTCTGCTGATTTGTTTTACTAGATTTCCATTGATTTACAATTATAAATATCTGTTGGTGTAACAGTAAATGTAGTGATTTGCAAATAATAAAATATATAAATATCCAATTGTTTATGTAATATTATAAATAAATACATACAGCTTTATTATTCACAGAAAAATAGATTTCTAATTTTTCTATTTGAACAAATATCCTTATTATATTATTACATTTAATAGAGAGTTTTGGGATAAGCTTTTATATGGTTATCTATTACAATACATTTTATTAATTTTTTAAATAGGTGAAGCAAATGTTTCTTAGATAAAGTTGAAACATACATTTCCTCACCAAGAGCAGTTAATAGTACAGGCCATTTTATCCATAGATGCCGGTAATTAAATTCGACTGTTCATAATTTACAGAAAACTATTTTTTATTTTAATGATTTAATGATTTATAACTTGTAAATTTTCTAGGTGTACCGATTATAATGGTAACCCTTTGTTCACAGATGACGGTAATATTTATACTTTGTTATTTTACCAGTTTTTCCTTCATAATATATGTAAATACACATAGATTTATTATTACTTTTCCTAAAGAAATATTCTTAATATAATATCTATTAGAAAGCACTAGAATTTTTTTGTATTTTTAATATAGATTACAATATATTTCTTTAATTTTTTTTATTCAATATACCACTTTACATAATTTACTAAAAATATGTTTTTAAGTATAGTTGAGACCTGTAAATTAAATGAACTAACAGAATTTATAGTTTACAGCATTCAATCATAGATGTCGCATTATTACGTATTTTTATTTAGCCATCTTTATATCTTTAGGATTACTTTTAAAATTTTTAAAACAAAATACATAATTAAGCAGCGCGATATAATTATATATGTGTGGTAGTGATATACTACATTTTAGCTACATCTTATAAAATTCCTTTTTAACTGTCGATGTGCAGATATCTGTAGCCTCTCCAGGTAAAATTGTAGATGTTTGTGTTAATTTTTTAGGTGACACCTACAATTACAGATAATTGGATTTGCATGAATAATTTTAAATTGCTAAAAGGCATACATATCATTAAAAGCAAAAAGTAAGATTAGATGAACAAAATTTGTATTTCAATTAAATTAAAAAGATATTTAAGTGCTGGAAAAAGTATGTGGATTAACGAAGATTCGAAACCGGTGGTGTTCGAATTTTGAACTTGTCAAATGCCTTTGGATGTCCAATGCAATATTTTATATTAAATAATAAATAATAAAAAAAGGAATAGAATGAATAGATAATAGATAAAAGTCTTCAAAAATATATTTTAAAAATTACATCACTGTGTTAAGATTTTCTACGTGTCACGTGTCAAAGAAAACCATTATAAATAATTATAATAAAGTGGAAATAATCTTGTGGCTCCAGAATTACTTGCAATGGAAATGTGGCATACTTGTCTGGGATATTTATACAATTTCAAGGGTTGTGACTTAGTGAATTTTTTTTTTCTTACAAAATTATGTACAGGGTGAGTCATTAGTAGCCGCTTCTTCGATTGCTCTTTTGTGTTTTAAATAGAAGAAAAAACAATTAGTGGAAGATCCATGGTTGCTTGTGGCGCATATTGTAAAAATACTTTAAGCTCTGACGCACTTCCGGTTTCACCGGAAATGCACGGAACTTAATTTTTTTAAATGACTCACCCTATATATTTTTGGATTTTCTTGTACTGCTCTAGATTCTCTATTCAACTGTTTTTTCTTTTTCAAAATTGACCAAATAGCTTTTGAGTTATTCATTTTTTTTGAAAATATTTGACCAAAACACGTATTCAGAAAAAAATCATTTTCACATTGTTCTTAAAAGTAAAAACATTAAGTTTGGTGGTGCTTGTAGCCAAGAAAATTCTGCAACATTTGGTAGTAGTTGCACTCGACAATACCTCAAAAAACTTTGTTTTTTCAAAGCCTACTTCCCGAAATTTTCACATACCAAAAACTTATTTTTTTTAAATGGAACTCCCAGTATTTTATTGAGTCATTTTGTTCCTTTTTTTATTCTCTTTTATTTTTGTTAGCAATGTCCTATACCTATCTTTTGTAATTTCTGAGATAATCACTATAGGAGCAATTAGCGGTCAATTAAGGAACTACGGGTGCTGTTCTATGCACCCAAATATTCGTCAAATAAAGGCTGGAATGCGGCTGACTGACTGAGTCAACTGTTAAAGAAAGTCGGTATACATTTATGTCAAACTTATAAAAGCATCGCTATTAGTTGTCATCCAAATAAATTATTCTTCTGAAGAGTTAATAGATATGATTGACGTTTTGGGTGAATCTGAAGGAAACTCCTTGCCAGCATCCATAATTTATGCACAGCGATCCCTGGTAGAAGTCAACCGAAGCCAGAAACCTTCGAAAGTATAAAGTGGACGGTTTGAGTGAACAGAAAGTATTGAATATGAAAGAGCAGAAAAAGCAATAACTGGTGAGGATAAGACGTTTATGGTATTTGCGAGTGTAGTCGAACACCCCCATACTAATACTACGAAAATCAGTTAGATGTAAGTCAAATTTGAGAATCCAGAATAATTGGGAAACATGAAATTCACCCGTAGCATATTCATACACAGGGTAAAATGAAAGAAATTTTCAGAATCGCTGACACTGTTGTCAATTGGCAGCAGATAAATTACCCTGCTTTCTCAATTTTTTGTTGTTTACCAACGAAGCCACCTTTAATTCAAGTGAATACGTTCATCGTCACAATTTCCGTTATTATAACACATAGAGCCCCCACTTTATCACACCTGTAAACTTTCAAAATCGTTGGTCATTAAAACTGTGGGGTAGAATAGTGGGTAGTTACATAATTGGACCTTATTTCTTTGATGAAAATGTTAATGGAGGAGAGTATCATCGCTATCTACGGACGGATTTTCAAAACTTTTTGAAGACATCTTCAAATATGTCAGTAAACATAACCTTTATTGTATTTCGATGTTAGCCAACAGAGTCAAAAATTAAATACTGCAACTGGACATTGCCGGAATTAAAAAACTGAAATGCGATGCTCTTCATTTTGTAAAATTATTACTTTTGGGATAGTTGGATTTAACATTTACTTTGTTTGACAGTTGACTAAGGAAGTCAAGCGCCACTCCTGCCTTCCATTGGCTGAACGAATATTTTGGTGCATAAAACAACAGCGCTCGTAGTTCTTTAATTGACCGCTAATTGCTCCTATAGTGATTATCTCAGAAATTACAAAACATAGGTATAGGACATTGTTAACAAAAATGAAAGGAATTAAAAAAGGAACAAAATGCCTCAATAAAATACTGGGTGTTCCATTTAAAAAGAATAAGTTTTTGGTATGTGAAGATTTTAGAAAGTAGGCTTTGAAAAAACAAAGTTTTTTGAGGTATTGTCGAGTGCAACTTTACCAAATGATGCAGAATTTTCTTGGCTACGAGCACCGTCAAAGTTAATGTTTTTACTTTTAAAAACAATGTGAATATGATTTTTTTCTTAACAAGAGTTTTGGTCAAATATTTTCAAAAAAAATTAATAACTCAAAAACTATTGGCTCAATTTTGAAAAACAAAAAGCAGTTGAACAGACAATTTAAAGCAGTACAAGAAAATCCAAAAATATATAGAGTGAGTCATTTAAAAAACTTAAGTTCCGTGCATTTCCGGTGAAACCGGAAGTGCGTCGGAGCTTAAAGTATTTTTACAATATGCGCCACAACCAACCATGAATTTTCCACTAATTGTTTTTTCTTTTATTTAAAACACAAAAGAGCAATCGAAGACGCGGCTACTAATGACTGACCCTGTATAATAATGCCAAGATTAAACTATATATTTGAAAAGGTTGGTTTCGAGCATCCTTTTTGTTATTTTTACTAACTATTGTTGGATTTTCCGCATTAATTTTTTTAGTATGTAATGTGTTTGATGTATTGTTGATGATAAATTTTAAAATAGGTTTGTGTGTAGGAAACTATGATTTTTAAAATTAATATTGAGAGAGGAATTTTCTGATTCATGTAGCTTCTAGTAATTAAAGAATAAATCAATTAAAAAATGCGTTTTATTATCAATATTCAAAAATGTACACACATAAGTTTTCAAGAGTTTGTTGAACAGTATACAATTGGTTAAAACTAAACAAACAACAATATAGCTAGTGTGACTTACATATATACCTTTATACGTAAAACGTATATGTATATATGCATGTGTTTGAGATACACACATACATTAAGTGCCATTGCCGATAATCGAACGCACAGACACCGGTGTTTAGACCTATGAGGTCTCATCAGTGTACGTGGAGATTCTCGACAATGGCTTCAAGACTTAAATCGCTGCCTATGTCATTTTTGCATGTTAAATGCAGTGAGAGTATCACAGCGACATCTAACACCCAAGAGATGACACGGAAAAAAGCTGCTCAAATTTTGACTAAATTATAATTTTCCTTAACAGAAATTGAAACTGTCAGCAGTGACTAAATTCGTTAATGTAGCAGCAACAAAATAGGTATATCTATTTCTTTAGATTTTATAAAATCATAAATGATAGATACCTATTCATGCGCATGCGTGTGTGCTAAATTTGATGTATGAAATACGTACTCGTCATACAACAATGTAAAAATTACATGAAAAATTTATTACATATTTTCATGAACATTTTCTGTAAAATTTACCTCCGTGTCATACGAGACTAAGGAATTTTTGATGAATGATACTAAGTAGCATTAGGTGGCAATGTACTCGGAAATAGCGAAAATTGAATACAGCAAGGAGTCGTAGAAAAAACTCTATCTCTCTGTGTCACGACTACCAGCAAAGTGTTACGTGCTGACTTCCTGGCGGTGCCTTTTACCAAAACATCATTCAGCATAATTCAGCCAGTGGCGGCCCGTGATTTTTTGGGACGGGAGGGCATGGGGGGGGGGGGTCGGACTGTTTAATATCAAAAATTAAGTACAGACATAAAGATAAACTCAATATGTTATTTAATTAACTTGTTTGAAAATAAAATCCATTCGCCGTTCCTTACGATTAGCAAAATGATTAATAACTAATTCATTGGAGTTTGGTGTTGATGTCAGTAATTGTTTTTCAATGGAACAAAGTTGAAAAACAATATTGCAATATTCTTATTTTTATTAACTGCATTAAATTTAACAACAGTTGCCAGTTCTTTTAATAAATATCTGTCACAAAGCTCTAGAAAATATTGTAAATTCTCCTGTTTAGGATAGGACTTCATTTTAGATTTAGTAGCTACAACTCGATGCTGTTTTAGAGATTTTCTCAGTCTTTCCTTTCTGGGTGTATGGGCAGGCAGATTTTTTTCTGTTTGAACCCCAACATCACTTGTAGTAGGAATTTCCATAGCTGCTAAAATACAATTAAAAAATTATACACAAAATTACAAATTAATTGTATGTGTGTAACTGAAAAATTCTAAATTATTCTACTTTATACTAGGTTTAAATACATATGTGTTGAATTTTTGTTCAAAAATGACTTCGAATTTTTTAGTTAAACAACTAAACGTATTTTATGTTTTGCTCATAATATAATTTTGTATTGTAAATATTAATTGTCATACCTATAGGTGGTTCACTTTCTGCTAAATTTTGGGATCCAATATCACTTGTGCTAGGAACATTCATAGTTTCCACACATTCTAAAATACATTTTGAAATTAGTATGCTTTTAAAATTTCAAATAATACTTAGTTCTTATAAAACAATATTTTATAATAAACATTTACCTATTGATAGTTCCTTGACCGGTGAGGTTTGAATTGATTTATTTTCAGTATGGTCATGGCTGTGAGAGATAACGATGTTTTCTAAAATTCTTATTTTCGAAGGAGGTTCCTTCACTAATATAAAAAGATAAAAACCACATTAGAAGTATTTATTTTCATGCTTCATCTTTAATAAAAACCTTAATTATAAGTGCAACCTTATCAAAACATATTTAACAATGATAAATAAGATCATATATTTTTTGTAGATAGTAAATAAGTTTACAAATTTAAATTACGAAATATCTTATTAGAGAAATTAAAGTAAAACATTGTTATTATCATGTACAGATTTTTTGGAATATTTCAAATTATAAAGTCATGTTACTATATTTATTCTACCTCAATGACATTACATTACATATTTTAAAATTACAATGCAACGGTATTGCAACTTAATATAGACAAAAATTGTTGAATATATAAAAGATAAATGCTAAGGAATAATTTTGGAAATATTTTAATTTTATTATAGTTTATATTAAAAACACTTTTATGAAAAATAACCTACCCGTTTGAAATTTTGCAACAAGAGCTCTGATGTTTCTGGTGTTTCCGTTAGAGCTCTTACTATCCGGATATTCGAGGATCCGGATCTTGATCCGGATTTCGAGTTATAATGAGTAACTCGGATACTCGAATATCCGGATAGTAAGACCTCTAGTTTCCGTGCAGAGTGACAGAAATAATGCGGGAATAGCATTGGATTCCTTAAATCATTTAAACACGTGTGATTCAAAGTGTTTACCACACACAAATGTTGTTTGCCATAATTTTGACAAATCTTTACTTAGAAGGTCATTCCGGTTACAGCTGGTGATCCACGGTAAGACACTACAAAAAAGATGAATTATTACAAATTAACTGTTACTCAATAGCTATAACTTACGGATTTTTTTCTTTAAGAAACGAAAAGAAACTGTAGAATATATTTTCTTGCTGAACATCTTTACAAGTAAAAAAAATGAGGTGTGGCCACCACACGACTTTCTTCTACGTATGAGCGTTTCAAACTATACAATTTTAAGAATTTTTTATGCAAAACTTATTCAAAATCCTATTCTAAGTACTTTCATTCTCTTAATAAATCGCTATAGAATGCATACTTTGCAAGATATTCGAAGAAAAGTGCTACTCGCTAAGAATAAAAGTGCTACTTCCGGTCCGAATTTTGAAATCTTTTTTATACAAAAGATATTGGAAATTAAGTTCTAAATACTTTTATATTGGTAGCGTACCTGTCTAAAAAGCATGACTTGCAAAATATTGGCAAAAAACTGATTTTTGATAAGAGTAAAAGACCTACTTCCGGTAGTAATTTCGAAAAACTTTTTAAATAAAATGGTTCTCAATTTTAATTTTAAGTACATATGAATTCTTTATAAATTTGTTTAAACTTAGTAGTTGACGAAATATTTGCAAAATTCGATTTTTTCACTGAAGTAAAGTACTACTTCCGGTCAACCGATTTTACTGAAAAACTAATCAGATCTCAAGAGGCAGATTATACACGTAAATATAAAATTTGGAATTGATATCTACAGCGGTTTGGCCGCTATCGTGGTCACACACACACAGACAGACACACACACACACACAGAGAGAGAGAGACACAGACATTTTTTAAAAACCACTTTTTTGGTATCAGGGGACTTCAAAACGTGGACATCTGCAAAAATCTCGAGGACGAAAATTTTCATCATAACAATACTTCCTTATACTACGTATAAGAAAGTAATACAACATCTACGTACGCCAGATTTCTTCTTTAGTACAGTTTCTATTATTTATATCAACAACAATTTAACTGACACCTTTACTTATTATTCTTTTGTAAATTGTAAGTTATGAAACTTAGACAGGTGATATTTATACAACAATATACAAGTACACAACAAAAACAAAACACGCCATTTTGAAATGTGCCCTTGTTTGATTTTCGGCACAAATATCGGAATTATGCAAGTGCGGCTTTTGTCACTTCTGTTAATCTGTGATATTACATACTGGATGTCATCCGGCATCACTAGTAGTGCCCGCTGGCTGACATATACCCCTCTCGCCCCGCGCCACTTTTATCCGCTCGATTTCAAATACAAACGGTGCAGTCGCGCGAGATGCCCCGGTGCCTACGTCAGACTGTGATTTTTAAACGCGCTGAAGAGACGGACTGTTACCGCCGAAAAAATCTCAAGCAGCAAAATCGCAATTTTAAAGAAGGATAAAAATATATATTTGCTAATGTAGGACAAGTGTGCATGTAGTGTTTTTGCTGCTAGGGATAATAATAATAATAATAATAATAATACTTTATTAGTCTCAAGATCCACTGGATATAGACTTCGTCAATACAGAGTACAAATAGCAAAAACATATATATACATACATAGATATAAACCACAATACATAAATACATAAATATACTAAATGTACAATACGACTATGGCAACCGTGCATGGAGCTCTGCCATACTATAGAAACTGTGGTTAATTAGAAATTCTCTCAACAGTTTCTTAAAGTTTGCCAGACCCGAGTCCCGCATGTGCATTGGCAACTTATTAAAAATTGTAAAGCCAGTTATGAATGGGGACTTTTGATGAAATAAGTGATACGATCTGTCCACAACTAAGTTATTTCTATTACGAGTCCTGTAATTATGCTTCTCACTTATTACTGAAAATCTATGTTTGTTATTAAAAATATATGTTAGTAATTTATAAGCATAGACAGAGGTAACAGTAAATATTCTCTTTGAGCGGAAGGTGCCCCTACAAGACTCATGGTAGGGCAAATCAAAAACAAGTCTGATGATACGCTTTTGCAGAAGAAACACCCTTTGTATATCCCTCGCTTGGCCCCAGACAATAATATTATAGGAAATTATAGAGTAGGCATAAGCATAATAAACGCTGAGAAGGGACTCGGCATTCAAGATGTTTTTCAAAGTGTGCAAAACATAATATGCCCTCTGCAGTCTACCGCACACGTAATCAACCTGGTTTTCCCATGACATATTTTCATCAAGAATTGTACCTAAGAATTTACAATTTCTAGAGATCTCAATAGTTTGATTATTAAATGTTATGTCTAATCCTGATCGTGTTCTATGTCTGTTGAAAAATTCAATAATAACCGTCTTATCATGGTTGATTACTAATTTGTTGGCACAACACCAGTCCTCAAAACTTTGTAGAACTATATTGATATTATTGTTGAGCTGTTCTAGATCCGAGTGGGAAACCACTATTGCTGTATCGTCAGCATACAGAAATATTTTGCCATAGTTTATGTAACTAGGTAGGTCATTTATAAATAATAAAAATATCAATGGACCCAGGACACTGCCCTGTGGAACTCCAACGTCCATATCATATTCCTCCGATCTGACGTCACCAAGTCTAACTACAATTTTTCTGTCCTTTAAAAATGAGACAATCCATTCGTTCAGTTCCCCACGAATTCCGAGGTTATAGATCTTACTACTAACAAAATGACAATTAACGGAATCAAAGGCTCTAGACAGATCAAACAAGATCAACACGGTGTATCGTCCTATATCCATTTCATCAAGAATATGCTGCGTACATTCCACAACACCAGTCTCAGTAGAGAAACCACTCCGAAAACCGTGCTGACAGGGGGTAATGAGATTATGCTTGTTTAAAAAATTAAATATTCTATCAGCAATAATTTTTTCAATAATTTTAGAGAAGACACTAGTTAGCGCGATAGGTCTGTAGTTCTCAATATTGGAGCGGTCATTTCTTTTATGTATAGGAATTACAGCAGACGATTTCAATGCTGTAGGGAATTTGCCCATGATATTATTCGTTATCAAACTAATCAGAAAAATTACATACAAATTAGGTATTTATAATTAATTTATCTCTTAAAAGAAATTTACCACGGGGGGGGGGGGGCAGTGTCCCGTTGCCCTCCCTGCAGCAGCCGCCACTGCTTCTAGCAGTAACATATACAGTTCGAAAGCCGGTTGAACTTAGTCTTGTATAATATAAGTTCACTAATTTTATAAGAGCGACCATTTGGAACGACCTGTACATACATATTTGTGTGGTTGTACACTTGTACTTTCACTCGCGTAAATAACCTGTTGAAAATAATATAAAATTAACCTGAATGAATAACAACACAGTCTATAATTGCGGTTAGAGTTTTGCCAAATTTTATTTATGAAAATGCAGATTCTTACGTATATATACATAATATGCTGTAACCAACATCATACTTTTATTCGTAGATATGGACGTAAATGTGCATTTGAAATATACGCGTCAGGAATATTAATCGAAATTATTATTTATTAAATGTTATGCACGTCAATTTTGAAATATACGTTCGCTTTGGATTAAATATTTGTTAAAATGCCATATTATCATTGTATTGTAAAGTATTCACTGAATTACCTATATTAATTATTTGATTGTTTTTTTAAGTTAATTTTAAATGGAACACTGGCTTGTATATAAATACATTTTATAATTAGTAAGTATATCTTTAGCTGTTTCATAAAATAAAGGCAATGATGTGTGATCTATTTATATATATTTATTATATTATGTAGGAGTAAAGATAATATATTTGCTTCTTTCGCTTTTTTTCTTAGCCGTTATTTTGTATATTTTCTTTTTTATTCTTGGAATGCGGCTTTTTTTTTATTGGTGGTAAGTAATAATTAAAGGGTTAACGCTTCAACACTTTATTGTCTTCATCAGAACAGTGTATAGAAATTGCAGCGTGTCAAAGTAGCTTCGAGTGCTCATTTGTGTTTTACATAATATAAAAAATAATTAGTGGAAGATTCATGGTTGCTTGTGGCGCACACTCTAAATATATTTTAAGTTCTGACGCACTTCCGGTTTTACCGGAAATGCACGGAACTTAATTTTTTTAAATGACTCGCCCTATATATTATGTTTTAAATTGTATATTCAAGTTTTTTTTTTTTCAAAATTGAGCCAATAGTTTTTGAGTTAAGGTTATCCCACTTTATTCCCTGGCTACACCGAACTGATGACGACCAATTAGTCAGAAACACGTATCTGCGGACTAGGAATTTACCCAATATTCTCTTTCTATTGTTTAATTTTATGTATCTGTGATAATTCCTCTATAGATTACATATATATACAGGGTGAGTCATTAGTAGCCGCTTCGTCGATTGCACATTTGTGTTTTAAATAAAAGAAAAAATTGGAAGATTAATGGTTGCTTGTGGCGCATATTATAAAAATACTGTAAGCTCTGACGCACTTCCGGTTTCACCGGAAATGCACGAAACTTATTTTTTTTAAATGAATCATTCTATATATTTTTGGATTTTCTAGTACTTCTTTAAATTGTCTATTCAATTGTTTTCTCTCTTTCAAAATTGAGCTAATAGTTTTTGAGTTATTAATTTCTTTTGAAAATATTTGACGAAAATACGTGTTCAGAAAAAAATCATTTTCACATTGTTTTTAAAAGTAAAAACATTAACTTTGGTGGTGCTTGTAGCCAAGAAAATTCTGCATCATTTAGTATAAGTTGCACTTGACAATACCTCAAAAAACTTTGTTTTTTCAAAGCCTACTTCCCGAAATTTTCACATACCAAAAACTTGTTTTTTTTTTAAATGGAATATTTAGTATTTTATTGTGGCATTTTGTTTCTTTTTTTATGCTCTTTCATTTTTGTTAACAATGTCCCATACCTATCTTTTGTAATTTCTGAGATAATAACTATAGGAGCAATTAGCGGTCAAATAAATAACTACGAGCGCTGTTGTTCTACGCACCCAAATATTCGTTCAACTAATGGAACGCTGGAATGAGGTCCTGCTTCCTTAGTCAACTGTCTAACAAAGTAAAGGTTAAATCCAACTGTCCCAAAAGTAATAATTTTACAGAATGAAGAGCATCGCAATTCAATTTTTTAATTTCGGCAATGTCAAGTTGCAATATTTAATTTCTTATACTATTGGTTAACAACGAAATAAAATAAAGCGTAAGTTTACTGACATATTTGAAGATGCCGCCTTTCTAAAAGGTGTACGAAACAACGCTGCTATCTTCCATTTAATTTGCTTAATTGCTCGTATTCTTTTATTGTTGAAGCTGTTCATAACAGATGCCTGTAGTTTTTCAAAATTATAAATTGATGTCCTAAAACTTTGATAGAACCAAAAATAGCAACAAAATAACGCAATTTAAATAATCTAAAACTATTGAGCAACGTAATAACAATCAAAAGTAAGAAAAACAAATTTCATTAAAAAATATGTTCAACATAACCACAATTGTGTGCAATGCACGTGAGTACCTATTATGTTTTCCAAAGAAGTACTAACGTTGCGTAAAACGTTTCGACATATTCTTGTAAACGCTTTTCCGATTTTAATGTTCATGTCTTCAAAAAGTTTTGAAAATCCGTCCGTAGAAAACTCTTCTCCATTAACATTTTCGTCTAAGATCCAATTATCTATTCTTGCCCACACATTTAATGACCAACGATTTTGAAAGTTTGCAGGTGTGATAAAGTTAGGGTTTTTATGTGTTATAATAACGAAAACTGTTACGATTAAGGTATCCAATTTAATAGAAGCTGGCTTCGTCGGTAAACAACAAAAAATTGAGAAAGTCAGCCTAATATATCTGCTGCTCATTGACAAAAATCTAAACGATTCTGAAAATGTCTTTCATCTAACCCTATGCATGATGCTACTGATGATTTACATATTTTCTAATTATTCTGGATTCTCAAATTTGACGTACATCTAACTGATGACTAATTTTCGTAGTACTAATATGGGGGTGTTCGACTACACTCGCAAGTACCATAAACTTATTATCCTCACCAGTTATTGATTTTGTCCGCTCTTTTCTTCATATTCAGTACTTTCTGTTCACTCCAACCGTTCCTTTATACTTTCGAAGGTTTCTGGCTTCGGATGTACCAGGTACCAGGAATCGCTGTGCATAAAGTCTGGATGCTAGCAAGGAGCTTCTTTCAGATTTACCCAAAATGTTAATCATATCTATTAACTCTTCATAAGAATAATTCATTTCGATGACAACCAATATGCTTTTATGAATTTGACATAAATGTTTACCGCCTTTTTTTACAGTTGACTCAGGCAGTCGCCCGCATTCTAGCCTTTATTGGACGAATATTTGGGTGCACGTAGTTCTTTATTTGACCGCTGATTGCTCCTATACTGATTATCTCAGAAATTACAAAAGATAGGTATAGGACACAGTTAACATAAATGAAAGGGATGTTGCTAATTAGTTGCTATACTAAATTTGTTTAATGTAATAAATGGTTAAATGATTTGTTAAATAAATATTTTCTAATCGCAACGGTACTGGATGCGAGAACAAAGTAATTAGCCCAGCAGCACAGTCTGCATCCAGTATCTCAGGGTCGTTTATTATTTATTATTGCAATAGAACCTTTATGATTAATAATTAAACTAACCAGGAGTGAATGCATATATTTAAGTTAATGACAAAACTCACATACCTTAACTGTATCGAGCCTTATGTTCGGTCAATCCAATCAGTGTTTCCCCGGGCAATAGGTGTTGGTCCTTTTCGATGGCTAATTTTTACTTGAATGATTTTGTGACTATTTATTAAGTTATTGTCGGGCGCCACCTACTTTGAATTATTTAACAGCTTTGTTTTTATTATCACTAGAATCAGCACATCGTGGCTTTACGTTTATTAGTGAAAGAAAGTAAGAAACATTCACTGAGCCCGTCGAGTTACCACAAGGAACGAAGGATAATTACTTTATAACACAAGTGACGTAAACTTAACAATGTTTATTACATGAAATAATTTAAACAAAAGTACAATGAACATTCAATAATAATAAACAGATTTCTCTTTCAACATATCACATCAGATTACACAATTCTTCAGTCAATAATCTGGCCAGACGGAGATATTATTATTACTCAAATATTAATAGATATAAAGGATTACAATATACAAATGGTAAATTAAAAATCGAACCTTGGATTTAGAACAGAATACAACTACTAATGCATGTATTATTATGACAAAATGAATAATTATTATTGTAACTTTTAAAATATTAGCTTAAGGTTATGATATTATAAGCAATAGTAACAAAGATTATGATGGCGAACTCCAGATTTTAGATCAATATCATTATTTAACAATACTATGCTTATCCAAATAGCATTATGACTAAAGAACTACAGATTAACCCTCAAAGTTAGTTTGGCGTTATCCGACGGAACTATTTAATACAAATTTATCGTTACAGCTCCCGAAAGAATGGCCTTTGACTTGGCTTTAGCGACGGTACAATAATTTTTAAGCACTCTGAGACACAAACAATATTTAAATTACCTTGGATTGTGCGGATAATCTAATAACCGTGGATGCCGAAGGTCGAAGTTGGAGAGTCGATGAATTTCCCGCGAAGAAAAGATGTGCTTCTTCGGTAGCTTGATTCCGGACGTAGTCCGACGGCAATGGCTCGACACTAAGATTGCTTCAAATTCCACAAAAGGGGAATTATCGAAATCGGCCAATCTTCTCTTAGACTGGACTAATGATTTTTCGATAATTTAACACCACTAGGCACGTTAAATCGTCACCAGACGGGCTTTGCACAGCTATATTACGTATTCTAGGGTAACAATCTTAATTTTTAACTCAATACCGAACTACATATCAAGCATCTAATGGGTACCAACCGGACCAATGGCTCACACTTGAAATTACTCAGATGTGTCGACTGTCACTATGCGGTTACTAATGAATTTTAATTTTTAAGCGTTCTTGCCTATTTATTAGTACCGTTGGAGTGGGAATAAGGAAAAAGCTACGTCATTTCCACCCTTCCAGAATCTTCGAGAATTCTCTAAGAAGGAATTTTTGCACACGGCGCGCACGATGCAGTATATTCAATGGCTCGGTTCCCAGGGTATTTTAAAATAAAGGGCTATTGATAACACGAGCATATTCGTGGCGCCGAAATCTAGTTTTCATCGTGTGATACAAAGGGGTATTTGAGAAAAATTGTTGTACGTGACTATAATATTTACTTTATAAAAAGATTTATGACATATGTATATTTTTAAACTTTGAATATATTTTACGTATCAAGACTAATAATTGTGTACAGTAGGAGCCAAAAGAATGATATTATAATTGATTTGGAATTCTTAAGTAATTTAGTACTTGTTAATTTAAATAAACAGATATTATTTAACATTTTGAAATTAAATTAGTCAGAAGTGCCAAGAGCACGCAACAGGGAATAAAAAAGGGAACAAAATGAAATATCGGGTGATCCATTTAAAAAAAGTTTTTGAGGTATTGTTGGTTGCAACTTATACTAAAGAATGCAGAATTTTCTTGGCAACAAGCACCAATAAAGTTACTGTTTTTACTTTTAAAAACAATGTGAAAATAATTTTTTTCTGAACACGTACTTTGGTCAAATATTTCCAAAAAAAAAAAAAAAAATTAATAACTCAAAAACTATTGGCTCAATTAAATTCCAAGCATTTACGGTAAAATCTGATGTGCGTCAGAGCTTAAAGTATTTTTAAAATATGCACTCCAAGCAATCATAAATCTTACACTAATTGCTTTTTCTTTTATTTAAAACACAAAAGAGCAATCGAAGAAGCGGCTACTAATGACTCACCCTGTATATAAATTTGTCATTATCGTGCCTCTAAACCAAGAAAAATATTCATTTTTAATACATTTGTTGTATATTGGCAAAGAATTTTTAATATATTTTTATTAACTATGGCTACTAAGACATATTTAACACTATTATTTTGATTTACACAATTATATCTTTAACATATGGTATTATTTGTGTGAAAATGTTGGATGCTCGTCTTTGGTAAATCAGGACCATCTGATTGACCTACATGATTGGTACGCGACAGCGTACCTATTATTACATCACCTATTTCTTTAATTTTGCAGTTTGCATCGATATTATTACGTGGTGTTATATGCATTGTTTCATAGCGGTAATTATTTATCTTATCAAAACAATAACAGTCTTCATTTATTGTTATTATGTTCTTAATTTAAATACATATTTATTTTGTAGTTTATAAATAGCCAGTTCACATAATTATTGATTAGCAAAGCAATTTTCATAGTATTAATCAACCAGTCAAAATGACTGGTATTGGTAAAAATAGGTATAGTTCAACAGCTGGTAGTTCAAGTGCTAATAAAATACCACGAATATATTACTTATTTATTTGTTTAATTGTGTTTAAACACTTTGAAGGAGCTGTAATCTAAAAAGAAATGGAAATCCCAGTGAAATTTTTAATTTTTTATTTAATATTCTGTGTAAAATGTACTTCCGGCGTTTAGTGCACTCATCGTGACACACCCTGTATAATACATGACTTTTACATTATTATTATTATTCCACTTGTAACTAAAAATAAAATAAAACGAATAGATTTGGTAATAATTAAATGATAGAAATATTTACTGGAACATTTAGATTCTCTGGCTTTTTAAAGGTCGAGCATATTATTTGCTTTCCATGAAACCAGTCAGGTAAAGGAACTACGCCGCAGGCCTCCGCAAAGCGTTATACTTTTCCACCCAAGACTTCAAAAATATTTCTAAATAACTAACGCAAACTTAACGGCATCACATTATTTGTTCCACGCGAAGAACTATCTCAAGAATACATAAATATTTGCCTTCGTTTTTGCAAGAGCAACAACTAGGCAGGTACATACGTAGAGTTAATCACAATGAAAATGATACAATGGTATTTTACATATTACATTTGTTTCGTCATTGAAATTACTAACAGTGCACACTGAATATTTCTTATAAAATTTGTTAATTCATTATTTTCTTTATGCGATGCCGAAATTTCAGTAGCCATATTACGGAAAGTATTATTTAATTCATTAACAGACGGTGTCCGATGTTGTTAGGTGTGTCTGTTTTCGTTTTGATGATGTTCCAAATCCTTTTCTCACTGTTATTAGACTGATAATCGAACGCAGGTAATTATTTAATGTCTTTGTAATGGTACAGCCAATTTCCATATATTAATTTTATAATTTTATTATTTTAAAGAATTTAATTAATCATATTTTATTAATATCTTAAAAAAGTATTTAAAATCAATGAATGTATTACTGTAATATTAAGTCGGTATTAGTCATAAGTTTAGTATGTATTTATGAATAAGAATTATGGCGTCAAAGGTTTAAATTAATGCGATAAAGGCTAGGCTAGTGATAAACATTCTCACAGCTAAAAGAATGTGTGCATGTGAAATGTGAATGGAAACACCCGGACTATGTAGAACGCAGGGATTCACAGACATTCTCATATAAAAAGAAAATACGCGTTCAAAAGTCATGAGTCGAAAGCTAGATCAAGTCAAGTGCGAGACTTGGTATCGAAAGGTCAACTCCAAATAATAGACTACTGGGATAGTCGGCAATGATCATAAGAATCATTGTTAATATAATTTAAATAAATAATAGACTACTGGGATAGTCGGTAACAATCATAATTGTTATTATTTGAAAAAATAGTAAAAAGTGATTAAAGGTGGCATATATATAGTAAATATGCAAAGTGTTATAATTTTGTAATAAAGATATAGTGCTCTGAATGGCAGAGAAAGCCGAATTTCGGGCCTTGAGCAGCTCAGAACATAGAAGAAGTTGCCGCTGAAGGCAGTATAGAAGAGAGAAGATAGAAGAATCGTTATTATAAGGTATTCTTAAAATGATAAATGATTATTGTATGATGAATGTATTTTTTATAATAAAGAATTAAAGATTGTAAAATAAATTTCAAATAGAGACGAACTAAATAAGTAAATGTGAATGTTAAATAAACATCGTCTCCATACTATAAGATATAATGTAATTTAATATGTTTCGGCATCGTGGTATATGTATATAATCCTACATAAATCTTGTATGTAGCGTACGTCGTACATTCTTGCCTTTATTGTTTACGTTTTAACATAACGAATAATATACATAAATATTTATATCCATTTATTATTTGTAAAGTGTATTGAAATTGTCTTTTAATGTGTTTTGTTTTTCTTGTTGTGTGTATGAGATTTCTCTCTATCTGTAAAAGTATATAAAATTCATTGATTTTGAATATAAGCATTATTTAAAGTTTAAAATGGCATTTTCCTATTATTAAAACCAATTAATGTTTGGGAACCTTTTAATTAATCATTTCTAGTAATCCGAATCGGCCTGAGAGAGTCTGCTGAGCTGAGCTGGTAAATAAACAACATTTTACATTTTATTTTAGTATTAAATTTTACATTAAATATATAAATTTCAAATAGAGGTTCCTTTACATTATGGCGCAGCAACGTGGAGCAAAATCATATTATTATTAATTTTGAAGGTTCCACTTTACATCTTTCCTCTCGCTTTTGTGATGTAGAAGTTGAAACACTTAGTATTATATTGGTGGTTAAAATTGTTTATAAATGGTTGTTTAGTGAGCAATGATTAATTAACGGAAACATTAAGTACGTGATATCGACGTGGTTACTCATCAAAGCTCCAGGATATTGTGCTGTAAAAGAAAGTATTAAAAATCAAGGGAGTTCTTTTTAAAGTTTTTATTGAATGTAATAAATGGTGAATTAAAAAAAAATTAAAAAAATTATGCAATTTTAATTTAAGGCAGGTAAAATTGTAGGAACTGTATATGTAGAAGACTTATTTACAGGTCGTTTCAAAAGTAAAGATTTAGGTCAAAAATCAACGGTATCAAACGATACGAGCTTATACTTGCGTGTGTATGGATCCGCACAGATTCACGGATGCATTAGTCGGGCGCCAATAGTCACAAAGAAGTCGCGAAACTGCTGGGGGTAGTGAGATGCTGGTGAGCGTAATACTGGAATGAGAGTAATGGTAGTGAGAGATGCTTAGTGAGAGAGTGAGTCAAGAAGCTAGGGAAGTGATTCTCAACATGTGGGACGCGCCCCATGGTGGACGTGATACAACTAAATAGGGGGCGCGAGTATATCGAGAAAAAAAATATTAAGAAATTTATTTAATTTACTGAAAAACAGTACTTAATACACTCTAAGATAATAAAAAATAAAGTACACGTTTACACTGATATAATAGACTCACTTTTGGCTTTTGCTTTGTCTTCGGTTGGTTTTGGGATCCGTTTCTCTCGCGAGATTCTCCCAACATTGCTTCATCCCAAAACCCTTGAGAGCTTCGCTCAATGGTCTTAATTTGTTGGTAGAATCTCTCATAGTGTTTTTCACTTACGTCACCAAGATTTTCCGAAAAGAATTTCAAATGCCAATGCAAAAAATGAACGAGAATGAAATGGTATAATGGCATTCCGTACTCACACTGTTGTAGTTCTTCAGCAAATCGGTAATAATTGCTTCGTAGTTAGGACTTTCATTGTTCCCAAGAAAATTGGCAGCAACCAGCTGAAATGAATTCCAAGCCTCGTTTTCAACGGGTGTTAAATAATATTGGAAACTCTATGCTTCTTGGCAGTTTTTTTATGAGTGGACCACAAAAGACGCCTTCCTTGATGCTTGCTATTAAAAGATGCGGTGAAATTGTTCTCAAATAGGAGAATACTTGCCTTTCCTTGTCTAAGGCCTTTACAAAATGTTTAATGGCCAAGTATAATGCAACGCTGGATGAATTATATTTTCTTTCTTGACAAGTGGCACGTATTTAATATTGTCTTTGCACACTGTGACGTTATTCATTTCCGGTCAGTTTTTTCTTCTATAATAATAATAATAATACTAATAATAAGACATTTATTGCCCAACAGAGGTATAAACTCCAGTTACAGGATAAAATTAATATATAAGTTCAGTTAGTACATGTGAGTAGTTGCTCTCTATAAGCTAATAATAAACTGAAATTGAAATTACAAAACATAAACAATATAGAAAATACGAAGAATATGATATACTGCACCAGGAATCATTAGCCATATGGGAGAGAAACGCCCTTAAAAGCATGTTAGTTCTCGGTCTGGCCATCGAAAAGGTGTTAGTGGAACACATGGCCTTAGAACGAAATTGACCTGGGATAATATCACTGGCGAGTCCACCAGATAGCTAGCCAAGTTATATAACTAAGAAACTTTAAGAAACACTTTTGCACTTTCTCCAATGGCAACTGCTGATATAAATAGTAGAGATATCAAAAAGTGGCACCTTACTCTAATCTACTCCTAACGAAGGCAAAATGAATAGATTTAAGAGCCAAGTGACTAGTGAAACCTCTGCAAGAAAAGATTAGGAAGACCAAAAATCCTATGGCTGTGTTACAGACCCCATATATATGGTCCGAGAATCACAGAGCATAGTCAAATAAAAAATCCGGGCTTTAAATTGCTTTTTACTAGAAAACGTGACGTTGTTTATATTGTAAGAAAAGAGTATGGGGTTGGTGATCTTAGCAAAAGTAACAAACGCACATTTACTAATGTTCAAAAGTATTCTGTTATCAACAGACCACTGATTGACTATCAGCAAGTTATTCTGAAGTATATAGCTATCATTCAAACTGTTAATACACAAGAATATTGTAAATGTCGTCAGCATATACCAAAACACCACAGGTTAGCGAATTCAATAAACCATTTAAAAATATATTAAATAGCAACGGGTCTAGGTTGGATCCCTGTGGCACACCAGATGTTAGGAGTAAATATCAAGACTGACATCCATGGTAAAATACATACTAGGCTGATTTGTTAAATATGAGGAGACCAGTTTAAGTAGACGAATAGAGAAACCGAAACTATCCAATTTATTTATCAATAGTTTAAATAACCTTTGCCTTGATAGCTCTCCTCTATACCTTATCAGCCCGTTGACAATATTATCCCTTTTCCCAGTTTTGTTCATTTTAAGCTGTGTTATTACTTCGTTGAATTCCTGTGTCTGTTGGTATTCTTCCTCTGCTGTATTATTTCTATAGGTTCTCTCTATATTCCTGCCGGTTAATAATTTTTTAAAATAATTTCTCCATTCCATACCGCTTATGTTTGTTGTATGTCTTTTCATATTTTGTCTTTTGATACAGGTGTCCCAGAAATAAAAAGACGGAGTAGCAGAAATCGGAAGCTAGCTTGTGTAAAAACGTACCCTCAAAATATCAAGTCTTTATTCGTGCGCAGACGGCAGAAAAAAAATAATAAAGAATTCAATTGGCCTTACGCCGACTCTGGACTAAATATCCACCTGCTTCACTTTCACAATCGGTTCTTTTCAGGACCACCATATTGCTTGTGTTAAAAAAAAGGAGGAGGAATAGATACTTCATAATAAATATCAAACCATTAATTACTTTAATTTTACACCTGCTAAAAAAATTAATTACATTCTTAATATTTATTATTGAATATTCTAAACTAATAATAATCAGCTGTTTCTGACTACAAACACATTAAAGAGCAACAACCTTCCTATTTTAAAAATAAAAACAATCTTTTATTGTCTGCAATAAAGTGGGTCGTCCATCTAGCAAAAAATATGTTTTATATGAATGAGTACGATTTAATGTTTTTCCTGTTTATTACAAATAAAAGCACATATTTCTATAAATGCGTGTTCGTTTCTATTTACATAATGAGCATTCTTACTTGTATTTATAAACACATTCTGTGCCAGGTCCGTAATGTAATTTTTTTTATCTAAAAGACAACATAGAAAATTAAATTTTTAATTTCTTCGTTATTGCGGTATATTTGAGCCTGTTTCTGTTCGGACTTTACATACCTGCTACTTCGTTTTTTTATTTCTGGGACACCCTGTATAGTTTTGTGTTATTTTTATTATGATTCTCAATTGTATCCATTGCTTTTTCCAACCATCTTGTCGTCTTGGATTTTTGTTACTGCAGGTGCTATTCCAAAATATTCCAGATAATTCTGTTTTAATGAATCCGTGAAACAACGTCTATTTGCGTCGGGGACAAAATTACCACACGCGTAACAGAAATTATTCGAATCGTTTACCCATTGAAATACTCGAATTCTGTTAGTCATTTCGGTGAATGCAATAAAATAATTCATTCAAATTTATAAGTTTCTTAATATAAACTAACCACAGTATGTTTTGTAGAAGCTATCAAAACGAAATGTCATTTTTGCTGTAGTATTTTTAGTGTAAACTATTGTTATCTATGTAACTTCTACTACTAATACGATCTTTTTCACAATGTACTATACTCGTTACAAGAATCATTTTAATTCTATTTTAATAATACTATTTCTATATATTTCAGTACGTCTAGATAATTACTATTCCAACAGTGGCGGCTGCTGCAGGGAGCATTGCCCCCCCCCCCGTGATAATTTTCTTTTAACAGATAAATTAATTATAAATACCTAATTTGTATGTAATTTTTCTGATTTGTTTGATAACAAATAATATCCCTAGCAGCAAAATCACTATATGCACACTTGTCCTACATTAGCAAATATATATTTTTATCCTTCTCTAAAATTGTGATTTTGCTGCTTGGGATTTTTCGGAAGAACAGTCCGTCTCTTCAGCCCGTTTAAAAATCATAGTCTGACGTAGGCTCCGGGGCATTTCACGCGAGTGCACCGTTTGTATTAGAAATCGAGTGGATAAAAACTGGCGCGGGGCGAGAGCGGTATATGTCACGACAGGGCACTAGACTGTGATGCCGGATGACATCCAGTTTGTAATATCGCAGAATAACAGAAGTGACAAAAGTCTCACTTGCATAATTTCGATATTTGTTCGCAAAATCAAACAAAATGGCGCGTTTTGTTTTTGTTGTGTACTTGTATAAATATAACCTGTCTTATTTTTATATCTTACAATTTACGAAAAAATAATATGTAAAGCCGTCAGTTAAATTGTTGTTAATATAAATAATGGAAACTGTACGAAAGAAGAAATCCGGCGTACGTAGATGTATTTTTACTTGTAAAAATGTTCAGCAACAAAGTATATTCTACAATTTCTTTTCGTTTCCTAAAGAAGAAAATCGGTAAGTTTTAGCTATTGAGTAACAGATCATTTGTAATAATTCATCTTTGTAGTAAACACTTTGAATGAAACTTTTTATATAGTGAAGGAACCTCCTTCGAAAATAAGAATTTTAGAGAACATCGTTATCTCTCACAGCCATGACCATAATGAAAAGAAACCAATTCAAACCTCACTGGTTAAGGAACCATCTAATTTAAAAAGCATTCTAATTTCAAATACAGCATACAGTACAAACAATTTGCTTTAAATATCTATTTTTTGGGATCAAGAGTTTATAAATACTTAAGTAAAATACTTCAATTGGCAAACATAAGAACATTGCAAAGATTAGCACAGAATTGGAATATACACGAGTGTTGATTTTGTGTATTCTGCAATTGAAATGAAAACTGCTCATTTTACACCAGAATCACGTGAATGCATTCTACGCATTGATGAAATGTGACTAAAAGCTAATTTATTTTATAATATAACTAAAGACAAAATTGTAGGATTTCATAAAATAAATGGTCGAACAACATATAAACCAGCAAAATTTGCTATGGTTCTCTTTGCTAAGGGCATTCATATGAATTGGAAACAGCCAGTTGGTTATGGATTAGTCAGCAGCACATGTAGTGGTAATGCTTTAGAGGAGACTGTAGATAATACAATACTAAAGTTATTTGCAGTTGGGCTTTCTGTCCGAGCACTAGTATCTATCTGATGTCGGATCAAATTTTTGTAAATATTCAAAAGAAAAAGGAGTTACTCCAGAATCACCATACCTTTACTTATTTTTTTGATGTACCACATCTTGTTAAAGCAACTAGGAACACATTTTTTAAATATATAATACAATTTGACAATTTTACAGCAAACGAAACATTTCTAGATGAATTTTATAATAAAGATAAACTCATGAACACCAAACTTCAATGAATTATTTATTAATCATTTTGCTAATCGTAAGGAACGGCGAATGGATTTTATTTTAAAACAAATTAATTAAATGACATATTGAGTTTATTTTTTTGTCTGTACTTAATTTTTGATATTAAACACTCAGACCCCCCCCCCCGGTGCCCTCCCGTCCTAAAAAATCACGGGCCGCCACTGTATTCCAAACTATTTTCACCAACCAAATCAAAAATAATATTTATGTATTACTGCATCATAGTTCACTGTGAGTAATTGTACAATCCGCAAGTCGAATTTATTAACATCTAAATCCGGATACGCCGGCATATTGACGTAACCAATATATTGTTGTTGAAACACACAATTAATAATACTTTGTCGAAAGTGGAACGTCAACTTTGGTCGTCGGCTTGAATGATATGCCCCCGAGATGACGGGTCGGCCTTCGACTCGGAACAAACACAACAATGGGACTTCTGTATTGTGAGCGAGTCGTGCAATGGGGATGACAGTTCATTCTACATGCACCCTCAGGCTACAGGTTACCAATAAATTCAACCCCATAAACGTGTTAAGCTTACAAAATCGCACGACAGCCCTTCTTAATAAACGTTAAGTAATAACGTGTCCTCCCCGTCGCTGCAAGTTTGCATATACTCCAAATGCTCTGCTCGATGCAAATTAAAATTAATTAAGTGTGATATGTATCATGCATCATAGACTTCGCGTTTCAACCATATAGATGTGTATGTATATGGATGAATTTCAAATGGATTTTCTCTGACAATACTTTCATGGAGAGAATAGAAGATGATATGTCAGAAGTCATATTACATAGATCGTTCGTCTAGCAGTTTGTTTCATGTGATTAATTGTTGAAAAATTAATAACTCTATAATAGTAACATCAGTGCATGTATGAAGAATACTTTCTATATTTGACGGGCGAGTAAAAATTACAGTGATCCAAACCGAAAATAATCCGATTGTATATAATTTGTTTCGCTAGTAAAAATACTGGGAAATGTAATTAATTAAGGTAGGTACATGTCTAGCCATTAATATAAAAACTTGCGGTTAATATTTTTAAAGGATTACAAAGTATGTATCCACATAAACATTCATATCGAAAGAACCGTGGGAACACTTTGTAAAACTCTAATAGACTTTAATAATTAATAATAATAATAATAATAATAATAATAATTTTATTCGTAATAGATTCGCTCACGCAAGTATCTACATCGTCAGTTTTACAAATTTGTCACATATACATCTAAACTAATACATAGACTCACTATTACGCAAATTACAAATTACAAACTATGAATTATATAGTGGCTCCCAAAAGTATTTTAAATTTTCCATTGAATTAGTAATTATTTCATGTAAAGAGATACTTTAGTCTTTATTTAACCACATTTCAAACTAATAGCTAGACGCCACATTACAATAATGACCGAATCCAATACACCCACAACAAAGCTACAAATTTTATTCAATATCATTACATTCCAAGAAATACTCCTGTATGGAGTAATAAGCCTTTCTGATCAAATGCTCCATAATCTTATTTTTAAAAATTTTTAACGGGAGTGATTTATACTTATTCGGCAGTTTATTATATACTTTTATCCACAATCACTATATTATACGGTCATAATTCAACTGCTTAGCAACCTTTTATGGGGTCTATAAAACACTAGTGTTTTATAAATCATAAAACACGCTATAAAACACGCCATATAGTAAATACATAGTAACCGATCCAAGACCTCCCGATATTTTTTTAGTTAATGCGAAATTTCAATGATTTTTGAGGTGACAGCCGCTGTCAGACCGAAATGTCAGATCATTGTTTCATAAATTTCGGCGATTCTGATTATAAATAAGTGTGATTGTGGATAAAACGTTGTATTGCATACGGGTTTTAGATGCATTTTATTCACTTAAGAAAATTAAACGCTCGAGCAAGCTCTCGCGTTTAAACATTCTTGCGTGAATAATATGCTATCTAAAACCCTTATACAATAAATAACTATTATTGCAAGGTAATTAGGACTTCCCTCCGTAAACGCTAACCTGTGCCTAGGTATTTCTAAGACGTTTGAATTCCGGGTGTCGTACGGATGACCTTCGCTCAACTTCGGCAACCCTGCAATATTCTCCCTAGCATACATTAATAACTGGTAAACATAAATAGAAGGCACAGTCATGATTTTCATATCCTTGAACAGGTCTCGGCAACTCGTCCTTATACCCACTTTATTCATTAATCTAACCGCTCTTTTCTGGAGTTTAAAAATTCTAATTACCTCAGAAGAGCTGCCCCATATTATTGTGCCATATGTAATTAGGGAGTGGAAGTGCGCGAAGTAGTACATTTTTAGTGTCGGCATGTCCACAATACGTCTAAGTCGACTTATTGCAAAACACATGCTTGATAATTTCTTGGATAAGTGTTGAATATGCTCATTAAACGTGCAATTCTCATCAATATAAACACCCAGAAACTTGGTTGAGCTGACTTGTGCTATGCTACTATTATTAAATTTAATCAAGTATGATGATTTTCTCTCTTTCCTATCTATACTAAATTCTATAAAGTTTGTTTTATTACTGTTCATATATAGCGCATTGTCCCGAAAATAATTATTAAGTTCCTTCACTGAATTTACAATTTCACCCTGAATATTTACATTTTTCCTACATGTCACAAGCAACGATGTATCATCCGCGAACATAAACATATTCAGATCTGGTACATCATTTACATAAATAATATAGAGAAGCGGTCCCAGGACGCTCCCTTGAGGCACCCCTCTATCAGTATTAAGCACATTTGATTTTTTACCCTTCAGTTCTACAAAATGTGAGCGATCCCGTAGGTAACTCTGAAACCATTCCAGCGCTACACCTCTAATCCCATAGCACATCATTTTTTTTTAAAAGGATGTCATGATTTACAAGATCAAAAGCCTTACTTAAGTCAACAAATACCCCCACACATGACCGGCCCTGTTCAAAGCCCTTAAAAAGTTCATTTAAGAATGTTGCCATGGCGGAAACAGCTGATCTGCCCCTACGAAAGCCGAACTGCTTTTGATTTAAAAGATTGCAGCGTTCAAGAAATTTCATTAGTCTATCAGCTACAATCCTCTCGATAACTTTAGAGAAAACCCTCAGGATAGAAATAGGTCTGTAGTTACCCACAGTCTTCTTGCAACCTGTTTTATATATTGGTATAATCTTAGCTAATTTTAGTCCATCAATAAACGTGCCCGAGCCGAAAGAACTATTTATTATTATCGTTAGTGGGACAATAAACTCGTCCAAACATTTTTTTAGAAGAACTGTACTTACATTATCCTGCCCCGATGAAACGGTATTCCTTAAATTGGAGACTACTCTACGAATTTCAAATTCATCAGTGGGAAACAGAAAAAAAGAGTTGTCATTTTGTCTAATGTTCGGTGTACATGAAGGTACAGTTACATTTAATTTATTAGCTATGGTGTTAAAATATTTATTAAAGTGGTTTGCAACCCTTTCTTGGTCTTTTAGTTCTTTTCCATCTACACTTAAAGATATACTCGTATCCGGAGACCTTGCAATGCCCTCACTGTTCCTAATCACCTGCCAGGCCGCTTTACTTTTGTTTGTTGCTGAAGAGATGACATTGCTATTGTACATTAATTTAGCCAGTTTTATTACTTTTCCATATATATCTTTGTATTTATTGTAATACATTCTTGTAACAACCCCATTTACATTTAAGATATACAACTCCTTTAGCCTTCTTGAGGAAACTTTAATACCCGCAGTTATCCATCGATTATTTCTTTTCTTTTTTGTTGATTTGCGCATTACTGGAAATGCAACCTCAAATTTGTTACTTATTTTAGTAATAAAGGTTTGGTATTGTAGCTCCGGATTATTACATCCTAGCACATCCAACCAAATTCCTCAAGAGATTTCTAAAGAGAGAGATATTTTTGTCATTATTGACAGGCCTGTAAGTCACATATGACACATTTTCATTATTTTCGTTAAAAAAACACAACAGCCTTTGAGCAGCGTGGTCCGAGATACCGTTATGTACCACTTTGCTTTCATAGTGCCTTATGCCTTTGTTAATGCAAACATTATCTAAACAATTATTCCCCCTAGTCGGTTCATTTATTGTATTAGTTTGCTTGTATCTATCGGATTGTTCTACATCAAGATTATTTTTCTAGAATGGTGCAGCTCCTGTAATCGCCTGTTTTTCTTTTACAAAACATGTATTCATTTTTAATTCCGTGGTCCAGTGGCGTAACTTTCAGAGCTGCCCCCCCCCCGCGCTTAAAAAAAGTAAATATTCAAAAATATAGATAACATGAACCGTCAATATCTTATTAGCTTTAAAAAGTCCTCTATATCTTGTACGACTGAATTGTTAATTTTAAATTCTTGAATAATCTGAAAATTGGTGGAGATAACCTTTTAAACCGTGGAAGTATTCCTTTATTTCCTTCGATATGTAATTGTACACCTGAGGGAGCTTATTGAGTTGTGGTCGTGGTGGAATTTTCCTTAGTGATCAAAATAGCTTTTATACTTTAACACTGTTATTTTGTACTGATGACGTAGCAACTTTGGTGTGAATTAAATATGCCGATAGATTCACTGGTACAATATTAAGTCATTTTTACTTAAGAATCTTATACGTTAGATTTATTACCAGTTAATGTTAAATAATTTTGTTTCAGAATCATTTATTTCTGAAATATGAGCATCCTTTGGGTGTCTCGTAAGCAGTGATGTAAGTCGGTAAATTACCCCGTATATTACCGAATGAATTACCGTCATTTACGGTAAATTACCACATACAATGTCCGTAAATTACAAAGTAAAACATCATCTATGTACACGTATGACATTGCACACTCGGTGATTGGGGAAGTTCCTTTCTAGCAGATGTAAAAGCCCGTGAATCAGCCGTTTATATAACGAATGAAGTAGTCTTTCAAAAGATTTCGGTGTATAAGTTGAACTATATAAAGTTCGCTTTTTTGTCATAAGAGGAAAGAAAGGTTTATAATATAGACAATACCTATAATAAATAAAATAATCTTTCAATCGATAATATAGATACATAATATAAAATATACAGAACAAAAAAAAATATAAATGTATCGAAACTTAAAGAAAACGATTTGTGGGACGCGATTTTTTAGTTGCAAATTCGTCAATTAAGAAATCTAAATTTAGGCTGTTGGTTTCTTGGTGCTCTATGCTTATAATCGATAAACTTGAAAACTTGCTCTCATTCATTGTACGTCATAAATGGGTTTTTATTAATTTTAATTTTGAAAATGAACGTTCAGCGGTTGCAACAGTAACTGGCAATGTGAGAAATAAAAGAATTGCACTACACACGTCTGACAAATTGTTCGCTGTGTAACTGTTGCCTATCAACAAGAAATGTCGATGATCTTTTATGGAATTTAAATTTTCGCCAAAAACTTTTTGCAAGGTTAGTACTTGCTCGGGAAATTCTGCAGATAGGTCCCGGCTGTGTAATATCTTTGTAATGTTGCTGCAGAACTATACAATTTTTCTTCGGCAAATTCAACCATATTTTTTGGAGCCAAAAAACTAAATCTGCCTCAAGTTTCCTATTTAAACTTTGAAATCTGCTCTGTAATTGACTCACATTTATATATATACAGTGCGTTCATGATGAAAGGAACAAATTCGTTTAAAATTCAGATAATTATTTTGCATAAAAACGCTCGGACAGGTCGATTAGTATTTTTAGTTTTGAATTTTTTAACATAAGAAAATTATATACAAGCTGTCTAAAGAATAATATATGCAGCAATAATTGTTTTTTTAAATGGAACACTATACAGGGTGTTCCATTTTTGAATTGTAGGGTAATTTCTAAACACATTAAGCACATTTTTGTGTAACATACTGTTACCACCCCTTCCACCCTTCCCATATGTTACCTTTCATGATGTTAATATGGAACGACGCTGTTCGACATGATCTCCAGGTCATGTGTTTGACGGGAGTAAAAACGTCAGGGGGAAATTATTGAGTCAGTTGTCAAATGACAATTTTTATGTCAGTTTGTTACATAATCAATACATAATTATTTATTGTGATATTTACTCTTTTAAATGTTATTAAATAAAACGTTTGGTAACATTTTGGCGCTCAACTAAGTGGCATTGAACATAGTGTAGTGTTCGCGAACCTTCTCCCAGAACCATCGCAGTGAGGATCTAAGCTGCCACACCCTCCCTGGAAGGGCTGTTAGCAAAGGTCTACGGTCATCGCCAACCATAATGGCGTTCCTCGGACGAGGAGTCGCCCCCAGGAAAATTGTTAACCACTGCTATAGTCATGGCTACTATGAACCACCGCATCCCTTCAGTGGGCACCCAGCCGAGGACCCACGCGAATTCATAGACCAATTAGAGGACTACCTTCAACAGTATGACCTGGACTCGCCAAAGGACATAGATGACGCAGTACGCCCATATCTTCGTGGAAGGGCAGCTGCATGGCACCGCCAAAATAAGGGCACCTTTTGGCATGTGGAGGGATTCGGTGGTAGATTCCGGATGGAATTCTTTAACGACGAAGAATATGCGGACTTCCTGAAGAATTCACCTCAAGGTGATTGCGAACAGACTCCATTAGCTGATACTGGTACTCCAGACGATGCGCCATTCGAGTATGTGTGTGCAGTGGAAGTTAATCAGGAACCAATACAATATATAAAAGATTCCTCCAGTGTAAGAACTATCCAACCGCCGCCGCCCTACGGTGGATACTTTGACGAAGACCCACTAGTCTTCATAGAATTACTGGAGGATTATCTGCTACAATTCCCTCAGGATGTATTGAGAAATGTTGACCTGGCAGTCAGCCCTCACCTGACAGGTGTAGCAAAGAAGTGGCATCAATATTTTTGGGGAACCTTCCAGACATTAGAAGAATTTGGTAGGCGGTTTCGGACCGAGTTTTTCAATGATCAAGACTACTCGACATATCTGATAGAAACTCAGATTCCGTCTGCCAGTATCGAGACTACCAAACACATGGGTTACGTGTACACAACAGACCACAAGCCACCGTCACAGCCCACAGCAAATGGATCTACTATGGACACGGATGTGCCAGTTCAGGACGGTGTCGTGGTTCCAACAGCATACACCGAGGGTCCTTCTGCCAAACCTATGAATTGTGTGAAGATCACGCGGAATGAAGAGACGGCGTCGCAGTCCTCAACAAAAGGACCTACAACGGCATCGCGCTTGCCCATCCAAGATAATGTCTTAAGCTCAGTGATCAACACCAATCACCCAAACGGTGGGAATAACGACGGTGTGGACCACAAGACACCATCACGCTCCTCAGTAGATGGACTTATTATGGACACGGACGTGCCAGTCCGGGGCGGGGTCATGGTCCCAACAGCCTGCACCAATCTTCCAACTGCCAAACCTATCGATTGTGTGGAGACCACAATGACTAAGAAGATATCGTTACATTCTTCGGCAAATAAACTTAGCACACCAACGGACGTGCTAACCCAACACAATATACCTACCTTAGGAACTACCAGCGACACGCGAAACAAACTAGTACCCACCACGCAAGTTGACGGATTATGGTGCTGAAATTCACGCAAACCATTTCACAGCAAGCAGCCCACACTCAAATTGACAAGTCGTCAAAACCGAAGCATAGTTACTCGACCCAAGGAGTTTCTTAGAAGAACCTTAAAGTCTACCCGGAAAAGAACCATGCAAAATGGCCAACAACGCCAAAACTACAATAAGATGGGTCAAACATATTGGATCCTAGCGAATCATAAACCATTTGATCCGGGCATCCGCCGGACCAGAATCTCATCATCCAGGTCCACCGGTCGAACGCAAGAAGCTCAAGAACCAGGTTCGCTACCGCCACCACCTACAGAAGAGCCACGACCGGGGACCAGTCGCCGGATTCCTAAACATGGTTTGGACACAATAAGTTTTAAACGGACCTGGAGCATCAATCGAACTAGCGTCTTTCAGAGGGGGGAGCGTATGTTACCACCCCTTCCACCCTTCCCATATGTTACCTTTCATGATGTTAATATGGAACGACGCTGTTCGACATGATCTCCAGGAGTAGAGTAGGTATGCCGATTCTGGAGCCACCACCCCCCACCACTCCCCAGGTCAAAGGTCAAAGGTCAAGGGTCAAAGGTCAAGGGTCAAAGGTCAAGGGTCAAAGGTCAAAGGTCAAGGGTCAAAGGTCAAAGGTCAAGGGTCAAAGGTCAAGGGTCAAAGGTCAAGGGTCAAAGGTCAAGGGTCAAAGGTCAAGGGTCAAAGGTCAAAGGTCAAAGGTCAAAGGTCAAAGGTCAAAGGTCAAAGGCCAAGGGTCAAAGGTCAAGGGTCAAAGGTCAAAGGTCAAGGGTCAACGATCAAGGGTCAAAGGTCAAGGGGTCAAGGGTCAAAGGTCAAGGGTCAAAGGGCAAGGGTCAAAGGTCAAGGGGTCAAAGGTCAAGGGGTCAAAGGTCAAGGGTCAAAGGTCGCCGGAGGCGGGGGTCAAAGGTCATCGGAGGCGGAGGTGGCGCCCTCTGACGGCCACTAGCCAAACTAAAAATGGCAGATTTCTTGATTACCAACCCAACTAATGTGGCGCCCTCTAACGGCCACTAGCCAAACTAAAAATGGCAGATTTCTTGATTACCAACCCAACTAATATGGCGCCCTCTGACGGCCACTATCCAAACTAAAAATTGTATCTCTCATCATTACCAACCTAACTAAAATAGCGCCCTCTGACATTCACTTGCCAAACTAAAAATTACATCTATCATCATTACCAACCCAACTAAAGTGGTGCCCTCTAATGGTCACTAACCCAACTAAGGTGGCGCCCTCTGACGGTCACTAACCAAACTAAAAATTACATCTCTCATCATTACCAACCCAACTAAAATAGCGCCCTCTGACATTCACTTGCCAAACTAAAAATTACATCTATCATCATTACCAACCCAACTAAAATGGCGCCCTCTGACGATCATTTGCCAAACTAAAAATTAAATAAAAGAACAAATAAAATTATTGATTTTTTATTTATAGATAGTCATATATACATATTTTTTAATATTATAAAATAAAATTATAACACATTATCTTTATCAATCCAAGAATTGTGAGAATTATTGAAACCAAACCATTTTACATAAACTTTCCCACCCTTCCTACATAAAACTTTTTCAATCAGATAGGCGTCTCCATGTTTAGTTTTCTGCAATTCATATTCATAAAAACCTCCTAATATTGGTTGTCCATTCATATCTTCCAACATATACGTTGTTGGATTAGTAACTTTAACTTTAACAATCTTAAACAATTCACCACTCCAGTTGCTAACATAGCCTTTCGAAAAAACACCCTTAAATTTACTAATTCTAACGATATCTCCAATTTTAAATTTTCGTTTTCCAATTGTTTGTATATCATTGTAGACAGTAGAAAGCAGGAGCTTTTCATTTTTCTTGGTGACATCACAAGGTCGCATTTTAATGGTTCGATGTTTTGCTTTATTATAGGTGTCAGTTACTGAAGATAAAATATCTATCCACTTATAGCTACCTTTCATAGTAAATTCCTTATATAATTTTCCCTTAAGTGTACGAATAACACGTTCAGCAATAGACGCTTTCATTGTACTATATGTCGAATAATGATTTATATTATATTGTTTCATGAGATTTTGAAATCGGGTATTATAAAACTCTTTACCATTGTCGGATTGTATATTTTTTGGCTGTCGAGTATCTTGAAGAATGTCTTCCATTGCATTACATACATCTAACCCGGTTTTAGATTTAAGTGGTCGAGTCCATAAGAACTTTGAGAAGCAGTCTATAACCACGAGTATATATCTATACCCGCCATTTTCCCGAGCATGCGGGATAAATTCGGCTAAATCAATCTGCCACAAATCATCAAAACCTCTAATAATGAAGCGACGTCTGGGGAAGAATCTTCGAGTGGGCTTGTGTAACTCATTAACTATATCACGCTTAATACTGCTCATTATTAATGACTGTAATCTAGTGTTTATATATGCGCGAGTGTTTCATATAACAATGATAATTAATTTTTTAAAAATTCATTCCTGACTGCATTATTTCAAGTCTTTGATTTCTTTTCAAGGTTTTTTCTTATAGCTTCTAGTTTAGCATTGAGTTTAGCTTCAATTCTACTCTCAACATTTTTTTCCATTCGATACAGCTTTTGATTAGTTTCATCTTGTAGAGTATTTGCACTAACGTCGACAATCCCTTTAATTGTATCCAAGTTAACGCCTTTATTTAAATTATTTTTCAATGCAAGTATTTCACCATCCAAATCATTCTTAATTTTTTCAATCTTCTTACTAACTTCAGAATTTGTTGCATAGTTTTTTCTTAAAACATCAAATTTAGCATCAATCTTCTTCTCAACAGTAGCTTGCATCTGGTTTAATTTCCCATTAATCGACTGTTGCACATTATTTACACTAACATTAACAATGCCTTTAAATATATCCAAATTAACAGTTTTATTTAAATTAGTTTTAAATGTGTTCAAGTTCTCATTCAATTCCTTCTTAATTTTACCAATCTTATCACTAACTTCCGCATTTGTTGCAGGGTTGCTTCTTAAATTGTCAAGTTCAACTTCTATTCTGTTCTCAACAGCAGTTTGCATCTGATGTATGATATTGCTGACATCCTCACCTACTTTGGAGTTTGAGGTATCTATCTTTATTCGAATATCATTCACTACATGATCAATCCTTAGATCTATTATACCAAGTATTCTAGATAGGTGGCGCTTATTAACAGAATCTTGATCGTGTATAGGATCTGCTACACGACAAATGCGTTTACCGCCAATATCAACATCACCTTCTTCTGTTAATGGTAAAGATGGCTTTTGACGTTTAACGCTAGCTTTACTACTGCTAAGATATCTACCAAATTTGTCTACACTCATTACGATACTGATAAAAAATGTTGAGAGTATTGATTATTTATTCAATTACTCCACATTCTTTAAGCTCTTCAACGATAGATGTAACCTCATTATGATGAATTTCATTACCAGAATCCTGAGAAGCTTTCAAAAGTTTAAGACGATCCACGAGCTCATTTATATCATCCCAATAGACATATTGATATGTTGCATTAGTGTTGGCAACTAACATGTCACCTATACGTCCGCCAGACCATGTTTCTGAAGTCGAAAATCCAATTTTTTTAGCGAGAAGAGGTTTTATTATTTTTCCCCATTTGTACGCTCTACTTCCTCTCAAATGGTTTTTCAAATAGAATTGTTTGCGATGTACATTGGTTTCTTGTAAAATATCATAGTATTGTAATAGATCATTGTCATTATAGTTATTTGGTCTAGTTTTAAATATTAATTCATAGAGACCATATGAACCAGGAAATCGTTTATTATTGATTATTATATCATTTCCATCTAGATATAATGCACGAGCGCCCAATTTTAATCTATTTGTTTCAGGTTCAAACGTCACACCATACGTCGTATCATATACATTGCTTGTATCTTCAAAAAAGCCCTGTACGAACTCTCTCGGTAATGGATTAAGATTTTTATAAGACGTGCTAGATGAGTGCGAATTATTTTCTAACAGTGAATTAGATTGTTGATCGAATGGATGCACTTCTGTCAGAGGTTCTTTCACAGATTCATTCATGTTAATGTTTTGATTGTACATTTGCATGTCGGGTACTGTAGAAGTTGACAATTTTTCATTATTTTTCATAGTGGTGGCAAACGTCATTAGCGGTTCTTTAATTGTTTGTGTTTCCTGTTTTATTGTTGTACTTAAACCTTTCAGATTCTCAGTAATTGGTTTAAACATTTTTTGAATTAAATAATCCTCATCTGAACGATTAAGTTTCAACTGCATATACTTATTTTTTATAACTTTACTTGCTTTAATAATATCCCGCTTCATTTTATCATAATTTATGTTTCTACTATTAACTGCTTGTCCTCGCATGATTATTTGTAGACATACGTATATTAAATGAATAATGCGAATACGTATAGTTCTTTATAAAGATTATCTAGATGTAAATGTTTACTAACAGTGAGAAAATACACTCAAAAAATATACAAAAGATGTTACAACATCCCACAAACATATCATAATCAAGTAGTGAGGTGTCGGTGGTATTCATGATTTACTGAAGTCACCTATACGATTCTACATCTATATATTAAATGATATCCATACAATAATTCACAAACATATATAGTGATCGAAACCTTTCCTGTAACGACCATTATGTATATCACTATCCTTATCTATCACCAAGAATCCATATTTATCTATCCAGCATTTACCACAAATCGATTTAAATTGCTCAAATGACATATCAACACCTACGTGATCATTGTAAATATGTTGTAGATTTGTATTATCTTGCTTAAACAATACCAACAAATTTGCATTATCTCTAATTAGATGTTTCGGTATACGAGTATAAGTTTGACATAAGTAAAAGCTATCGACACCCTTATGCCTCCCCATACAAAAATATTTTCTAATATTGTTTTGTTTATCGCACGCTACATCGTCAAAAATGAAAACTGAATCTATCTCAGCTTCCGTAGGATCAATTATTTCATCATTTTCCTTACAAGGAAAATATTTAACATCTTTAACGTTATTTAAAACATTTTCCAACAATTTATATTTTGGCTGATACAGAGACTTAGAATAAATGTAAATATTTTCGAACTTGAGACCATTTTCATCGAATAATAAGGATAGCATGAGATTTGTTTTACCACAGTTTGATGGACCGCAAAGTAGTGCTCTAATGGAATTCGGTAGTAGACTGCTATGTTTCCGAAATTTAGCATTTTCGTCTGTATCCAAATCTAAATTGAGGATTTCAAGAGCATCCTTCTGCTTCACTAATCTCATGATGAATGAATTATATATAAATTGTCGGACGTTTACATAGTTAATTCATTTCAATGTTAACATTTAAAGAAGGTGGAGGTGTTGTGAACTCTCTAATCAACAAGTTACCTATAGAGCTTCACATACCAGGGGGGTATTCTTTCTGTGGACCTGGTACAAAGCTCCAAAAACGCTTAGCGCGAGGCGATCTCGGCATTAATCCATTGGATAGAGCTTGTCGGGAGCACGATATTGCATATTCGCAACATAAAGATTTAAAAGATAGACATAAAGCAGACCTGATACTTCAAGAAAAAGCTTGGAATCGTGTTAAGTCATCAGATGCAAGCGTGGGTGAAAAGACAGCCGCCTGGTTAGTAACTAATACAATGAAAGCTAAAAGAAAATTGGGCATGGGTCTAAAGAAGAAACCGCTTAAAAAGATATCGGGTGCTACTGTTAAGAAGACTCTTAAAAGATTCGGAAGCGATATTAAACAAGGTGCGAAATTATCATTGGAGGCAGCTAAGGTCGCTATCAGAGAAGCTGGAGGTCGAAAACGTATTAAAACCCCCAGAATAATCCCCATACCGAAAGTTGGAGGAGTATTGCCACTCATACCAATATTCGCCGGGCTAAGCGCTCTCGGCTCACTGGCAGGCGGTGTAAGTGGGATAACACAAGCAGTACTCAAAGCTAAGACTGCTCGAAGACAATTACGGGAAGCTGAAAGACATAATAAAACTATGGAAACTATTGCATTAAAAGGTGAAGGTTTATATATGAAGCCATATAAGAAGGGTCTCGGTTTATACTTAAAACCATCAAAAAACTAATAAGTCGACTGCCTCAAAGAGCATTAACCGATCATGATATTTTGAAATATGCTAAATATATTCAACATTTTAGAGGTGTATTTATGTTAGATACTCTACCAAAATCACCCAACAAAAACGAAAGCGCAGTCGTTAATTTGGATAGTATTAAAGGACCTGGAACACATTGGGTCTGTTATAAGAAGAAAGGTTTTAATATATATTATTATGATTCGTTTGGCAATTTAATGCCTCCGCCGGAATTGATAGAATATTTCAATGCAAAAAGTTCTAATAAAATAATGTACAATCATAAACGTTATCAACGTTTCAACACTATTAATTGTGGACACCTATGTTTAGAATTCCTACTAAATGATATATAATCATATATCTATATGCTAGTATATTAGTCATGTCGTACACTTTTACGTTGAAGGGCACAAAGTCTGTGCTTTCTGTTGATTATTATCCGCCTATTGATTTGAATCCTCACTATGAATACGTTCTGGGTCTAATAGGATTCAATAGCTACAATTCGATTCCCAACATTGTTGAGGGCAGTAATAAATTTTATTATGATAATGATAAAGTTATTATAATTCCAACAGGATCTTATGAGATAAGTGATATTGCAGATTTCTTGATGAAATCGATGCCTAAAGACACAATATCACTCAAACCAAACAATAATACAATAAAGTGTGAAATTAAAAGCAAATTTGAAATAAATTTTGAACCTAAAGACTCTATAGCAAACATGTTGGGCTTTAGTAGGAGACTATTACCAGCTAATCAAAATCATGAGTCTGATCTACCTGTTAACATTATAAAAGTTGCAACAATAAGAATTGAGTGTAATATCACAACATCAGCCTACTATGATAGTCGTCTATCTCACACGTTGTACGAATTTTCTCCGCAAGTAGAACCGGGGTATTTAATCAGTATCTCACCGGAACATATAATATATCTACCTATTAATTCTAAACGTATTGACAATATTACATTAACATTGCTCGATCAAGATGGTGATGCAGTAAACTTTCGTGGGGAACAGATCATTGTTAGATTAGAGCTGAAAAGACTTGCATAATGGGTATTTCATTTTATGATCGTCATATAACATCTACAATACCACGACAGAAGATCACTTCACAGTCTAACCTGAAACAGTTAACATCAGCTAATATAATATTTCTACAATCACTAGGCTTTCAAGTGAAAAATGGAGGAAAAGCTGTCCATATTCCAAGACGTGCAATTCGATGAAGTTATAACTAAGGATGAATATCACACATATTATCCGAGAACGCACAATTTCAATTTAAATGATGAAATCCGCATAAGCATTCAAAATCAAGATGTCTATACACTACCTTCCGAGAGTTATATATACATTGAGGGGAAATTTAAACCTGATGATAATGGAATTGGTAACCCTGAATTAACAAATAATGCGTACGCTTTTTTGTTTGATCAGATTCGATATGAAATTAATGGTGTAGAAATCGATCGTTCAATGAAACCTGGTATTAGTTCTACGATGAAAGCATTAGTTTCCTATAATGAAGCTGAAAGTCGTATGTTGTCAATAGCTGGGTGGTGTCCCTTCGAACAACAGCCTACAGTTTCCAATAATAAGTTCAATGCATGTCTGCCGCTCAGTATGTATTTCGGCTTTTGTAATGATTACAAGAAGATTATTATTAATGTTAGCCAAGAATTAGTATTAATTAGAAGTAAAACAGATGAAAACTGCTATCAAAATAAGGCAGATGATGGAACAAAAAAGGCTACAATCGAGATTGAAAAGATTGAGTGGCGTGTACCACATATAAGTGTAAATGATGAGACACGTTTAAAGCTCTTAAACAACCTTAAAACCAATAAGCCGATATATTTAACTTTTCGCAAATGGGAATTATACGAACTTCCAGCTTTGCGTGCAACGAAAACTGATATTTGGCCTGTTAAAACTAGCACTAATCTAGAGAAACCACGATACGCTATTATAGCGTTTCAACAAAACAAGAAAGATAATTTTCAAAAAGATGCTTCTAGCTTTGATCATTCTTCAATCACAAACATTAAATTGCATTTAAATTCAGACTATTATCCCTATAGTAATATGAATATAGACATGAGCAAAAAGCTTTATGCCTCAGCATATCTTATGTATACAAAATTTCAATCTAGTTATTATGGTCAGACTCGTGGACCTCTTATGAGCTATAACAGATTTTACGAATCACCACTTTACGTAATAGACTGTTCAAAGCAAAATGAATCTTTAAAAACGTCTACTGTCGATATAAAATTAGCACTAGAGTGCCAGGAGACTTTTAGTGAGAACACTTCCTGTTTATTATTAATTTTACAAGATTGTATTGTTGAATATAGTGCATTAACAGGTACTGTTAAGAAAATTATATAACATTTTAAAAATAAAGATCTATATTCATAATATCTGTTTAACATACATCTATAAATTCAGGGTGAACATGTTAAAACCCCTAACAAGTTTTCCTCATATATACTGATTATAAAATAAATTTACATTTAGTCACACTCAAGTTATCATGATGCAAAGAGATACAATTGATGATGGTGAGGCGGTTTATCAGTGTACAGATGAAATCGATAGAAAATCGGATTGGTTCCGTTGTGCTGCTGATAAGCAACGTTTTCGTATAAGAATTCGAAACCTAAATAAAATTTTAAACCAAGTTTTGATTGAAACACATAGAGATAAAATCTATAAACAGCGATTTGAATCGTTCGTCATCATCGATATAGAAGGATTTGCCACACCAAACTTCATACCGAAAGAAATGAGTATAAGCGATGGTCAGAGAAGTCTGCATTTTTTATTTAAACCTGCCGTAAGTTTTCATCTATTACCAAGGAAACATCAAAGGACAGTGAGATGGCTGGAAAGAAATCATTTAAACTTGAATTATTCTCAGGGATATATAGAATTGAAAGAGATTACTCAGATATTAAAAAGCATTTCTAGTTCTTACAATAAAATATATGTGAAGGGACATCAAAAATATGATTTTCTTAAGAAATATGTAAAATATATAGATATAGTAAATCTGGAATATTGTAAACAAAATGTACCGAATCTTGTTAAAACTATGTTTCCCTGTCTTTATCATAATAATAAAGATAATGAAAAATGCATGTGCACACAATATAATGTTATGACTATTTATAAATATTTGCAATCTAAATAAATATATGAAGATATATATAAATAAGTTGTTTTTTATTTTTATTATTTAAGGTTATATAAATATACATACAAATCGTGAAATATCATGTTTTCTCCATAATACAAATTTTTCTAGCAATAATTTAAAATACTAATTAATACCTTCAAAGTTATTTCTGACGTCAGACTTAAAATACACTTTCTAACTAGACAATTATCTCAAGTCGTCTAATTAGTGCTGTGGAATTTTCTTTTCCAATTATATATCAAGGTAATATACACATTACATGACGTCAACTTTAAAAATGCGCTTTCTAACTAGGCATTTACAAATATTTCCAGTAATTATAGACACATTATTTCTAGTAATTATAGATATGAAACATTTAAGGAATGTTTCACTTATAACAAATTATACTCGAGAGCTTTCTAACGCAATCATTTTAAAATTTCCACAATATATTTTCTATTTATTGAGTCATATAGGTGAAAACGTCAACTAATTACCGTTTTCTATCATTAACTCTATTGATATATATTTGCAATAAAGAATACTTGATACCATTCACCGTATACTAATCAAAGTGTAAACACCTCTTTGTATGTGATACGTCTTTACATTTCGCTGTATACTAATCAAATTGTGAATATCTACTGTTTGTGTGTGATACTTCTTTACATTTATAATGTAAGTATATATTTTTAATTTGTTTCTCATAGAATGAGCTGCGCCATATGCATTTTTTTTATTGTTTAAACATGTAAATTTGCATATAATTAAGTCGTTTATTTTTATATAACTCTTTAAATATTTTTTTTCAATAATTCTGAATAATAAGAGTATTTTTAGTTAAATATATGGGGATCATTCATGTATTAAAATATTATTTTTATATATACAGGTCTATAATTAGCATTTTATATCAATTGATATACGAGGAGTTTACAAATAAATATGCAATTTCGATATATTAAAAATTATGTTTCAATAGCTTTTTATTGCATTAAATTTATTATCTTAATTATGTTTAATTTGTTTCTCATAGAATGAACTGAGCCATATGCGTTTTTTAATGTTTAAACCTGTAAATTTGCATATAATTAAGTCGTTTATTTTTATATAACTCTTTAAATATTTTTTTTCAATAATTCTGAATAATAAGAGTATTTTTAGTTAAATATATGGGGATCATTCATGTATTAAAATATTATTTTTATATATACAGGTCTATAATTAGTATTTTATATCGATTGATATACGAGGAGTTTTCAAATAAATAGGCAATTTCGATATATTAAAAAATTATGTTTCAATAGCTTTTTATTGCATTAAATTTATTATCTTAATTATGTTTAATTTGTTTCTCATAGAATGAACTGAGCCATATGCGTTTTTTAATGTTTAAACCTGTAAATTTGCATAATATTAAGTCGTTTATTTTTATATAACTCTTTAAATATTTTTTTTCAATAATTCTGAATAATAAGAGTATTTTTAGTTAAATATATGGGGATCATTCATGTATTAAAATATTATTTTTATATATACAGGTCTATAATTAGTATTTTATATCGATTGATATACGAGGAGTTTTCAAATAAATAGGCAATTTCGATATATTAAAAAATTATGTTTCAATAGCTTTTTATTGCATTAAATTTATTATCTTAATTATGTTTAATTTGTTTCTCATAGAATGAACTGAGCCATATGCGTTTTTTAATGTTTAAACCTGTAAATTTGCATAATATTAAGTTGTTTATTTTTATATAACTCTTTAAATATTTTTCTCAATAATTTAAATAATTCTGAATAATAAGAGTATTTTTAGTTAAATATATGGGGATCATTCATGTATTAAAATATTATTTTTATATATACAGGTCTATAATTAGTATTTTATATCGATTGATATACGAGGAGTTTTCAAATAAATAGGCAATTTCGATATATTAAAAAATTATGTTTCAATAGCTTTTTATTGCATTAAATTTATTATCTTAATTATTTTTAATTTGTTTCTAATAGAATGAACTGCATCATATGCAACAAATCATTCAGCCGGCGGGATAGCTTGAAACGACATATCAATACAGTCCACCGCGACTTTCATTGTGGTACTTGTGGTGAGGGTGTGGAGACATGTCAGCATGTTGCTGGACCGTCTAAGAAGAGGGTTAAAGTAGATGTTGTACCATCCGCAAGTTCTAATAGACTTGCGGATGCTGCTCCATCTACCAGTCGAGATGCGCCTCAGGTAAGCTGTTGTGGGTTGAGTTTCCCTAATAATTTTCTGTATAGGGGGCATCTTCGCTCACAGCAGCATTTGAATAATAATACGCTTATGCTGCCGGATGGTGTGTTAAAAATTAATTCATCATTTAAAAATCGGGTCGCGAGTTATAGAATTCTAGGTGATGAGAGTGTTGATATCACAAATTTTTTGGCGAATTTGAAAATTAAAGTGTGCAGCCTGATTAATGATGCTCTGGCTAGGGCTGTATCGGGTATTAAGGTGCAGTTAGAGTTATTTGCTCATTATGCTAAAACTGTGGCTGATGAGGAAATAGCCGACTTAAAGTCCTTCAATACACGATACGTCATTGTCACCGAGTCTTCTGACTTGGAAGATGTTTTTGATCAGGCTGCCGCCATCATAAAATCGAAATCGGAAGAGTTTTCGGAGAGAGGGAGCAATTGGACACTTAAGATGGTCTCACATTTAGAGGTTAACATTAACAGCTACCAACCTCTTGGGGGATCATCTTACTTGGAACTACCCCCCTCGATCCGAAACAAAAAAGCATGCATCAACATTCAGAACTCGGATGATGCATGCATATGTTGGTCGATTGTAGCAGCACTCCACCCGGCAAACATGAGTGTACATAGAGTTAGTAGTTATCCTCATTACTCCGGCGTCCTAAATTTAGAAGGTATTAAATTCCCGGTTAAAGTTAAAGATGTTTCAAAAATTGAGCAAATGAATAATTTCAGTGTTAATGTTTACGGTTTAGCTTTTAATGATGAAACAAAAAATCATGAGGTGGTGGGGCCGATTCATTTTACTAAAAATAGAAAAAATATTCATATAAATCTACTTTTAATTGAGGATGGAATAAAGGCTCATTATGTGTTAATTAAAAATCTGTCCAGACTAGTTTCATCTCAAATCAATAAGCACGGTCATGATGTTCACATCTGCGATGGGTGTTTAATTAATTTTAGCAGCATCGAAAAATTACATGCACATCAACAACATGACTGTAATCATGTTTATACGGTACTACCCTCAACTGATGCGCGTAAAACAAAATTTGGTGATATGTTGCCACAAAATATTTTACGTTTTGATAGTCATCATAAGAAAATGTCCGTTCCTTTCGTTGTTTATGCCGATTTTGAAAGTATTCTCCAACCAATTCACACATGTAGCCATGATCCAGCTAGTTCGTATACGAATAAAACATTCAAGCATATTCCTTATAGTTTTGCATATCAAATTGTGTGTTCGTTTGATGCAAAGTTAAATAAATTTGTCACGTATGCCGGTTTAGATTGCTCAACGGTGTTTGTCGAAAAATTGATAGAAGATGTTAAGCTAATCTATGAAAACTATTTAAAGACTATCGTGCCGATGAATACTTTAAATAATAGCGAACAAAAATTATATAATGAGGCCGTGATTTGCCACATTTGTGAGCTATCTCTCAACGGGGATAGAGTGAGAGATCACTGCCACATTACGGGAGCGTTTCGAGGGGCCGCTCATTCTAATTGTAATCTAAACTTTAAAATTCCTAAATTTGTCCCTATCTATTTTCATAATTTGAGCGGGTATGATAGTCATCTATTTTTAAGAGATTTGGCACAACAAAATTTAAATATTGATGTAATTCCGATTAATAAAGAACGATATATTAGCTTCAGCGCGAAAGTTTTGGTCGGGGACTATACAGATAAAAAATCGGGCGAGAAAAGAAATGTTTATGTAAATCTGCGGTTTTTAGATAGTTTTCGATTCATGGCATCTTCTATCGATAAACTTGCACAAAATTTGGACCCGCAAGACTTCATCAATGTTAGACGGGCGTTTCCATTAGATTCGCATTTCGATTTAATTAGAAAGAAGGGTGTATTCCCCTATCAATATATAGACACCTTTGGGCGATTGAACGAATCGACCTTACCGGCAAAGCGCGATTTCTTTAACTCATTAAATAATGTTGATATTTCGGATGTTGAATATCAACATGCGCAAACTGTTTGGAATACGTTTGGATGTCAAAATTTATTAGAATATTCGAATTTATATTTAAAATCAGATGTTTTATTATTAGCTGACATTTTTGAAAATTTCCGGAAAATTTGTCGGGATACATATAGTCTGGATCCGGCACAATATTACACCAGCCCAGGCTTGTCTTGGGATGCTATGTTGAAGCATACCAAAATTGAGCTGGAGCTACTCACAGACATCGATATGCATCATTTCGTTAAACATAGTATCAGGGGTGGGTTGTGTCAGGTATCTTTGCGGCACGCTAAGTCAAACAATAAGTATATGTCCAATTATGATGCGAGTGCTCCTAGCTCATATTTAGCTTATTGGGACGCGAACAATTTGTACGGGTGGGCAATGTCGCAGTATCTACCATTCGGTGGGTTCAGTTGGGCTAGTCAAGATGAGATTGACAATCTAAATATCTCTGGGGTCGCTGATGATTCGCCGATTGGCTATTTTTTGGAAGTAGATGTCACGTATCCTATAACTTTGCATGATGAGCATAACGACCTACCTTTTCTTCCCGAAAACATGGTGCCTCCCACATCTAAATTTCAGTATAAAAAGTTGATCGCGAATTTACAGAACAAAGAAAAATATGTCATACACTATCAAACATTAAAGCAAGCGTTACATTTCGGCCTTAAAATAACCAAAATTCACCGCGTTTTAAAATTCAATCAGTCCAATTGGCTTCAAAGTTATATTAATTTAAATACCAGCCTACGTCAGCATGCTAGGAATGATTTTGAGAAAGACTTCTACAAGCTTATGAACAACTCTGTATATGGTAAAACCATGGAGAATGTTGATAAGCGAGTAGATGTCAAATTGGTCACACATTGGGAGGACCATGGTAAAAGTCGCGGGGCTGGTAGTTTGATCGCGAAACCAAATTTTAAAAGTGTTAGTATTTTTTCTGAAAACTTTGTAGCTATCCAGATGGGGAAGCTGAAAGTTGTATATAATAAACCTATTTATATCGGCTTCTCCGTCTTGGAGCTATCAAAGCATCTTATGTATGACTTTTTCTATAATTTTTTGAGACGCGTGTATGCTGAAAAGGTCTGTCTATGTTATATGGATACGGACAGTTTTATCTTAAAAGTCGAGACAGATGATATATACAGCGACATTAAGCAAAATATCTCAAAATTCGATACGTCAAACTTTTCGGCCAATAATGTCTACAACATAGCACCTCAAAACAAGGCTGTTTTAGGACTATTTAAAGATGAAAATGCTGGTAATATAATGAGTGAGTTTGTCGGACTTCGCGCTAAAATGTATGCCCTAGCGGTTGAGGGTAGGGAAATTAAAAAGGCTAAGGGTGTGAAGAAAAATGTTGTCCGGGATGAAATTAGTCTGGAAGATTATAAGCATTGCTTATTTAATAATGCTTTTTTATTAAGAAAACAGCAAAATTTATTTCAAAGTAAATTACATGAAATCTACACAGTTAGACAAAATAAATTAGCCTTATCACCTCATGATGATAAACGCCGTATTAATGAGGATGGCTTACATACTCTCGCCTGGGGACATTATAAAATCGACTCACCAGCTCCTTAGATGGTCGCTGCGCATGCCTCGGGTGCAGCTGCTCTACCGCCTCAAATTGGGTAAGTACCCCACTCCTTTTTGTTTGGTTCTCACTGTAATTTTCTCTCACTAAATCAGTATTAGTTTGTTTGCATTCGAGTTCGCACATATTTTAACACACTAAGATTAAAATGGAAGCTAGTAAGAACACAAAATTATTATATACATAAACTTATATCTATATTTTTTTAATTCTTTTTCAGAAACTTATAATGAATTTATTGGTGATTCGCTTAAAATGATAGATGAGAATATCGTTAAGGAAAAAGAGTTAATTGGGCAGTCATCATACTTCCTCAACAAATGCGGTTCGAAATGGGTGAATATCGGTCTTAGTCCAGCGGCTGGATTCGTGCCCATCATCCAGATTCGATCGCCTGCAAGCTGTGTATTCTTCACATTGGACGACTGGGAGGAATTTTGTAAGACAGATGGTTGCAGTCCGAATCATCAAATTCGAACGTCAACATTTAGGAATACTACTGTCATTGTATTAAGTAGTCGTAATCAACAGCTGGTATTGTCTTCGGATACCTATAGCAATTTGTTTAATTTACAACCGCTCATTAAGAGTAAATTAGAATTTTTAGTAAACAGCGATTTTATAGCATTTTATAAGATGATCTTAACCGCTTGTATAACATTAACTGGAGATTTATATACAAATGTATCAGAATTGCTTGTTGATCATTGTAATTCGTTTAACGCTTTCCTTATGATGGAAGTGCTACATATTTGTTATAATTCACTTCACCATGACTTTGAAGTTATGAAACTTGGTCATATTGTTAATTTATAATAATAAATTGTTTTTTCTTAAAAACTATATTGTTTCTTTTTTTATTTTGTAAGATATAGAAATACATTTCAAGCATGCAGCTATCACAGAAGCAGTCAGACGTTGCGGTTTCCCGCTGGAAAACATGTTTAGACCTGCTAGAAGTACATTGAGAAGCGCGATAGCAAGTTGGTTAATTTATTCAGGAATTTTGTAGAAGCAAAGTTTATATTTTTATTGACCATCTTGATGGTCGGCCATTTTGCCTGATGTCACATTAGTTTGATTAGTGACCGTCAGAGGGCACCACATTATTTGGGCTATTTAGTTTGGTTAGTGACCGTCAGAGGGTGCTACATTAGTTGGGTTAGTGAATGTCAGAGGGCACCATTTTAGTTGGGTTGGTAATGATGATAGATGCAATTTTTTAGTTTGGTAGATGACTGTCAGAGGGCGCCACCTTAGTTGGGTTAGTGAGCGTTAGAGGGCGCCACCTTAGTTGGGGTAGTGGCCGTCAGAGGGCGCCACTTAGTTGGGTTAGTGAGCGTTAGAGGGCGCCACTTAGTTGGGTTAGTGGCCGTCAGAGGGCGCCACTTAGTTGGGTTAGTGAGCGTTAGAGGGCGCCACTTAGTTGGGTTAGTGGCCGTCAGAGGGCGCCACCTCCGCCTCCGGTGACCTTTGACCCCTTGACCTTTGACCCCATGACCTTTGAACTTTGACCTTTGACCCCTTGACCTTTGACCCTTGACCTTTGACCCTTGA